>CM056996.1:72498485-73698485 GCA_029891345.1 Dryococelus australis
AGATTACTGTACCAAGAGCAAATCATGGTTCAGTGACAGAAAACAAGACATCATTGCCTGAACACATTTGTTTCATGTTTGGTGTCTAACCTACTGCTTCTAAACTATCTCACTTTTCAGCAAAACAAAAGTTTACAGTACTGTATCATTACTTATAAAGTTATAATATAACATTTACACATCACTGCTCGAGTTGTTTTTGGCTGATGGATAACGTATGGACTGCAACATGGTTCTGTAATTTCCAGGGAAGAAATTGCTCAACAGGTATGTAATGACATGAATTAAAAAGCCATTTAACTAATGCAGGTAATTATGCTCAGTTTGTTGCTACAAGTAATTATGGAACAGAGTGAGAAAAACATTTGAACTGTTCCCAAAAACACAAAAAGTGGCTCCCAAATATTTACCAAAAGAGTTGCTCAGCTCACAAGCATTCACGACACAAGACTGCCACCTTAAAAATACACAAACTACTGAATCCATGAGCTACCATCAACACATTGTCAGCTCTGTCACAGTCACCACATGCCAATTTCTACTGTAAAATTTTTTTACACATGAGCGAGCATAGCTCCCAATTACAAACGTTATGTAATTATAGTATAATATACCAATATTATCCTTGATAAAAGGGAAAGTTCTTTACTTCCTTCACACAGCTAGCTGTAAACCAAAACTTCATAGCTTGGAAATAGGGATGTCAAAGTCGATTCCTCGATACCTCAATACCCTTGATTATTACAGGTATCGAAGAATTGAGAATCGAACAGTTAACTGTTATAAATCCTTGTCCATCTTCACATGAATTTATGAGGTATACTTTTCCCGACCCCAGCAAAATTACTATTTATTAAAGTTGAAAATGTCCGCTACTATCAATTTTCAAATTTTTTTTAATTATCCGTTACAAAAATTATTCATTCCCATAACTAAAAATTGCATTCAATGATGGTTCAACTATGAAAGAATTAAGATAATACAGTAGAACCTCGATTATCCACGATAATGCAGGGGAAGAGAATAGGCGGGTATTCAAAAATAGAACTCGCGGTTAAACTAGTCTTTTTATCTTGATGGCTGCAGTGTGGCAGATGGCTATTATCAGTATTTGGCTGCCTCACTTCATTCTGATGTCACTCTATGTGAGGTGTGGCACGGTTTTAATGGGAAAACTGCACTCATTTTATTTTATGTGCACTTTCTGACATGATTCAGTACTACAAATATACTGTTGCAAGAATGCTACACACACACTTGGAAATCTACCGCACATTACCTAAACCTGTAAATGTCAGCGTAGACGAAACACTAAAACAAACTGGCAGTCACGAATAAAAGACCACCGCCGCACACACGGATACTGTTGGAGATAGCACTTTGTTGTACATAAGTGTCGTGATCAGCGTTGGTAAGCCATGGCACTGGAGTTTGGAGTTCGGCTCAGTCTGCAACCAGATGTGGTTTGTAGATAAGAACCCTGCTAGTGGCAAGCTCCTGAAGTTACGGGTCGCTGACGTGGAAAATGCATTGGCTTTTAGTCTGTTGTGTGATAGTTATTAGTAGCAGGGGCATAAGGATCCTGGTATTATTTTTTGGATTTTTTATTTTGTTTACCTATTATTTAACGGTATATTAGATAAATAACAGGTAAATTTTTCGTACCATACATATTTCCTATTTGTGACATTTTCGTTTTTGAGATAGTCGAGATTGAAAGCAATTTTTTTTTTTTGTGTTTACCGTAACTAAAAATTTTTGTCTCTTTTTTTCTAAAAGTGGATAGTGTTAAAGTTTTCAATGTACTGAGGATTTTATTTACTTAGACGTGAAGAAAATATTTAACGATGAGTGGAATTATTTTTCAATTTCTGTAAATGACGCAAATTACCCATTTAGCAGTTTATGCTCGGCAAAAATTTCACGAGATGGGGTTAGTCGCACAACTAGTGACATGAGAAAACACTTATGTAAACACAACGAGTACAAGAAAATTGCCAATAATAACGTTTTAGAAGATCTTTTGGGCAAAGATGCGTGTAGCAGCAAGTCATCCAGTGTCCCTGCAACTTAAAATGTCCGGTAGAAGCATTTTCATTTATCAATGCTAAATAAAAGGTTACTTGTATTTCAGTTTCATTACTGAATAGCATCAATATTTGTGTACATATTGGTTAGCTTAATTAAGTTGCCCTAAAATATTGCATTGAGAAGTTGAGAATTTTTGTTTAACTCTTTTGTATAATACTTTGTCTATATTCATTTCAAATAAATCATAGATTTATAAAAATACTGATATGATCTTGTTAGGCCTAATTAGATAAGTCTGAATGTTACATAAATATAGGAAATTAACTTCACTTAGCAGACCAGAAAGTTTTTCCTATAATTGTCTTCATATTTGTGTCTGTCTGATTTGACCTATAAAACAAAATTTCAAAAGGATACATTAACTGTAGGCACATGTTGATAATCATTATATCTAATTTATGGTATCAGAATCGAGGTGGAATCGAGTGAAAGGTTTTGCAGTTGGAATCGAGAACCAGAATCAAGAAAAATAGATATTTTGACATCCCGACTTGTAAACAATCAATTTTTCACCACTCTATTACTGCTGCATTCTGTGCTCACTGTCCCTTGCATTTTTCATGAGCCCCTGATATTTTTAATATTTCTCAGAATAAAGTAACCTTATATTGATCCTAACAATGTGTTTTGTTTTGTTATGGTTATATTGTTTTTATATTAAATTTCACTTAATTATGTGCAATTTAAAAGTTGCAACATCTGCTAACACAAACATTCCTATGATGAGCAAAGGACTTCACAAACAAGAGGAAAAGTGACTGGTTCAAAAACACACGAGAAACTACACTATTATAACAATCATGCTACATGACAAACAGATATACGCACAGGACAAGCGTGCTGTCAAAAAATATTCACACTTTCCTGCTGACAGTGCTGCTGCACCATGCTTGGTGATAAAGGAAAAGTGGTTATTCAGCTGACTGGTTTTCACACTATAGGCTGCTCATGGTAAAGCGAGCACTTTTTAAGGTTGTGTTTAAAAGTTCCTTTGAGCTTATTTGTATCCTTTTGCCAATTGTTAATATAAAAATGGCCATGTGAGTAATAAACACAGTGAATTCATTTTAAAGCTCTCAAAAGGATTTGTCTGAGGCCACAATCAAACATAATTTTATGGTTACTATGCCTACTGGAAGGACCTAAAAAGTTCTCACTTTATCATGAATTGCCTATAATTCAACTAATACTGGACACAGCAACATGGTCAACATAACTACGTACACATGTGACATTCAGAAACACATAAAAGTCATACAGTAAACTGTGAAATGTTTAGAGGTGTAACTTCAGTCATAGTAAAGTTAAAAAACAGAGGAGAAAAAAAACACAAAATCAAATTAGTGGCCATAAAACCTTGATAAGGCAATCACTTAATTTAATATTCTCCAGTGTGATGCACTGTTGTTCAATACTTCCATGTTCAGGTATATCTTATGACAAAATTAAACATGCTAAATGTTGGTGGTTAAGAAAAGGTATAAATAAGGTTGCAGAATACAACCCCCTAACTAGTGAAATATTTGCAGCACCTGAGTACATCAAAATTTAAACTACCAGACTTGTAGTAACATTATAATTAAAATAAGTAGGTATATATATTATAAAAATATGAATGGTTTTCAAATTAGGAGTTTAAAAAAATGTAATACAATTGATATGATGCAGATTAAGTAGTTGGTACATGCCTTTATCTCGTAACCCAATTTACAACTACTACTGAAATACAACATTTAAAAATAAAATAGGTACATATTTTTTACATTATATTCTACACATATGAAAAGTGAAATGGAATTTCTTTGCCTTGCATGTTGCATAGACATGTAAGCTAACATTAGGTCTATCAGAGGGCAAGAATGTTACTTTGTCATGTGAGTCTAACTAGTATAATTTGGAATCAGCAACCTGCTATTAAAGATCATATCAAGTCTTGTTGACTAATTTGAAGAATGCAAGAAATTATTCAGACTGCAAGGAAATTGTGAAGCGAAAAATCAAAGGAAATGAGAACATTAACACAAAAATACTTTGAATTAATGACCCCCACTCTACTGAAGTGCGATTCTCCTTTGAACATTTTCTCATGTTAATATGGTCATGGCTCATAGCTCAACCACAGCACCCCCTCATCATGCTCAATAGTCTTAACTAGCCCAGTATTTAAGGAAATATAAGGAATATCTTGTCAATTCAGCAGATTGGTCATAATTTGATGTATGATGTTATATTTCAGCAATGTGATTTCACGATACAAACTCGAAAATAGATATTTGTCAACAACAATAATCTGACAGAGCAGGAAGTACCTAACCGTCCCACATATTATAGACTGTTCATGGTAAAATGAGCACTTAAGGCCCTTATAAATTTTTTCCTTTCACCCAATTTCCACATTCCTGCTGCTTTTTAATATAAACATTGCAATATGACCAATAAACACAGTGTATACATTTCACCACCACCAATATTTAATGCCTTAGGCTGCAGTAAGATATATTTATTAGTGGTTAATGCCTGTTGGAAGGGCCTTAAAAAGTGCTACTTTATCATGAACAGCCTATACAAAGGTGTACAGTTATTATAGAGGTGAATCTTAAACAACTGATTTCCCTCTATCAACACATTACCTTAAATTCACAGAGATAATCTTTGAGTTCAAAATACAAGGATATTATGAGCATAAATCAATTGCTGCCATAGAAAGCTATAGCCAATGTCTCCAATAGAGTAGCAAATGGCTTGGGGATGAACTTTAACCTAGGTTTGTAGCACTACCTTCCTTTAGAGGAATTGTACCCTTTATCCTCGTATTCCTCTGGTACTGCTGATATTATGGCAGAAAAGTGATGCATGGTACTTAGGTGGTATATGCTGTGGTAATCACAAAAGTACTTCGTTTACTACCAAGCACCACATAAAAAAAAATTAAAAAAAAAGAACCTTCGGGTTACTAGGTTGTGACTCATATCACTGAGTTAAGAATTGTATGCATCAGATTAGTGAATACACTCACTCCTCAAAGTAACACTCTTCATTTAACACTGTTTTGAAGTAACAAGTGATATTAATTAGGATATAATCTGACATAGCATGGTCAGGAATTCAAAGTGACACTCTTTTTGTCCAGTGGATTTTACAATTTCCATGTGCATAGCATTGGACAAGTTGTTTCCTCTGGAACAAATATGGCACTGTGCTGTATTATAAAACAACTAACTGTACCCTTTCCTCCTCAGCTATTCATTACTTTTACTGCCTACAAGCAACTTAGCCCTATTCAAAATAAAATTATTAATTACGTACATAAAATTTGCTAACTTACACCCTCTCAATCTCCACCTGCTTACTAAGGCACATCCAAGTATAATGGTAGAAAATGGAAAAATTTCTTACTAATTTTGTTGAGGAAAACACATAGCGTAGGACACCTTTGAGTGAGGACATTATCAAAGAAAAGGCATGTACCATAGCATATAGGAAGATTAAAAATTCATTTCCTGAGGAAAACATGTTACGGACATTCCAGGCCAGCAATAGATGGTTTATTAATTTTATAAATAATCTATATTTTCACTGTGCATCCACAAAAGGAGAGGCTGGTAGTGCAGATGCTGTAAGTGCATAAAACTGCAAGACAGAACTAAAACAGATGATTGAAAATGGAGGCTACAAAGATGACCAGGTAATGAACATTGACAAAGTTAATCTTTTCTGGAAATGACTTCCCAGGAGAACTTCAATTTTCAAAGAAGAAAAGTCTACCCAGGTTTTACTGTGTTCAAGCTCAAGTCTCTTCTAGTCTACAACTTGGAAAATCCAAGGATGCTGAGGGGTTTGATAAAATCCCATCTTCCTGTGGAAGGCAAATACGAAAGTGTAAATAATACAAGCTCTGTCACCTGATTGGTATGAGAACTACTTTGGCTTACCTGTGGAAAAATATCTAGCTGAAAAAATTTTTCATAGAAAGCTGTACTCATCATGGATAATGCTTCAGGTCACCCAAGCAAAGAAACATAGGCGAAACTACTTAGTTTCATGGAGGCTGTTTTCATGTCATTCAACACAATTGGCTATTAATGGCTATTAATGATAAACGACTTTGCTTCATCTACACGCCTCATCTAAACGCAACAATGAACGGGGTTTGGAAGCATTGAATTTCTACCTGAGTGCCTACACGATTTTCCCTGGACCGGGGATAATTACAGACATGTCAGAATTCTACGTTTCAACAATACCGCCGGCCAGTAAGTCATGCAAAGTGCTACCTCCCCTCGAGAAGATGTCAATAATAGATTATCAGTAATTGACACCTAGCTGCAACCCCAAAGAAGTACCAGGGCACGCCGAGAGATGTTGCATGCCAACAACGGCCGCCCTTAGCTCTGCCCAAGATACGTGCGCATAGCACCCCACACCAACGGGTTGGCGAGTTCTCAGCCGAAGCATAATATATTCCAGTGCAGAGGCTAGAACCGTCAGGAGATCGTTGGCTCTTCTGAGCCACATCACCAGTTGGACAGATTTGCTCCACCGCGCTTGCTCATCGGAGTCCTGATCAACCACTGCCTATACCACCTAGATCTTCAACTCACTGCCATCTACAACAGAACTTCAGAAACGTTCCCCAGGGAAACCTTCCAGAAGTCAACTGCCACCCTAGCCACTTGTCCCTGGCAATTGCTACCCAATGCATCCTTCAGGACATGGGCACCCTTAGGGCCCTTCATGGAATGCATACACAACTGGACAGGGAAAGTAGTCATTAGCTACTTAGTCGAAATGACCCCCAACCAGATTAGAACCAGGTCCCCTTCACCAGGACAGTGTAGTGTACTACTTCCGGTCAATTCTGGGTAGACAGGGGATAGTATGGGCCACTGTGTCTTATTCCTCGTGGAATAAACACATTCTGATCCTAACTGATCTCTCATTATCCCTTGAGTACTCCCAGACTACCATAGTAAACACATCCCGCAGAGTGGAGCAGGAGACCGGGTTTGCCAACACCAGTTGCCACTAGTGTATGGCTACGAGTTCTTCCGGACAAGAGAATTCGTACGTTAGAACATACACCATTCAACGGCCACCCATTCAGTGCACCCAGTGTACCAAACGGTAGAGCCACAACCACTAGTCATACCCCTGCTTGAGAGGATGAGTCGCTAAGACTAATTCGCACTCATCCACTGCACTGTTTGTGATCCCAGAGAGAGTGTTTAGTTGGCTCTAAGTCGGACCTGTTCACTCAAGGGGCTCACCCATTGAAGCTATTGAAGCGCCTCCAAGGGAACCTGCTCTTCAACCACCACACCGTGTGTGTTGCTGGATGAGGAATAAGGTTGTACTCTGCATCATTCTGGTGCGCCTAGATGGCAGAACACTTTTAGATAGGGAATGCATGTTGCCTGCTCCTATCTCCCGGAATAAGGTTTCACACTCCATGCTCTACACAACAAGAGGTGAAGGGAAGTGAACGAGAGGAAGGCAACTATTGCCTACCAGTCTACCTGGGGTTGCACCTAAACCAGTAAGGCACTCTGCCAATTAACCCCATAGGAACGAGCTCAAGCAGCATAGAAACTATAAAATTACTGTGTGAGACTGAGAACCGAGTAGATAAAATGAGTGCAACAGAATCATGTGGATGTAAGTGTGGTGTGTGTGTGGATTATGAGTGAAGCATTTTTCCAGCAATGCTTTCACTTTTCAGGAAAGATGTGACATCATAAAAGAGGGTAGGCCAACACCTGAACTTACAATCACAACAACATGAAAGAAAGGTAATTTTGTACGTCATTTCCAACAAAAAATTTATTAGAAACGCTTTTGGTTAGCTGGATGTAACAGCCTAAACAAACTGTTTTACTGGCCATGTTTATTGTCTTCAAAGGATGTTAACACGTGGGTTTTTACGTTAAAACAATTTACTGTATATTAATTGTGACAGACGCAAATGTTTGCAGATGTAATTATAAGTGTAATTTGTGGTCAGTTATCAGAAATGTTAATGCAATGCTATAATATATCTAACTCCATACCAGTGGTATCCTTGTAAATTCTCAATTTCAGTATATATATGGTATAAAATTAAAATAAATCATAATGAAAGTCATGTTTATAATATGGTCGCAGTCATGAGTTTGCAGCTATTTTAATCAAGTCCTTTTCTAATATGATTAGCATGTGCTATATCTGTATATCTGTACAATCAATGACCTTGGACACCGATCAGACCAAACCACCGTTAATTTCCAAAGCATGCCTATCTGTATGTCCTTCGCATGCATCACACTTCCCTTGTTGGCCCTCATATATTCGGCTGTCTCTAGCGGGTGTATAACAGTTAGAGTGAAAACATCAACGTGCGAGCGGGGCGGGAGTGCATTTACATTCTATAAGTATGAAGAGCATAAATTAACGTACATATTGTAATATTTATGTTGATAAAATTAACAGTTGGAAGAATGGCAAGGTAAAGTTGTGCACAGTGAATGCAGGGAAGAAATTTTAATGTGCTGAAGTCCATGACCAACGAATCAGAGGAATGCATTCAAATACCACTTTCTGAGGTAGTGAGAGGAGTCAGTGCAGTGATAGTTGTTTCACCCGCAGTTTAATTACAGAATAAAACAAGAAGTAGGGTTCAGGGATGGTACATTGAAATCATTTTCTACTCCACACAAACATCAAGCGAAACAACAAATGAAAACTAACATTGACGATTTTGAATTCAGGTAGTGAGGTGGACAATAAATAACTCCCACATGATTCATAAATGTTGACCTATCGTTGGAGCGGCCGGCAGTGCATTTGTGCAATTATGATTTGTACTCCTACAACGTTGATTCAGAGGGTGAATAGTACTGGAAAAACCAGTGTATGCATTAGTTTATATGCACATTTCAAGCCTGATGTAAATATTTGCTCAATAAGTACAATAAAACTATGTAGGCCTACATGTTTAAATGTATCAATATCACATGTTCCGAAGGCACAAGGCAGCTTTCATGACACATTTTCCTGCAGCTATTTAGTGATGTGGCCTGTGGGATGTGTGTGTTGTCTAATCTAGGCGTATTATGTCTGTATCGGGTTGCGAGACAACCTTTGTGGTGCAAACTATCAGTCTGGGTGATAATTTTCAGTGTAGGTGCATCAAATTACAATGATTAGCAATTCAATGAAATTAGGGTATCGTAAACACCTGTTACACCCGTGGTCAGTCTTCGCACACACACCGCATGATCTGCTCAAATGTCCCTATACCTTCGCAACTGTACTGCAGCTGGTTGAAATGAAATCATGTTTATTTTTGGTGAAATATAGCTGCACAATACGAACAGTAACCTACATGGGCGCAAGGATAATGGTAAATATGTTTTCAGCTCGACTGTTATGACTTCGGCTACTCTCCCTCTCACGTTCCCTCCCTCCTGTAGGCTATCACTGGACACCTCCCCTTCTGTGCTTCCTCCCCTCATGCTGTGCAAGAAGAATCTTCTCTTTTGATGTGCACACTACCTGCTTCATTGTTTCCTTCATCCTGCTTGTTCGCGTTGACTGCTTTCCATCTTAACACAAACGAATAATAATTTTTCCTGTCTACACTTCTGTACAAACAAAATTGCCCTGTATGTAAATACCTCACTGTCGACGGGTATTAAAATAATATTGATCTTGAGTGGACAAGGTTCCAGGTTTGATGAAGGTATCTTTGCAATATATTTCACTCTGGCAAATTTTATGTTAAAAAATATTAATATTTTTACAAGCAGTGTATTTTATATTTAGGTACGAAAAAATGTTTAAATGGCACCATTTTGCACCTTGAAATCCAGATTTTCCCGGGGGAGGATGCCTGGAACCCCCCCCCCCCCTTATTGGGAAGATCAACGCCAATACTGCCCCCTGCACACATGAAATTATAGCACGCATCGTCACTGGAAGTAATATATGGCCTACATCCCAGACACTTTGTATAATATTTTTGTAGATGAAGGTAGTTATTTTCTTTTAGGGATTGTCAAAGTTTTATCAGCTTTGTTTCCAGAGGAGCATGGATCTAACAGACAATCTGATTGATGCTTGGATTTTGGGGATTTTGCCCTCAAAGTTTTAAGTACTGATGTTAACCTCACAATATTGGTTTTCTTTTAACCCTAATATCCAATTCACCTAATAATATACTATACACGGACAGCAGTGAATCAATACACTGCTCAGTTAGGAACACACACATTTAAGAATTGTGTTAATGACTGCATCACAATAGGAAAGCACTTCAACAATAATTTTATTCGAGAATGCAGCAACACACAAAGTTACTGATGAGCAGTCTTATCATCAGAAATAATTGAAAACCAGTTACTGCACTGTTGGGTGGTGTAATTTTCAAAATTACTATAGTTTCAAAAAATTTTACAGAGAGATTACTCTTTCGCTAGTTGCTGAGTATAAAAAACACTTTTGATGTACTGAAGTTTTGTATCCCACAGTCTGTAATCAAAAACATGCAACGCCGCACAGATTGAGCCAAACATGCAATGTCGCACAGATTTAGCCAAACATGCAATGTTGCACAGATTGAGCCGCACAAACAATTTCATCACTGAAATAGTTACACTTGAACATAAATAGCAGGTATTACGTTTATAACATGTAACATATTATGATGAAACAGGCCATACTATAAAGTTATGTGGTAGTGCATAACTACACGTACCACAAACCCCAGATTAAATTGTTTATGCTCACAAATTCTGAATACTAATGGACCTATGTAAAGAGTAAATATCATGTGTGAGGTCTCGCCATTATAACACAAGTGAAGTAAACAACACACACAAGAAAGTTAAAAGATGTGTGGTGAATCCCACATGGCTCCAAGGCAAACCATGCTGGGAAGATGAGATTCGCTTTCAGTGAAGAGGTAAAAACAGCAAATAACAGCACAACATGAAGAAGATGGAAGAACTGCAGTCATTTACATGCAAAGGACTACATGCATGCACACTTTTCAGCAGATTTACAGAAACTTCACAATGCACAGCTCATTTATAGTGTTTCTCATGTAGTTGATCAAAGCATTCTTTTATCACATACCCATCTCCAATGTGTGTCTTTCACATGCTTTTATCACATACCAGTCTATATAACGTATCTCATTCAACAATGGTACAGTCTCCTTTCACTGGGTCATCATACATAAATGGCCCTTACAATAAATTTCACACCTGGACTAAAGGCTTAACCACATTAGTAGATGAACCCATAAATAAGTAATTGAATATTATTTTACAGTACATAGAGATACAAACCAAAATGGCATGGTGAATGTTTAGTTTATTGGGTTTTGTACCTGGTTTTCCTTTTGGTCACAATGACGGCACACACACTCAAATTGTTGGATAAGTTGGGTGCATTACACATCACAAGTGTATCCAAAGGTTGTTTACTAATTTTACTATGGGATACAGGCATTGTTGATTTGAGGTTGGCTCTCCAGGGGCACATAGCTTGTGAATAACAACCATACTGACAAAATGACAAACACAAAATTTTCTTTGTGTATAAAGAGTATAGAATCCTTACCAGTAAATGAAGGACTGACAGTTTAATTAGGCAAAAATTAAATATAAATGATCATAAAATAACCTATAGTAACCACCCCTTTGTATGGCTACATATACAGGATGGTCCGCTTAATGTGGAGAACCCTAAAATTTCCGGAACGGTTTCAGATCACGAAACAAGGTTTTGCTAAATGAAATTACATATGGGGGCAAGAAATTTGCCGCAAAGTTACTATTCATAACACGTGTATGTACAAAAATAATTAAATCACGTATGGTTTTTTCCCCTGGAAACATACAGAACGTCCGTAAAGTCCAGTTACCATTACACACTGTTGCCACAAACAAAGGGAAAGAACTAGAAGGTTGCAGTTTGCGTCAAAATGCTCAAAAAAATACATTTTTTTTTTACATGAGCTTGTTTTCTTTGTTTCAGGAGGTGAGTGACACATAATGGCAAAGCGCAATGTGTATTGTGGTATGCGAAGAGCAAGTCGCCGATCCAGTGCAACGAAATTACCAGCATCAATATCAGGCTGCACACCCCGCCAAGCCAAGCATTCTGCGCTGGGTGAAAAACTTTAGAGAGACAGGTAGCGTTCTTGACCTACCTCGTAGTGGATAGCCTGGGTATCTGAAAAGACAATTGACAATGTTCTAACATCATTTGTATGAAGTCCCCAAAAATCACTGCATCATGCGTCACGGGAATCGCAGATGCCAAGTTCAACAGTGCCCAAAGTGCTACATAAACATTTATGCCCGTATGCCTACAAAGTACAATTTACTTAAGCTCTGCAAGCAGATGACCATCATCAACGTTTTGACTTTGCCTGTTCCATGCTTAACGCCACTGAGGAAGACAGTGACTATCTGAAAAAAGTTTTTTTTTCAGATGAATCAACCTTCCATGTAAGTGGTCATGTCAACTGCCACACTGTGCAGATATGGGGGTCTGAAAACCTACACCAAATTCGTGAACACATTCGCGACAGTCCAAAGGTAACTGTGTAGTGTGGACTCATGCACGACAGAGTCATCTGCCCTTTCTTTTTTGCAGAAAAGACCATAATGGGGATCATTTACCAGGACATGCTGGAACTGTGTTTTCCCTCAGGTAATGGAGTTGCAACCAAACGTCATTTTCCAACAAGATGGTGCGCCGACTCATTGGAGCCATAATGTAAGGCGTGTCCTTGATGAAACATTTCCAAACAGATGGGTGGGGCATGATGGGCCAGTTGCATGGCCTCCGCACTCTCCAGATGTAACACCATTGGATTTTTTCTTGTGGGGTTACGTCAAAGATTATGTGTATGCTACTCCAGTTCCTGATATTACGGTACTCAAATTACGGATCATGCATGACACATGTGTGTCAGTGCTGCTATACCTTCCCATACTTAGGCAGAACTTGAGTATCGCCTGGACATCCTGAGGGCAACAAAAGAGGCTCACGCTGAAGTGGTGTGATGACACAAACTTTGGTTCATGTAGAACATAATGCCGATAACTGCACCCTTCTAACTCGTTTTGTTTGTTTGTGGCAACAGTTTGTATGGTAATGGAACTTTATGGACATACTGTACATTTATTTCAATGGCATGTGAAAGTAAGTGCAAAGTGGAATTCAGTGATATAGTATATGTATTGAAGAGTAACACAGAGATGACAAGAAACAATGTCCTGTACATTTATTTCAATGGCATCTGAAAGTAAGTGCAAAGTGGAATTCAGTGATATAGTATATGTATTGGAGAGTAACACAGAGATGACAAGAAACAATGTGCAAATACAATCAAGTTAATGGGGCTCGTGGCATGGGGCAGTGGACCAGTAATCACAGCTGTAAGCAAGCAACACACACTGTGACTCATCCTGGTGGGACCGCATCCTAATAGCAGAGCAGCACCAGTCTCCGTTACCTGTTATGGTAAGTGGTATTGCTGTGTGTGGCTGTACGTAAGTAATGAAGTTCACGAATGAGGAAAACATGATGTGTTGGAAAGTGTCAATGCAAGCCCCCACATGGATACGCAAGAAATTTCCAGGCTCGTAGGAAAAAGTACAAGAAGTGTGTAACGGATACTGCGCCAAAGGAAATTCTATCCTTATCACGTGGCTCTTATCAGGCAAAGGTGATTTCCAGCAGCGTGTTCAGTTTTGTGGCTTCATTCTGATGTCTGTAAGGGATCACAGTAATTTTCTGAAGAACATACTATTACAGATGAAGAGACCTTCATAAACAATGGGTGTGTAAATGTACAAAATATGCACTAATGGGCGATGGAGACTCGGTGTTGGCTCCAGCACATGGAGCACCAGCGACAGTGGAAAGTGAACGTGTAGTGTGGAATCGTTTGAGACTACGTCATAGGACCATATTTCATTTGCAGGGACAATGACCAGCTGTACGTGTACCCATTTCCTAAGAGACACCTTACCTGCACTTCTGGAAAACATACCCCTCGACATACGCCATGATATGTAGTTTCAGCATGGTGATTGTCCTGTGCATTTTGCTTTTGGTGGTGAGGCAAGTGTTAAATGAAACGTTTCCAAACCGGTGGTTAGGGCTTGGTTGTGGTGTCAGATGGCCAGTTCGCACCCTGACCTCACACCTCTCGTTTTCGTCCTGTGAGGAACACTGAAAGATAGGGTGTACAACACAGTTCCTATGATGCCAGAAGACAAGCAGGAACACATTGTGGCAGCTTGCAGAAGCATTATGTCAGAAACACTTCAGGCCATTCATCACTAATTACACATGTGTTTACATATGTGTATTGCTGTAGATGGTAAACACATCGAGCACATACTGTGAGAAGACCTAATGTGAAGTGCTTCAACCATAAGTGTGCTCTTTTGTACAATGCATGTGTATGCGATTGCATTTCTTCTTACATTGATTTGTTAAATTTTTGCTGTGCATCTGTACGCACTCATTAATCATTACAGTTAATGACTAGGAAGCAAACTTCCTGAATTACGTTGGTATTGGAATAACATGTAATGTATTGATATCAGACTTGCAGTCACATTACCTGTCTTCCCTCCGCTGTGGTGCTCTCCTTTGTCCAGTATCGTATTCTGTGCCCCTTGCCCCATTATGGTAAGCGCTACGCTGCTTAAGTTATGCAAACGGTGCCATCAGGATGAGTCATGTCACATGTTTCTTGCTTACAACTGTGAGTTCAGGTCCACTGTCCTATGGTACCCGCCCACGTAATTTAATCATATTTTCATATTATTTCTTGGAGTTTCTGTGTTACATTGGAAAAAATGTGTGTTTCCAGATAAAAAATCATATGTGGTTTAATTATTTCTGTCCATACACGTGTAACTAAAAGTCACTTTGCAACAAATTACTTGCCCCCATACGAAATTTCATTTAGTGAAAACCGCATTTCGCGATCTACAACCATTCCGTAAATTTTGGATGTGACCACATTAAGCGGACCATTCTATATATATCTTGATAATGATGGTAAACAATAATTTGTCTATGCTTAAATTACTTTCCATTCTGATGTACAGCCAACCTTTAGATGAGTTTCTGAAAGAATAGCTAGACAGTGAATAGGACAAAGTGTGTGAAGCATGCAATGCACGTACAAGACTGCAGCAGAAAAACATGCAGAATCAAGGGAAACAATTAGCAAGCCATTCAGACAATGTGTGGTGACACAGGCAATATTAGCACACATACAAACTTATCATTAATGTAACCACATGGGTTCGGAATGACAAAAAGTTTCCCTTAGTATAGAGAGTGTGAAGGTCTGAATGTAATTTTAAATGTTTAGATGTTTTCAAACGTGGCAATGCTGCAGCTTTTAGTGTCACGGGATAAAACTTGAACATTTAACATGCTGTTTACAACAAAATACCTTCATATGAAACAAAAGCTTGATGTGTAGTCCACAGCCAATAATTTGTCTTATCATAACCAAAAAGGAAACAACTATGTATTATAACAGCTAACAGAAAGACATGATAAGAGTGGTTGGTGCAGCATTGCCACGTGTGGCATCACTCTGTACTGTGTGATTGCACTTACTGCGCCGTGTCTTCATAAACAAACATCTGTTGGCCCCATATGGATAACATAGGGTCTACTAAGCCCTGTTTGGTAGTCTGAAAACTGTCAGCAGGAAGAGACAAAAAAGAGAAAAAAGAACAAAAATATACAAGAGAGAAAGAACAGAATCGTTTGCAGGTATCTGGTTAGTTTTAGCATTTAATACAGCATGGATATGAGAACTCTTATTTAGTTAAGTGGATGTGAGTGGGCAGAACAGCTTTGCTTACTGGCAGTGCTAAGACTTGTATAGCAAGTAACTAGACCAGATAAACCATGTGCCATAAAAGATCAAAAACTAGCTTGATACATTTACATATAATACATCAGTTCATCAACTTAAGCTTGAACTTTTCTTTGTGTGCTACAGCTTCAAGGTGGAATGTTAATAAAAACCAACCACACTAATAATTACTTGACCAGCACAGGTAGTAAACTGATAACTACTTGACATGTTTAGACACCATCGGAGGATAGGACAACCTCCAGGTGTGAACCACATTTACTGAAAATGAAGTACTGGATAATTTACAAACCATAAAATGTTTTAACTGCCTTCCAGTAATATATGTACTTATCCATTTAATGCATATGTTTTTAAAATGCTTCAAGATGGATTTTTCTGGGGAATAATGAAAAATTTGCTAAGAAAAGTACACATTCAAATTTGGCTAGTTTTCTCCATTATCCTGAAAATTGTGCATTTACTCCTTAAGCAAAATGCACAATTAATTTTCAACTTACACTAACACCAAAAAGGTTTCCATTTTGCAGTTACATGAGAGAGCCTCAAAGTTTCAGCACTGCCATTGGACTCAGGATGCCAGTTTATTACATAATGTAAACTGTTGCTAAGTAAGTCAGCTTGCAGCGAAAATTATTCATGTTGTAAAAATTAGAGGTAAATATTACGAAAAACTCATGCAACTAAAATGCAATAAGAGCTGGTAATGATGGCCTAAAAAAAAAACTACTATTGCACAACATGGATATAAACTTCCTTTGAAAAATTATATATATAAAATTACCAACATGAAATCCATAAGACAGTGCTAAGCACGTAAATATCACCATGTCATAAACAAACAAGTTACATATTTTTAATTTGTATGATAGAACCTTCTTTCAAATGCAGTCTTATAAATAAAGTATAGAAATTATTTGCCACCTTCTTACATATTCTTAAGTACTAAAACCACAACTCATATCAACAATTCAATACTAAATCAAATTAACTGGCTTTACAAAATAAAGCCACCAATTTTCTCTACCAATGAAATGGAACAATTTTTAGTGTGGTTGAAATAGGTACACACACCACAAATTACCTAAAATTATTTCAGTACAGTTTACTGAACCACTCCACACATATGGTCGATGAACTTCTATTATAACATTTCCCCACACACACTGAGCATTATGCGACACGCAGCCAGCCCTTGATATAAGTGAAGTAAGCAGCCACGAAGGATGCCAAGCAAAAGGGGGCATCTAAGGTGCTGTGAATCTGTTTCAGTATGTAATACCCACGCGCTTCTGGTTTATACTATAGCTAGGGAATCGTTTCCTGCAGCCCTCTACAGGAGTCAACATTAGAACCTTCCTGCTCATGATGTTTGCCTTTTGATGAGGAAGCAGGAGGAATACCAGGAGAACAGCTGCTGTCCTTGCTTCTAATCATCCCCTTCGGATTCAACCCATATCAGCCTTCAGCTGCTTAACCCCATGGGAAAGACCACAGGCTGCCTGGCACCTAGTGAAACCTCACTTCACTACACTCCCTGCCAAATTCTTTGGCACCCTGATTAGGGTTCCCGGAGCTGCCCATCCTGCAGTGGAACTACTGCGCCGTGGTGTTCCACTACCTCTTGGGATAGACCCGACAGCTGACCAAACCATTGAGATGTCACCGGCCACGTCAGAGCCAGCCAACCCATTCCTGCCAGCACACCTGCACATCAACCACGGGATCTGATGGGGAATATTCTCCCCATCCACCATCTCCGGCAGAAGCCAGCCCAGGTGAAGTAGAGCCCTTGACAACACTAGGGAACATGCTGCAGTGGTAAGCTGACAAAAACCCTTGCCCCCGCCACCCGAAGGCATCACCTCACCATCACTAATTTTATGCCTTGCAGGCAGCCTACCCTCCCTACCCTCTTCAAGGGACCAGTGCAATGTCGTCATCAAATAATACAGACAACTCCTCCCTAGTGACTGCCCTGAACCTGCGTGCCTTACTTGCGCAGAAATAAAACCCTCTTGACGTGATGTCCTGCTTCCCTGGCCGTCATGCGTCACTATCTTGTCCACATTTGTTTGTTATGTATGGCAATTCTGCCTTTCAGCTTGTACCAGTTGTGGTGCGAGATCGTTTATTTGTTTTATTTATTTTTATGTAATGTAATAATCTCCTGTTTGTTGACTTTTTCAGTTAATTTTAATTAAGTACTGCTCTGCTTGAACTTCGAATAAACTTAATTTGTTTACTACACCTACCCATTTAATAATCAGTTTTAACTTATTGTAATTTTATTGTCTTTTTACTGGTCTTATTATTAATCTGAGTGCCAGAGAAATATGTTTTAACTTATGACGCTGTTTGGTTTATCATGTTTGTGATGTTTTTGCTTGAGGCAGCATTCTTGGTTGCCTTTAAAATGGCTTAAATATTTTTAATTACTACAGCAATTTTAATTTTCTTTTCACTGACCCATCCTAAGGTTTGGGAAGCAGATATGGGCACCAAGAATTCATTTTAAGTGTCAGGAAAGAGGCAAGACATATTAAGAAAAGGTCTCAGCACTCTTCAATTATATATCTTTTTGAGTTTTCAAAATGAAAATTTTTAGCAGTATTTCCAGAGAAACGTGAGCAGCTGATGTAGCCATAATTATCCAGACTTGGACACTTGTTGGTAGTGCAGCACTACGGTAAAATGGAATTTTTATTAATCTAAATTTTTAGAAGTTGTTCACTTCATTTGTGGACCTTTGTAGTTATATAATTTACTTCCAACGACCTGCCCCAGTGGTAGAGAAAATTTCTGTTTATGAATTCGGTGCATGAAGAACTCAACAAAATTGCATTAACAAATTATCTATAAACCAAATTACATTACAAATAATGCATCAATTAGCACATCATTACTGTTTAAAGAAGGAGTAATAACTTTTCTTCAACAGACATATAAAATTACATAATTGATTACATTGAAGCTCATTTTTTTATCGATTTTAAACTAGGCAACGTAATTTTCATTTTCCCCCTAAATACATATTGAGTGGGAGCTGTATTTAATTACCATGTCTCTTCTTATAACAACCTAAATTATGCACAAAGGTTATAGTAGGTACTTATTCTTTTTTTTCTTTTCCAACTATCAAAGTAAAGCAATAAATTCTGTAAACACATTTATCTGTTACTAGCATCAACTCTGTCAAATTAAATAACATGTTGCACAATAATTTTGATAGTTTTATTGCTAGTAGGTTTGAGAAAGAGAATGACTTGATGCATGCTTTGTTATCTTACCTCTATTCATTTTTAACGTGACGTGTTGTCTTGTAATTTTTTTTTATGGAATGCTGCTGAGTTTTTTGCAATATGAAAATGTGTTTATAGCTGGCTCAATCCATACATATTGATTAATTTACAATATAAAGTTGCTACTACTACCATATAAGTTACAAAATATAATTGCAACACAAACACTATAAAGAATATGACTATTAGCACAAAACACTATTAGAAGCTTCGTGTTCTTTGTGTTGGCCCATAGTATAAGTTAAGGTCTGCTGGTTCACGCTATCTATGTTACTTAATTTCTGTGTGACTTGGTGAGTTATCTGTTCCAAGATCTTTCTCTTGGGGGTTCTAGTGATAATTTTCTAGGAATGCCTTGTTGAGATGGTCAATCCTAAAGCGGCATTGGTGTGTTTCGTTTAGCAGAGAGACGCCTACCTAATTTTGATGGTGAACACAAACATAGGTAAAACTTATCTAACTTGTTTGTCACATTAGTGGCCCAGAATTACAATGTCTCTCCCGTTAGAAATTGGCTTA
This sequence comes from Dryococelus australis, assembly GCA_029891345.1. Taxonomy (NCBI): domain Eukaryota; kingdom Metazoa; phylum Arthropoda; class Insecta; order Phasmatodea; family Phasmatidae; genus Dryococelus; species Dryococelus australis. Next base: position 72,518,304 of record CM056996.1, read on the forward strand.
CTTGAAATCTTCACTTCATGAGGAGCCTCTAGCAATGATTCAGTCATTACTAATTGACACCGACTAACAGCCAGCGGTGTTTAGACCATGACGGCACTCACCACACACGTTACACATGGGTAAGCACATGCACAAAGAGACCATAACCCGGACTTTTCCGTAATGGGATTATTGTTTTGAAGTGTAAACCATTCTTTTCTATTTTAATCGGGGTCAAAATGATCTAAAATGTTAAAATTGTATGTTCATAAAATGTTGCACCATGCTTGGTTGAAATTCAAAATGCACGCTGACTAAGAAAAAGGACGTTATTATTCCGGCATAAATGCCTAAAAATGGAACAGTCAACGAATACAAATATTTCTCAATTTAAATTAATAGCGTGATTACGTAACAGAATTCTTTATGTGCCATTTCTTTTAATAATAAAAGTTTTACTTGGCGGGCATAGCACTTCCGCTTGTGTGAACCCCGTAGGCAGCCATTGTAGGTCCATGAGACACTTGCCTCTGGGCACTTCATCGAGGAGAGCTGGCGAGGTAAGATGCTGTCACGTATGCACTTCACATTTTTTGCACTGAGTTAGATTTCCATAGCATTTTTAGTATACCGGTTAACCTTTGCATTGCGTACGTTTTGCCAGACATTCCCTAGCATTATGCTTCCACTTAAATAATTATTTTGCAGCCCTTGTGGATTTTTGAACCTAAACGAGGGAAGGAGGAGAAGGTGTCAGAGAGGCCATGTGGCCCACGCAACATATGAATCAGGCTCCATCTGCCTACACTAAAGGCTTTTCATTGTAATTTCTGCTTAATTGCTACGTGCAATATTAAGGGTGATAATTCTATGTATGTATTTCAAGGTATTTTTCATGTTTAATTGTGTTATGGCCACATCGCCCATGGCCACGCAGACTGTGGCCCATGGCCACGCGGTCAGATATCGCCAAGTCTGTATCTGCACCATCAATGCACTTTAAGGGTATATTCTTGTAATATCAGGTGCGCTTTAATTAGTCTCAGGGTAATTATGTATTGTTTTAATTCAGGGTTCGTGTATTTTCATGATTGATGCTTTTGTATGTATGACCACGCAGTCTTTTGCACATGTTGATTTTCCCGCCATCAGGCGTGCTACAAGCTTTTATAGCTTGAATCTTAGGGGAATAATTTTCCCATTACAACTACCTTTTTGTCATGGAATTATTCACCATTTTTCACAGGAAACTATTGCAATAAAACATGCACCACGTGATCCCCTATGCACTTTATCCAGCGGATCCATGCCATTTAATGATACTTTCATGCATCTGTGTGTTTACTGTTCTTACTCATATTGTTTCCCATGTTGTATCATCATTATTTGTGTAATTTGTACAGTGACATTATTTCCATCCTAGCCAGCTAGATATTGTACTTGAGAATCAATAAATTGTATGTTGCTAAGTGCAGAAATCTGCGTGTTTATCTTTAGCATTAACCCAGCATTTCCCTTTTTTCTTTCAGTGATAAATGTTTAGTAATGATCAGTGTTTTGTAAAGACCCTCGGGTGAGACGGACACACAGAACTCACAGCATCCCTGAGAACCCCGAGTCTCAAAGTGCGGTGTCTGGGAAGCACCGCTGGTACCCACCTACCGTAGTTAAATTGTGTCATCGTTTGTCTTGCGTCTCACCCGATGGCGTCAATTGGCATTCCCAAGTGGTGCCAGTATGTTCATCAGCATCGCCTCATCCACGTCAACCGTGTTGAAATGGCAGACACCATGCGAAATCATCCGTGAGAAGGCATCAAGACATCAGCATAGGCACTCATGACACCCGAAATCGTGAACGCATCAATAGTCGACATGCCGGCCAAATGATGCGTGCATTGTGAAAGGATAAGTGAAATCAACCTGCTCAGTGAAAATTTGTGGGATCAACTGCTATGCCAATGCACATCCAATTTAGTGTTAATGCCGTCAGAAGCATGCCTGTGATGGGGCAGGAACCAAGTGGGCGCAGTGCCAGCAATGAAAACGGGACTTTCATTTACGATGCATAGGGCCAGACGAATATGTAACCTTCCGTGATGGTGTAATAAACTGTACAGAGTGCCATAAGATGAACTGTGCAGAGATCACGCCACCGACAACACCACAGGTGAAGCCCACGCCGCCACCGGTAGTAGTAACATACACGCCACAGGGACTAACGGGACTCAATAGACATGTACTGTTACCAACCTTAGCAGGACTTAATGCAGAGGACCTGGGCACATTCTTAGCAGTATGTGAAGAGAAATTGCACTGACACCTTGTACACTGCGAGGACTGGATGGAGGTCGCAGCAAACAGATTAAGGGGATTAGCTGCCATATGGTGGTACTTGGTACGCTATTACAGGGTAACCTGGGAGGAGTTCTGTGAGCGATTATTAGGCAGATTTGACATTGACAGCGATGCCATTCAGGCTCAAATCAGTCTGTATCACGAACAACAATGCGAGCATGAGGGGATAGAGGAGTTTACCCAGCACAAGCTAGGTCTGTACAAGCACTTAAACCCAGGACAACCCACCCGTGGAGTTCTTGAAATAATTGTAACCCTGTCAACACCAGACATTAGGCCGTACCTGTGAAGAGCAACATGTGCGAGCGTGGAGCAATTCCTGAGGGAGCCGTGCCTCTACGAGCGAGAAATGGGTGCAGGACAAGAGTACCAATCCCTGAGGCAGAATCACCACACGTCAACACCAGCCATGATTGTAGATGTTACGCAACCACCACCACTGTTTACGCCAATGCAGCCAAACTGTAGATAGAGAAACTTTCACAACAACAACCGTGAAAATTACTATCAGGGTAATCGGTCGGAAAACTGAGTAGGAAGGTTTGCGATACAGCACCTGCACAAATCACATCCCCAGATTGTGGGGATCTGCCTAATAAAGGTGCCAAATTGTTTTAGGTCAGTGACAATGCTGTATGTGCGTTAAGGGTAACTGTAGAATTTGAATGTAGCCCTGTGTTTGGTACGGCAGATTCAAGCCCACAGGTTTCAGACCTTGGCAAGAGATGTTTCGTCAGAGCATTAACGTAGCAGTATGTCAGGAGAGTGCTGCATATTTAATGTGGTGTGAAAGTGATGCCATGGGGAACATTAAAGGATAATTTTAGAGTATTGACTATTGACAGTGCCAATAAAAGATGACCAATGGGAACTACTAATCCCACGAGGATTAGTTGGCCTGAAGTGTTGGTGGAAAAATGGAAAGTTAAAGTAATTTGTGGAGAAAAGGAATTAAAGAAATCTCAAAACAATAGAATATTATTTTTCAGAAAGTGTAATGTGAATGTTAAAAAATATATATTATTAGTGGTCACTTTGTTTTACCTTTTGTTATTTATTTATGTGAAGTGTTCTTTGTGGGTGTGTAGTGTTTTTCAAGGTGATTTCAAACTGAAATTATTTTCATACTGGTATTTTTGAAAGATGTTCCTGTTTTCTTTCAACATTATTTTTTTAAAACCCATTAATTGTTTATTTTACTCCTTGGACATTAATTTTGATGATGAGAATTGACAAATAATTGCATGAAAAAATAATAATTTTCATCATGTTTTTATACTTGTGAAGTAAAAAGAAAAACAGATTTTTATACTCTTCGAGTTAAAAAAATATATGATAATTTTTTTATAACAAACAGACAGATACTAATTGATTATTAAATGGATTAAGCACATACTAGATTTGGTAACCAAACAAAAAAATGTTGGACAGTTTTAGATGATTTTTGGATTACAGCAGGCAAAGAGTTCTGAGAGGGAGCTGAAGTAAATTCAAAATGTCTATTTCAACTCTCAATGTCCTTCTTTATGTTTCTGTTTGGTTATTGTCAATTAACTCATATTCATCATTAACACATGTTCAGTCTATCTGTTACCATCCTTTGTAATGTCTTTCACTCACACATCTAGTCCAATAGTCCAGCCTGCAGTATTACTCTTTTCAGTCTTACTCTTAACTGCTCTGATGTTCGCAGTTGCAGATTTTCCTCCCACTGGTGATTTCTCTCACTGCACGTTTCTCTTCTTGCTAGTTATCAATCACTGAAATTCATCCATTCAACAACTGTTGACTCGGAGGCCCGATTCATCTCTTATAGCCGCTGGCCTTGACCTGGAATGTTGTTGCACCTCGAGTCTAGCTGAGAGAAGCATGGTCAGTAATCCAGAGCATTCTTCAGATTTCGCAAAGACACCCTATACCCAGGGTCGAGAACGGCACACATCCTGCTATGCATAATGGGCACACTTTATAAACGTTCCTTTGTGAAAAACTGCAGTGTCTCCAGATGCAACTGATAGCGTGTACACATCAATAAATCATCCACTACTCAGTCCTTCACTTACACTTGCACGTGCTGTCGAGCAAAATCATGAATGCCAACAAGTGTATTACATAATTCGCTGACATAATCAGGGGCTGCAGTTTCCTCTTCTGTCGGTCGGCCACACAGCAGGTCACAGGGGATGTGTAGCTCTCTTCCAAACAGCATCCTTGATGGTGTTACCCTTGTGGACTCATGAACTGCTGAACAGTACGCAAGAAGAAACAATGACACCTTAGAATCCCAGTCCTTCTGGTTGTCTGCCACAAAGATTGACAGGTATTGCTCAAGAGTGCAGTTAACCCTCTTGACCATTCCATCCGACTGAGAATGTAAGGCTGTAGTCCTAGTAATTTGCACCCCCAGAATCTTATTTACCTCTTGTAAGACTGCAGCTTCAAAGTTAATTCCCTAATCGGAATGGAGTTCTAGTGGCACACCAAACCTCAAGAAGATATGCTCTATGAGTGCATCGGCGACAGTACGTGCTTCTTGATTTGGGAGGGGAATGAACTCAGGCCACTTAGTAAAGTAATCTTGGGCCACCAGGAGATACAAATGACCTCTTTCTGTGACAAGCAAGGGTCCCAGAATATCCACTGCCATCCTCTCGAACAGGGCTCCAACATTGTATTTCTGGAGGTGACCTTGTCCCCTAGTCCATGGGCCCTCCCCCGCAGTGCAGGTGTCGCACAATTAGCACCATTTCTCAATATCCTCCCGACAATGAAGCCAGTAGAATCTCACATCTACTTCTGTCAAGGGTCTCATTAACACCAAAGTGCCCACTGGCAGTTATATTATGCAGTTCCTAAAGGAACTGCATAATACTTCTGTAACCCTGCATTCTGGAAGGACGAATTGCAAATGTGTGTGTTTTCCATCATTGCTTTCCCAGTTTCTGTAAAGTACACTATTCTTCAGTACAAGGGAATTCCATTGTGCCAAAAATGTTTTCACTACTGTGCTCAGGCTAGAGGTCTCTTTCAATTTTGGCAGAGAGCTTCTTTCCACTTTAGTAATGGCTGCAAAGTGGGATCATTCAGCTGGTCTTTCCTATTACCCTCATCACTCCAGGTAGATTTCCCATTACAAGATAGAGAACCTTGACTTCTTGTTCTCTATACCTTCAGCGATTCACCAATCTTTTCTTCCTGGCATTCGCAATGACGACAAAATGGCTCACATGCCTCCCTAGATAGAGGATCTGCATTGCTGTGAAGACGTCCAGTTCTGTAATGTATTCAAAGTCATATTCTTGAAGATGCTGTACCCACCGAGCTATCCGACCTTCAGGGTTCTTGAAATTCAGTAGCCAGCATAATGAAGCATGGCCAGTTCTTAGAATAAAATGTCTGCCATAAAGGTAGGGGTGGAAGTGTGAAATTGCCTTCACCATGGCCACAAGCTCCCTGCTTGTAACACAGTAATTTATCTTAGGCTTATGCAATACTTTACTGAAGTATTCTAGTGGTCTTTCCTTCCTATCTTGAACCTGAGATAACACAGGTCCAATGCCTACATCACTAGCATCAGGGTTCAAACTGAATACACCCTCACTTTTTGGAAAACCCAGGACTGGTGGAGATATCAGAATTTTCTTTAGTTTACTAAAAGCATTTTCACACTTGGTAGTCCAATGAAATCTCCTTTTCACTTCAGTCAGTTCATATAGTAGCTTGGCGATCATGGGGAAGCCAGGTACAAATAGACGATAATAGGCACATAAGTCCCAGAAAACTCTACTACTTCAGTTTTGTCATTTGGTTTCGGCTAATTTCTTAATACTTTGGTCTTCTCAAGGTCTGTTTCAATTCCATGGGCCGACACTACATGCCCCAAGAAAATAATTTTCTATTGGAACAGGTGGCACTTCTTGGGAATTACTTTCCAGTTGGCTGTCACCACTTTCCGGAATACAGAGTTTAAGCATGATAGGTGCTCTTCAAATGTCCTTCCTGTCGCAACAATGTCATCTAGGTAAACTTCACAGATATCTAAAAGCAAAACTTTTTCCATCATGCGTTTAAAGGTGGCAGGGCATTACATAGTCCAAAAGGCATAACTATGAACTGCTAGGATCCTTTCCCTTGGACACAAAATGCTGCTTACTCCTGGTCCTCTGGAGCCACCTCACACTGCCAGTACCCACTCTACATTACCAAATTAGAAAACCTTTGAGAACCTGCTACGCTGTTTAATGTGTCATCTATCCTTGGAAGTGGATAAGAGTCTTTCTTTGTCACACTATTAAGCTGACAATCTACACAAAAACCTCAGCAAGCCATCTTTCTTCTTAACAAGTACAATGGGTGACCATGGATTAACTGATGGTTCTATCACATCTAACTCCATTTCCTTCAGAATTTCCTCAACTGCCTCGTGCGAAGCTAACGGCAGTCATCTTGGTGGCTGCTTTATGGGCCTTACATCTCCTATATCAATGTGATAGCAGAGATAACATTAGCCCTTCCAAGGTCATTTGGTCCACAGGCTAAGGTGTTCCTATTTCTTTGCAGTAATTCAGAGACAGCCTTCTCCTGTCACCAGTTAAGGTATTCTTTCATTTGTACTAGCAGTCAGTGTTGTGCTGTGAACTTTTAAAATGAACTAGTTCGTACGAACTCATTCACATTTCATGAACTTTTAAAGAAACTTACTCACTTTATATGCTATGAACTTGAACTTTCATTAGTTCCTTTTATTTCACAAACTTTATTAATCTTATGACACTTTTTTCACGTTTTCTCATATACTTTGCCGACGTTAAAGCAATCTTTTTCTACCTTTTGAAAACACATAAACTGTAGTTACTCTTTCGGTCGCTAGTCGGCCAACAGGTATCCTCGCATAATAATCTATTGTTCTCGAGTGTAGTTCCTTTCATATAGCACAGATGCTGTGTTTGTCTATGCTGCATCTCCGTTTGTATGGAAAAAGGGTGTGGTGTAGTAAATTAAACGTGTGCTTTAGCTCTGTAGAGAAAACTACCTGGTTGGTATGGTAAATAATGGAAAATAACGCTGTTAGTGGTGAATCTTCGTTTGAGACAAAATTTATTGCCTTGGGACAACTTGAAGAGGCAAAAGTATGGGTAGAAGAAATTGTGACAAAGAGAGCTTGCCAGTACCTCTTGTTAAATAAGTGGAAAAAGGCTACGGTGATAACCTTATTGATTTTATATCTCCAAAATTGTCTGGTTCAGAAACTCGGGCACGAGAACTTGATAGATACATCTCGTTTCCATTGGTGGACATAAAATGTTTGCACCCTTTTCCAATTCCAAAAGTCTTCTTAAAATTTAATACTGGAATACCATCCAGTGCTGCTGTGGAAAGTGTTTTCAGTATAGGTAATGAAGGGTCAGTTATCAGACGACCATTTCGAAGATGTTCTACACCTTAAAGTGGGACACAAATGTTAATTAATTTTATTCATTCTTTTTGTTCAAATTTTCTCTCTGTGGCCATATTCAACTAATTATTGTTTGCAAATAAATCCAAATAAATATTTGTATTATGTTTATGTTTAAAACAAGTATGGTGTTCTTCTACACTTCAGCCATGTAGACTGATGTTCATAATTTTTTCCAAAGAACTTTTGATGAACTTATTAACTTTTTCAAGAGAACTTGAACTTTTACCAGAAACCTTAAGATTAACTGAACTTGAACTTTTATAAGTTTATTTTTCACTTAATGAATTGAACTTCCTATAAGTTCATATTAATTGTGAACTTGCACAACACTGCTAGCAGTTCATCCAGTACGTCTGGTAAATGACATTTATTTGTTTTATTCTAGAATCTTCTGGAATGTTTGGAAGTAACTGTATGCCTGCTTACAAACACCTATCATGACCCCTTCCTCAAGACGAATGGCACTATCGGACAAATTTATCATTCTAATTGGAAAACTGTTAGAATTAGAAGAAACGTAAGTCCTTGCTACAATGACTTTAGTTGGCAGGATGTCAATCCCCTCTGCTAGCTCAATTAGACCAAAACATCTGACAAACTTACTTTGACATCTGCCTGGAATGACAATTTCACTAAAAGCGAGCAGCACTGTGGGTTGACCACATACTACTGGGAAGCTAATTGGGAAGGACAAATCATGCTGTGTTGACACCCCCCACCAACTCTATACTGCTTACCCATAGCATACCAAGTTGAGTATTGATATAGCAACCCAGCCTATGTAGTACATTAAGCCCCAAAACATATTCATAATTTATTTCTGCTGTGTAAACATCGTGCTCTTTGCTAAGGTCACCAAGCTTAAAGATCACTTTTCTCTTATCGATAACTGGGGGGGGGGGGGGGGGGGGGGGGGGGAGATCTCACCTGTTAACCTGTTACTACAGTCCAACAGCACCGTTCCATGCTGTCATCTGGCGATTGCTGGGGGAAAGGCTTGAGGATATCTTGGCTTGAGGAAGGCTTGAGGATGTACTGTTATGGTCGCCCCAGTATCAACGATCATATGGCAAGGAACATCATTCAGGCTGCCCTCCACAAGTATTGCATTCCAGTCCTGTTTCACCAACCGTACATGTAAGAACATTGGGGTCTTCCCTCCAGCATGCATCGACATTCGCCCCATAAGATCTGTACTTGCAAGTTTTCTGAATGTGCTGTATTCTCACCTGCCTCTTGCTGCCTCTTTTCTCGCTGCTGCTTCTGTTACTGCTGTTGTTGCTATAGTGTAGGCAGGAGGTTCTCAGGTGTCCTGGCTGTCCACATGACCAACACTCCGGCTGTTTGGGCGGGGGGCGGAAAGGCACAGTAGTACGGACCCTGGAAGCAATGTCCATCATAGTCGTCTGCAACTCCTTCAGAGTCTTCATTATCCTGGTCTTCATTGTCTTCGTTCAGTGTCACTGCCTGTACTGGATGTCGGGATATGGCCCCCTGTCTTGCTGACTCCATCTCCAGTGCTTGGGTCAGGGCGTCCTGCATGTTGTGGGGTGCAACCAGATGTACTGCTTGTCATACTTCTGTGTCTGTGATGGCATCAAGAAATAAGTCGAGTGTGATGATGTTACGCACCTCCTCGGAGCACTCATCCAGAGCTAATTGAGACAGCCGCACTATATCTTACCATAGCTCTGTGTAGTGGCTCTCCTGGTCATAGTGTGCAGCTTTGCAGCTGTGCATAGTGGGCATGCCGTAGATACCCGACGCCAAAACGTAGCACCAAGGCGGACACCAGTGTGGTGTACTCCAGTCAATATCACTCTGGCAAAGATTGTAGTATACCAAGTACGGGGCCTCTCACTACAGCAGCGAGGTAGTAAGCCAGCTGCTCGGCTGACTAACCATTCAGGGTGGCGAATATTTCAAACTGGTGTTGGTACTCCCATCAAGAGGTCTGGCCATTGCAAGGGGCGGGTATGAGACCCCTTTCCACACTCCTGGGAGAGTGACACCAATGCTGCTGTCCTGCTGACTATCCTCCAAGGTTGCTGCATTGGTTACTACTTGTACTGCTTCCTCACTTTTCTTGGCTGGCAATGCTGTGATAGTATAATTCCACTGCTGCAGAAATTCCTGCTATTCCTTATTCACTGTACTCATTTGGTTCTCGATGCTGTCCATCCTTACACTAACACTGTCCACTAATTCAATTACACTGTCCACTTTTTCATTTACTGTGTCAATTTTCTTGTCCACTAAATCACTTACATTAGCGTTCACACTACTAATTTTGCTATTTACATCTTCTGTTAAGCTATTTACACTTGTGCTCACACTAACCGTCCGGTTAGCTAGTTCCTCAGTAATGGTTGCAGTGTTTCCAGTTCTGCAGACATTTTTCTAGTTAGCATTCACAGTGATGATTGTGCAAAACAGTCTTAATTATTTTCACAAACAGTTATTCCACATAATTAATTTGTTTGAAAATCACTAACTATGTACTTGCATATAGCCTTATTTTATTTACAACTGATTAATTAATATTTGCCTCCATCCCACTTCTGACATCAGTGTTACATAGATGCCTGAGGGGCATATCTGAGTTAGTGAGGGATGGAGGTCTTAACGAAAATAAAAGAACTAAAATTTGATTTTCAATTTATTCACACAGTTTTACAGAATTAAACTATCTGTCTCCACTTTTACTTTTTTTATTTCACACTGAGCACAATATTTAACGTATATTTTAACTCTAAATAAAGCCCTTCTTTATGTTTCTGTTTGGTTATTGTTAATAATTAACTCATACTCACGTTCAGTCTATCAGTTGCAATAATATGTAATGTCTTCCATTCTAACATCCAATCCAACATTGCACCCTGCAGTCCTACTCTTCACTGCTCTGATGTTCACAGTTGCAGATTTTCCTCCTGCTGGTCTCTTCTCTTGCTGCAAACTTCTTTTCTCAATAGTTGTCTATCGCTGAAACTCATCCCTTCAACAGCTGCTGGCCCAGAGGACCGACCCACCTTTCATAGCCGCTGGACCTGACATGGAAGGTTTGCCACACCCCGAGTCTAGCTGAAAGAAGCGAGGTCAGTAATCCAGAGCATTTTTCAGCTGTTTCAAAGCCCCCAAGACCCAGGGTCGGGAGTGGCATGCACCCTGCTATGCCTAACGGGCATGCTTTGTACACGTTCCTTTGTGAAAAAGCCAGAGTGTCTCTGGTTGCAACTGATAGCACATGCGCATCAATAAATCATCCATCTATTCTGTCCTTCACTTCCACTTGCTTGCTTAGGAAGCAGTATCCTTCCTTCTCTATACCTTGTCCCGATTCTGCAAGGAATGAACTTCTTGTGTTAGTAGTGTCTCAGAGAGAGAAGGGGGGGAAGGAAAGGGTGGGATAGGGAGGGGTAGGGGAGAGATCAGGAGAGGAGAAAGAGATCTGGAGAGAGTAGAGAGAGATCAGGAGAGGGGGAGAAAAGTGTGAGAGGATGAAGGGGGGAGAGAGGGGATGGGAGTGAGAGGGGGAAGAAGGGTAGATAGGGGGAGGGAGGATAAGAGGAAGAGGATGGAAAGGGGGAGAGGGGGAGAAGGGCAGAGAGAACAAGAGAGGGGGGAGAGAGAGTGACGTATGGGAGGTGGAGGGTGAAAGGGGGAGAGGGGGCGAGAGACACACACACTTTCTCAGTGAAGTTCATGCAAGATGACCCAGGCTATGTGTGAGTTCATGTTGTCCAAGGTTTCTCTGGGAAGAGAAAATGTGGAAAGGAAAGGACTTCCATGAAAGGGTTGGCTAGAGTTCCATTTCACCCAGTGGGGAGCCTTGCATCGACCTTGCTGTGATAGACCCCAGAGGCATTGGGCTTGCCTGCAGTCTGGAAAATTTTGAAGGGGCTCAGCTGCTACAGCGGGAAGTTTTTGGGATCCACTTTCTCCTGTCCTGCCACCTGCAGCCAGTGGAGTCAACCTGGATCGTAGGCTGAAGAAGATGGCGGAGACTCCTTGCTGCTCCAGATTGTTTTACCTCTCGACCTTGTAAGTAGTTGAGTGAGAATCTCATGGAGGTCTGGAATCATTGGAGAATTTTATCCTAGTCTCCCTTACCCTACTGGCTGGCAGGTGAAGGGAGTGCTTAAAGGATGGACTGAACAAGTACCACTGTGGAAGCCAAATGTGGAGAGTGATTTCAGGACTGTCATACTCGCAGTCTGGTGCACCACATACCTGCATAAAGACAGCACATCCTTTCCCATCCTGGTGTTTTCCTGTGTATTCAACATCCTAGATAGAAGCCATGTTGTCTTAAGGTTAGGTTAATTGCAACTATTGTTATTATTTTTGTTTAGGGTAATTACTAGATATATGAAATAGAATTAATTCATGGAGTAATGAATGTACAGATTGATTATTTGTTTGATTCGGTACAGTGTCTCTTTCACTATTCTTTCACCATCAAACAAAAATGGCTGTTAATTGTGTTGTAAGCAAAAGCATTTTTTTTTGTTTCATCTAGTTGAATGACCTGTGTATTGTCGATGTGCCCATATGATTATTTGTTTATACTGCCTAGTTATGCCATAAAAAAACTGGAGTATGGCTGATGGGTGTCCTGGTGCGACTCCAATGGTGACAGTTGGGAGCTGTGACTGCCGTTCTGGGGGCATCAGAAGGTGAATCGTTAACCAAACCCATCAGCTTGTAGGTGCTGCCTCCACAACCCCAGTGCGCTTCAGAGCTTCCATGTTTGTTTCACCAGTGACTAATCCTTCATTGATGCTAACAGTTTTCTATTTTTCTTGAAACACATACGCTTACACCCTAAAAACATTTAGCATTTTCTATTTGTTTATTTTTTAACGAGAATGCAATGAACTTTTCATAAATGTTGTGCAACAACAAAAAAAATTTTTTTTTTTTTGTTTTTCTATGCAAAATTGTAACAAAAACGCAAAAATTGTTTAAGTATACTATTTACCAAAAATATTCATTTAAGTCACATTATTGGAACGGCAGATAGTTTCTTCCAAGAAATTAGGATTTTCAAGTGATTAGATTGTAGTATAGATGTGGTAATTTGTGTTCCCCTGGACTAAAAAACTATGAATTATTGTAATTAAAAAAATTTTGTAATGTTGTAAAACAGTTTTCTTTGTATTGTTGATTAATTTTTGGGGACACAAATTACTACAAGAAGGGTAAATCTGCTACAGTAAAGCTTTGGAGATAAATATTTATTTGTGGTTTTTTATTCAGATGCACTATTTAAGTTGGACATGGCTGGTGAAGCCTTAATTTCAAGTAATTCTTTTGTCATACATTGTTGCCACACTTTAATTCAGTAGCTGGCTGTAATCTTTAGAAACAATCTGCTATCCTTCTTGTGAATGCCATCATATTTCTGCTCTTCCTGATAACTGCTATGGGTACAAGGTGTCACAGATGATCTGTGATAATTGCTGAATGACACTTTGTACATGTGCGCTGCGCATGTGCATTTGAAGCTTGACAGTGAGCAGTTTTCTCTCTTGCTCCTGTGTGCACAGTGCAATATTTGTTCGTCTTTTCTGCCAACTATCAGAAGCAGGATGTTGGAGAAAACGTAGAGAAAGCTTTTTCTATTCCCATGACCAGGTGTGTGTGAGCTTATAAATACTTAAATTCAGGTGATCTATTCCCTCTCTTTGTCTTCAGCTATCAGTCTTCTCTTTTGTTTCTGTATGAGAAGATGGCAGTGAGAGGACAAGTTTGTTCAAGGCAGATGGCAGAGAGATGTCTATTGTCATGTAGGTAAGTAACTTTTACTTTTCTACAATGTAGGTAGAGTTAATTGCAGATGTTCTGGGACCAGCACAACCAGTAATTGTAAATAACATCCTTTAGAAATGTTGTGTCCCTTACTGGTTCATGTACTGCAAGTTAAGTTCGGACTCCAGATTTTGTTAAATGGGTAATGTTCACTAGTCTAAATTAATCTTTCTGCAAAAGTTCAAGATTTATTGCTAAAGCTTGTTTATTTACTGCAAGGCTGCTTGATGATTTCTACTTTGAGTTTATTTTTGTTGAATCCTTGGTCATGAAAATCTTCCCTCTTGTGATAAATTTGACATGACTATAATTATGTTATACAGAGACGTTCCGCGAATTGTAAACAAACTTGATCATTACTGTTACTATTCTTTGATGAATATTAAATTCAGCCATGAACCAAACATTTAATCTTTTCTTTCTACAGGTAAGTACACTCCCGCTTAATCGTGCTTTGCTTAACCGGTTTTCGGCTTATCCGTACGGCGGTCAGGCGATGGTGTAAAGTGTGTCGTTTAACAAGCAGCTGTAAATTACGTCTATCGCTGTGCCGTGTGAGTTGATGTTTATCTCTTTAAACTATCAGTCTGTCACAGAAACCTGTGTGAGACATCCATTTTCATCCATTGAAGCACTTCTGACTGACTCATCTCAGGCTATGTTCAAAATGGCAGATTTTGTTGATAAAATGTTCACATGACCCAATTTTTTTATACAAAAATGGTGATGTTTTGGTAATTTAGTATTTGGTATTTTCTATCTAGCAGCGGATGTTAGCAAAAATATAAAATGAACACATCCGCGAATGTTTTATAAAACAAATAATTGTTCACAAAAAACAGTAGGCATGTTTTAAAAAGCAGGTAACTGTTGGGCTTTGTTTATATATTTCGTAACAAATTTTTTTTGAAGTCGTTATCACGTAACTTATTATTTTCTTATTTATTAACGTACGTGCAGCATTCCAGTGATGCGTGTAGAAATATTTTTCACTGCTAATATAAAAATAAGTCACCGCGAGTGCTAAACAAGTGACTGTCGACAACTTCCAAAATGACAAATTACAAAATACGAATTCGCCATTTTGGTTTTGGACACGGCCTCAATCCCCTGCCGCCGGGAAGAAACCCATCTTTCCAGTTTATCAACTGCCGACCCAGTTCATTATTCACTCATTTTTGCAACGTCAATAAAGCATTACAGAATAGTTTAAACTATATCGGGAAAGTAAAAAATAATAAAACAATTTCAGCATGGTGTGTTACAAACAAAAACATCAATTCCGGTACCAAACACAAAAAAATTACAGCCTTTTTAAAGAAAGACAAGGTTTACCTTTTCTTACTTTTTTTTTCATATCAAGTGTTTAAATGTTAACAAAAAACAACATTTCAGAGATTTTAAACTTTTGTGTGTGTTTGTAAGTCAGTAAAATTTTAATATGCTTTTGTATTGTGAAGATTTTTTTTTTTATTGTACTGTATTGTTTAAATGCCAGGTTGCTTAATTTAAAGTTCTGTTATAGTTTAGTCTTTATTTCATATCATTCTAAACTTTCAACTAACTGCCATCTAAAGGACGGGTCTGAGTGACCCACAGTGAGAGAAAGAGAGACAGAGAGAGAGAGATCGAGAGATAGAAAGAGAGATCGAGAGATCGAGATAGAGAGATAGAGAGAGAGAGAGACACACAGAGAGAGAGAGACAGAGAGAGAGAGAGAGAGACAGACACACACACACACACACAAGTATGGACCGCTTATCACTCCCCGGCGCCCGCCCAACACGCTCGCCTGACACCGCGCCGGCAAAATGATGTATATACTCGATGCGCCGTGAATTAACTACACTCAGTGCAACATAAAGGTCAGTTAAAGTAGCATGCACTTTAAATCCTGCACATACAGGATTTGTGTTTGATTTGAAATATGTAATAGTACTGTGTTTTATCACAATTTACAGAGCCAATGTCACTGTTCCATTAATATTAAAAATGTGTAAATTCGATTATCCGGGTTTTTTAATACAAATTCGCTTATTCATGTTTTCTATGGCTCCGATTAACATGATTAATTGGGAGTTTACATAATTAGCTACCAGGTAAAATTGGCTACCTCTCCCCTTGGATGAATTATTATTTTTATTTTGAAATTTTAACTTGGCTGTTAGGAAGTAAGTTGAGAAGACCTCCACAATCATTCAGTGGATTCAGAGCTGGTCTTACAAGCTGCAAGATAAACGTCTTGATGGTGACCAAACTCTTAAGCGAATTAATGTATCATGAGTTTATAAAAGACTATCTAGAACACGGGGCATATGAAAAGGGTTCCTGAATCAGAAATACACACCATAACGTCATTTTACATACCACATTATAGTGTAGTCAAGCTGGAAAGTTCAACAACCAAGCTCCAGGAGGTGTTTGATGTATCAGCGAAGAGTGCAAATGGGCTGCCATTCAATGACCTCCTGCTGACAGGACCAAGACTGCACTATGATATTGTTGATGTTCTGTTGAAGGTTAAGATGCATGGGGTTGTCTTCATGGTCGACATCAAGCATATGCATTGCAGAATTTCAGTTTGTCTTAGTCTCCAGGAGTTTCAACGCATTGTGTGGAATTTTTATGACAGTGATCCAATGGTAGATCATTGTTCAAAGACTGTGATCTATGACCTATGCTATGATGTGACATTACCTCCTTATTTAGTCCTTTGCTGCAACAATCAGCCAAAGATGAAAAAGATTATTACCCTGCTGCCATTGAAGTTTTAGAGTCAAATGTTTACGATGATGATGTGGTCACTGGTTCTGAGTCAGTAGATTCTGCATTGACCCTACAACAGGAATTGATATCCTTGTTTGGAGCAGGTGGGTTCAAAATCAGGAAGTGTCAGTAATCATCATGCACTCCTGGACTGGCTCCCCCTTTGTGCTGCTGTGGTGCAGGGGGAGGCGGTATTGAACTCTCGTCCACTGTGTCCCTTTAAGCTCAGACCATGATAACATCAGTGCACTCATTCCAAGTCATTTCCGTAAGTTGGAAACCCTTGTAGTCATGCGAGAACCGGATATTCGTGAGGTGAGCCTAACAGACTTCAGTGTTTGCACCTGATGGAGAGATTTCACCAAGATTTCTGGTGGTGCTAGCAACAGGATTATCTATATACCCTACAACAACAAACAAATTTGCAAGAACCAGGATTACCACTTGCTACTAACCAGCTTGCCCTGAATAAGGATGACAGAATCCCACCATTGCTGTGGCAACTGGGACGTATCATCGAACTTCACAAGGGCAGCGATGACATTGCTAGTATTGCCACTGTATGCACTGCCCAAGGGACATTGAAGCGACCAATCATGAAGCTGTGTTTATTGCCTGTTAAGTGTTGAAATACATATTTCAAGGTGGGCGGGATGTTTGTACAGCTGTAAATAGTGTATATAATGTGTGTGCATTAACTTAACTTTGAAGTTGGTGATGTGGTTAGGGAAAAAAATTGTTACATTTGACCCTTCTGCTTTTGGAGCAGGGTCCTTGTGGTTGCCAGTGGTGGCAACACTGAACTTTTGGCGTAAGATAGTGCCGGTAACCAATGGAGGTAAGCCACACCCACACCTGTTATTATTTTTGTATTGCAGTGTTTGTCTGCAATTAGTTAAATTTCATGCTGTGGGTCCCTTTTTCACTGAGGAATTAACATGCAGTGAGTCTAACCTGGGCTGGTGGTATGTCAAGAAGCAGACAAATAAAAGTGTGAAAGTGGTTGGTTTGCATAAGTGAGATCACCTGACGCAGCTCAGATGAAGGACAAGTGGGGAAGGATCGTACACCCTGATGTGAGCAAGCAAGGCACCGACAGCACAATTACTGTATGTGACTAGACAAATTTCCAATTTTCCCTTGCCTGGGCTCTCTGAAGTGTATAAATGGCAGAGACCATCAACACACTACATATGTGTCTCCTGAGTTCAATGCTTCCACACCTTTGAGACGTTACGTCTACTGCGAACAGTTCTTTGGTATAGCCGGAGTGACAGCAGTAGTGGTCTGTTGTGACGAGAGTTGAAAGATGGGGAAAGTGCTGTTTTTTGTGTGAAAGGGACACATTCCTTCTTCTGTAATAAATTAAACTCCTGGAAACCCTGCCACATTAATTTCCCACTGACTATTTCACAGTGGCCTTGGGTTTCACGTAAAATTTTATACTTTACATAAGTGGAGTCTGTGTGCTGCAACTCTTTAGAGCACCACAATAACAAGTCCAGGCAACTAACAGCTTGTGGCCAACAGTTCTTCAGTAAAGAATAGTCCCAAGGCCATAAAAACTTTGTGCCATGCTTTCATGTTTGTATCGGGTGCATGGTGTAAAGGAATTTAGCCTTGATCAACTATCCACAAGCTTTCCATAAACAGCAAGCAGACACAGCTGACTAGTTCACAGCGCCCTTCTGTAGCCAGGGTTGGAGAGGGTCTCATTTTCAAATCAACTCACACTGTTGTTAACCACCAGTATCCTATGCTCCAGCAAAACCATGAAGTTATCTGGGAGAATAGAGGCATGTGAAGTGATGCCACACAAAGTGGAGGAAACTGTGTATTGACACATTATGCATTTTGCGCACTGGGGATGCACACGCAACTCTTCGACAATCCACCCCATCTTCGAGCATGCTGCTCACATCAGGGCCTGTCATCACTCCTAAACATTACAATGGGATATATGTCTACAGGGTACGCTGGCGCATGTCAAGTGGGACTACAGACACGTGGCCGGAAATTCAGAAACTCCCCAACTCCCCTCCACCCGACATGGTATTTTACTGATAGCTCAGATACCACTACCCTCCAGGACAGCCAAGCTAGTGCCTTGGTTTGTCAATGGAGGGCAGCAACCAGTCTACTCCAGTAGCATCAAGCCTCCAGCCTCTCAACATGGCAATAAGGAATGTCAACGCCTCCAGCTAAGACAGTAAGAAAATGAAAGGCACCAATTCAGAGTCTGAATAAACAGCCCCTGCAGAGAGAGGCTAGCCACCCC
Source organism: Dryococelus australis (assembly GCA_029891345.1). Classification (NCBI taxonomy): domain Eukaryota; kingdom Metazoa; phylum Arthropoda; class Insecta; order Phasmatodea; family Phasmatidae; genus Dryococelus; species Dryococelus australis. The sequence continues at coordinate 72,536,953 of CM056996.1, forward strand.
TGCACCGCTCAGAGTGCCTACAAGCTTAGAGAATTAGTATAAAAGAAAGAGCCCTTAGCTCAGAGCAGTTGCTGCGCCCTCCAGCTTGCAAAAGCCGAGGGTAAGCAGTAGGAGTAAGTGGTAGCGAACCCTTCTCTCCCAGCTTGCGAAGGCTGGAGAACCTTTCGTAAGGACGCTAACCACTAGGCCACTCCGTGAAAGCACTTCAAGAAGTCCGGCACGTCTACAGTCTCCAGGGTAAGTGGTCCACCTCCCTTCTCACCCAGCTTCCGAAGGCCGGAGAACTATCTAAAGAGTACTGATCACTAGACCTCTCTGTGATTGTGCTCTGGAAGATGGTTCCCGAGACTCTCACTTCACAACAGCAGCCACCCAGCAGATTCTGCCACTGCTGGCCGACTTCATCCAGAGGCTCCCAAAGACATCCCTCTGCTCTTACCTGGTAACCTCCAGCACTCTCCATGGTAGCAGGTCGAGCTGACGTCCCTTCTGGACCTCTAGGTCACTTCAATTATCAGTCCAGTAATTTGATTAGGTTCCTTTAGAACATGTCCTGACTAGGATAGGCAATGTTGAATGCGCTAGTTAGTCATTTTAATTCCAGTTATTAAATATCAGACCTAGGTCTTACACAGGCCTCCTTCACCTATTTTAAACTCTAGGTAGCTTCCATTTTAAATCATTTTAGGAGTTAGCAAAGCATCACTGTGTTTTCTTAATACATATATCTGTAAAATACATATTATTATCCGTAATCTTGTGAGTGTCATTTCAACATAATTTGTGTTACCTGTTTGAAACCTCATAATTAATTTTGTGTTAGTAATTTTATTAAGCTCAATAACTAACCGCCTGAAGGGGAAACTTGGTATCTGCATGTGGACTTCGAAGGTAGAGTAGGCAAACCACGATCTGCCAATTGGTAGACATTCGGTTGCACCCAAAAAACTAGCAACTCAAACCTTCTGAGATACGACCCAGACCAGGTACTCAGTTAATCTCCCAGCTTGCAGGCCCAGGCCTGATTGGTGTCTTGTAGGTTACTCACCCAGGGCCCAGTTATTTGCACCACCCTTTGTTCAGTCACAGCTTGTGAAGGCCGGATGCTGGGAACAAAGAGTGTAATCACAGATTCCTGGAAGTACATGCTTAGGACTGCCTAAAAATATCATTTTCTCCTTTTACTCGTACTTGCTAAGAGAACCAACCAGGTCAAGTGTTCGCCTCATCTCCCAGCTCGCAAAGGCCGGAGTAGAATTCGCAGCACTTAGAGTTGACTGACCTCTAGCAGGTATCGCTCTCAAGACACCAGTTATCACAACTACCCACAGTTAAAGTCCCAGCTTACAAAGGCCAAACTTAGGAACACCGGGTAATACACTGTGTTCTGGAAGACACCTATAAGGCAGCTTTCATTCAATGATTTAACAGTTTTTTAACAGAGTTTAAATGCCTTATGCCGAGAAAGGTAATTTAAGTAAGCAACGTATAAAGGCCTTGTGAGCTGCTGTCAGAGAACTACTTACTTTAAACCAGCAGAAACCACCCCAGATAATAGTGACACTTCTAAACCTGGGCAAGCTTTGGTACCTTTATTCAGTCCACAAATATATGTTCCCCGGCAAACATACTGCTATTGAGGCCACAAGACAGGTAAAGGAGCATATTTTAGGAATTGATTGGCCTTGGCATAGATTCAATTTACCAGAACCTCCAACCCAGTTGTTACTCCAGAAGCGCATCCCATCTCTCTCCCTGCCTTGCCAAGCATGATGCTACACCTCCACCCACTTGTAGAGTGAGCACTGCAGCTGGGAAGATCATCCACGTCCGTCTTCAGAACCAGGTACCAAAATGCCGAAGGGTTATTCTGTAACTCCCGACTTTGTACCCACACGTCAGCCTACTAGGCCAACTCTCTATTAAGGCCAGGCACCACAGGAACTTAAGATTCCAGCCTAATCCCCCCCCCCCCCAATGGTCTCAGTAAAACTAGCTTCACGGCATTTGGCATCTCTTAAGGTAAACAGCCAAAGTCTCCTAACGAGACATCTAACAAATCAAGTTTACCCTGGGGTTTAACTCCCCTTCATCTTTTCTATAACAGGATAGGGGGTTCTGGATTTTATTCAGTCTCTACATGGCACTAGTAGGCAAGTCCCAAGAATTTATCCTGTCCACTCAAATATGCTGCTAACAAGCAGTGCGTTTCCGCATTTAGGAGAACTGGGTCCTTGAAGAGGTCCTTAGGAATCTTTGGTGTGACTGGTATCTGCAGATGGCGCAGGACCTGGGCTTGATCCCTTGAGAGCTGTGCAAGTGCATTCAGGAGGAGGGGAGTAAGCTCCTGCAAGCGCCCAGAGGTAGTAAGCACCTGCCTAACCTCCTCTCGGATACCACTCCGACGGGAGTAGGGTATCTGGACTGCCACACCCCTCCTCACACTCGTGAAAGAGACAGCAGGTGACATGTTGTCTTATGCTGTGTACCGCTACGTGTAGTGTCTGCCAACTGGAACGGTATCGCTATCCCAGCACTTGACATCTAAACACGGTGAGCACTGAGAGTCAGGTCTCATTGGTGGACATGGGTGAGTCTCAGAAGAGGGCAGTCTCCCTAGACTCAGGGAATACTAACTCCAACGTCGAAAAATGCGGTGGAGAGAGTAGCCGCTAGGCAGGCAGGCTGGCCTTAAGAGACTGAGTACGTAGTATTGGGGCACTACCACTCTGTACTCTATGGAGTACAAAAACGTTGGCCATCGAATGTGCCTGTGGGTACTCAATTGGTGTGGTTGGCTCATATGAGTAACCTCTCTGGTCATCTACGATCCCTTGGATCATGGGACCCACTGGGAGAAGAAGTACACGGGAAAAGATACCCTTGAGCTGATAAAACTTGTGTTTATTCTGACTAACGGAAGTAAGCAGAGTGGTGTCGCAATGCCTACTGACGTTGGCAAGAGCTCAATGAAGCTTAACCTATGCTCAGCCAGGTGAAGGTGACCTGTGAGTAAGCTAACAAGGGCAGGGCAGATGAGTGTTATGAAACCAATTTAAACTGGTACTACTCCTATGCATATGTTGCACAGAAGGGGTCGCAGTGTCTAGGTGTGTAGATAACGTTGGCAAAGGTTGATCTTTGGCGAAAATGTGGTGAAGACTAAGCAGGTTTAGAAAGATGTCTCCAGCAAAAAGTTGCAATGGAATCAAGGAGAGGAGGTTCCTTTGGCACGAATACGGTGAAGGACGGTAGGTTGAGATTGAGGCGAGCAGGTTGGTCACAATCTTCGGCAAGGGCTGTGGTGGAGAAAGTGAAGTCTTAACGACTGTTGAAGGTGGAGTCACTTTGTTCTCTTGGGACCTTCGGCACGAATGTGGTAAAGGCCTGGGATAGACTGGCATTTAAGGGCGGCTGCCTGCTATTTATACTCTGGCTGGTCATTCCCCTGCAGTCAGCTGGATAGGGGTGGCAATGGAAAGGGAGTAGCTGTGGCATAGCTTCCTCAAATCATGACGTCACCAGCTGGCTTGGCGTATCAAGATGCGGCGAATCGTACTGGTAGAGTCATCTAGCAGCATGTTGTAGTACTAAGTGCCTTGTATACATAGTCTTGGTAGCCGGTGAATAATACAATCTTCGACTGGAACGTCCATCCATGAGCAGTGAAGACAGTAAAAACTCGTATCTCGTTGCAGGGTCAACAATAAAAACTCAGTTGGGATCAGGCAACAAGGCTGCTTACTGATGAGGGGAAGTCGTCTATATCATTGTTGAAAAGATGTCACGCGTCAATTCACCCCCTCTCCGCTATGACGAAGGCTCGTCCTTAAAGGAGCGAGGTATAAAACAAATTATTTTGAAGGAATTTATGACTGTCCACTCAAGAAGAATTTGTTTTCCTCTTCACTGTGATGAAAGCATGAGTCAAGGAAGAAATTCTTTTGACAGAATGTAGGACTGTCCTCTAGAGGACACTTTTTTCTGTTCCGGTTTGTTTCTGTAATAACCTCTGCTCTATGTGTTGCTCTTTGCACTCTGCTCTTGACCTTGAGCGGCATGTAGAAGCCAGTTGCTAATTGAATGGCCGGGTGGCTGCAGGCGGGGTGTGATTCTTATTTGCATTTCTTTGAGCGCCAGGCTGGCTAGACATATTCATCTCTCTCGAGTACATGGAAACTGGCATTCCCTCTCTCTTCTTCCTCGGAGCACAGTTGTGCCAAACTGCGGAAGTCCCTGCATTTTCATTTTGTCATGAGTGCTAGTAGGTTGAATAAGGTCATGTCAAGCAAGGAGACCTGATACGGTTGTGAAGTTAGCCTTCTTTCATTAATGCGTGCTATCCTACAAGATAGCGTTACAGCTTGGTTACCGACAAAGAGATTTACACAGTTGAACCCGTGGAAAGAATACACATACATAGTGAGCAGCACGCAGACTAGTATTCTACCCTTGGTAATAAAATATGATTGTGATTATTGCATTTAATATTAAATGAATTAATAAAAATTACCCAAAGCCACACTCGTTAGGCTTGTGTCAGCTACATATCCTGCTGTGGCCGCATGTGTGGAGGATAAGAAAATTGACATCCACCTGGGTCTCCTATGTTTCGCACAGCAAGAATATAACTTGTGAAAGGAAAAGCTAAGGGGATTAGTCATGCTGAGCCCTTCCAGACCAGCCGACTGCTAAGCTTTGCAAACTATTCTTGTGGGAGTGAAGTTGACTATACAATTCAACATGTGATTATTAGCAAAACATTTGATTATTTTTACATAATCTGTTTGGTTTTAGACTTCTTGAAGTTATTCTACACAAAGCAAAGATGAGTTGTTAAAATGCAAAAATTATTTACATTATTAAAATGGAGTTTAAGTTTGCTTTAAGGTATAGAAAAAATATAAATTGATTCTACACAATGCAAAGGAAATATTTAGTTATCTTGATGTGACTACACAAAGCAAAGTATGTTGAAATTGTTAAAGTCTCTCAAAATTGCTGTAAACATACTCAAAAATTCTTAACATTTCTGTCCATTTTCTTTTAACAAGAATCTGCGTTTTCAAATGTTTTTACACACATGACTTCTTTACACTCATACTACGTGGCACTGTCACTAACATATCCAAGTGTTCATGTAACAGCTTTACATATGGCAATTAATGAGCCATTTACACAATGGCAAGTTATGTAATTAGGTAGGTAAGAATAGCTGATACGGCTGCAAAAAGGTGGTTTGCCTTAAGAAAATCTTTCTTGATGCGAGCATTGCGCCGCCATCAGCAGTAATCTGTAAACTGCGTGACATACCCCCTCGGTCCGGTTGTTCCCGGTGACAGATGGCTTCATCACCGTCAAGGATAGTCTATGGGCTACGTAGCCTATCCCCTCTGTCTCTTGGGCAGGAACTGGGGCTGGAGCTGAGGTTAAGGCAGTAACTTCCGGCTCATCAGCTCTGCTGGGCGACTTCCCTCTTCTTCCAAGGTTGGGGGACCTGGTTCATCCCGGTGTCAGGTGGCTCCATTGCCGTCAGGAGCAGTCTGGAGACTACATCGCCTGCCCCCCCCCCCCTAGTCCTCTTGGTACTGGGCACTCGAGCGGTGGATTGCATTGTTGGTGAGAGTGGTGGTTTTGCTGGTGCAGCCACCCCCTCGGATGCAGTTGCCAGAACTGAGGTTCGGGACGGACCTAGGGCTCAACGGCGGGTTCACAATGGATCCTCTTCTTCTCTTGTCCCTTGACCATCTGGGGCAGACTTAACGTATGACTATCTTGTGCTGCCCCTCTGGCTCTACTCGTTGGCTTGTGAACGGCCATGGCTCTCTCTTGTCTGGAAGGTGTGGTGGCCATGAAAATGACCATGGTTTGGGTGAGGCGGGAGCCTCGGAGATGACCTTCCCTCCTCCAGAAAGTGTGGCCATGAAAATGGCCATGGCATCGGGCAATGTCGGAACAACATCAGTTGTATGGAGCAGTGGAGGGACCTCTTTGCCTGCTTCTCCGACTGGAAATGCCTGAGTCAAAGTCAGGCAGTGACCTCAGTCTCGACAACATCTATCGGTGGTCCTCCTTCACGTCCATGAAGTCAGGCCTGGGAGTCGGCCTCGGCACTGGGTGTTGCCGGGAACTCGAAGCTGGCTGCATCTGCGTTGAGCAACGACTCAGCTACCAGGGTGGCCACACAATTCAGAGAGATAGTGGCAGATAGTACTAGCTGAACAGCAGCCTTGAGAAAGGCCCTGTGTAGGCTGGCAGTTCTAGCAGGTGCCTCGCTCCTGGGAGGCAATGTTTCGATGGTGACTGCGATTATGTCCAGCATGGCAGTCTTCTCGCCGAGTTGGCTCATGGGAGTCAACGGATGTTGAAGTTGCCTGTCGAGGTGATGGCTGCTGGAGCGCTGTCGGCTCGACAGAACTTGAGTTACTTGTCTTCTTGGTGATGGAACTTGGATGAGACCATTGGAGGCTTGGATCTCTATCCAGCTGGCTTCACCAGCTCACTAGTACTGGGTGTCATAGGCAGCATCCAAACAGATTCTCTGACTTGAGGATTACGGAATTCCACACACGTAGGCATAGAGTAGGTGGTTCCCTGTCTGGATTGCTTCTCGTTAGTGTGCTCCTTGAGTTGCGGTATCCGTTCTTCCTCTGGAGTGGCATCAACAGGTGGGTCTTCCACATTGTCTGGTGTTTCGGAATTAACTGATGCAGGGTACTGTACTTCAGAATCCGGGGCATTTTTAGGGTAGGGCCTCATCTGTCCCCTAGTGGCTTTGCATCTGCACCATAGGCGATCCTCAGTCCAGTACACATTTTCTTGGCATCCAATAACATTGTAGGGGCCTTCCCACTTCCCGGCAAGTCCCGCACTGAACTGATTTCTGCCTCTGCTCAGGGGGTGGTTGCAGAATAGGATGGCTTTGCCCATTTCAAAGAACCGTATGCCAAAGTTTGGCGGCTGATACTTCTTTATGTATGTCTCTTGGGTGTCCCTTGCTTTGTTCATTCGAGCCAGGGCAGTAACTTTACAACATGGTACAAAGTCTGGTTCCACGAGAGTGATCTTGCATTTCAGAGAATTGGCTCTATGCAATATACCTGGGCGATGTGTAACCAGAGAAGTCTACCTAACCTGCATTACCTCCGGTTGGCATGTAAGGGTGAGTTAGGTTGGTTAGTGGGCAGGAATTTAAGGCAGTGTAGGTCGCAGGGGTTGGTTCTGCTGGCTCGATTCCCTTGAAGTAGGCGTTGGCAAGTCCCAAGGACTTATCCTGTCTGCTCAAATATGCTGCTAACAAAGGGTGTGCTTCCTCATTCACATGAATGGGGTCCTCAAAGAGGTCATTGGAAATCTCTGGTGTGACTGGTATCTGCAGACGATGCAGGGCCTGGGCTTAATCCCTTGGTGAGAGCTGTGCAAGTACGTTCAGGAGGAGGGGAGTAAGCTCTCACAAACGACCAGAGGCAATAAGCACCTGTCTAACCTTCTCTCGGATACCACTCCAATGAGAGTAGGGCATCTGGACTTAATCACCCACCTTCACGTTCATGAAAGAGACAGCAGGTGAAGTGTTGTCTTATGCTATGTATCCCCATGTGTAGTGTCTGTCAACTGGAATGGTATCGCTACCCCAGCACTCAGCGTCTAAACGTGGTGAGCACCGAGAGTCGGGTCTCATTGGTGGACAGTCCCAGTACGTGGGTGAGTGTGTCAGAAGGGAGTAGTCTCCCCAGATTCAGAGAACACCAACTCTGGTGTTGAAACGCAGTGGAGAGAGTAGCCGCTACGCAGGCAAGCTGGCCTTAAGAGATTGAGTACGTAGTATTGGGGCGCTACCATTCTATACTCCGTGGAGCACAAAAAGGGTGGACGTCCAATGTGTGTGTGGGTACTCAATTGGTGTGGTTGGCTCGTATGAGTAACTTCTCCGGTCACCTATGATCCCTTGGATGGCGTGGGGTGGGGCCCACTGGGAGAGGAATTGCAACTACGGGAAAAGATAACCCTTGAGTTGATAACATGTTTGTTTATTCTGACTAAAGTAAGTAAACAGAGTGGTGTCGCACTACCTCCTGACACTGGCAAGAGCTTAAGGAAGCTTAATCTATGCTCAGCCAGGTGAAGGCAACCTGGGCCTAAGCTAACAAGGGCAGGGTACACAAGCATTATAAAACTAACTTAAATTGGTAGTACTCCTACGCATGTGTTGCACAGAAGGGGCTGAAGTCTGAATGAATGTTCAAGGCAGAGTCGCTTTGTTCAGTTAGGACCTTCAGCACAAATGCAAAGAAGGCTCGGAAGAAACTGGTGTTTAAGAGCGGCGGCTTGCTATTTATACTCTGGCTAGTCACTCCCATCCAGTCAGCTGGATAGGGGTGGCGATGGAGAGGGGGTAGCTGTAGCATAGCTTCCACAAGGCGTGACGTCACCAGCCGGCTTGGAGAATCCAGATGTGGCAAATCGTACTGGTAGAGCCATTTGGCAGCATGTTTTAGTACTAAGTGTCTTGGATGCATAGTCTCGGTGGCCGGCGAATAATACAAAACTTCGGTTGGAATGTCCGTCCATGAGCCCTGAAGACAGGCATGTGAACACTAAGTTTTTAAGTTAAGTCCCTAAAGTTTTTGACAGGGTGAACTTTAATGGCAAGCAAGATTTATTTTGTGAAGGGTGTTAATACAGGAAACATTATAAATTGCCTTTTTCTCTAAACCTGGTTTGATCCTCACAGGCAGGTGAATTAATACATTGTGATCTATGTGGACCAATACCTGTACCTTCAGTTCGTGGGTACAAGTATTTTGCCATATTCAAGGATGATTATTCAGGCTTTAAGTTTGTAAGATTTCTGAGGCATAAAAATGATGTGTTATTTCACTTTAAGCAAGTGGTCATAATATGCAATAATAAATTTGGACACAGAATGCAGAGATTTTGAGTGGGTAATGAAACTGAGTTCATTAACACTGCGTTTCACGAGTACCTGTAAGTAAGTGGAATTGTACTTGCAACTGCTCCTTACACTCCTGAACAGAATGGCAGGATCGATAGAGAATAGAACTGTAATGGAAAGCGCAATATCTATGGTACACTCTAGATATATGCCCCAATGCCTTTGGGCAGAGGCAGTGAATACAGCTGTATACCTTCTGAACTGAACACCAACCACTTGCTTCGCTGAGACACCCTATGAGAAATGGACAGGGAAGAGGCCCACACTACAACATGGTCTGATTTCTGGAGACGAAGCATATGTTTTGGTGCCAGCACAACGTAGGGATAAGCTGGCAGCAAAAAGTAAGAAAATGATTTTTGTTGGATATGATGGGAAGTCAACTAATTACAGACTATTTGATCCTGTGACAAGAAAGTCTCAAGAAATGTCATCTTTGAAGAAAAAATTGCAAAACTCACAGAGAGAGTAAATGCTGAAAAAACTACAGTGGAGACTTATAACTTGGACACTAACGGACAGATGTTTACACCAGACGATGATGAACCTATCTCCGAAGATTATGACCAATTTATGGGCTTTGAAGCACCTGATGTAATTGGGGACAAAGAGAAACAAAGTGAATTAGTGACAAAGGACATAAGAACTAAAAGACAAAAACAAGTACCGTAGAAGTTTAAGGACTTTGAACTACACCTAATACAAGCGCTGACTGTTGGTCAGTACCCCTCAGCCTCAACCTCTAGACTTTTGATGAAGCCATGTAAAACGGGTGAGAACAGGCAATAAAAGAAGAAATTGAAGCTCCGAATGAAAATAAAACTTGGGAACGTGTTCCTGTGCCCGAGGAGGTGAATGTCATCAACAGCAAGTGGGTTTTCACCAAGAAGACTGTTGATGGAAGAATGGAAAAGAAGACACAGTTAGTTGCCAGCGGATGCCTTCAAGAAGCTACTGAAGACCTGTAAGCCCTCTATGCTCTTGGTGCCTGAATGTCCACCATAAGAGTTCTCCTTGCAGTTTCTGTGGAGAAAGAATTGGGGATCCAACAGTTGAATGTGAAGTCACCATTCCTCAACGGAACGTTGGAAGAGCCAGTGCATATTTATGTCCCAAAGGTGTTGGTAGCTGTAGTGTTGCAAATCCACCAGAGTCAAGGGAAAAGGAAATGGTTGTATGTAAATTATTCAAGGCATTGTATGGTCTGAGGGAAGCACCCAAATACTGGAATAACACATTCAATGATGTCCTCATACCTTTTGGTTTCAAATGCATGAGTGTTGATTCATGTATTTACTTTAGTGCATGTGCTTTACTGAATTATGGTGATGATGTTGGTGTCTGACATCATCTTCAAACTACTGACACGACTGTCTCATCAATGTGAACCTTCTAATTGCACCCAGCAGAATTAGATTAATAGTACAAGTCTTCCAGAAGTGCCCACAGGATATGCCCCTAGTTGCGGGGGCTATTACAGATGCCGTAAAATAGTACTGTTCACTCCACGGTAAAATTGCATGCTCATAACCACAAGTATGAATGAGCTGTCAACCGAGCCACTGAGATTACGTTTCAAGGCCATGTATTACAATAGCACACCCACAGATGGCACCACAAGTAAAAATGATTGAAGCCATCAGGTGAGATACGAGACAAAAGGTGACACAATAAACTTACGGTAGATGGGCCCTAGCGGTGGTTTACAGTCACAGTACTGTTGAGACTCAGGGTTCTTGGGGATGCTGTAGGTTCTGTGTGTCCGTCTCACCCGAGCGTACTTACAAAACAATGGTGAATACTAAACATCTTTACTAAACTTTTAACACTGAAAATGAGGTGAGGTTGCTGTCAAGACAAGAAAAGACTTTATGCACTGATAATATGAGTTGTTTCTTTTACCACTCATACAAAAATGTGCCAGAATGAATTTTACGTGCTGAAACTTGAGACGTGTCTAGCTAAATCTGTTGGGTGCTCCCCCAGCCTGCAACTTGTCTTGCGCACTTCTAGATAGATTACTTCTACTGTGGTGTAAGATAACAAAGCCTTCACAAGGACAGGGGTATACAGCCGCTAGGGTGGACTGTAGGTTTTTCCTGAAGACAGGGCACGGAGAATTACAAAATGAATCTGAACATGAACACATGTGATTATTTGGCATTACTAATGCGGAATCGTCTGGACTCGTCTCTCAGCATGTGGTGAGTGTGGTGACGGTCTTTACACATAGCCGGCTAGCATGGAAACAATATCACCGTACAAATTATGGCACACATGCTATTACATAAATAAATACTCAAAGCGCATGGATGGTGCAAACATCAACTTGGCATCGGTTAACCACATGGTCGCAAATGATGTGTGCATAAAACAATTAAACATGAAAAGTACTCAAATACATACATGAAAATAAAACCCTTAAAATTGCACGCAGCAATTATACAGAAATTACACTGAAATGCCATTAACCTTGGCAGGTGGCGCCTGTTTCAAAGTTGTGCAGGCCACGTGGCCTCTCCAACATCTTTCTCCTCCTCCTCGATTATATTCAAAAACTGCAAGGGCACAAATTATTAAGTTAAGCGTAAGCATAATTGTTGGGAATATCTGACAAAACATACCCAAAGCAAATGCTAACCGGTATACTAAAGTGAAACTACTGTATTCTACATCAGTGCAAAAAGTATGTAGTGTGTAAGTGACAGCATCTTACCTCGCCAGCTCTCCTCGACGGACTGCCCAGAGGCATCACGCGGACCTACCATGGCCGCCTCTACGGGGTTCACACAAGCGGAAGTGCTATGCACACCGAGTGAAATATTTATCTTTGCAATTAAAAGGCACTTAATTAATTAAAATATAGAAGTACATCAGATATTTTAATTGTGAATTTTCTGTCTTCTCTGATTGTCTTTTATTACAGCGTTCACACAGTGTGCTTTGGGCAGCCCACATTTTGAATTTATAACCAAACATGGTGCAACATTGTTATGAACATACGAATTTTAACATTTAATAACACTGAGCCCTGAAATAAAGAAAGACATGTTGAACACTTGAAAACATAATGTTCCCGTAATGGAAAAGTTCTGATTATGGTCTCTCTGCGCACGTGCGTGCCCACGTGCCACGTGGGTGGTGAGCGCCGTCATGGTCTTAACGTGCTGGCTGTTAGCCGGCATCACTATGACTCTTGCCGCCTCAGTTAAAACTCAGCAGCAGCTCGCTCCACAACCTCATGTGCTAAGGGTCCTCTACTGCCACACAGGTCTTCCAGATCTACCAGAAGCTCAGCATCGACTTAGCCAACATCTTCAGCACCCTCCAGAGATCCTCCGGAGCCAACCCCCAAAGAAGTTATCAAACACATAAATACCTCCATCCCTTCAGGAATGCCAATGCTTACCACTGCCCTTCTGGTTAGTGGTAACCCCTTAAGTCCCTTCAGGACACCAAGCCTAGGATAGTTAAGGCAAGCTGTTTTAACAGCCACTTAGCATTTTTTCCTTGCGCAGTATATTACCAAGTCATGCCCACCAGTATACTGTAGTTTAACTTCCATTCAACTCTTGTTTGATAGGAGGTAGTACATACCACTGCGTTTATTCCTTCCCGGAATAAACACATTTTTATCCAACTGCCAAGTATTATTCTAAGTGTGTGTGCACTGTTTCCTGAAGTAGACACAGGGTCCGTTAACGATAAAGCAGGAGACCATGGAATAATTACTTAAGCTCATTTACGAAATTAAGTGCAGGACTGCGAGCTCCCCTTCAGGGATGCCTGTACATGAAAAACATGCCTATTAGAAGGCCACCCATTCTGTACACCCCGCTGTATAGAAATGTAGAGCCTCAACCCTTAGGAATAACATTCCCAAGGCGGCTAGTCAACCAGCCCAGGTTATACTTCGTCCATCATGCTTCTGGTACTGGAGGGAGTAGCTGCTCCTTGAGCCCTGAGCCCTTGTGGACCCACACCCAGGTGTTGTAAACATCAGCCACAGTAAATCAGATGCTCTGTGTTCACTGCACTTCTGGTACCGGGCACGAAAGGAGCAAGGAGTACAGCTTTGGTCTGTCAACTTCAACACTTGGAAGTACACATAGTTAGGGACAAACATCACCTGCTTGACCTTCACGGGGCTGGGGGTAGTAGTCATTCTCAAGCCCTACTCCAGTTAGAGTGATATTCAAAATAGGGATAAAAAGGCAGCTACCATCTCCAAATAAAAACAAGGGCTTAACCCAACCCTGACTGCACTTAGCCGTCCTAGTCCCTGGGAACGAGCTCAGGCTGCCCGACAGTTGGAGAGGCTTCACCTCCCAGCCCCCTTGCTGTCTCTATTTGAAACCCCCACCAAGACCACAGGCAAAACTCACCAATAGTGCAAACCTTTCTAAGGGGTGAGAACGTTCCTTTTGGCATTGCAAACCCCTGGATTAGGGGCAACCAACACACCAGCCCACCCAGGGCTTCCAGCAGTTCCAGCCACAGCTGGCCCATCAGCGCACCACATCCCGGTGCCAGCTCCAGCCAGCTACCATCAGTGCCACAGCAGAGACAGCAGCCTCCACAGGCCACCAGTCACCCAGGTAAGAAGGTCATAGTGCTTCTGACCATTCGTAAGGCAATAATCGCCACCCCCGACTTTGTTCCTTGTAGGAAAGCCACACTGCCAGTTCTCTACACCGGCCGGGCACCAGTATATCATTAAATAAGACAGAGTTCATTCAACCCGGTGTGCATGTCCTCACACCAAATAAAACAGCCCCGACCATGACGATCCATCGTTACTAAAAGGATATCGCGCATCAATGTATTGATTTATACAAGGATGAAACTCTTGTGTCTAATATCTTAGAGTTAAAGAGTAGCTTCAAATGAGGAAATTTAGTGATAATGATCAATTACTTTTCTAGATGTCCAGATTTACAAAGTTAAGGGTGGTTTTGTCGAGTCAAAGCAGTTTAATTGAGAAGGTGCTGAACAGATTTAATATGATGGACTGTAAGCCTTGCTCTGTACGAAAGGAAACTAATTTGAACCTTAATCCATCCAGTGTGGATAATATGTGTGGAGTTCCATACAAAGAACTGTTGGGTTGCTTAATGTATAAAATGAAAGGAACTAGACCAGATCTCAGCTTTGCTGTTGTGTATTTTTTTAAGTTTCAAAACTCATTCGAGCGTACTATTTGGAGATATCTGAACAACATTTTGAGGTACTTGAAGGGTACGAGACACTTTGGGTTGGTATTATTGAAGGCTGATAATAGTAACTGTGATATCAGTGCATACGTTGACACTGACTATGGTAATGATACCATTGATCATAAAAGTGTTACTGAGTATGCTGTTTTATACCACAACCTGTGTATTGTGTGGAAATAAAAATAAAACAAAGTATTTTAAGTGTGAGCCGTAGTGAAGCTGAATATGTTGCAGTGTCAGAATGTATTAAGGAGTTCAAGTACAAGTTTCAGTTACTCCAGGAAATGTTAACTGAAACATGTACCCCTGTTGTTGTGTTTGAAGACAGTCAGTCCGCCATAAACACAGCAAGTACTTGTGAAACTAGGAGTAGGCACATTGACATATTTTATCACTTTATACATGAGAAAGTTCAGAATGGTAAAGTGAAGTTGATGTATGTAAAATTCTATGAGCAGGTAGCAGATATGCTGACAAAAAGTCTAATGAAACACAAGTTTATAAAATTCAGAAGTGCACTAGATGTAGATTTGTAGGATTGGGGGAGGGTGTGAGTTGGCAATCCTAGGTATAAAGAAAGGAGTAGTAATGGAAGCTATTTTGATGTACGAGTCTTAGTGAAGGTAAAAGAACTAATTATGTTCAAGGGAAATGTAGAAAGAATACAGAAGGAGAATAAGTATGTGTTTCTACATGGGTTTGTTTGATTTTAAAAACTTAGAGTTTGGCACATGCCAGCATGCTGCGCAGTAAGAATGTGTGCTCTACGGACGACTTCACTGCATCTACAAGCCACGTATGCTCAAGGGGGGAATACATAAGGGGCAAACCAGAATATATGTATCGCACTAATAAAGCCCACAAGCCTGAGTAGCAGATTACATAATTGTAAATTATGTATGTAATTACAATCTCCATTGCCCACCCAGATTTATGCATGCAAAAGGCACCCCCGTGATTTTAATAAATATTATTGATAGTTCTACTACTTGCTGCTAGCTCCAGACGAAGTTCCTACAATCTCGAGAGATGGCAGCACCCCCGTGACCTTGTGACGTCACTACCCGACCGCCTCAGAGGGAGGGATTTCAATTTGTTGTCGCCTCCACTCGGGGCGATAAGAAAAGCGCAGCGCTCCTGCACCCCCGATAAACATGCCCCCATGGTGAAAGGCTACGCTACCTCCCATACCCTGAAGAACTGCTAATAAGTGTAAATTCAATATAAATACAATCCCAGCAGCCAACCCCGACAGATGCGCTGGGCTCGGCATCCAAAGGCGTCCCAGTCTGCAGAAGACTTCCCTTTCAGCCCGACCTGTCTCTCTCTGTCTCTCTCACACACTCTCTCTCAAGACCTGCACTTCACCAAAGACCTGCATGTGAGACCCCTACTTCAGTAATCCTTACCCCAGTCAACTTTCTTTGACTCCGCAGTAACGAGCCATCGCGTTTCGGATTGCATAAAAGATTAGGTCCAACATAAATACTTAGCCGCTGTAAAAGTTGTGTTGCTATATATTTTATTATTTTTTAGCCGCTGTAAAGTTGCGCGCTATAGCTTGCTCCATCTCAGACCCACCTTCGCCTGACCCAATTGATCTAGTTTACTTGTCGCACTGTAATTGTCCCCAGTATTTTGTCAAGGCAATTTAATTATACAAATTGTAATTTTTGCCGGTTCTCTCCAGGGACCAATCCCTTCAATAAAACACCACATCAAATTTACTTCTTTGTGTACCGTTAATTTTAGTTAACGAACCCCTTTTCCCAATACTGTGGTATTTTGTAAACTTGTCTAGAACTAGCAAACAGATTTCCAGTAGAAAAGGAGGTATCCAGAGTAAACGATGACGTCAGAAAAGTTGTGCCCTTGTTCGCCCAGCAGTCAGTTCCACAGCTGAGGACGGACCTAAACTAGTGTACCATGACCCCGCTCCGATTACCCATTTCTGCACTGGTTCTCCTGGAAATTTCCACATCATTAGATCACCTGCTCTGTGCCCAGTGGCCAGGATATCCAACGGTGGAATACGAGGAACAGGTCCAGTTGCTCGCTCGGGAGAATGAGGCTACTCTCCGTGACACCCCCACTAGGCATTTATCCTAAAACCACAAGTAATGTTAAATTAGTTTGGATAATTGATAAGAATATCACACCCGGAGGGCACAGTACTTCCTAAGCTTTGCTCCATCAAATTTGTACCGGGTAAAATAGTTCAGGTTCGACTCCCAGCTCAGCCAGACAACCGACACTATGCAATACCCCCCTCTGCAGATTTCACCCCATCACGTCAACCTACTCGTCCATCTGAAGTCTCCTCTGCCAGACCTCGCAGCCCCACCTCCACGTCAAACTAGTCACCACTTCATTTCATCTACCAGGGATTGCTAGCATCCCGTGTATTGGCAACCTTGATAGTGAGAAGGATTGAGCAGCCTGGACGGGCAGCCACTTACATCCATCCGCCTCACTTTGGGGTTTGACTCCCCTCCAGTCCATAGCAAACCTGTCCCCAAGTGGCCTGATCCTATGTCTAACCCCCTTATGCCTCATCGGCTAGGTAAGACAGATAATAGCTGTGGTAGGCCGAGCTAGGCTCAGGATAGTAGTCATCACACTGCCATCTAAGGTAGTCACCCCCGGTAGCGCACACACCATCGCACCCAACACCACGCTCGTCAAGTTCCATTACTCAACAATGAATTAAAAGTGCTGGGTAAACTTTTATGAATACTGAAATATTTTCATTTGCTTTCTGCTTTAATTTTGTACTTTATAAGTATAATAATTGGTAAATGTGTAAAATATTTACTTTTCTACTAATTACCTAGTTTCACTTGATCGACGCATGCAAAGTTAACAAACCAATGGCATTAATATTACATTTGATAGACGAACACACAATGTCCATTCATGTAGATCTTAAGCAGGACTTTCAAAAGTGCTCAGTTTACCATGAACAGCACATATCGGTCTGCGAGAATCCCTAAAAACCCTTACAACATGAAAACAAAATTTAGTAAATGCAAATTACCCGTAGGCGTAAGTCATTGAGAAGAATTCATAAGCCATTGTGTCCACAAATCAGAGGTTTCCATGGTCACCCCACAGCAGATAGCCCAGTAGGAGTAAGAGGCCAAGCAGCAGTGGGGATACAATCAAACATTAGACGCTGTGCTTTCTGGCATGGGTCAACATAGGAAGCACTTAGCTGCCTAGTGGGTTGCCTTCTAACCTCCACTGGTTCCCAGTAACATGTCCTAGAGTTGCCCAAAGAACACTAGACAGCAGCACCTTGCCAGGGTAGCCCAAACCACCATAGATTAAGTTTCTCCCATACTACCACCCTTTGGAGATGCCATACGAAGAAAGCACAGTCCTACCCCTGTCAGACCTGTAAGTGTTGGCTACCATGAGAACTTGGAGCCACTGATGCCATTCATGTGTGCCAATGATGACATTCAAGTGCAATGGCTACCACAGATGCAAGAACCCAAAATTTAACACAGCCTTGTGTGTTAGTGAACTGTACCCTGAAAGTTGAGGTGACATGTCTAGAATTTAAATTGGCTGAGCAAAGTACATATGCAAGAAACCTATTTAATACAAGATAAACTGCCGAGCACTAAAAATTGACTGTCTATAAATTATACAAATTTTTTTTTTTTAACATACGAATATTTTTGACAAATATTTAACTCACTAAATGTGGAAAAGCATCTGAAGGTATTTATTACTTGTAAAACAACTGCTTTAGTTTTTCAATCAGTAAACAATACATTTACAATTTATGAAAATTCTAAAAATTATTTGATTTTTAAAAAATTGTGTTTATTCTTAATACCGCAGATCCAAAAAACTGTAATTCACACAGCAACATAAGATTGAAGAATTATGGTTCAGAGCAGAGGAAAATATACGGTAACAGAAACCTGATTTAAAGAACGAAAAGGGATGAAAAAAATATGGTACAAAATAGATGACAATGTAAAATCAATCAGTGCAAAATAAGGCTTCTACTGACAATACATTTGCACCTATATATTATGAATCTCTATGAATACACTGCAGTGAATTCCTTATCAGTAATTTACCAACCACTCGTGGAATAGAGAAAAACTTGGCAATGAAAGCTTGGGCTTAGTTTACTGCTACTCTAGGAGCACACTGACCTATACAACCAGCTCTTCTTAGCACCAACAAAAATAATTCATATTACAATTTGATTTACAGTATGTAACGCTACAAAATGAGATCACAACAAACCAACTAAATATGCACTTTGTAAGGTTCTGTGGTGAGATTATTTACAGGTGCAAGATGCGAGGGGAACGCTATCACGCACAACTCCTACTTCACGCTGCAAGCTGCCTACCTTTATGGTTAGAAGAAATGGTTGAGCATTGTGAGTTGAGATACTTCTATCGCAGCATTGCAACATCTCCCCTATCTACCGGTGTTGAAAATGCAACTAAAAAAAAATTAAATACTGTGCGCTACTTAAGCAAGAAAGTAATAATAAAATAAATCATATGTGCTGTATCTCAACACACAATAACCTCAAACACCTCGAAATTGCACATGAGAAAAATTTTAAATGTTATATTCAAGTGTCACTGGAAAAAAAATATATTTTAACTGTTTGCATGCAAGAAAAAAGATATTTTAAATTTGAGAGAAGAAAAGCTAGTGTTGAGAGAAGGAATAAGTATCAAGTGCTGTTAGTAGGCAAGCTTTAAATAAAACATTTTAGCTTCAATTAAATGTTTAGTATTGAAAATATTTTAAAACACTTGTTTAGTGATTTAAGTAAGAAAAGCAGTTTATGGTTACCATTGTATGTACAGTAAATTAATTTAGAGAAAACTTTTAAGGTCTGAAGATAGTTACTGTGAATTTGTTTTCATCCGAGAGATATGTTAAAGATGTACAAAAGCCTCTCTCACCTCAAGTCGGAAAGTGGAACAAAATCTACGTCGATCAGTGGTCTAAGGCTTGGTAGGCTGTAGGCAGTTATGTGCCCATTGGATACGTAGCACACCAAACACACACTGTCTGCAACATAACAATAAAAACGTAGGAAAGAACAATGATGACAACTGCTCAAGTCTACAAAGGTACATCAAACATTTCCTATGTTTTGGTCTTTAAACTACCTCACAAGGACTTCCATCTGATCGCAATCACTTGTATGTATGTGCAGAATTGTTTAGATATGTGAATGCCAATTTGTCTAATCATTAAAACTACAACAAACTGGTTTTTAAAAAGCCAATGGAGTATTTTTTAAGCCTTGACGAGTGACACTTACTGGTTATTTGAATTAACGACTTCACTTTATCTACACACTTCTCTACAAGCAATACTGAACAGGGTTCAAAAGCACAGAATTACTACCGGAGCACCTGGGCCAGAGATTATTACAATTGTGTAAAAATTCTATGTTTCAACAATACCGCCAGCCAGTAAGCCATGCAATGAGCTGCCTCGCTTCGCGAAAATGACAACTATCGATTATCAATAATTGACACCCGCTGCAACCCCAAAGAAGTACAAGGGTGAACCACGAGATTTCACACATAACTAATGGTCGCCCTTAGCTCCGCCCAAGAAGTGTGCACATAGCACCCCCCACCACTGCGCCGGCATGCCTTCAGCCGAAGCAGAATAAATGCCCATGCAGAGGCTGGAAACGTCAGTTGTTCATCGGCTCATCTACGAGCTACACCAGCTGGACAGATAGCACCACTGTGCTTGTTCGCTGGAGTCCCGATCAGCCACCAATATCCCTCTAAGGATCACCAGCATACCGCCGCCAACTGCAGAACTTCTGAAACCCTACCCCTGTGAAGTTTCCAGAAGATATCTGCCACCCTTAGTAGCCTGCCCCTGGCAACAGCTACCCCACATGTCCTTCACGACATGTGTACCCTTAAGCCCCATTTGGGCATATGTACACAGATAGACAGGGAAAGTTGTAATTAGCTACCTAGTCGATTCTGCCCCCAGCCAGATTAGAACCAGGTCCTCGTCACCTGGACAGCGTAGTTTATTACTTCCGGTCAATTCTGGGTAGACAAAAGATAATACGGGCCACAGTGTCTTATTCCTCTTGGAATAAACACAATCCGAACCTAGCCTACTCTCTCATTTTCCCTTGTGTTCGTCCAGATTACCAGAGTAAACACCTTCTTCCAGCAGAGTGAAGTAGGAGACCTGCTTTTACAAACACCAGTTGCAGATTAGTGTAGGACTACAATTTCTTCCGGACGGGGGAATTCGTACGTTAAAACACACACCATTCGACAGCCACCTATGTAGTACATGTGCTGTATCGAATGGTAGATCCACAAACACTAGTCATACCTCTGCTTGAGAGGATAACTCGCTAGACCAACTTGCACCGTCCGCTGCACCGTTTGTGTTGCAGGAGGGAGTGTTTGGTTGGCTCTGGGTCGGACCTGTCTGCTGAAGGGGCTCACCCATCAAAGCTATTAGAGCGCCTCCAAGGGAACCAGCTCTTTAACCACTGCACTGTTTGTGTTGCCGTTAGAGGAATAAGGTTGTATTCTGTGTCGTTCTGGTGCGCCTACACAGCATAAAACATTTAGATAGGGAATGCATGTCGCCTACTCCTAGCTACCGGACACCAAGGTACCTGCACCTAATACGCTTCATCAAGAGAGATGGGAAGGACGTTAGGGAATGACAGGCAACTACTGCCTACCAGTCTACCAGGGTCGCACCCAATCCAATAAGGTACTTAGCAAATTAACCCCATGGGAACAAGCTCAAGCCGCCTGTCAGTTGTTAGGGACTAGCACCCTGGCACCCTCCCCATCTCTGTTTCTGCACCCCGAAAGCTTCCAGGCCCTGTTCACCCCATCATCATCGCCTTCTACAGGGAAGAGAAGGTTCCAGTGGGAGCAGCCTGCCCATGATTCAAGACCAGACACTATCCCAGCACACCGATGTCATTCAACAACAGCAATTGGAGTTCCAGATGCAGCAGCACCTCCGCCAGCAAGCCAGCAGCACTGGTCAACTGCCCTAGCATGGGAATGAGTAAGCCACCGGCACCTATACCCATCGTCAAACACACTGCCAAACCAGCGAATGATTTTGTGCCCAGTCGGCAGCTCACGCTGCCCACTCTGTACACCAGTTGAGGCTCTACTCAGCAACTAAAGAGGCGCAAGTGACACCTGAAAGCATCAACCGGCATACACTAACGAAGTAGTCACATTGAGATGTAGTAAAAATAACTCTAAACCCGAACCAGTCACGTGTCAGCATGTTATTTAAAACATTCTGATAATTGCATAGTTGACATATCTAAATTTTCAATGATTTCACGCAGACAGGCTGATGGCCTGATGATCACAACCCAGTTACTTTTCATCCTGGCTCAGTGGCATTAAGTAAAGTCACAACTTCTACTGCATAAGTTTCTGTGTAAATATAGTACTTCATTGCATAATCATGGTGACTGCATTATCATTGCACCATAATTTTTTCAAATGCTCAAAAGAGTACAAATTTTTCACCATCTATAAGTTGTAGTCTTTGTTCCGGCACTCCAGTTGAGCCAACCAGAAACTATAGGAACATGCCTTAAGCCGGATGTTCATCCACAAACAAATTTAGGGCAGGGTGGTGATCAGCCATCCCTTCACAAAGCATGGAGGGGATGAATCAAACAAGTTCTGGCAGTGATGAGTTGCAGCCTGAAGCATCTCTATATACATATACCTCTCCCTACCTCCTAGACGTGTGTGTGTGTGAATTAAGTGTTTACAAACTGTGTTTGACCTACTTGGGTGCCATTTTGAAGCTTTGTGACGCAAACCTAAGCGTTATGTTACACAATTCACAAAATTTAAATAATCAACACCTGTCTAGGGCTTGGGATTCTCCACATTGGGATAAATATTCTTTGGGCTTACTTGTGCCAACAACTTGGATATTAGGAAATTCAAACCCAATGCTAAATATGACAAGAAGGGTCTTTTTATAGGAGGCTTTGGTCTTGGTTACTCTGAGACACTTCAAATACTGTGAAGTCAGAGTTGCTGGGTTCATTAAGGGAATGCACAGTAAGACAGGTTCCTTAATCACACTTTGGGGGCCGGCCGTTATTTAAAGTAGGTCTCATAGACTTTCTGGAGGGTACAAAGTCAGGGTACGATAGTCAAAACTCTGCGTCTTGTTGCTCACACAGTACCTTACCTTGGCTTTGTTAGGAAGGGGGTAGCTGTTCCTCGATGCTGGATCTGTACTGCGGGCGGGCAGCTGCTCAGGCACAGCCTCAACGAAATGGTTAGGGGTGACAAGGTCCGGTGCATCGGGAACAATTGGGCCCACAAGATTGGTGATGCGATGCCTCAACCAGTACCTGTCAATTCCTAGGTGGGAGTCTCCTCCATTTAAAATTAACTCTATGGCTGGATGCTCTGTGTAAGGCAGTTAAATTAGGGGTGGAAATAATTGTTCTGAGAGATGGGCAGAGAAAGGAGTAATTAGATCACTTATGGCAGTCTCTGAAGGGTGTATGTTAATAATCGCCTCCACATTGGCATTCAGTGCCTGCTTTTATTTTGTATGTTTGCCTCCTTGATGGAAGTGCAGCATTGAGCCGCAGAAAAGAACAAATTATCAGAGGAGAAGCCGGCGTATAACAGTCCTAGCGTGTACTACTGAACACCCTGACTTTCCAGCATGATATCACACTATGTTCCATGTCCGGCCCTTTAAAGTGGTGAATGGAACGTCCAGCCCTTTCAAGCGGTAGACAGAGCTAAGAATATTTTCACGTCGCTTCACTGCAGAAGTGTTAAGGTGTGGTATCTACAGTGGGTCAGGCGAGCTAGACAATTCGAGCTCCCTTCCATTCACGCAAACAACGGAGGCAGAGCAGTTATCTGTTTAGTCATCCGGTTCCACTAGTGGGCGAGTACCAAGTATTTTGGGCACAGCCAAAGATCTACCAGGTTGGCAGAACTCAGTTTGCCTCTTAACATGTGTGAAAGTACCTTAGTGGTTTTGTGTCTTCCGGCGTTACCTCAAAGTGAATAAGTTACAATAGGTTTCTAAAGTATAGAGAAAAAGGTTTTAATTTACTTATGTAATTCAAAGAATGAGACTCACAAGAAATACTTTTTAAAATATGTATTTTATTATATGTATTGGAAAAACATGGGGATGACACACTAACTCCTATCAAACTTACAGGAGCTACTGACACATGACATATCTGGTAGTAAAATACTTACATGTCGTGGAGGCATGGTCCTTTCTGTCTAGGTGCCAGACCGGGTGCTCCTATATCCTGGGGTCTAGTCCTGATGGGACACTGGTGCTCGTCCATTATACAGCACTGGCCTGGTTACTTTCCCGCAGGGCATGAAGTTAGGTTCGGTTAACACAATCTTGTGTTTAGGGGCCACTGCCTTCATAGATATACCTGGGTGACATGGTTCAGTGGGTTTGCATGCAACAATAGGCTGCGAGGAAGCTGGTGAAGGTGCTGCATGACTGGGTTGAGGTGTGGGCCGAGGAGCTGGGGAAAGGATAGCTGGGACCAAGTATGCGATGGCTAGTGTGGGTGGCCGATCTGGCTGGCTGAGGTGGCTTTCTACCCTCCACGGGCATTCTTCCAGGCCGATGGGTATGGGGTCTGTGAACAAGTCCCTCAGTGTCTCAGGCGTCACAGGATCCTGCAGGTGCCTCAATGCCAGGGCCTACTCCCTAGGGTTGAGCTTAGCTATGGAGGTGATGAGAGCAGGGGATACCCCGTGCAGGCAGCCAAAGGCAATTAATGTCAACTTCACTCTTTCCTTCAGCCCCGCCTTCCAAGTAGGTCATCAGGACATGCAAATACCCTCCCCGTTCGAGAGAAGGAATGCAGGCGCCTTGTATACCATATTACGTGTCAGACCATGTGAGGGGTGTAGACTTCATGGACACCCTATTCCAGTACCCGGCATGGATGGGCAGTATGCACTGGAAGTTGGGTCCCACCGTCATGGGTCACACACGTGGGTCTTGCACTGACCGAGTCTTCCCAACTCAGGGGATGCCAGTCTTTCCTATCACGGATGTGCAGCAGAAAGACTGACGAACACCGAATTGACATGCTGGTGCAGGGTCAGTGTACCTGTGTTGGCACCTCCATTCTATCTATGCTGTAGACAGAAACGATGGCTGCTATAGGTGCTAGTAGGTAAAACTTAGTGTTTTGGCTTACATGAGTAACTTTTCCAGGATCACCTGCGTTCCCTTCCTATGAAGAGTCAACCAGGAACAAGGTGCTAAGTCTACAGGAATGTGGTAACTAAGAATTGAGCTGGCACATGTTTATTTCCATTTGACAGGACATTCACGTGATGACGTACTGTAACTCCTGCATTGGCACGAGCTATTGCCAAGAAGCTAAAGTACTCAAGGTCCAGTACAGGCGGCAACTGGTAGAAAATAGCTGGGGTAAGTGGGGGGTGCATAGCGTTGAAATAACTATGCAGTTTCCTGTTCCACTGTTCCCAGTGAAGACCATGAAAAATGACATGATGCTGGGATACTGATACAAGGCTTGGACAACTAAGCTAGGGTAGCACAGGATTAGTCCTAAAAAGGATTGTAAGGATGGAATTCCCTTGATCTGACATGTCCGTGAAAAATAGGGAGGTAGGTTAGCAGGGTTTGTCATGAAGAGACACATCCGACTAACGTGGAGGTTGAGTGGTTAGGCTACTCGTCATAAGGGGCATATATAGCTGACAGTTCTGAGCAGCGAGTGCTGGAAGACTGAAGGCTAAGTCAGTTTGATTCTTCTATGATGGCTAGCGTGGTGGGCTTAAGAGAACTGGTGTAAGCGAAGGCTGGCAGGCTAGTCTGTGTCCAAGCAAGTGCTGGACTACTGAAGACTGGTGTCACAGGCTGGTCAGAACTCCATGGGGAGAACTGAAGACTGGTCAGGAGTCGGAAACTGAACCTCCTTTTATACTCCTTTGAACTGCTGCCTGATGCTTTATGGCTCGCATCATGAGGGAGAGGGGTGGTCTACTGGCAGGGGGTAGCGAATGCAAGGCTTGCTAATGTGACTTCACCGGCCGGCTGGAGGATGGGAAGCAAGATGAACAAAAATTCTACTAATAGTGCTATCTAGCGGAGGGTAAAGGAACTCATTGCCTATATGCATAATTATGGTTGACTGTTGAATAAAACAATCTACGCGGTAGATAAAAACAATTTACAATGTATCACAATTTGAGACAAAGGGTAATGCTAACTTGGAACTCACAAGCAAAGCTATCTATAAGATGAAGCTGAAGTCATCTAATCACCAGTGTTAAAAAAGCATCATGCATCACTACCTATAATAAAACCAGGCGAAGGCAACCTGGGCAAGAACTAGATGTAACGTCAATAAAAAACTGACAAGATTATTGTAATTGAATTTAAATAGCTAATGCATTTAAGAGTGCCTAGTCTATCTGGGAATATTATAAAAGAATCTAAGAACCACAACTACCAGAAAGGTAGTTGCCGCAGCCTCACCATCCAGTGGGCTGAAGAAGTCCAGAAAGGACATCAACGCGACCTTCTACCAAAAGGAGTTGCTGGCAGTTACTAGAAGGTGGGGTGTTAGGCGAGGGGCGACGTCTTCAAAAGCCTGTGGTTGACGGCGTCCACCGGTGCTCAGGATCTGCGGGGACTGGAGCCAGTTGAAGAAATGTTGACCCTCTGGATAACGTCTACCGACACAAAGAGATACCGGCCATTACAGCGGTGGGAACTCTGGAGGTCTAGTGGTTCACACACCCTTATGAATGTCTCTGGCCATTACAGTGGTGGAGGAGGCGGAATTGTGGCCACTTGCTCCTACTGCTACCTCCGGCCCTTGCAAGCGGCGGAGGTGCAGTGACTGTGACTGCCTTGAGTCAGGGTTATGCTGGCCCTTTTACATTAATTTCTGGAGTTTGTAGGAAGCTCAGAGGGTGCAGGGGAAGTAGTCTCAGTCCCAAGGGTTAAAATTCTTGCTTCTGAAGGGGTGCCTTTCATTTTGAGACACGTACGCTAATAACTACGTGTACAGTGTCTCTCTGCCTCGGCCCATTTCTTTACGCAAGAATGCCTTCACCCATCTGTCATGGAAAATTATTGATTGTGCGACATGTGTTGGAAACAAATTACAGAAAATATGGACAAAATTGCTACAGAATTTATTTTGATACTTCAGAACACTTACACTTTTGATGAAGGATGTCCACGTTTGAGTTTCGGCTCGTAGCAGCATAATCACCGCAAAATAAATGTTTTGTCGGACATGCACCTAATGGTGTCGATGACCCCGTATAAACTGTCGCAGTGCTGGGTGCTGGCGGGAGTTGATGCAGGCACCACCAGATGTCAGCAGTATTCCTTCTTCGTAGTGTGGGGAAAGCCACGTGTCTGACTCACGCTAGTTTGAATGGCTGATTTCAAATATGTGGAATTGACGTCTCAGATTAATGCTCGGGACTGTTCTGTACTATTAGCGATTTCAGAGCACCTTGCTAAGGAGTAATTGTGAGGATGTTTCTTTTGACACTCGCTCACTATTGGTGGATGATTGTACCTACCCCCATAGTGAGGTAATGCTCGAAATTTGTATATAAGCATTACTAAAACCTGGTATCAAGGTCTGACGCTTGGTTTCGAGGGAAGTCTCCCCAGATACCAGGTCAGGTATTTCAGTTACTATAATAATGCAAAGCCTTAAGGATATTCAGGAACGTCACTTTGACACACTTTTTAATTTTTCAGTCAGGATCAATTTTGATTAATATGAGCAGGATAAGTCTTGCTGCATAACATAATAGGAATCGCTTCCATCTTTTTTAATAAAATCTATTAGTAAATATGTGAGGAGGAACCTTTTTCTTGTCAAAAATAATTTAGATTCTCCCAAAAAAATTATACTTTGTATGCCGTCAGTTCTCCGCCATTTTTGGGCTGATCGAATAACTGCATTCTTAGTCTTGTTTCACCCACCGTTTTAGAAACTGGCAGTTTGGGAAAATTAATTGGCCTCTGCAAAGGGCTTGTATAGCCAGAGAATTTTTATTCCGTGTTAATTTTAAAATAGTGGTAGCTTTACATTTGAAATACTGAATTGTGTCATAAAAGAAATAAACCTTAGAACTACCTGTTAATGGCCATGGAAAAACTTAGGTGGCCAGGTTTTGGGGAGATTAAATGTTGGGGTTTGTTGTACTAAGCCAAAGAGAAAACTTAAGTGGGAAAGTCATGGATTGAATTACATATTTTACTTTTTAATAATTTTATGGGAATTTTGAGTTTGAAATATTTTGGCTCAACACTTTGGTTATAATATTGGGTAACCTTTGTAAAAGTTTTTAAATGATTATGGTGAGAAAAGCTGAAACTATATTTACATATGTAAAGAGTCCATGTGGGACAGAATATTTTTTGTACATATATTTGAAAATATTATTGTAAAATATTTGTTTGCTTAAAGATTTGTAAAATGAAATGTTGTTCTGACCATATTGAGGTCAGTGTAATTTTTGTCCAAAGAAAGAGAAAAAAAATTGAAATATTAAAAATCGCTATGACAATTTCCATCTTTCAATTGGTAGTGTAGTGTTTAGCATCATGCATATTACTGCAGTTTTGGCAGTATACATTCTGCTTTAGTGACCATGTTTTTTACAACTCTATGATCTTTCCTATATTCATATTGTTTTTAAATATACTTAGGTTTTAAGTATGGTTGAAAAAGTAGTTATTTGATGTATCCTAGGGTTTGGGGCCTCAATTTCTTATCGCCTCGGCTGAGGCGATAACATTCCTATCTCCTCTGTGAGAGGCTGGAACTGCTGGAGTAGACTGGGTGCTGCCCTCCAGCAGCAAGCTGTAACACTAGCTTGGCCTTCCTGGAGGGTGCTGGTGTCTCAGCCAACAGTTTTACGTCAGGGGTTGGGTGACGAAATGGCTTCTAGGAGTTTCTTGGTAAACATTACAGTTTCGGACCTCATGTCTGTAGTCTCTCAACGTGTGCCAACATATATTGAAGAACATGTCCCGTTGCACTGTTATGAAGTAATGACTTGCCCCTGTATGAGTGGCATGCTTGAAGATGGGGTGAAGTCACTGAGTAGAGTGTGTGCATTGCAAATGTGCAGAAATGTGTGTCATGTCAAGTCAAAGGCAGTCTAATATGACTGCACCCAAAGGGTGCAAATTCATTCTACCTTGCAAATTCAGTCTCTCCTGAATGCAAGTACAAAGGTTTACCACTGTGCCATTTTGCTTGGTTTGGTGGATCTGACACCTCCACATTGTAGAAGGCAATGACAAACCACCACAGTACCATACAGTACCACCCAACCAAGTCACCTTGAGCATGCCTCAGTCTTCATCACAGTTAAAGATGCCTGGGGTTCCTACCAGCCTTCAGGCTGTGAAATCATTGCTGTGTATCAGAATGGCTTGAAAGCCTAAAAACTTATGTAATTACTTAATTCATGTGCCACTCTGCAATAACATGTGTAATACATATTTTTGAAAACATTTTACAGTATTTTAAAGTTTCACTCAGGTATTACTTGCAAGTAAAAACTTTCAAAATCATCTACCATGTCAGTTCAACATAATGAAGCAGAAATTTTCTGAGCAGTCTATATTATTATGCTAACTTCATGAACCAAATTTTTATGCTATGCTATAGATTTACATAACATTCTGGATAAATATACATATGTAAACTCTGATACGCTTTTCCCATTTAAGTATGGATTAACAAAATAACATTTTTAATTCATGCAATGCTTTTGTCAATGATCATGTATTGAAATGCTGTCAGTGCCAATTTAGCAACTATGTACTGTAATTAAACTCTGTGAAACAAAGGAGCACACTCCAATTCAATAACATTTTAAAACTATCCAGGAGAGTTAGTCACACGCCCAAAGTAATAACTGTACACCAGGGAATCACCTTCTTGGTGACTCATTAGCAGAAGTTCATCACAGATTAGCTTCATACCCAGAAGGAACAATGGCTTTTGAAATAATACGATAAAATTAACAAAGCTAATAACCTACACAAAAATCAATGCAATTCTAATCTTGTGTTTTATGTGGTAACCACATACCTCTAATTACACAAAATACACATTTCAAGTATTTAAAGTACTGTACCTACAATGAAATTACTATAAAAATGTATGGTTGTTCTAATACTGATGCTAAAAATTAGTACTGTATCAGCAGATATCCTCCACTTTTTTTAACGTTTGGGTATTGAGTATGGTATCGGCCAAAACTTTAGAATCTGCTTTAGACAATATGACCAGGGTCTCAAAAAGGTAGCACATGTCAAATATCAACAACAGAATGCAAGAAAAGTTGCATTATACATAATAAATGCTAAATGTTTAGTTTTAATGATAAATATGAAAAAATTCAATCAAACACAAAAATATTGCAACACTCCCTGCAACGACGGTAAATGTTAACAAATTTTTATTGTAGATATGGTGCATTCATACAGCTCTTTGCCCAACATAGCCATTACCCTAGCACTAACAGTGACACTTTTGAGTGTCATAACATTGAAGTGCATATACAGTTAGAATCAACACTTGCGACATACTGTATTTACTTGTGTATGTACCCTACTATAGTTTTTAAAAATGTGCTATACGAGTTGTGACTTTTACAAGGAGGGGTGAGGTGTGTAGAAATACAAGATTCATGCATCACTTCAGTTAGAAAGCACTTTGGTTGGGTTTGGCAGTGGTGTAACTCAATTGAAACTGCACTCCAAAGGAAGTCAACTCTCTTGCACCTCCTCACGTTCAATGCTCCATGATCAAGATTACAAAACCTGCCAGCTCCACCCCTATAGAAACCTCGTCAAGTTGACGACACCTACTTCCCAGCCATCCAGGGGGGAGGACTGACGACAGACAACACTAGATGACAATATCATATACATCCTTTGACTTTAGAATTATAACTAACTGAAACTTCCAAACACTCAAGTAATTAACATTAACCCAATTCTAGGAGCCAGCCTGAATATTCCGGTTCCATAATGAAGAAGTTAGAAATTGCAGTGCATTTGCTTCAGTAAGAGACTTGCAAACAACCAATTTTCCAATTTGTGTTTCGCTTGTTTCCGCAGACACTCACAAAAATCTTTGCATCACATTAGGTTATTTTCAGTAACGTAAATCACGGTTGCCCATAACTTGTTAAATGAAACATTTACAACACCGTACTGCCTAAACTTACAGCATAAATTTTATTAACTCGGATTTTTTTTAACTACTTACTGTTGTCACACTTTTACCAACATACTAAATTTTATTGTATATTCATATTGATCAGCTATCTGTACTGAGAACCAAAAAATGATGAGAGATTAACAATCAGTGTTCAGAGGAGTTGCAATTTGTATGTTATAAAATGTAAGTATATAAATACAGTGTAAGGCCGGAACACCAAGGCCCGGTATACCACGGATTTGGTTATACCATGGGGCAATTTATGTCTCCCAGCCTGAATAATTAAGTGGAAAGTGTGCAGTCAGGTAGGTGTGTGGTCTGTCGGCGGGTGGTCATGAGTCGGGGACATTGATGGATGAGGCGGAGGGAACAGACACGCGTTCTCTTTCCTTTCAACGCCGAGATCTATTTAACTGATTCTTTACAGCCAATATTGTATGTTTTTCTGCATTCAATTTAATTCGCGTGGTGCGAAGATTTGACGCAAAAATACCTAGTGGTCCTTTTTTTATGACCCTATTATACCTGTTCTACCTTTTGGCTGTAAACAGACAAAAAAAAAGATACTGTGGCAACTTTTCCACCTTTCCATCTTATCTGGGCTTTGGATCAGTATGAGGAGATGGCACAGCCAAACTCCAAACAGTATATCATACTCTCAAGTGTCCTGCTGTCACACATTTACTGGCATTTACAAGTCAACATGAAATGTGCATACGTTGTATAGCATAGCATATTTAAATAATTAAAATTATTCAATTCTAAAATGTTTAAATAAGTACATTAAAATATGCTGGAATACTGTCGTAAAAGGGATGCCGAATTCTGTCGTATATTCTGTATAAAACTGGCTTGCAATGCGAGAGGCTCTGGGTTCAGATTCTGGTTAAGGTAGGGAGTAAGTAATTTACAGGCCCATAATTAATCTCCTACGGGGTATAGCTCTATGTAATCATTATAATTATTATATAGACACTTTGATTGTAATGTGTTTATAGCGGCTATACGGTATGTCTTCCCATTTTCAGAAAAAATAATTCCGAAATTTGTGACACACTTCTTATTCGTGCTCCTAAGTCATTTACAGGCCTATAATTAATCTCCTATGTAATATAGCACTATGTAATTACTATAATTATGATATAGACACTTTGATTATAATGTATATATACCGGCTATATGGTATGTCTTACCATTTTCAAAAAAAAAATTCAGAGCGAACTAGTTATTGTGGACATGGCTTAATGCAGAAAAGCGGCCTATCTTTGCATGCCGCAAATCATTCACTTTTTTTTTGTTTTAGTTTTCCTTTTGAAAATGCAAATTAGACAAGCAAGTGACATGTTTCACAACACGTTAGGCACTGATAGATCCCATCTGCAGTGTAAGCATGCATTTGACCTTTGGCCTTAAGCTTTCTTTCTCATTCTTACTTCCTCCCAACCAGGCCCAACAACTTGCAGTGAACACTGCCCTTGGTGGAATAAGTACATCCTTTGCCTGGAAAATTCAGTATTTTTAAGTCTAGTGATGCAGATAAAAAAATTAAAGTTCTGATAGAAAGAGGCTAAATGTTTCACGAGTCACGGCGGTAAATAACAACACTTTCCCCATGTTTGACACATAGGTGCCACGCCACATTAGAACACAGTCTTTTTTTTTTTGCTACCGTATTCAGCCACTCCCGGAATATCGCGGAAAGCCATAGCGCGGGTCTAAGTTATGTCTCCCAACAGCAGCGTCATATTGGGATTTTACTGTAAAACAAAGCAAGCATCTCAAATTGTGTACAGAAATGGGGTATCAAAGTATTTTGAAACAGAAACTTTGCTCAACTTTTTAAATGTATTAACAGAAAACAAACTCTGATATTGTGGCAAATAACACAAAAAACATGTTGTTCTACATTTATCTGAAAGTCAATTCTCATAAACTCAAAGGGCACAAATACTATTACAGAAAGCAAAAGGATTTTCAGTTTACACAATGCCTAGTTGCCAAATGAGCTAGGATTTTTTAAAAATAACTTACTAACGACTGTAGTTCAACTATAAGGATAAGCTAGGGATTTTTAACTTGTGCCTGAACACTTGTTGGGTTACATCCTTGTTTTTTGTTATGATTCAGTATATAACTTTTCCAAGACAATAAAACAGGGCTATTTGAAAAGTACAAAACACTATATATTTTTTTGAAATTTGCTCTGATGATGAGCTGAAGCTAACCTTTCAAGGATATTATTTCAGCTTTGATGACAAAGTCTGTGTCAGCCAGCTGCTGTCGGTAAACACAGTTCTGGGAGGGTAAGGCCACTACACGAGCTTGCTTCTCTGAGGTGAACACCACAAACTGTCGATCACCACACTGATCTGGTTGCTGGTTAGTCCCCGAACTACCACAGCTCAGTGTCGGCGACATCCTGCTGTTGGATGAGGATGACGATTTGGTGGGCGTTTCTGGAACACAGGGAAGGCAAAATACGTTACACTGAGCACAAAATGTAGGTAAGCCTTTTCACTCTACCCTGCTTATTCCTCACCGGTGCCGTAAAATGCTGATTATACGACAATATCCTGTACTCCCCTACTGCAGTGGTGTAGTTATCGAACCACTGACCTCCCAGTGTTATGGAGCAGTGGTTTCTAAGCGGTTAGCCTGCTTGCCTCCCACCAAGGCGAACTGGGCTAAATCCCCATCCGTGCCACTCCAGATTTTTGCAAGTGGGAATCGTGCCAGATGATGCCGCTGGTTGGTGGGTTTTCTCTGGGATCTCCAGTTTCCCCTGTGTTTCATTCCGGCACTGCTCCACACTCATCTCGCTTCACCCTCATCGGCTCTCAAGACCTCTATGTTAAGAGCTGCCCAAATCTCTTCACTTACTCACCTTACTGTGACAAGATGAGTTCATACCCTGGTGATCGTTCGCAAGAAGGAAATGCAGGAGTTTATGTTTGCCAGTTAGTTTTATTAGCTTGGAGTGTTCCCATTTCCCCTATCCTTGCATTCTGCCACTACTACAACTTCATCTCACTTCACTACATCAGCACCAAAAAAGATGACAGCTGTTATGTACAGTAAGAATCCTCCTCACTCCCTCACCAATGTACAGGAAGGTTACCAGCTCACCAGTTCATAAACCCGTGTTCGCAGGCCACCACAGGTGGTGCAGTTCGATGCTGGATTCAATGGTGGATGAACCAAGGTTTAAACTCCACAATGTTCCCAATTGAACAGTAAAATTAAAATGGGTTGTTGTGTACAAGTTTCACAGATAACATTTGTGAGTTAAAAGGATATCTTAAATTAGTGACCAAGTTCTGCATTAAAGAAATTATTATTAATTTCTAACAGATGTAATTCTATAAATATAAAAAAATTATGTGAATAATACCAAAAAAATTTACAGAATGCCCTTCAATAATGGGGACAAATTATAATTTGACTTGACACATGACACACTGCGCAAATATGACATGCACAGGTCTTTGACCCATCTGAACAATGTTTCCCTTCACCTTGGATAAGTCATTTATGATACTTGAAGAGGCTGGACACATGCCTACAGGGTATGCCCTTGCAACGAGACATGATATTACAAACACGTCAGTCCAGCTTGCACTGTTCACCCTCTACTCTGAGCAGACGTCATGCCAACCCTCCGAAGGAAGATTGTACTATTGCCAGAACCACCGAGCCCACCACCCAAGGTCACATAGTTCTACGGTGCACCGAGGAAGGGCACCACCAGTTCTAGGGGATCACTATCGCAACATCAGCAATCATAAACCCCTAACTCCAGTAACAGGGCTTATCACCCCCGCAGCCCTGCCACCTAAAGGCCCAAGATCCAACCAGTATATAAGGCCCTGCACGTCCCAAAATCTTCAATATATGTTTTCTCTTGGGCCAGAGAAAGCCACCGACGGCGCACTCTCTTTATTTGCCTTGGTTATTCCACCATGTAACGATGAAAGTTGTAAATAATAATTAAATAGAATATTTTATTAATTTTCTTTTTTTTTGGGCAAGGAGAGAAATGTTTTATCAGTGTTTGAAGTTCGGGCCGTGTTCGAGTGCTTATCTGCAGTGCGTTTGCTTTTTATGACGTCTTGGTTAAGATTGTGTCAACATTTAGAGATAAAAGTTTTTTCTACCATCGTACACAGTTTTTCCTTTGAGAATGTTCTAGAAGTTCGATATAGTTTTGCTGCAACGCAGTTCAATATAGCACGGGAGGTGGTCGCAACGGGGGTCACATAGGCTTCCAAAGGGATTATGGCCCACACTATGCCCATAATGGGTCACGTTTTGGGGAGACAGGTACAAGGAGGGAGGGTTGGTACAAGGTGACTTCGGCTCCGAGTGCCTGTTGTGCACAGATCAGTTCAGCCATGAAGAGAACACAATGTGCCTCACGATTCTCTTACGATGCGAGTATTACATGATGTCATCAATAACTAATTAACTACTGCAGTGATGTTAGGTTTTATATATCTCGTTGATTCTGTTCGTGATTCTGCATTACTCAACGATTGTGAACTTGTTTGGAATTTAAATAAAAAGGAACTAATGCAAAACTTGAAATCTCTTCTTTTTTTCTAATTTCAATATGGCACCTTTGAAGTTTTGTGTCCAGACTGACTGAGCTAAATAGAGCTGTGATGTACAGTCACTATATTGACAATTGCGATGTTACAACCACTCTCTTCAGGGCCAGATGTAGCCCACTATTGACATCAAGCACCACCAGAAGCCTCTTTTGCTCCTGCGGCAATGCCCTCAAGAGCTCCTGGAAGACTCAAGCCCCGCTCCTGAAGACGTCGACAACACCCTCCCTGTCATCCTCTAGTAAACGGTCATCTGACGGTCCTTCAGGACTACTACTCCTGCCTTGCCAGATGGTAATGGCAATCTTTACCACTACTGTTCTGGTAGTAACCACCAATGGTCCCTTCAGGACAAGGTAGATAGTTAGGGAAAGTTGTAGTAAACTACCTAGCAACTTTATCGCCTTCACATCAGGTTAGAACCTGGTTTCCTTCACCTAGCAGAGCATAGCTTAACTTCCGTGTCAATTCAGGTTAGGAATAGGAGGTAGTACTGGCCACTGTGAATATTTTCATGGAATATACAAGTGATCTAAACTGACTTCCGAGTACTAATTTCTGAGTATCACTGTGTTAACCTCAAGTAAAAACCAGCCCGTTAGAATTAAGCCAGAAAACCATGCTCACCAAAGCTAAATACACACCCATTTGACAACCATCCACACTATGCCTTAGGGTATAGTACGGTAGAGTCCAGACCAATAGGAAGATCTCCACCAGGTGTCTAGCCAGTCAAACTAACCTATACTCTGCCACTGCTCTCTACGGGGCCACAAAGGTGTAAGAATTGATTTTGGCGAACTAACCCCTGTGGATACCACACCCAAGTGTCGTAAGTGTACAGCCTGAGCCAACCCACCACTCTGGCCACACACTCTATACAGCTGGATGAAAGGAGTACAGGGTATAACTCTTGCCTGTGCGTCTGCAGCCCTTGGCAGAACATAATAGAAACAACGTCACCTGCTTCACTTTCGTAAGGCGGTAAATTGTACCTTCTCCTATACCATATACCCAGAAGAGTAATGCCCAGAGGAAGTTTAGAAGGGCAGCTTATGCCTCCAAAAGTAATTTGAATTGCAATCCATTTCCTCCTCCTGCACTTTGCAGTACACTCCCGTGGGGCAGAGTTCTTACCGCCTGCTTACTGGAGAGGCCTCACCTCTCAGTTCCATCCCAACCATTCTTCTCACCAATCATAAAGACTGAAGGAACACCCTATCCACTGGTAGAGGCCATTCGCCAGGAAGAAGAACCTTTTCTGGGTATTGTTAACCCGTGGTATGGAGGTTTCAAGACCACCAGTCAGCAGCCCACCTCTGGCTGTCATCAGATCCACAGTACATCACGTCCTGGTGAGACCAATGGCAGCCATCTGCCCTCGCAGCAACAGGGGCAGCAGCTTCAATGGATCCTCATCCAGCAAGGTAAACCCATGGCTAACGGCCAGCCCATTCACCAGGCAGCGACAGTGATTCCTGATTTTGTACAAGTCAGACAGGCCACACGACGATTGCTGTATATTGGCGTTATGAACCAAAATCATAATATTGACAGCGTCTACCACCTCTTACCTCAAAAGTCACGTAACAAAGGTTTTCGTGGCACTTAACCTAAGGAGTCGTGTGTCAAAGGATTCTGCAGCACCCAAAGTGAAGCAAAAGTACTTCATAGAGCAGCACGCATCAAATTAAAAAATTTAAACCAATGAATCTGGATTTCTTTGTACACTGATTCAACCAAGAACCCCACAACATTTCCTTCTGTCATAAAGTGCTGAAATGCTAACTGGAGTAATCAATAGGTATATTCTGATGCTAACTCTTGGAAAGAAAAAATGAGTTGACATCAAACTCCCTTTCGGAGCTAGGAAGTTACACTCTATACAGGATAACAGTCCTGCGTACTTGCTTTGCCTATGGTACTAGGCAGGCTGGTATTTCAATTATCCATTGAAAGGCAGATGGTGGTGCAAGTCTAAAGAGCACCTGGATTGGGCAGCAAGGATCTTCACCACTTCCTTTTGATCAGCCTGATGTCAGGGTATGGAAAGTTATGATGCAGATAACTGTCATGACTAAGGGATGGTATGTTAAACAGGAGAAAAATAAAACAGGGTAAACAAAATAATTATTATAGGATCTAGCAAGTGACCAATAGTATCAGACGCAGCCATTTGTAAACTAAAACAATATGTAATTTCAGCAGCCTGGAGGTGGGAAGAGCTGGTGTGGCCCACCCAGAGAGAAAGTCTCTCTCCCCCTGGTGCCAGTTCTGTGGCGTGAACCCAGCCTGGGTCCTTTTCATAAGGATGGCATCTTTGACGACATGACCTGCTGGGACATATACCTCCCAACTGATGGTATTCAAGCCTATAGCGACTCGAGTATAGCCACCCCCTGCTACTCCTCCTTTCCTCCTAATGGAAAGTGAGTGACATGACGGCCACAGAACTAAACATCCTTCCCAGAATCACAGCATTTGCCACCAAAACCATGATGGTACTTGGATTAGTGGCACGACTTGCCTGGAGTCCAAGCCCCATGTTGAGTGTTTATCTCCTAGAGCTTGAGAACCCTAGAAATATTCTCATTTGCCATGGTGCTAACCAGAAGGGT
Organism: Dryococelus australis; assembly: GCA_029891345.1. Taxonomy (NCBI): domain Eukaryota; kingdom Metazoa; phylum Arthropoda; class Insecta; order Phasmatodea; family Phasmatidae; genus Dryococelus; species Dryococelus australis. Next base: position 72,574,647 of record CM056996.1, read on the forward strand.
AGCACTACCTGCCATCAATCAGTATACCAAACTCTGACAACAGACGAGAGCATCCTTCGAAAGGTATGGTAGTTGTTTATATTTCCCAGTTACCAAACATTAGTTTAGAAGTGCATAAGCAAACACACAGTAGGTAATTGGGAAATAATGTATCAGAAAGTGAAACAAATGACTGAAACAACCAAAGTATAAGCAAGGATGAAAAATGTTTTTTCCGTTTAACTAAGACATAACAAATTTATATCTGCCCTGCCCTCAACCAGTGTCTGAAGAACAAGGTGCAAGTTTGCCAAGCAGCATACAGTGACTGCTGTAGAGAGAAACACGAGCAGAATCTTGGGGTGAGAGCAGCCCAAGTCCGGCGCTGACGCACCACTCGAGGTGATGGCTTGGAACTAGACTTAAAAAGAAGCACGTGTAATAAAACAACAGTATACACTGGAAAATACAAATGTTTATAGCTAGCTAATGAATACGTAGGCAAACTAGTGTGAGAGATGTGTATGGAAGAGTTTAGGCTGTGGAACAACTCTCAGTGAACTACCTTGATTGTAGCATATGCAACAGTATTTGAAAGGCTTTGGATACATAGTGATTGAGGGGCAGAATGAGATGTCTGGATGAAGGGGGTAACCACCCTTATGCACAGCCGAGGTGCACCTCCAGTATCTGCATAGTCCACTTGCTTTCTGCAGAAGGGACCAGTTCACCCACTTTCAGGCAGGAGTGTCGAGGGCGAGTATGTTGTTGGCCACCAGGCAGCAAGCTCACACAAACGCTCATGACTCATTCATCAATGCAGCAGCTGGCATGAAAATGTGATTGCATTGCACACATTACAGTGGCCTAGGCGGAGTGCCGGAGGCAGAAGCTATAAATGGTCATACGACTGCACTCCTGGTGCATCTCTTTCAGTCCTATGCTAAGTGTTGCTGGAATTTTCTCCTTTCAAGATCTGCTTCAAGTGAAAAAAAGTCTGCAAAATTTAAAACTGACAAGTAGGGTGAAAGTTTGGGCACGCAGATCAACTTAAAAACCAGACAATACCACAGACCGTACACACTGTGTGAAGTACAATTTCATGCAGCAGAAGTCAAATTTTTCTCATGAAACAGTTATTTCCTGAAACACATCTGAAACACAGTGTATAGGAACAAAGGCATCGCCTTTGTCCAAAATAGTATTGTCATTCACTATGGTGTCCTCTGAAATATATTTAGACTGGAAAATACAATCATCACTGTGATGATACATGATTTTTGCAACCTGATAGCCTGCTGCCTAGGAGATGATAATCCACATCATTTCAAGTTCTGGCATTTTTTATGGGTTGAACTGAAAAGACCAAATGTTTTTCAACACATTATAATTGTGACCATATTCTTGGCTAAAATTGTTCTAACTATAATGAAGGGAGGGTAATGAAGCAAAACGGTGACACATGCCAGCATGCTGCGCCACAGAGAGGTGCACTCTACGACCGACTTTGCCCTATCTGAGAGTGTGCTACGCATGACGAAAAGTCAAATTTAATGGGCGTTATGATATTGTATTAGTGAAGAAAAGAGACTCCATGCATTGGTCAGTCGACAACTTAATCATAATTCATGTGTGTAATTATGAATTTCTATGCCCGCTCAAGAATTAGCATGCAAGCACCACCCAAACAAAGAAATAACAATATTTATTTTAAATCCACTAACCTACTCTAACCGCCCAAGAAGTTCCCAACAACCCCAGAGATAGCAACACCCCCGTGGCCTTGTGATGTCATGGCTCGCCAGCCTCAGCCCAAGGCATAAGAAAATATCTATGCCTCCACCAAGGATGATAAGAAACAGAGCAAAGCTACTGCACCCGATAAACCCACCCCTGTGTTGAAAGGCTACGCTACCCCCCCACCTCCGGAGAACTGCTGACATGGGGCGATTTTTGTATAAATATGAGACCAGGAACGTGGCCCAGCAGAGACGCCGGGGCTCGCGGCCGATAAGGTCCGCGAGCTCTACCCCCAGTCTGCGCAAGACTCTCTCTCCTCTCCTCAGCAGCCCGTGGCAGAGCTCGAACCATTTTCCAACTGCTTGGAAACCAGCAGCGCTCCTTCCAGTGCGGCTTGAAGAAGGCTCTTCTACAATTGACCACCCCAGGGACAGCTCATCATAGCCATGGTAAATACCACGCCTGTACTCTCTACCCTCACCTCAGTCAACTTCCTTTGACTCCAGCAGTAACAGGTCGTTGCGTGATTACATCTCCATGGACTGAGCCCATCTTAAATTTCCCGCTGTAAATAGCATTGGTTGTTGATTAGAAAATTTGCTTAATTTTTTATTAACTAATTTTCTCCCAGGCTTGTCTTCGCCTGTTGAATAGCTAATTTGATTTTCAAAATATTTTAAGCATTTTAGCATCTTATATTTTTCTTAGCTTAGCTTTTAGCGTGTACAAGTCAGCCGGGACTTTCCAACGTATGTCCTTAGACGTAATAAAACTTATGTTTCATTTTAATTTTGTGTGTCGACTACCGTAATTTAGAGCTTTAATTCCCTTAATCATTTTTGCTTTATTAATTTATATTACAGTGTAGTGTATCATTACAGAATTCTAGGTAATTGCACAATAGTAAATTTCAATCTGATGTGTCTATTCAGCCGAGCAGTGTGCTGAATCCCTCAGTAGACGGAGCCTGGTAAAGAACCTATCACGGAGATTCCAAGACACCCGCCACCGATACAAGGCATAAGGTATCGATACTTGGGTTACCCATTACATGGTAGGTCAGTGGGAGTGATTGCAGATTTTGCCCCGCCTAGGACTGCCTATCCGCAAACCCGGCAGACAGCCTTTCTCTTGTTCTGTGTTCTTTTCAAATGTGCAAACAACACGGAAGCACAGGTCAGAGGCGACGCGAGAGGCGCCACTGCAAATAAACAAGCCATCATTAATAAATTAATGAATGATTCAAACCCAAGTGTACCTGTTCTCCGTGAGCCTGAGAGTGAACCAGTTGACTTCGGCGTAATAACACCCCCAGATCACAAGACACAGTTGAAAAGTTGGCTAGGTTGGTGTACCCCAACAAAGATTCAGACCCAGAGGAAACCCCCGCCGAACCGACACCTAAATTTACATTGGATTCTAGTACTGAAACACATAATTTCCCCTCTCATGAGACACCCATCAGAGCTAGTATCGTAAAGTTAACGTCAGGCAAGGTAGTTCGGGTTCAATATCTGAACGCAGAATCACTCCCCAACTTCTGCTTTGTGAAGTTGGCCTCCGGGAGAACAATCAGGGTTAGAATCCCTGTCAAGGACATTCCCAGGACGTCCGGAGAACGATCACTGGTCAACTTTGTCCCCGCTCTACAGCCAACCAGGCCGCGACGGATAAATCCAGCAAGTCCATGCCAGATCGCTCACCACCACACACATCCATAACTCGTAACCGACTACGCATTTCACTCTTTAGGGACAGCTGGCATCCCAACTATTGACATCCCTAGTGGTAAGGAGAATAAGAAGACTGCCCGGAAGGGACAGTCTAACACTCCAGCTCACCCTGGGGTTTGACTCCCCTCCACCTCGTAAGGTCCGAGAGGGCAGTCAGTGCCCTAACTGCTTGCCCACCAGGCAAGAGCATTGCGGGTCAAGGGAGATAGAGCTACAGTCAGGAAAAAGCAAATGAATTATATGATTAATAGCCTGTTCATCTGCAGACTACAAACTTTAACTTTCAAAATTATTTTGATTTTGAATAAGGACAAATAAAGGTTGCTATTCTAATAAATGAAAGTGCCTGTAACTACACAGTACAAATCAAACGTAGAGGAAGTATCATTCAAATGGTTTAGACACCTGTACAGTGTTATATTTGTTTTCAGTCTTCAGTACTTGCATTTGGAGATGAAGGATGGAAAATATGTTTTCCTCAATCATCAGCTATTATCTCATTTATTCTAATTTATCTTTATGTGAACAATAGTCACATGTGGAAAATTCCACTGTCAGACATACCAAATTGTATTTAATGGTCAATATGTCAGCTTTCTTAATAGCATTCAGAAATTATAAGATGTTGACGAAATGTACGTAAGATAACAGTGCATAAAATGATGCTGCACAGTAAATTTGGGTTGTAACGGTAATTTACAATAGAGATAATTTATCTCTCCATTGTCAGTTGTCATTAATGTTTTTTTCACTGTACTTGTAAATTAAATCTTTAATGTTGATAAAATTATAATGAAAAGTCATATATTCTTACAATCTTTTTGGAAAAGCAGTGATTAGAAAATGTTTTATATAGGTATGTGCAATTATCTTTTTCAAACATTACTACCAACAATGCACTACGTATGGGTGCAAAATTAGCACACAGCAAAAACTGGAAAGTGATAAACACACATGGAAAGTTACCACAAGTTACAGTGGCATAAACATTACACACATTTGACTGATGGATATCCTTTGGATTAAAACCATGTTCATGCCATGTGTCATTTGCACATTCACAGTCCTACTTATACAGAAAAATGCTTATATGGCCTAAGATGAACTGGGCTGAAGTTCTGCATAAAAATTCAAATAAATATTTATAGTACAAGGGATTCAAACTTATACATATGAATTTGCTAATTGCCATTACTGCCATGCCAGTTGACTGCATAGATAAGGACAAGGTAGATTCATAGCTTGCTCTGCTTACATGGTTGTACAATAAAAAAAGAAAAGGTTGTGATGGGAGAAACAATATTGGATCCTTTACTTGCTCAAAGCAACAGAAGAAAAAAAGGGCATTTCGAACCATAGTTACAGACCTGAAAAAATAGCATTTGCAATAAAACGAAAAATAATGTGAATTTTAGCATTTTATTTTGTATTCCCCATTTTACTTTGAATAAAGCTATTTTTTAAATTCACACCGACTTTTACTTGCAACTAAACCAATATTTATGGAATGAGTGTTACAAAATGATCTGTTTTGTTGCTTTGCTAACTAAATAGTGGACTATCATGGTATCGTTATCGCATGTACTGATAAATAGCATCCACCAACAATTTTTTGTGGTCCCGGTGAAAATCCTATTTAAATAATGTTAACATAACCTGCTTTTACCATTTATCGCATGTTGCGTCAATCAACGTATATTTCGCATCCCGTCACCTAAGATTTCCTGCAACTATTGTTTTTAAGCTGATTGTTTATGCAAACGTCTAGTAACTTGATGTGAAATACATCACGCGCGCTGCCGTTTATCACTGCTCTGATGCGCTTTGTTTAGCTTCTTCCCAACACGTCTGTCCACAGCGTGGTGCGCATGTTCAAGTCTGGCTCTAATTCCCCTTACTTGCCTGACAAGAGGGGAAGTGGTTACCTAGCAACCAGCATGGCGACCTAGCATCCTCTCGCTGCTCTCTCCCCCTCCCTCCTCTTTCTGTCTCTCTCAGCCGCACACCTTCCTCCCTCCCCTTAAATGCCTTCAAGTGGGGAAGCTGTTATCTAGCAAAATAAAAAGATTCCCCTCCTCTCCCTCAGCCAGATGCACTTGCCTTCACACGCCAACTGTAGAGCAAATAAAGTGCTACAGGTGAACGTAGAAATTTTATCAAGATTATCAGTCACTCAAAAATAGTTGGTGCACCTATCATCACTTGTATTTCTAAGCAAATGGTTTCGCCTGAAAATGTCACGAAAAGCATTTTAACGAGGAATTATTATTTGCAAAGATGTTTTCTTTTGTGATTAAGTCATTTTTTCCCATGCGGTTGGTGTTTAATTGTATCTGGCATAAAATCAACATGATTTTAAAACGTAATATTTAACTCAAGGGGCTGCCCCTTCGCGAATAAAATTATATGCAAAGAAGTATAAACTTGACCTCCCTTGTTGCCCAAAATTGTTTGAACATGGAGCGACTCGTATTATTCGTGTAAAATTCATTTTCAGTAACTTCTTGCGGGGAAATCTGAGGATTTATATCAATTTACTAACTGTTCTTGTGACTTTGTTTACATGGACTTTAGGATTTGTTTACATATTTTAAAAACAGAAATATAAAATTGAAATATTGTGTAAATAGTGTCAATCAAAATTTATACATAATTTCTATAATCAAAATAAAAAAATAAATTTTAAAATTTTAAATATTATTCAAATAGAATTTACAAATGTATTTTTATGTTTATATATGGAAATTAATGCAGTGCCTGCAACTTCGTTCATGTGGGCTTTAGGATTTGTTTACATATTTTTAAAATAAAAACTTTGCTTTGCTTAGGTTTTATGGAGTTATTAAAATACAGCCCACCATGGCTTCACTCAGGTTTTATGGAGTTATTAAAATACAGCCCGCCATCACTTCGCCAAGGTTTTATGGAGTTATTGAAATACAGTAGGTGCCTCTATAATTGGTTTGAAAGATTGTAATTTTATTTTTGGAAATAGTTTTATTGTCGCGTAAGTGTTGGTTGTTACATAATATGTTATTTTACTACTTTTTTCCAAAAACTAACGTATCTTTTTCTATGATGCGTATTATATCAATGATTATTTTAAAAACCACTGTTGTTTCAATAACGCTTTTTGACAGTAATCCTTTTTCAAAAATTAAGATATGAAATAAAGAAAATTATATGAATAAATTAATTTACTTCACAACCATTTGAGATATTGAGATGAAATAAAGAGCAGACTTTAAATAGAAATAAACTCTATGATCTCTAAAAGATTTATCAAAACCGATTCAGCCATTTTGGAGCCTATTCTGGACAAACATCCAGACAGACAGGACAAGAATTTTAAAAACAGTGTTATTTATGCTTCAACGTGGTATAAAAAGCATATGAGACTTAGATGTTGGTATCAATTTTGAAATAACGGACAAGACACTTCAATTTTATTTATTAGTATGGATTTTAATAGACACGCATCTTTTGAATATACTGATCAAATGTAAGGGCCTATTAGAACACCTTTGCTGTCTAATAATGGATAGGTGAGCACTGAGCCAAGTGCAGTGTAACTCATGACGGAGAAAATCAGAGGACGTGGGTTTTCAATTATTAATTATTAAAGACACTGAATAAATCAATTAATTGCCTTATTTATCATTTCTGTCTCGAAATTACAAGTTTTCTTTGCAGTAAAATATAATTAATTACTTTAAAAGACAGACATTTGCCAAGTGCCCAAGGTGTCAGCAAACATGTAGCAGAGTGGAGGGGTAATCCTTCCACCGCCACCCTTCCTCCACCAGCCACCATGAACACACGGCCCGATCGATAACTTCTCAGTGTGCTCTCAGCTGATTGAGTGCGTGCTGGACATTCAAAATTTGACTTCCATTCTGTGTCGTATTATTTTCATTTTCAGAGGTTTTGAAAGTTTTAGGTCAGCTTGCATTTGGTGTCGGATTACAGTCAATTATATAATGTATTATGTACAGTAATACTTTTTCTAAAATTCCCATTTTTGACGAGAAGACAGATACCAAAGGAAGATGTGCGTTTGTTGTGCTTTTAAGATTTGTTCAGACAAAAAAAAAAAGTTTTGAAGGTAGCTGCAGTAAACATTCTGGCGATAGCAGATGCAACATGGTGTCAGCCTATAAATGAGTGTGTTAATAAATATTGTGTCAATTTCAAAAACATTCAAGCAATTGTTACAGACACGGCAGGTTACATGACCAAATGTGTGACATCAATGCAGATCCTTTTTGGAGAGCATGTGGTCCATGTTCAGTGCTGGGCCCACAAACTGTAGGTCACATCTTTTGCATTGAACTGACTGAAGTAAATAAGGCTGTGGTAAAAGTCAAAACCACATTTCTAAATACACGAAAAAGAAATCATCATTATATGCTGATGCATGATGCATTGACAACACTGCTTATTAAACGACTTCAGCTCATCAGCATAGCATGCATTGCATCTGATCACAATGTAGTTTGTTATTGTTGGCAGTCAAATGTCTTTAACTTGTACCGATTACCCTGGCAAGAATGTACATCCAGCCCAGTGGTATTGTATTATTCACCGGCCCACCAAAGTTATGCAGTCAAAAACACCGAGAACTACTGCCCACCGCTACATGTCTCCTACAGTATGTTTTGTCACTGTCTTCCATCCTTCTCCAAGTCGACCGGTGGTGCCACACCAAAGAAGCTATGCTTTTGCCACTTCCCTCATAGCGTAACCCCTCGCCCTCAAGACGCCAGCCAATGAACGCCAAGGCAGCCGTCCAATAGAGTATAAAATTAGAATCAAAATTAAACTCTAGACCAGTTTTCAGTCTTCCACCAGTTGCTGCCAGAATTGACCAGTCTGAATTTAAGCCTTCTCTTACCAAGCTCCCTAGCTTACCTTCCTTCTTCACCGCACTTTCAGTGCCGAAGGGACTTCCTACCCCTCGGTCTCCTTGCTGAGATCATTCCTTCGATGCCCTGCTTAGTAATCGAAGCACCGTGCCAAAGAAAGCTAAACTGTATGTTGTCTACACCTCTAGACACTGCAGCCCCTCCAGGCAACAATGTGATAGGGAGTTAGATTCAGTTTTAGTTGTTTTCACAGCGCTAATCTAACCCGTCGCATTTAGTTCAGGACCAGGTCACCTCCACCTGGATTGCATAGGCATTAGCTTCCACTAAGCTCGTGTACACGTAGGAAGTAATGTGACACTACATGTTTATTTCCTCTCACATGGAATAAAATTCATGTTTAACCTAATTCTTGAGTACTACAATCCTATAGCCTTAGCACCTATCCTAATTGATCTCATTCTTAAGGGAAATGCAGGTGATCCCGGGAATTCTACTCAATCGAGCCAAAACACTTATTATCAAACCCACACGCACTCACTATAGACCAACCTTTCTACATACCCCGGTAGGCAGAACAGTGGAGCCCGCTCACAGGTACTCTGTCTCCAGATCAAGCTTGTCAGTTCAGTGCTCATTTTTTCCACCGCCCTTTCAGTGCCGGAGGGGATGTTCCCGGGATTGAAAAGACTCATTGGAGGCAGATACACTGCATAGGAAACACATTCCCTGCATTTCGCCTCACGGACGTGAGCATGTCTTTGTGTGAATCCAGATGCCTTTCTCCACATGCAACGGTATAAGGGAGAAATTTAAACAAATGCTCATTGCCTCCAGATGCTTAAAAGAGCTGACCTCCCCCCCCCCCCCCCCCCCCCGGGAGCCTTCATCGACAAACTTGCTATATGAGAACAGGCACAGGCCCTGCATCAGCTACTAGTACCTATCACACCTGCAATTCCAAAGGAACTGTTCACTGTCCCAATTCATCACAACAGAGAGGTACACCCATGGGTCAAGTTCCTCAACCGACCAGAACAGCAGCCAACAGTTCCCATCACCTATCTATGACTTGACGTTGTTGCTCTGCCCCCAACGCCACGCATCAATGTCCCCAGTCGAAACACACTAGTACCTGCAGCACCCACACGCACCACTGTACAGCCTCCTGCCCATGCTAGCACAGTAGAGATTCGTCGCCCAGATATACAACCAGAAGCACGTAATTTTAAATGTAGATCTCACTACCAGAACCTGACTTTGTGCCCTGCCGCAAAGCTACCTGTCCAATCCTGTACACTGGACTAATTAACTCCAAACTCTACCAGAATAGGATGCGCCTGGCGTAACATCCGACAAAACCTATACTGACTGACGTAGTGTTCTCCCAGACAGCCAGGGTGTCACGTCAGTGCAATATCTAGCTGAACATTCAAGTAAAGCTGCAAATCTGTTCCCAATACCAATGAACACCTGATGGAACGCATGGTTCAGAGCAGTGTTTTACTAGACAGAATACTTTGTTGACATCATGAACTTCTTCAAGCCCAATGAAATTAAGGCCATCAACAACAGTGGTATTAACTACTTAGCTTGTCTTTCAGATAAAGATGTGAATCTGGTTCTTGCTCAGTGCACATTTTGTTAAAACCCAAGCAACTGATATTGTAAACCACCTCATAAAACTTGAAGGCTATATGGCTGGCTGAAAAATTTGTTGAAAGATTTTGATGGCACATAAAAAGGTATATTTTATTCCCAGTTTGAAACTCAGATTTCTTCAGACTCATCTCTCACCACCACTGAAAAAGCACCTGTGAAACAGAAATGCCAAAAAGTATCAACTCTTGCAATGACCAAACTGCAAAGTTTGATGAATGGTGATTCAAGTGTGCACATTTTTAAGGCAACTAACAAGCTTTTCAGTTCAAAAAAACATTTTACTGAATGCCTGTTTTTGATCATGTTCCTGTATTCGATGGAATAGATCATTCTGTTCGATACAAGGGTTATGAATTTCTTAAAGAAGCTGTTCAAAATGTGATCAGAGAAAAAAAAGAACCAGATGTAGCAAAATTACTTTAGCAGCTCTCAAGGCAACATGGTTGCCTTCCAACAATGTCGACAGCGAGCGCCTTCTTTGCCACTACAATTTAGTAGTTACTGACAGAAGGCAAAATTTTAAATAAGAGAATATTAAAACGTTTAAAATCCTTTTGATTGATAATCTGTTGAAATTTTACAAGTAGCTGAACGAAAGTGTTTTAAAGGAAATTACAGTAGAGTCCCATTATAGCAAGATGTCACAGTTCCAGGTTTGATTGTTGCTATAAGTGTGTCCTTGCTGTTCTCGAATTAGACTGATTTTGATCCCCAGTAGGGCCTACTACTTAAAAATTGTCCCAAAATTGCGTTTAAATTGAGTTCAAACCAACATAACGTAAAAATATCCTGTTACGTGAATACTCATTGCGTGAAAATGAACGGAAAATCTGACCGTGCCACATAAGTATAGCAGCTCAGCCTACGCAGCATTGTCCTGCAATCAGTTGCCCGGACTATGCAGCATTTCCCGCTATTGCTTACTCTGCCGCTGAAGCACTGCCCTGCAAGCGATAACTCGCCCATCACAGCAGTGCACGACCGCCTAAAACCAAATACGTGTATTTACTAGCATAATTCTCGCATCTATTTTACAGGATTTTAGTGCAAAAATTTAGGGTGCGCGAATTATGCAAGGAATCGCCAAGACATGTACACGTAAACATTAAAATGGGGTCTACTGTATGTAATCCCTCACCAACCATGGGAGATACAATTTTTAAAAACACAGCACTTTATTTATTGATAATAGATATGAAGATACAGATTCAAAATTAAATAACTCGTGTGCTGGGGCTAGTAGTGAAAACACTGCTGTGTGCACGTAGCTGGTCGAGCCCCCAGATCCTCTGCAGCGCGGCTGGGCAAGCTCCTAGATCCTCTGTAGCACGGTCACGCACAGCATCTTGCCGCTGTCACTAGGCCCTAGATCCTCAGGTGGGGCAGCTGTTGGTCGGTCGCTACATGATTATTCTGGTGGGTGGCAGCGTCCGCCACTGCTGTCGTTACAGGTCCGGTTCATTTCGTAACAGCGGCCCGGTATTGGGAAAACATGACATGCACGTTAAACTCTGAAACAATGAATTTTCAGCCTGCTTCTCTACTGCTGCGTTCCTCTGAATACGCAATTACCCGAAGTTTAAATGCAGCAGTTTGACTGGAATATTTACCCATTTAGCATTCGTACTAAAAAATTAATATAAATGTAAACTATTCCCTTTGCATTAAAAAAAAAAAACCCACATACAAATACACTCCGCGAGTGATTTTGTTAAAATGTTTGCAACGCGGGTGCGGCAGCCAGAAATAGATAACGGGACCAGTGACCTTGCAGTGTCGGCGACCTGGCGCGATCGAACAAAGCGCAAAGCATTACATGCCTCGTTGAGAGAAACACGCTGCGTGAAATACGAAAGGAAAAGTTTTTTCCCTAATTCGGTACCATAAAAACGGGGGCATGAATTGTGCCAGTGCAAGAACTATGCCAGTAAATACGGTAGTCACTGGAAAATTATACGTTTTCAACTAACAAAACCTGCATGGTGCAAGACTTACTCAAACCCAAAAATTCAAGAGAACTTTATAAAAATGGATTACAATTAAGTTCGTTATAGCATAGTGATAAAATGTAGTAGTAGTTGTGTCCCTATCTTTATTTGGTATGCCACAGTATGGGGGAAAAACTGAAAAATCTGTTAATATGTAGCTGTATTTGATTCCAGCTATCGCTTGGACTGTTATGTTTAAATGAAAATTGTTTTCATTTAACAATAACGTTTGAACCACATACACCAAGTTGTTTGAAACCTAACACAGTTAACAACACAATGACTGTGAACGACTACGGAAAAGCAGAACTGGTTCATGAAAACAGTGTCAAGGTAGAAAGGGTAGTATTATATTTATAGAACATTGCGCCTCGTTTGGGAAGAAGATGGGAAGGAGGGTTAGGTGGCAAGGCGGAAGAATGTGACACATGAGAGCAGCACAAGGTATTTAGGGAAACGAGGAGGTGGGGCGGAGGTGTGGAGTTATGACAGATATCAAAAGTGTGCTTCACACAGTCACGAGTCCCGCCGCAAGCCTGCTTCACACGATCTCGCCACACATTTTTCAACTCTTAAAATTACAATTTTTCATGGAATATGGCGATTTTTTGATGGTTCCTCAAAAAATGCCTCATTATACCAGTGTTCACACAGTTTCTGTACTCGCTACAAAGGGATTCTACTGTAGTTACACATTAAGTAGGTAGGCCTACATATTGCCTTACCAATTTTGTCTGTGAAAAGTGCACTTTCTGTTTGTTAGCAGTTTTTATATTTATTCTTTGCAGTTATAATTATAAGTTTGCATTTTTAATAGTGTTGATAGTGTAGCAAAAATTTTTATTATTTCAAAAATTGATTTTTGATGCATAAAAGGTTGTATGCCCTATAAAAAAATAACACCTATTTTATAGTTAGAAAACAGCAATTGTTGAGAAAAATAATACCTCTTTCCACGAAAAATAACACCTATTTTTCAGGTCTCAAACTATAGTCAATAAAGACAATGCTGTTGAGTTTGTTGTGCATTTTATGAGTTATCTAAAATTCAGGGGTTAAAGCAGTGTTTTCATGTGCATAGTACATAGTGCTGGATGTTGCACCATGGCAACAATTTCTTTGTCCCGGTTTGTGAACAGCAACGTTACAACTGTGCAGCCTGTATGTGCAAACTCGGGTGGACAGAATGAAGTTAGTGTGTAAAGGGTTTCCTGGGGAAAATGGAGAGGAGGGACACAGTCTAGTTCGACAATTTCTGGTTAGTTTTTTAAACTGCAAAGCAGTGGACTACCATACATGGTCACCTGAATGGCACCCGTAGGGCGAACAGTTACCATTTTTATGTTCGCTACTGTGTTCCTACTTTGCACTGTCTGTGCACCAGTCACGTGTGGCAACCTGCTCCACAGAATGATCTGACATTACATGGCAGGTGCACAGCCACAGCACAATACACTAAGTGAAAATTAAAACACTGTATACCATGTATACCAAAGGAAAAAAAATATTCTGGCAATTAATGACAAAACAACACAGCCATAGCATGGTTGGGACATATGCTATGTGAAAATGCACCGTAAGTCTACTACCACACTCACTGATTTTTTCTCTGCTGTCCTTATTTTCATCACGCCACGTTTCATATGAGTATGGTATGAGTGCTCCATTGCAGTCGAGGAAAGACATGGCTAATATGCAACCTTTCAGTCTGAAGATAGTGCCTGCAGAATAGAAATTTAACAATATTGTATTATTGTGTCTTGTAATGTCCATGAAGACAGATGTACAAGACAAAGTTACCATCACACTGGCGAATTAAGTGATATTCTACTTGCCAGCCAATTTAGTTCTACATATATACAATATCTACTTGGGCCAAGTCACATTTCTTTTTATTAAAGTATGCCCAGTCACCATAACTTGCAGCATATAATAATACTCTAGTAGATTACCTAAAACAAATTACTAACCCTTTGACAGAATAAAATCCTCAAAAGTGTTTTAATTTTTGAATCTCCATTATGTGCAGGCTGAATATGTCCTCATTAATTTTTACACACTACAATCCTAAAGTAAGCAAGTTCAGTAACAATAATTATAAAATGCAAACATAATAAAAATTTGCTGAAGACACTTTAATCAATAAAAATACCTAATAAAACCTGTAATATTTCCATTTGTTATATAACATTTACCAAAGATACCTCTGGAAAATTATCACGATACACATGTTACAGGAACGTGCACTGTACATGAATTCCTTTTTTGAACTAAAATCATCTCTGAAGGGTGATCTGCAATTCAAAATCCAACACAGATTTGTCTCTAACATCAAAATATAAATTATTTAATAGATAAAAACTAGTAGCACAGTCAAGGAACGTGGTTTATGGTTTTGTGGACTTACCACATGGCGAAACGACGACGGGCTGAGTGATTCGTGACTCTCCAGGTGCAGGAACATTGACTGTGATAGTCAGTACCGAACCTAGACTAGTGCCTACCCATAACGTAGGGTACATAGCCGCATCTGCACATACCACAGATTAATAAACAGATGTTGAGGGCACAAAGTATTAAGTATGGATTGTGCAATGTTAAATAATAAGGTTATTTATCATGTACAAGTCAATGTGCTTAATCAGCTATTAACAATCATGTTCAGTTCAACAGTGGTCACCGAGGAGAATCACATGAGAACTATAAATGGTGTATAATAATCATAATACAACTGGCCAACATGCATGAACCTACTTGTCCCATACTTTAAGGATATTTCCATGCACTTAACTTATCCTATAAACATCTAACTTACCTGGTTTCACCAAAATGTATACAAGTTTTAGGTAGAGAAAATAAGAATAGTTTTCATTTCCTGTGTGTGCATATTATGTCTAAACACTTCATATTTCACATAAATTAATTTCTCATTTAGTCTCTTTTTTGTTTTTAGTGACTTCAGTAACATAATCAAAATAGTTTGTTTGGTTTAAATTATTAGTAAGCAAGACAAAACTTGACTATGTATGTATGTCATTATAATTACTAACGCTATTTTAAGTCCAATAAGGTTACATAGATATTTTTTGGAAAAAGAGTCAAAGAAAATAACATAATGGTTCTAATTGGTTGAGAATCCCATTAACAATTTTTTCACATGTTCATTACATTCAAAGGATAACACAGAAATGCACACCAGTATTTGTGCTTGGTTGTTACCACTGTGTTTCAAGGAACTAAAGTGATTTTTAAATCTTCAAAATGAATGATGATTTCTTCAATTACTACAAACTTCAAGTGGGGTTTAAGACAATGGGCTACAGGTTGTGAAATTCTTCTAATAAAGAATGAGAAACCAACCTGAGTCATTACAGTTAGTATAAATTATTAACTATCCATAGCTTAGTTCAGAATTATCAAGAATAAAATTTTATGTAAAGCAACTGATCATTGACTGGTCAATAAAATTTTTTTAAATTTATACAGTCCTGTAAAACTAATAAAATGTTTACCATTTTATGAAGACACCAATACAATGTACTCCCTACCATGGTCAAACAAATCTTAACTGCTGTACCAAAAACAACAAAGTGTGAAGTAATAGTGCAGCAAAATTCCTCTCTTTAGTTTGTTGGTTAATCTTGTTGTCCCTGTGTTCTACAGAAGTGTCTCAACTGGCTCAAAGAAGATTGAATGTTGAACCTTCAAACAGTAATCAGTTTATGATGTCTGCCAAGGAAAAAAATTAGGTTTGGGGGTAAGTATTGTTACAAGTGACATCTTTGTCTTCCTGGCCTTCACCTTCCTTCCTCTGATGCATGCTGACATCACCAGTAATTGAAGAACAGCAAGGCAGAATTACAAAGAGTTCAGCTGTACCACTCAGCACGTGTTGCAATAAGTCTATCGGGACTCATGCCACTTCCATCCTTAGGAGTATTGAATATCTGGGGTTATCATTGCAAGAACATTCTGGTCATCATCCTTACCCTCCCTCTGTGAAACTCTGAGTGCGGGTAACCTTCTGGATCAGGACAGCTGATCTATGTATGCCACGGTTTGCCTCTGAATTGAAAGTCTGGAGACTTGTACACCTTTAAGTGTCAGGTGTGCAAAACAGCGAGGTGACAACAGTGACCAGCAAGTTATAAGTTTGCGAACATTGTTACAGTGGGACTGGATGTATGAGTGAATGACATTTGGAATGATGGCAAGAGACAGTTTCATTGAATATGTGTAAATAATAAATGTGTGGATTAAGTGACTGTAGCAAGTATAAAGTAATGTGGCTTGGTTGTTTGAGAGGGGTGAGAGATTCCAGATTTGAGAGAAACCCAGATGCACGATTAAATATTACTGAACAGTTGGAAATTGCGGCAGCTCATAGATTTCACGGGTCAGCACAAGGTCTCTGGTTCTCAGGGCAGCAGTAGGTTGACAGCCACATGGTGCATCCCTCTCGCAGCACACGTTTTGCGGATCAAGTACAACAAAAGTCCCTAGTACCTTTACAGTTCATAAATAAGCACGTGGACTTACACTTTGGAGTGGGCCAGGACACGAGGTTAAATTAATATTAAAATGAAATAAGACAAGGAACGATGCAATTTTGTATACTGAATAAGTGAGATCACACAAACAATCACTGATATGAAATCCCTCGAGTACTGCGGGTATGGCGTATTAGGCCTGTCATCGGCCGACATGGATAAAAGCACTGGTTAGCGCATGGAAATTACATGTGGTAAAATCTCCGGGGCCGTGAGTCTACAGAGATAATGAGTGTCAGCGCGGAGGAGAAAATAATTAAATTTTCCAGATAAAATACACACTTACTATGACTGCTAGTTGATCTGGCAAAACGGTGAAGTTCCTCAGTGATGCGAACGCGTGCACTCTCCTTGGCCCACCAAACTAGACTGAGGAGAATAGCGCAGAGATGCTGTTACTTAACGGAGATCTCCCGCCAGCTCCGTGAGGGAAATACATAAAATTTGACATACTTCACAAAAGTACATGGAGAAGCGAACAGAACAAACAACAAGAACAGGAGGAATTAATATAGTAATTCCAATGTGAAATTTCATTTCAATAATGTTCCAAGTTCCCGTTAGTATGCATGTTGGTGAAAATGGATCTACTTAAAGCCTGAAGGCTGATTAGATATTCGGAAAATAAACATAAATTACCCAAAGACATAAAAAACCTGCATGGACATTCTAGGAATCAATATTAAATTAAACCCTTAATTCAATAGATGCTTGGAGATTTAAATTCTGAGCACGTTGCATGGCAGTCACCGGATCTGCCGAAGCCAATTTGCTTTAAAAATGTAATAAATGCAAGGTGCTTTTTAAACAAAATAATTACAACACAAGCACTGCAAAATTATGAGACGATTTTAGGACGACTCAAGTCTATGATTAATAAACACATGTGAATCATGTGGTGTAGCCCTCTTTAATGGATTGCACAGAGGGCAAGCGAGAGATAACATTCTCCCATAATTCTGCTTTTGGGGAATCACAGCACTTTACGACAATAAACACATATTCCCTTGTTTACTCTTGGAAAAACAGGTAGTTCAGGTCACAGTATGGATCATTGACCCATTCTGCATGAACAACATCAGAACCCATGCACTTCAAGCATGACCGTGCATGGATAGTGCACGAGTGAACAGCATTGGTCTGCCTCCCAAGCAGGACAGTGAGGGCGACACCAAATGCTCCCTCCCAGGAGACCAATGGTGCGATGCGAGGACCTCTCGAAGCACTGGTCACGCTGGAGTGCACCAGGTAGTGGGGCAATGCAAGGGGTGCCACTCGGTGCTGTAGCTGGTTGTGGAGAGGTAGTACCTCCCCCATATGTAGGTAATGTTGCAGAATTATTGAGGTTAGCAGAATGCAATGGTGACATCAAGTGAACGGAATCTTAACACAAAATATGTACGAGAGCAAAAATAATTCCCCATGAACATGGTCCAGAACGACGAAGAAATAGGAACGGCACAAATGACATGGTATTGAGCAGTACGAACACCAATGGCAAATATGTAGGTGTAAAAACACAAGAGTTTACATGCTGTAAAGGGGACAAGTAAACAATGGGGCTTACATGTGAGCGATGAGGCACAGGAGTGTGTAAACAGCAGTTGATTAGACTGGCACGTCAAAAATCCTGGCAACGGTGCATAAACAAACAAGTAGGCAATGCACTGGAGAGTTTACATGGTGCGGTGTATAAGTAAACAACAATGTATATTTGTAAACAATGGGGCACATGCAAATGTAAACAGCTGAACAGGAGTGAGCGCTGAGCACTGGCATGTAAACAAACAAGCGGTGGCAAAAATGTAATCAAATTGGTAGACAGTAACAGGCAAACATCACAGTATCTGTCAGGCAGTGAAACAGAACCAAATCATACCCTGGCGAGGATAGCAGAATCTACAGAACACAGGCATACGTGGCAGTTGGTAACACTGACAGAAACAAACACTGGAGACGGTAAAATGTAAACAAACACACTGCGGACAAGTACACATATCAGAGTGGCGAAGATGTAAACATGGAGCTGCACCTCGGCTAGAATGGCAAAGCATACTAACTAGGGGTGTGCGAATCTTAACTAGCCAACACTTGCAAATTTGAGCTGGACGTCATGGCAATGAAAAAAATGATGTTGGGAGCAGAGGGTAGCTGGCTACACTCACCGATTAACTCTCGGAAACCCACTTCATATGCGGAGGAGGGACTGTCAAAACACCTATTATCTCCATGCACATGGCAATGATAAGGGGTATGGAGGCAGAAGGGGGGTTGCCAACCCACCGATTAGCTCTCGATACTTAATCCAGTATGAATGAGCGAACAATGCGAACATATTTACAGGGTGATCTCGGGCGCAGAGGAGGGTCCTGCCCCACCTATTAACTCTTGTACCCTAATGAATGAATGCCAGATGTGTAGAACTTGCGAAGTTGCGTGGCAGGAGTACAATATTTATAAAACACATTGATGCATGATTGGCACTTGCAGTGGGAACAAATGAACTGGCGAGTGAATGTAAACAATTCGAGCATGTACAAGACGTGTTACAAAATAACACCACACAGAAGGCAGACATCACATGAGCACACAAAAAAAATTTGAAGGGACTGCTCAATACATAAACAGCAAAACAAGTCAATATTACACAGGAAATGCATGACACAGTTGACTGGACGACGTGAACAAGGAACACACGTAACATTGGACAATGTTGTAAGTGAGAAGACATGTTGACTAGATGCTGGCAGACTAACAGACTGCGACTAACCTTTGTGCTTCAGTGTTGCTATTGTCATAGTACAAACGTCGTGGACACATGTTACCTTGCTGTGGACAGGTGGCAGGCGGACAGCACATTTCCTCTCGTTGTAGCAGCAGCGGCACATGGATGCTCTCAGATTGTAGAATTCGCAGGGGTCCAACGAAGTAGTTGTTACACACACATCTTGGCAGCGTAGTTGGAGACTCTGTGGTTGTGGGTGTTTGCAGCCCATGTACACTTACGTGTGCATGGGCTGCAAACACCTGCAATCACCTGTCAGGCTATCACCTATCCTGGGGGTAGTACAATGGTCAGCGTGCTGCCAGTCTGGACCATGCACGTACACATGGCAGGCGGGAAATGATATAATTGGAAACTCCACACTGCACAGTGACTGCATGGGTACCTCCAGCTCTCCGAACAATGAGGCAATGGTACGCACACAAGATGGTGGTAATTTTCACTGTTCCATGTGATTTTTCCACACAATAGCAAACTTCTAAAACACGAAATTTTTGCCACGTGCACTTGTTGCCATGTCATAAACTAATAGGAAATGTCAGTTGCGTTGCACTTATGTATTAGAAAATTACCACACAACATATTATGGCAGTTAAATGTTCGTTTCGCCACAGGTTGGGCCAGCCATATAACGTGGCTTACGTTATATTTTATAAAGTGTTCATAGCACCATCTGACTGAAAATCGCCACATGGAAGAGTGCCATACAACATTCCTTGGTTGCTTGCAAGGGGCGAGAGATGCCGAACTTGAGAGAAGCCCTAAATATTACTGAACAGTTGGAAATTCTGTATGGTGCCAGCTCATATATTTCACGGGTGAGCACATGAACTCTGGTTCTCAGGGCAGCAGTAGGTCGACAACCACACGGTGTATCCCTCTTGCAGCACACATTTTGCGGATCAAGTACAATAAAAGTCCCTAGTACCTTTACAGTTCATAAATGAGCACGTGGACTTACACTCTGGAGTAAGCGAGGACCCGAGGTTAAATTAATATTAAAACGAAATCATACGAGGAATGATGCAATTACATATATCGATTGAGTGAAAATCCCACATACAATCATTAATATGAAATCCCTCGAATACTGCGTGCATGGCGTTTTAGGCTCGCCATCGGCCGACACGAATAAAGGCATTGGTCAGCGCAGGGAAAATACGAGTGGTAAAATCTCTGGTGCCGTGAGTCTACGGAGATGAGTGTGCAAGCACGGGCGAGAAAAGAAAAGAATTAAATTTCCATATAAAATTCACACTTACTATGGTAGCTACTTGATCAGGCAAAATGGTGAAGTTCCCCCACGATGTGAACATGTGCACTCTCCTTGGCCCACCGAACTAGACTGAGGAGGATGGTTCGGAGATGCCGTTACCTAAAGGAGATCTCCCATCAGCTGCGTGAGGGAAATACTTAAAAATACACATACTGAACGAAAGTACATGGAGAAGCAAACAGAATGAATAACAAGAACAGGAGGAATTAATATAGTAATTTCGACGTAAGATTTAATTTAAATAATGTTCTGAATTCCTGTCATGCCAGTCAGTGTACCCGTTAAAATGTAAATAGGAAACTGCAGTGACATAATTCAAAGGTTGACTTCAAAAGTGCTCAAATAAGAGTGAACAACCTATTCACATTTTCAATGCCTCCAGAGCGCAGCACAGAAATCCACAAAA
This sequence comes from Dryococelus australis, assembly GCA_029891345.1. NCBI lineage: Eukaryota > Metazoa > Arthropoda > Insecta > Phasmatodea > Phasmatidae > Dryococelus > Dryococelus australis. The sequence goes on from CM056996.1 coordinate 72,595,631, forward strand.
AACAGTCATTATAGAGGGTAGGTATAACAAGATAATTACATTATGTGTTCCAGTAAGACATGAATGTTATATTTGTTAGCATATACATTTGACCAAGAAACTGGAATGTTTGAGGATGTAATTGAATTGCATGAACTAATAGTTTATGTCAGGAATTTTATATGCTAATTAGTTAAATGTTTGGAAATTAAGTTCACATTTCATTGAGTATGACATCGATTAGCAAATTTAAAAAGAAACTTATAATAGTCTGCACTGAGGACAGTTATATCAGCATTCATTAGATCATACTGAAAATATGTGCGTTTCATTGTGATGCATGGAATGTTTGATAGGTTGGGTCACCAGGGGGAATGGAGGTTTAATGGATGGGAATGGTTCGTTGATACTTTGCCTTGGGCGCCAGCACAGAGAGCACGAGTGATACAGGACATCTGGTCGACGGCCCTAACGTGGCCCGCTCTGATGATCCAGCATCGGTTGATGATGTTGAACTATAATCTTGGAATGTCTTGTCTAGTGATAGGTCTTTAGTCTCTCTCAACGTTTTACTCACTCCCATTAGAGATAGTTTTAGGCCATATCTACGCCTTATAGAAAATTACGAAAAATCATGAAAACTGGTAGACAGACATTAAGAGGTTGGTGAAAATAACACGTGCGCAGTTCAGTTAAACAATAATTTAGTTTCACATTTTTCCTCAAACGAGGCACTGATAAATGGTTCTCCACTAAACTCGGAGAGCTCCAATGCTGACAAAAAGGCGCAAAAAGCCTACATGATAATTACGTGGAAATTAAGTCCCAGCCATGTAAAAACTGACTGTGCATTGGGCCGGCATTCTCTCCGGTATCGACAAAAATTACTATTGAAAGCTAAATGGTTAGACAAAGATGATGTAGACCGGAGAGGCCGCACGCAGACATCCTCCCCACCCGGATACTAAGAGTTACTGAATGTGGGTGGTGCGGGAGCTTGTATCAGTGCACAGCATTCCCGTGCTACTGCATTAAAAAACCTTAATTCTAACAAAACACTGACAAATAAAATAAAATGGACATACATGACACTGGTGAGAGGATGGGGAAAAATGTACACTATAAAACTTATATAATATAATGTACCATATAATGACCAATATAATGAAAATAAACATATATAAAAACAGTAAGACTTTACACTTAATGTGACTGCATAGCACATAACCACGATATAATGGTGTTTTTAATGAAGGCATGTATTGCAATGAGTTCACTGTTTATTACATACTTTATGTTAAATGGTTGCCAAAATTATCATATTTAATTTAGCATATTAAAACCCTTTTAAACATACTTAACCTAAACACACAATAGGAAAGATGCAAATTACCACATGACCATTACATGATACATGGTATGCCGTTAAGTGTGTTTATGTTCAGATGTGGCCTGCAGTTGTACGTACGTTCTGTGTTGCACTGAATGGCAATAATAGTTAAACACTTGGCACAATGAAACCCTGAACAGAATTATCTTAATAAAACACTTTACATAAAAATAAATGCACACTGAAAATATAAATTAAAAAGGCCTTGACAAAAACAAATAAATAAATAAAATACACAACACTCGTACACATGTGGGACACTGTATGGCACTAAACATAGCACTGCCCTAATGCAGGCAATGGGTGAACTGCTGGATACTGCGGCTGGCGACATGGCGAACGGTTTCGAGGGGCCACCACGTGGGACGCATCAATTGGCAGATGCATTATGCAGCTCGATAATTATAAAGATTCACATCTTTTCAGGAAATGGCAAAACATATCTGAGAACTTTATTTTTGGGCTTACAGATTATGCTGTAACATTACATATATTTTTTGTATTATGTTTATATATATATATATATATATATATATATATATATATATATATATATATATATATATATATATATATATTTTTTTTATACCGAAGGAAGATGAATCAAATTTCAAATTTCAGTCAGCTGATATAGTAAGTGAACCAATATATTTTAAACTCTTTACTTGTGTACTATTAAAATTTTTTTATGATATATTTTTGTTACCAGAAGTTTATTAAACCTCAATTTTATTTTACTATTACAATTTTCTATTCCAGCTTTACCTTGTTATTCATAGTTCTTTCCACTATAATTTTACCAGCATTTTTACGTCCCTTTTACCTTTGTAAATGATGTACAAACACACCATATCCTGCCTCAATACAATTTCATAAGGTATTTACTTGATTTTACACAGCAGAACTGAATTATATTTGTTCGAGTAAGTTACTTAATTTATGGGAAAAAAAATATTTATGCAATGTCAGCTAGAAATTGTCAGTTTTCATCAAATTTACATATTTTACTGCAGTCTGTCATATCAGCAAAAACAGTTTATACCTTCTATACAAGCATATATTAGTCTTAAAATGTGAATACAAAAAATCTGGGTGGCACACGTATCACTGAAGTGTTGCCCTATTCTTATTTACCTTAAGGAGTGGCACATAGAGCCAGGAAGTTACCTGGTCTCAGGGGGCTACATATTGTGTGTCACTTGGATCTTTCCACAGCCATGTTTCATTATATGCTAGGGCATGGCACTGTCCCAACACCTCAGTGATTGGTGACCTCCCTCCCAATGGTGCCAATTAAGGGGGGCAAGGTGGGGATCTGACCCCTCATAGCTCTTTCGTGTTTAGTATTTTCCAGTAATTCTTCTGGAATTGCCAACAAGGTATGGTATCATGTCTGCACCAGCATAGGTAAACCCTAACAGCATATACCATTGGAATGTTCCATACCTAAGGTAAATGCAGTCCTCAAGACCTTTTTGGCAAAAGTAACCACACATAGAGTAGTTTTTTGTTGTTATACTGTCTGCTTTATGGAAGCAGGGATATTTTGTACAACAGAGTGGGTGTGTATTAGTACTACTGCATGTTGAATGTATTCTCTGAAAGGTGATTGGAATAAGGGAACATAATTAGAACAAGAAAGTGGTTTTTTGGTTAGACAAGTACTCAAAGAGAGAGTGTGTGTGCATGTGTGTGTGTGTATTTATAGGTGCATGTTTTTTTAACTAAGTTTTTCTTGTGTAAACTTGCATGCAAGCCTACCAGCTGAGATGTGTTTTTATTTTAATATAAAAACTAAGAACATATTTTATGCATGAAAACACAAACAAAAAAATCTAACAATAAAGAGCATGCCTTCTATTTAAAACCAGCACTTGCCACTGAATAATGCAACTCAGTCATAACAGAGTACTTTTAGGAATGCATCATGTTTGATCAATAGGCGTAAATTAATAATTACTTTGTAAAGCTGACTGTAGGTGTAATAAAAGTACCAGTAGTCTAACAATAATAATATTTGGGAATTAATAAACTTATATTGCATCTAAACAAAAAGAAATTAATAAATCTGAAATGAAAGCTTGGCCACCAAGCAATCATTCACTCTCTAATGGGTGTAGAGTTGTGATAAAACAGCTCCTTTAAAGATGAACCCCCACCTGGAAAAAGTACGCCTTCTACACCCTTGTTTCACTCACCAGACTTCTTGGTGTAGGCATCAGCAAATGCCAGGCACTGTATTGCTTCCGTGCTGATATTCTCCAAGCTCGACATGCTGGAACTTCTCGACCTGGAGAATGAACTGTCCAGCTTGTCTGCTCGTGGTGAGGTAGATAGTAAAGTTATGAAATTTGGAAGGGGGCAAGAGCAAAAAACAATATTAGTTTAGCATGTTAAGTTACATGGAGGCATTTCAAACACACACACATATATAACTGAATTACATCTCTTAAACAATTCATGAGAAAATTATTTAAGTATGGATAATGCTCATAACCAGTGTAATGAAATTACTAAATTTAATTTTTTCAAGATGATACTGTGACAATTTAAGAACAACCTTAACAAAATTAATATACTTATAAGCATTTTTGTGAATGTGTAACATGCATTAAATCTGTTTTTGTTGTGTATTATTACATCAGGATAAAGAGTCCTTACTTTTACTAAACAAAAAATACACATATTTAATGAAAAATTCAAACTCCTGAGTGAATAATGAATTTTAATATGCTTTGCATGCTTAAAAATTTAAAAAGACTGATATAAGTTATAAATATTTTACACAAAACTGTACTGGCAAATGTGAAATGTGCTAGAATTGAAACCTTACCAATGAACACATACTGTAAGTGCTAAGACATATTTTATGTACAAGTTCAAAGCATTACAATAATAATGTGCTGGAATGCCATTAAAAGTAACAGCATGAAATAATGCTGTATCATATACACATATATAAACAGTACATAACTAACATAATTGACAATTTTTTTTAAACTGAATAATAGATTAGTCCCTACATCAAACAAAACATTATTTCGGACTATAATATGTCATGCATTCAATTTTTAATGGCACATCACACGAATGACTCTAAAAAGGAGCTTAAGTCTTATGTACAGCATTCATTAAAAGCTTTTTGGCAGGGAAGCAGCAGCGACCACGGGCAAAACATACAGAAATAATTTATATAATGTTTATATTGTAAAAGTTATAAATGATTTACCAGCAAAAACAAATAATATTGTAGCAATTGCAAGCAATACAGCCAGTGAACAGAGAAACACAAATAGAGCCAAGCAAATCACCAACAACAGCAGTCTTAATGTAATGGATTGTGTTCATTTATTCATAACAAAACAACAATCAACAGGCTGCAGGGGTTTCTTGATCTATAAAATAGTGGTTAATAATTGTAAAAATTTGGTTTTTAGATACTTGTACTACACCAATTGGTACTGATGTTTTCATAGTTTGCAAAATGTTACTGGGCAATAAGTTCTCTCCACAAATGGTGAGAGTACAATTCACAAAAAAGTATGTTTTGTATAAATGTATACCAAAATGAAATTAAGATTATTTTCGTACAGAACCTTTAAGTAGAAAAATTCAAGAAAGTCAAAAGTATCCAAACTTGTTATCATTTACATCAAAAGCATTTGGCGATTACTCAGGAGATATTCTAATTGGTACACTTATGAATGGTACAACACCACAAACATGCCTGTCTGCATAATTAGTTTTGCTTTACGTAAACATGCAAGCTGAAAAAAGGCACCACAACTTTTCAAATACTGGTGAATGCAAAAAAACATAATTTCATATGTAGATATTGAAGACCACATATGTTAATTTAATACAATTTGTATTGCCCTCCACCGAGTTAAATTTGATTATCAAGAGAAACCTTTCAATTCGTAAAATAACTTAACAAAAGCTGAAGATAATAAACATTCACTGAAGCGCAAAATATGAGTAATAATCCTAACAGGATCATAAAATAACTTAAGTAAAATTTTTCTAGACAGAATACAATATAACTAATATATGACTACTGATTTGTCTAGTAATGAAAAATTACTAATTAAAAATTACTGCTAAAATTAACTGTGAGTCAAATTTGCAAAAAAAAAAAATTGATCTCACTGAAGGTGCCATCACAGGGGCACATAAGTGGGTAAAGGTACAGGACATGGTCGTATGTATACAGAAAACACCAAAATATTTTACTATATCAAGCATACACTGAAGGGAATTAACACTTGGACTATGCACTTAGCATAGTGTTGAATCACCCATAGTAGAGACAGGCAGCAATATAGTCACGCATGGAAACATACCAAAGTCAGATGTTCTCCTGAGGAAAATCCTGCCAAGGTGGCACAACTGACCCTCCAAATAAACAGTAGTTGTGGCTGGCCGAATTTGTTGTCCAATCTGGTCCCAAACATTCTCCATGGGCGAGACATGGGGGACATCGCTGGCCAAAGTAGTATGTTGACATCACAAAGGCAGGCTATAGATATCAGTGTTGTGCGAGGCCAGGCATTATCCTACTGTTAAATTGGGTTTTTAAGCTGCACCAGGAAGGGGAGCACACATGATAGCAGAATTTCCTGGACCTATTGCAGCGCTGTCAGGGTTCCACCAATCACCACCAGTGAGGTGCGGGAATCGTAGGAAAAGGCACCCTACATCATAATATGACACCTTTCATTGGGGTGATGTGCCACTCTACAATGAAGTGTGGATCACTGCTCTGGTCAGGAAGTCTCCAGAATTGAATTTGGTGGTCATCTGTACCCACACAGAACAATCCACAAGCTACCATGCTGCCCATTCCCGGCAAGAGTTCTCACATGCTCGGCAATGTTCAGGCTGTAATGATACACATTGTAAGGGATGCAGCAACAACAAATCCTACTCTGACAGCTGCCTGGATATGATACTGGTGGACAAAGGTATATCCCCAGGTGCTGTGACACGTCCCTGGATGGTCCACAGTGACACCTGTGGCGTGCTTACAGCCTGTCATACTACGAAATTATCCTCCCAGCTTGTGGTCCACCAAGGTCAACCACAGCCTTCTCGACAGGTGTGTGTATCATCCTGTTCCCACACCTTCCAACACTGACTCACAATGTAAGCAGAATGGATTCAGTGGCGAGTAATGCACTGAAATGTCCAACCTGCCTCTTGGAGGCCAATTATACAACCTCTCTCAAACTCATCCAGTTGAGCAAAAGGCTTGTCGATACGCTGTCTGGGTATGCTGTGTGTGTTCACTGAACTTGGCTCTGTGGCTCACACTGCTACTAAGGCCTTATTCAATGTCTTGCAGCTGTGAATGAGGAAGGGGCATCTATGCACCCTTAGTGGCCTGTCCATGCAAGCAAATCACATTAAACACAAATGGGACTCATGTCAGGCTTCGACGATTATGTGTCACAACCTTCATTATACTCGCACAATTAGTTCATAGTAATCAATTTTCTTTGCAAATGAGTATATAATCACAATGTATAAAACATAACTGATGTAAAAATAAAACACTAAACAGCTAGAAAAATCTGAGGTAAACATAGGATATGCTGCTTATATCGAAATTGTCATGTTCTCAACAACGGTGAAAAAATGGTGGAGGAAAGAGAACACACAAGAAATGTAGGTATGATTGTGACAATTCATAGAGAAAGTGAAGAATTAAAAAGTGAAGTAAGCACTTTTTAATGAGCGATGCATGTCAGAAGGAAACTTGACAAGTCATTTTTTGTGCTCTTGCAAGTGGAAATTGTAGATATGTGACAGTCATTGCACAAAGTTAGCAAGGAGATACCAATTCACTTCTAGAGCACATACTTGTGGCCATTGTCCTCACAAAGATCTGCACTAAGACCCACTTGTGGCACTGCCCTGCAACTAGTACTTCCTGCTCCAATGAAAATTGTTAAAGATTTTACACATATATTGAGGAGCAGAGGATTATTTTACAATTTTATTCTACAATAACAAAGAATAAATAAGGTAACGTGACCGTTTGTAAAAATATCATACAAAAACTGAGCAAATCGTGTTCCTTGCCACCTGTTTAGCATACTTATATGGAATAAACAAATTTATGGAATTATCTTTACAAAAAGGAGCAAAGTGAAATCCAAATATTTTGGAGATGAGTGAACAACATGATCTAAAAGAAAAAACTCTGAAAATTCTGGCATGTCACACACTGAAGTCTTCTGCAGTTCACAGTGGCAAGTACCTGCGGTGATACACACTTGAAAACACCGAGTGAACATAAGGGTGGCTTAGCCATTTGCATTACACCATCTGAGATAGTTTGGCATGTCTGTCAATACTATGGCGACTTCAGGTGTGTCAAGTGGCCTAAATAACCTCACTATTTTATTGGCATGTGAGGGGGCTTACACCCTCCTTGCACATGCTTGATAACAGAGTAATCACAGTCAGCACCCTCAACTGCAACCAGCAGATGCTTCAGGGTAAGCCCAATGGTGAATTGCCTACACCCACCAACAGTTCATTGTTCTGCAGCTACTGACACCTTCTTATAACCTAACGTTCTCAAATACAGACAATAATCCTTCTCGCATCCAAAAAGCCACAATCTGCATCATGTGTCACCTTTCCTTGTGGCAAATTATTTGGTTTTATACATAAAAACCTGTATGTAACACCTTCCATTGTTGCATATGTAACATGTGTATTTAACATTTATATTGTACCCTAAAACTTTTATTCTGGAAAAAATCTCTTTCCTTTTGGCCATCCTCATTAAAATCCTAATGTTTTGGGCATTTTTAATGGCGCTGCGAGGTCAACGAGATAACATAGTGCCGGCAACCCAGTGACGTCAGCACCTCGCCATCTGTGCTGGTTCCCTTTCAACAGAGATGGACTGCCACCATTTTGTGCACAATCCAGATTCTTTTCTGTTAGTGCTACTTTAGATGCCCAAAAGGGTCCAATGTGTCATCAACTCTGTGACCAGTACACCAGTGTGCAAGTGCCCTGTGAAATCAAAATCAGAACCAGCACCAATTAGATTAAGGAGAAAACTTGGAAAATGCAACCACTTCAGATGGTGTAACGCATATGGCTAAGCCACCCTTGAGTGCACTAAGTGTGTTCAAGTGTATCACAACAAGTGTGCATCAGCCACTGTGAACTCCAAAAATTTATTTTTCTGTGTGAGATGTCAACCAGTGCAATGGTATGGAGTGGAGAAAGAGGACTAGTCTAATTGCGTTGGTGTCGTGAGATTTTGCACTACAGTCAACTCTAATTTCTAAGACCCCTTAAGTAGTGACCCTCTTAAAATAACAAACCTTTTGTTGGGAAAAATAAAAAAAAATTATTTTAATAATTTCTTTCAATAACAACCCCTTCGAAATAACAACCCTTTCCCTGGGAAACATGATAGGTCTTAGAATCAAGCATTTACGGTACTGTATTACCTGGGCAGAATTCAGACAATCATTTGAGTGTAGTTTTGCCAGTACTTCTCATCTCTTCAAGCGTATAACTGAGTGATCCTACAGCAACAGAAACTGTCAAATCTCTCTCTACCTATGCTGCTCAGAAAACTAATTTGGTGCTGACATATCACCACCACTTGTCTACAAAGGAAGTGCTAAATAATATGGTAAGGACAATGCAACTTGAGTTCTGTGGTGCGTTTGCTCCGCTCATCCACTATCCGGTCGCTGACTTTATATGCTGCTTAATCATTTTTGAACAGAGTTCAACCACACCTGAAAAAGCTGTGCCATGTCTGCAATTCCTTGCATCTGTGCTGGTACAAAGACAGCGAGTTCACCAAAGACAATTCTTCCACAAAATGTTTGGATCCACATAATTAAGACAAAACCTCCACATTTTTACAAAAATCATGCAGTGCAGAAGTGTAGTAGTAATCTAAACAAAAGTGGCTCAAACGACACATTGCAAACATGCTCAGGCCATGAACCAACACCATACTCCTGCCATAACTGTGACAGCCAGCAGATGCATTGGCACAATGAGTGACCAAGCCATAACAAAAACTCTGGGAAATCATGTGACTGCAAATCACCTCCAGGAAATGGCCTTACAGCATACAGCAGCTGAACATCACATACCCCCTGGGAAAAATGCGACTTCCCAAAAACTCCACAACAAATCCTGCTCTCAGAAATTTGTAATAGAGCCAACTAGGAGAGTCTAATAACAGGGTTTCTCAATCAACATTGCTTTGCTCTCACACCACTGCCACACCTTTTAGACATATGCAAAATTGAACCTGCCAAACAGAAAGTACAATTACACACCACATACTAGTGAAACACTGGGTGAAGTGCAAATTATTGTTTGCATTCGAAACATTGAACTGTTACTTCAGCTTTTGTTTCAAATGACTTCAGAGAAGAGCTTTACTCGGTGTACCATGGTCAACATAACAAAACGTATGGTAGAACCAGCTGTGCAATGAATCCATTTTGACCAGAAAGAGTACCATACTGCTTACAACTTAGTTCCGCAGCCCACTAGTTGTGCACCAGAGGTACAGCTGTATGAATTGGTTCATGCCGTGCAGCCCGAGTTCAGTGATGTCATCGAGCATCTTCTCAACTAACACTGTTATGTTTTGCAGCCAATGATCTATTATTCTGTACTAATATGGCAGAACACAGTATACCACTTTTCCAAAAGAAACCTGGGTATACTGCTCCTTGCCATTACCAGCCACGTTAGTGCTGTATAATTAAGAAACAGGTTCAATAAATTCTGCAAGAAGGTGTGATCAAGCCAATTGACAGTCCTGACAATTCTGCCATTACACTAGCTCCAAAGAAAGACGGCTCTTGGAGATCCTGTGTACATTTTTGGCCTTTAAACCTCATCACTCAAAGTTTTATACCTTAATTCATAAATTTCAAGAACATGCTCAACAGCTTATGACATGCTCAACAGCTTTGGCAGTATCTAGTTCATGACATCACTTGACCTCAGCAGCAGATACCTGCAAATAAGGGTGAAAAATAAGACAATCTGAAAAATGCCTGCACCACACAAGGTGAATGCTATTTCCTCCAACCCTTTGACTTCAAAGTGCAGCATGTACCAGAGGAGGAGAACAAGCTGGCAGATGCACTCTCTAAGTGGCCAGGAGAAACCATCACACACAACTAAAATGAGTGGGAAGCCATTCTCACACCCTCACCAAATAATTCCACCACCCTCCCCGGCTACTTCCAACAGTGTCAGCTGCGCAAAAATCACAACAGCCTCTGCGGAACTCATGTTACAGGAACTGTGTACGCTGGTAGTAAAAGTGTAACTGACTTGCCCGGTAGCACGTGAGTGGGATGAGCAGTTTTTCAGCAATGCAGTTGAGCATTCGCTTGTGACAGATGGCTGGCTATAAATGCATACCAACACCACATTGACATGTGGAGTGTAAATGTACCTCATGAAACATGCGACTTCGTGCTCAAGTAAGCCTACTGCAGGAAATGGGCTGGACAACCCAGTGCAGCCCAAACGCAAAGAATGCCGAATGATACTTTTACTGGTTGGGGATATCTCGAGGGATCCACTGTTCTGTAAGTGTTGGCATGCCATGCAACTGCTTAAAAAGAAGCTGCTCATATGGAATGTAACAAAAGCTACCCCAAGTACCCAGAGCCTTTTGAAACTGTAACACTGGACTAAATAGGTCCGTATCTCAGTGTGCCACCAAGACATGGCTTCTTATGATTTATCACCAATTCGTTTTCCAGATGGGTACACAATGGGTACCTGTATGTTCTGCTAATGGACAGTGCATCTCAGTTCACTGGGAAAAAGTGGCAGGATAGTTGTATGAAGTGGGTAGTGGTACATTAAACAACAGCTGTGTACCATCCACATGCAAACCCAACGGAATGGCATAATCAGGAACAGAAAATGCAACTAACTACATCTGCAATTGGGTGATAAACATGCCTCATGGGCCGACCATCTGCATACGTCCCTCTTCACTTTTCGCAGATGAGTCAACCTCGCCAAAAGCAAGAGACCAGCTGAGTTGCTCCAAGGTCATAACCTCCCCCTCTTGGAAGAGTTCACATGCATGCCAAGGGATAGCAACATCAGTCCTAAGAACAGCGGAACACACTAGAAGTGGAGGCAGTGCATGCTGCCAGAAGTGCGCAACCAACAGGAGTGCTACATGTGCAATGGCTTCCCGCCATCACTTGTCCACCAACAAACTTGTGGCCTGGCCAACTTGTCTACATGTGCACACATCTCTTATTAGCTGCAGATATAAACTTCTGTGCTAATTTCACTCAGAAGTGGAGTGGCTATTATACTCACCACTGCACCATGACGCCCATCCATTATGCGCCACCCAAGGCGGGCCACTTGCCGGGAGCCGCATGTACCAACCTTACTCAGCAACACCACAATGCCTTTGGAATGCCCAATGTCCATCCTGGTAAGTGAAGTTTCTCCACCAGCAACAGTGACAAGACAGAGTCCGAGGCCAACCCCTTGCTGCCTCGCCACCCAAAGCAGCTCCATTGTTCACGGCACGCACCCTGCATGGCTTGCTGGCCACCGCTGTGCAATAGTTAGATGCCCTCTACTAGGGGTTGCTGCACCCCAAACATGTGGACGGCCGCTCCGACAATTCCGCAGCCAGTACGGCGTATGGTAACATACCCTGCTGGCCTGCATCTCCACCAGCAAAGTAAAGTAGCTGCTCCCAATTTATGTCCCCACGGGGTAACTTTTAGGGATGTAATAGAATAGGCCAGACCTTATCATCTGGAAACTTCCCCCCAACAGAAATTCCCTAAGGAAAATGAAGGCCCATGTCAGGGGCACAGCAGTTTCCCTGAACTGGATACCTCCATTTGCACCCCCATCACACAGTGCTCCTGCCCTATGTATGCTCTTAAGTAAAATATGATTGTTGGTAGCACTCCTTATAATATTTTCCAAAATCCTATCAATTGAATTTTACCCAATGGGAAAGGAAAAAATGTAATGATCTCATTACTTCTGAACAAGTGGAGCATACATGCCCACTCTCCCATGATAATAGTCACATCCTGTGAGGAAGACACTATTGTGCCAGCTTTTAAATAACATTTTATTTTGTTTCACATATTAAAAACTTCATGAAATGTGCTTTTGTAATAATTCTATTAATCTGAAAAAGACAGCTTTAGAATATTTCCAAAATATAACTGTAATCATTCAGTACAAACTTACATAATATTGTCATACTAACTAAGCTTTTAAATCTGGTTTTGAATTGCAGTAAGTAATTATATAATCTTTTATCACATTTTTGGCATCGACCCAAGAAAGCTTTCCCTGGACAGACATAGCGTTGAACGGTCTGCAAACATGTGCATTACAGACTGGCTTGATCAAGCTTTTTAACACTTATCATCATGTAATGTCCATAGAAAAAATTTTTCGGAATTTTTTTCTTTGCCCTGGAGTAGTGTTGTTTCTTTTGCAGGCTCATGAACCCAATGTTTTCCCACACTTATACATTTGATCAGGTTCCATACATGTTTCTCCACATCAGCCACCAGCAGGCCTGATTGTTGTGAATGGTGCAAGCTACTTTAGTGGGATGTTGGAGCCATATAACTTCACCACAGACTTAAATTAATGTCTCTGTTTGGTGAGTGTCAATATTATAGTGATTTAAGGCATGTGAGGTGGCCTGAACGTTCATTATTTTACTGGCGTATGAGGGGGACTACAGGCATGATACCAGAGTAATCACTGTCAGCACCTTCAACTGCAACCTACGGACACTTCAGGGGAAGCCACATGGGCAAGTTGCAACACCCTTCTGTGTCTCATCACTCTGCTGCTACATTCACACTCTTATTACCTTGCCTACCAATCACTATTACCCAGTACCAATAATGATCCCTCCTTCTGTCCCTGTGGCCACAATCTGCCTCAATACAAATTTACAGCGAAGGTGTAATGTAGCAGCCTTTTGTGTGTAAATGTCTTGTCTATTTGTATCATGTTCTGACAGTATCTATTGAGTGACCATTTCCACTCATGTTATCAGCACTGACAGGTAACAGTGCATGTTGCTTGGTGCAACATTACAAACACAATACCCACCCTATTTCAGAGATACCAACTTCTTTTTCTTAAAAATTGTGCCATATTTAGTTTTTTAACATATGCATAGCCTGTGCATCATAGACGTGCACTGGAAGACAAGTTTTTAGAACGTAATATGTATAAGTTTTTTTTTCTGGGATGATATTCAAAATTTGGGGTGTCGGGTCTTAATGGAAACAAGTGTACGTGAGTAAGGTATGTTGTATTAGTGGTTTATATTATAGTTTTTTTTATGACACGAGACTAAAAATGCTGTTTCAAAAGCAACTGAAATGTTAATAAAGTATTGTGACATGTATGTGTGTTACTATGTATGCCATCACTGTCTTCCATTATTTCATTTTCACTTTTGGCATGGGGATCCTGTCTCCTTAGTGCCCTCATATCCAAGGATAATGTAGTCTTGCTTCAGCGAATATAGTGGTCAAGTTCATGTGTTATGGTCCGGGACACTTCACCTTCTTTGTTTGCATCAACCATCTTAGCTTCAATAGTGAAATGTCTTTGGAACCACTTTTCTATCAATATACCCTGGACATACACCCCTGCCTCCACAAACTCATAGTTCCACAAAGCTTTTCATCATAAAAGTTCACTTACTATAGTAGCAGGATTTGGAGAAGTCTGGGACGAAGGATTCCAGATTCAGAGCTGGAGCCGGCCAGCTGCCATGTTGTCATGTCGCCTGATGTCTATCTTGGACCCATGTGACGAACTTTGACCCTTGACCTTTATCCGGTGACCTCCAACCCCAAAAACCCAAAACAATTCCAAAAAATACTTTTAAAAATTATTTTAAAATTAATTACAAAATATTTTATTAAAAAATTGTTTAAAAAAATTATAAAAAAATATTATTAGGAAAAATTGTATTAAATTTGATTAAATATAAAAAAAAATTTTAAATGTTAATAAGAAAAATTGTTTAAGAATGTATTATTAAAAAAAATGTTTTAAAATTTTTACAAAAAATGTTATTAAAAATTTGTTTTCAAATTTATAAAAAAAAATAATTAGAAATTTTACCAAAAAAAATTCTTTAAAAATTTACTATCAAAAAATTCTTTTTTTCATAATTTCAAAATTATATTCCCCTCAGCAGCCATTTCTCCTAACAATTTCCCTTTTCACTTAAAATTATTATTTTTCTCTTAAAATTTTATTTTTTCCCCTTAAGAATTAAAAAAAAATTTATAAAAACTTAAGTAAAAATTATTTTTAAAAACTTAAATTTCCAAAAGTCCTCTCAGAACCATGTCCAGCAGACATCCGACTCCCTTCTCCCACTCCCCCCATCTAGTCATTCTATAGTATGCCACCATGTTTATTTTTTTTTTCCATTCGTCATTTGTTTGTACATGTTACTGGAGGTGGCCATATTTTTTTTTGTTCGTCATTTGTTTATATATGTTACTGGAGGCTGCCATTTTGGTGCAGTCCTCCACTTTTGTTTTATTTTATTGTCATTTGTTTTAGAGTTTGCATCTCACCTTCATGCAACTACCATATTAGATCTCATATGTTACAATCACCTGTGTACCATTATGTGGCAGCCATATTTGTTTGTGTGTTTAAAGTATAGATTGCGTTTATTACTCCCGCCAATGTTTTTCATTGGCTAATTAGTGATTAGTCGGCAAGCCTCCACCACCTTTGATCCATCCCCTCCATGTTTGATTATATTTTTCAACACATAGGTAGTATCGATTATGCCACCTGCTATCAGCCTGTACCAAATGGTGACATTGGCCATTCCTGCAAAGTACTTAAATTGTCATATTAAATTTTTTTATTCTTAAATGTGAGCATTTTTTAAAATACTTTTTATTTAAAATATTTCTTATATAAAAAGCAGGGAGGTTTTCTGAAATAAAACATAGCTTATCTTTTTACACAAAATGCATTGTACAAAAAATAAAATATACAGGTTTATTAATCTTCTTTGATGTTCGCCGCTTGATAACTGCCTCTGCGACCCAGGAATTGAAGAGGGCAGGGAAACACCACCACTTAAAGTACGACCTTTTGTTACATTATTTCAGAACCTTCTCAAACCTTGAAGCTGGTGATGCTTGACGATAACTGAACAGTTACAGTGTGCGAAGAGTCAGCTGCGCTCACGACAGTATTTTGATGGTCTTGTCTCAGCAATTGTAAGATACAAGCTGGTCGTGAAGTATCAGACAGAATGTGTACGTGTTAGCAGGAATATTTCCATGTGTAGTGAATTTGATCCTGCAGTCAATCATGTTAGAGATAATACACTCGTCCTGTTTACTCACATTGAATACCATGAGCAGGGCCAAACTCTTGAAAGTATCAGAGCTATATTTTGGGGATTGGGTGTGCCCATAATATATGCAGTTTGGAATTGAGCGTACATCTGATATGCCAGCAGGTACTGCCCATTTACAAAGTTAATGTTCATATTAACGTACGGGTAGCTATCGTTACTCAAAAAATATTTTGACATTTTCTATTTGACGTGTGTCAAACTGCAGATGGCTCACTCTTATATTGTGCTGTCTTCCCATCTGTAGCCCAACAATGATGAACCTCGGTTTCTCAGAAGCAAAGCTGGACTTCACCAAACAAGTTGATGCGCTGGCTTGCTGGCAATATGGGGTATGTCTCCAGAGTCCACGACATGAAAGCCAAATCAATATTTTTACCATTTTCCACATTCTGCAACATTTGTATGCATTCTGCAGTGCTCAACTGCACATGAGGTAGCATCCATTTGATAGACTGTAGTTTCAGTTACACTGCCTCCAGGTTTTATCCCATACACATGATGTTCACATGCATACTGACTAGCATTATCACCAGCTCCTGCTTCGAATTGAAGATAGTTTGTTTGTAGTCTTTGGCAAATCCCAATAGCATAGAGGGCATAACACATACTTCGAGCCTGCCTTTGCCATAAATGGGAACACTGTAACCCTCTTTGATTCCCCAGCCTACCATCTTGACTGCAGACAGCTAATTTGGCATGAGTGAAAGTTAATTTTTGATCGATGAGGTTATACCCACATCTCGCAACTGGTCCACCTCGACTCCACTGAGAAAGTAGGCGATGCGATCAATCAGGTGAAGAATTCTGTTGCTCATCATTTTCGTTGATGCCAGGTTGGACCCATTTTATTTTGTTAGGGTCCCTCTGATTTACAGAAAAGACAGGCAAAGAAGAGTGCAAATATCTTGGTGTTGGACCGCTATTCCAAAATTCCGATGGTAGTGTGTATCGACAGATCAGGAATGGCTGGCATGCATGAAGCTCCACCTTCGTTATGCTGTCTTCGAAAACGGCTGGCTCTTCATAGCATATGAAATCTTTCATGGTGATCGACCTCATAGCCGAGACTACAGAGGATAATCTCGATAGCACATGTTAACTTCTTGGAGACCTGCGACATACTGATTGTAGGTTTTACATGATATGTTCTTTTACAGCTTCTGGTTGGTGTAAATCTTATTTCCATCTTCTTAAATGCAGGCGTAGTGTGATTTATTCATTTTGAAAGTTCACCAACTCTCAGTGCTGGTCGATGACTGTCACGACCACTTTGTGTGCTCTCTTCGTGACGACTGAAAAGTAAATGAGGCTTTGCTGTGCCACAAACAGTTCATAACCTGGAGGGACCATAGGCAAAAATTTGTGCAGCATAATGCTTGGCCTACCATTTAGGTATGTGTCACTCACCAAATTGTAGGTTATTCATATCACATTGACTAGCAAAATGTTTACGAGCTGCGATGACGTGTGTGTTTTTCCAACTTCATAGATGCATGGCTCGAATCCCAGCATTGGTCTGGTAGTATTAAGTTTCGTAAAGTCAATATCTTTGTTGCATCTGATAACACTCTTGCGAGTTTTGGGATTCCCTCGTAGTTTGATTTTTGTGTTAGGGGGACAGGGAATATTCAACGTACCTTGCAATGTTGTCTATTTCATCAGAACCTATGGGCAGCAAAACTTCATGGGAAACATGACCACTTTTTACGAGGTACAACTTGCAGTATTTTTTCATCAATGTTCGGTATCGCATTGTAGGTTTGAAAATCGACAAGGCCTATGCTCCATTCCCCCTCCAGGTCGAGTGGCGGAAAATGTACCACATGCAACTCGGAGCTATGACCCATCAAGGTAAGCGTTATCAACATGACTGATGGTTTCCTTATGGTTTATAGCCTTTTTATACAATTAGTTGTACGAGCGAACAAGGAAGTGAAGGCACAAATGTCTGCAGTTTCATGTATTAGGCAGCTGCTCTGTTTCGTAATTGTCTGTTATTTTGATATATTTCAATTACTTGCCCAATTTGGGCGGAGGATGCAAATTCCCAAAACTGCCATAATAGTCTGTGTTTACCCTTTATTATGTACGCTACCCAGTGTGTTCCAGGCCCTGCTGTCTTATCCAGATTAATTACGACTCATTAGTGTCTCTCTGGTTTAACAGACAAATCATCTCTCATAAACACTCCACGAATATTAGGTATTTTCAATTTATGTGCAAACAGTTCCAAACCCACATTCGTGAGTGCTCATTTTGGTAGAGATTTCATTATTGCCTCTTCCTGCTGCGTCGCTGTTGCATACTTCCGCCTCCTACTGGGTATGGCCCTAGGTAAAGATCTTGCCCATTTTTTTACCCATGGCAATACCTTCCATATTTGCATTGTGTATTTGTGTCTCGGACAAATCACTGCTTCCATTTGTTTGATACTGTGATTATGGCTCAGATGATAACACTCTTGGCTCCGATTAGGCCTCCGAGGGCCCTGAGTGCAGGCAAAAGCAATGGAAAAAATCTGCCAGTAGATATTTTCTTAGCCTTGCAGACTTTTCTTCCTTTTGTAGCTGTTCTTTTCACTTGTGCCTTTCTTTTGCTCTTATCACCCATGCCCAACTTCACCTTGGCCTTCATCAAGTTGAAAACACCCCACGCTGCTATTTTTTCTCAGCCTGGTGTCTGATGGTTTTCTTATTTTGTCTGCCTTCTGTGCAAGTATCTTGTCTGCCCGGTATCTGGCTTGGAGATCCTTGTGCCGGGAATAGGCTATGTTGTGCTGCTTGCACGACTCGTACAGGGCGTTTATGCCCATCTCCTTGCATGACAGTCTTTAAGCTAGTTTGGTTCCTGGCCCGCAGAACCTGTATCTGGGAATGTACAGCTTGAATGGTAGATTGTTGATCAGAGTGTTGACGAGCCTGCTTCCAGCTACAATCTTACCTCTTCGAGACATTGCGGTGAACTGAGCGAGAAAAGTATAAATACAACCCTTTTATACATTTTTGTTTCAGTATCATTCTAGATTTGGAACAGTATGGACGTATTGCATACTCCAATATGACATTTCAGTGCAAATTCTGCCAGAGAGAGTTTACTTGGAGTGATAATTTGAAAAGACTTTCTAAAATGTGCTTAATATAATCAAGAGGCTTGTATATGCTACCTCATCATCATCATAATCATCATCCTCATAATCATTATCCTCCTCCTCATCATCATCCTCCTCATCATCATAATCTTCCTCCTCCTCATTCTACAATATATGATATAAACCAAGTACAAGAAAACAGTATACATAATATCAAGCAAGATGTTATTCTACCCATACGCATTCCTGTTGAAGATGAATGATATTTTCCACGAATCGCAATATGGAATCCTATTTCCAAATACAGTGATGTATAACATCATGGGACCATCAAATTTTGGGTAAACATGCATCCTACTGAGCCTGCTGGAAGAAGAGAAATGGTCTTCGGTTCGAGAATGTGTACCTAAATTTGAAATTGCTCCAACAACCAAAATACCGGCAATTAGCACGAGTACTACACGCCGTAGAACACGTTGGTTTCTTTCCCATGCAGTAATAACAAAGCCATCATACCTCTGAGTAAAGCACTGTCAAACTCTATATTTGTCTTCAATGACGTTGCCTGCAAGAAACAAACTTGTATTCAAGAATATTTGAGCATGGGACGACATGCGTACGTGGACTGTGCGTACCTTAGCCAGACTTATCCGTGCATACCTAAACAGATGCTTCATGACAATGCTAATGTGTTGGTGCTTTTTCACATGGACGGCACTAATTTACTTTAATACAGACATGACGCTATCAGATTTCAAAGATATGTGTGCCTTGTGCTGTAAAGAGAAATACAGATCTGTGACGATCGTAAAGGGCTGGCCCCTACATAATGGGAGGTACATGTTTGGGTTTGATCAGTTCAGCGCCAGCCATCGAGAAAGAGTTACAGCATATAGAAATTTGGGCAAAGTAGTCTCAAGCTACATTCTCACAAAGTCAAAGATGGAGGTTATCTCATATCAGGAAACAATGGAACTTGTGATGCTGGTAGAAGAATAATTTGAAATGTTGGCAAACCCGAATGATCTGGGGAGGCTGCTACTAAACATTTCTTCCTCTAAACTGCTAATGACATCATCTCAGAACTGCACAGTATATTGACCGAACAAAACACATTCTTTCGAAACTACCTGTCCACACTCAGGGCGAAGATGAAGCGTGTGAAGACAGAAATTGTCAGCGATATGGTAGCCATGGATGAGGATCACGTGATGAGTGTTCAACAGCAAATAACTGACAGATTAAATATAGTATCTGTGCAAAATGAAAAGAATCTGAAAAACCTGAAAGGATATATGATACGTACATTTGATACCTCAATTTCCTACCTCGCCATGAAAACAAATATTCAAAATTACAGCAGAGACATATTGGATGTTTGCAGCGAACATCTAAGCAAGATCAAAATATTTTGGCAGAGACTCACGACTAAACATTAAAAGAGATAAACAGTGAGAATTTATATTAAGTACAATGTTGGAAATTTTCAGTGAACTAAATCGGGCGATTCAGTCTATCTGCTCAAATTATTTGGTCACCAAGAGAGCCAAAATTTCACACAATCATATAAATGAAGAAATTTTTAAGCCCATTACTCACTGTTTCAACGTACTCAGAGAGCTATAGAGCACCTGAAGCCATGAAGTCCGTAGTTGACAATACCGCTAAGCCTTTGAAGAAGCGAAAACATGATGAAGTACAGTCAGATCAGGACGATGGATCGGATGCGGATTTGCCACACAAGAAGAAAGTATGGAAGAGAACACTGAAATCTAATGCTTTGGCTCAACGGTACATACGATTGTACACATTTCATAATAATGATATGATGTACGGTGTATACAGGCATAAAGATAAATGGTTCCTCTGTGCTGATGAAATAGAGTTTCTACCAGGTGGAAGCATTCGAGTTGGCAATTGCACGATACATGGAACCTGCGGACTAAACAAACTTCTATTTCGTAAGGAGCCCAAAAATTTACAGAATCCAACCTGCTGGAATACAAAACTTTGCTTGAACTCATGCCTACACTTCACCAAAATAACAATCCCAAAACCAGTGTTTATAAGGACGGAGATCACAAAAAAATCGACATTCTCGCAGATCTCTTCAGTGGCCTAGCACTGAAAAATGGTGAAGGACTGAAGGAGATAAATGGCAAGAACATTGACTACGTATCCTTGGATGACCCAAACAAGCTTATGGATAGGTTGCAGCTACTGCTTGCTTCGCAAACTGTTGGAAATTACTCCCACACCAATGAGATAGTTTCAATCAACGAAGAACTTAACGAAACGGGCTACATATGAAGAGTCAATTGGTCATCGCCAGCTTCAAGGTTCGAGAAGGTGCTGAAACGATGTAACAGAAGGGTGTACTTCAAGTGGTGGTGTTTCCCTGCTCGCTTCAATTCCTGGGTCGCCGAAGCAGATATCAAGCGGTTAACGTCGACAAAGATGAATAAACCTATATATTTTACTATGTGTACAATAAATTTTATGTAAAAAGATATGCTGTGTTTTATTTAGAAAACATCCCTGCTTTTTATATAAGAAATATTTTACATAAAAATATTTTTAATAAAAATACTCAAACTTAAGAATTAAAAAAAATGACAATTTAAGTACTTTGCAGAAATGGTCAATGTCACAATTTGGTACAGGCGGCCAGCAGGTGGCATAATCGATACTACGCATGTGTTGAAAAATATAATCAAATATGGAGGGAAAAGAATGAATGTGGTGGATGCTTGCAGGCTAAACACTGATTAGCCTATGAAAAACATTGGCGGGGGTATTCAACGCAACTTATACTTTAAACACACAAATATGGCTGCCACCTGGTGGTACACAGGTGATGAAAACACATTGGAATCTAATATGGTAGTCGCACGAACATGAGACGCAAACTTTAAAACAAATGACAATAAAAAACATGCAAGGACTGCACATAGCAAGATGGCTGCCTCCCAAAATGGCAGCCTCCAGTAAAATATATAAACAAATGAAGAACGAAAAATCAACTATGGCCACCTCCAGTAACATATATAAACAAATGATGAACGAAAAACCAAATATGGTGGCAACAATAGAATGAGTAAAGTCTATAGGTGGGACGAATGGGGTGAGGGACTCAGTCGTCTGCTGGGCAGGGTGATGGGAGAACCTCCAGAAATGCAGGATTTTTTAAAATAAACTTTTACATGAGTTTTTATAATTTTTTTGGGATTTTTATCTTGTTTTTGGACAAAAGGGTTATTTTAAGGGCAAAAAGGGGAATTTTAAGGGTAAAAGTTAATTTAAAGGGAAAATAGCTGCCGAGGAAATATAATTTTTAAATTATTTAAAAAATGATTTTTATTAATAAATTTTTTAACAATTTTTCAGAAGAATTTTTTATAAGGAAATTTTTAAAATTCTTTAAATTACTTTTTAAATAAATTTTCCATAGTCATTTCTTTTTATTTTTTTTAACAATTTTCATTAAAATTTTTAATAATAAATTTTAAAATATTTTATTCAATTTTTCATAAGATTTTTTTTATAAATTTTTAACCAATTTTTATATTATATGTTTATTATATTTTTTATTTTTAAATATGTTTTAATGGTATTTTTATTTTAAAGAATTATGAATTTTTAAGAAATTTTTTGCAATACTTTTTCGTAATAAATTTTTTTTATAGTTTTTGAAGAGTTTCTAATTTTTTTTTGTGATTTTTGGGGTCAGAGGTCACTGGGCTCGAGGTCACATGGCTACAAGATGGCCTCCAGGTAACATGACAACATGGCGGCCGACTGGCTCCTGCTTCGAATCCAGAATCTGTTGTGCCAGATTTTTCCAAGTCCTAATACTTACTTTCGTGGTAATTTTCAGTGTGTAAACCAAGACAAGCCGAAGTTTTATCCCGTTCTACCAAACCAACATGTAAGTGTCGTGTTACAATACACACTGTATTATTTTAATTGATTTATATATACTTAGTGTCAAGCCCTACCTCACCAAATTCCCACAGATTTTCCTCACCTCTGCCTTGTCACCATGTTCAGATGTAACACAACCGCAATAGTATTTGGTAGTTTGAGATACCCCAATAGCCACCTATTTATAACCTGGACATGCGTTCAGGACTTTAGAGGGCTGGGTGCTGGACCACACATGGACTCTCATGTTACCTGAGAGAAGCACATGATCATCAGTTAGCATGAACCCAAGGAAACCCCACAATCTAACACTCCAAAGTTAAAAGTTCATTCTCATGCCAACAACTTTCCAAAATTTATCAAAAACTATGCTTTCCACACCTTTTTCCCGACTGCAATGCTAATTTGCAATTTGCCAATCATATCAGGATGATCTTAGACCAATGTAAGTAAGCATACTGCGTATGAAACCCCCAGTCTAGAATAACAGATTATCAGAGCAGTTACCACATGTCAGTTATTGTTTCAGGGTCTGCACCAGTCCATATTCTCTAACATGGTGATTAAAACATCTCCTTTACACTGTTACAATACATGCATAACAAAATTCCTCTTTACACTGATGGACATGTAAGGCATTTAAACTGCTACAATTCCAACTACACTGCCTATCCAAATCCATTTGATTCAGTGACTAGTATCACCTGAAGAGGCACAGGTGTATAGACATGTAAAGGTCATCAAAAATGCTCGCAAATGGAAAATAAATTTCTCCCAAAATTCTGAAGCTTACCAATTTGGAAAAATAAGAAGGTTTCCAGAATTCTGAAGCTTCAGAATTTTAGAATTAAAAGATAATGTTTTACACTCAATGATTGACTTGGAGATGCAAATCATAAGTGACTAATAACAGAGACTTGCTTCACCATGCATGGGCATATACATAATTACATGTTAAATTTGGACAAAATCATTTTTTGTGGTATTATTTATTTTCAACTACAGATTTTTTGTTAGAGATTAAACTTATTAGGATTTCTAAACTGTTCAAATTTTAACTTTTAAATTTTGAATGCACTTTTTTTATTGCCTACATAATAGGGGGAAAAAAATTGTGTCCATTGTTAATCAATTACATCATTGTATAGTCCTAGATTGTTTAACATTAGAAAGGGGATTTTCAGTTATTATATTTTGATTTATTGTTCACATAATAACAGATCTTCTGATTGTAATCTCCAAATGCAATTTTTTGCTTCAATAACTAAGCATTAAATTAATACATTAAGTATGCGTTCAAAAAGTTAAAATCTACTCCCCACATTACATGTGGTCATGATTAAATTCATATTCATCAGTGTTAAGTTAATTCTCTGTGAGAAATGCATGTACATAACCTCCATGTTTACATGTTGTTATAGTATTCTCTGGTACAAAAGGGAAACTGTATCACACGTTAAATCACTGCTGATGCACTGCCACTTAACACAAAAACCAAAAATGTACTGCCACTTAACACAAAAACCAAAATTTATAAAGTAAACTGAAATGTCAGTGGGAGAAGCAAATATTTGCCAGTGTAATGCACAAGTATAAACTGTGGTGTAGTGTGGTAAGGTGTAGGTGGCTGTCGTTTAATTACTAAGTAAAATATGTTGCAGGTCTCTTCTAACTGAATCCCAATGGTGAACATGACAATATTTACATTTCAATACAGCAATTACAACCTACCAAGGAATTTGATTCTGTTTTGTGAGAACCATACTCAGCATCCGAGAGCACACAGAAAAACTACAAGTGAAAACATATAAACTAAACTGTTGCGCAGCACAATTTCCATGTAAGTTCTTGAACAGGTGTTGAAATTAAACTTTTTTTTTCTAAATTAAAAATTTTTTTTTTTTTTTATATTTTGCAAATACCTTTAATTATCTATCACACTATACAGGTAGGAAACAACAGTAACATTGTGTGAAGAGCTCTGCAGATAGATTAAAACCAAGTATCTTTGCTGATATAAGTTGGGATATTGCCAAGTTATTGTGACGTGAAAGAACGTCAACAACAATGAAAGTTTGTTTCCCCCCCCCCCCCCCTCAATGAGTGCTGAGCAAACAATTTTTATCATCAAAAATAAGTTACCTACAAAAAATTTAGTTACCTGTTCGAAATGATCAGTACAGACATCTCAACTAATGATACTGCTTTAACTAAGTTGTATTATAAAATCTGAGCACTAGCAAATTTTACAAGAAATTTTTACATAACATTCTGTAAACATTTGCCAATTCTTAAATTTGATGATACTCTTCCAAATAAAAAAGTGTGGATAAAAATGCTGCCCATCAGTTATTTTCCTCCTGAACTCCAATCCTGGGTATTTAAAATATGAATAATTTTATTAACAGTCAAAACTGTTTCTATTGTCTACACTTACTACCTTCTCCAAAAAAAAATTCACCATCTACAGTAAAACATCTCTATTACGACCCCATTTATTACGACCACCTCTCTATTACGACCCAATCCCAAGGAACCACGAAAAGTTTTGATCAAAAAAGTCGAAAATTTGAGGCACATCTAAAAATAGATACCTCCCCTTCTCTGCTGCCAGTGGCAGCCAATGCTCACCCCCTTCCCCTCAAGCAATGGAATGTTGACCGTGTGTGCACGGCAGCCATCTGTTTTGTGACTGTTATCTCTCGCATGTTCGTGGATATGATACTCTCTCTCTTTGTTTGTCTTATTACGAATTGGATTTGTGCACAGTTTTTGGATTTATCTTGGTTTTTATTACTGTTTGTTGACGACCCAGGCATTTATTTTGGATTTTGATTTGGTTATGTTTCTGGGTTGATTTTTTTAACTATTGTTGATGACCCACGCATCTATTTTGGATTTAGATTTGATTACATTTTTTACTTGATTTTATGAATGATTGTTGACAACCCACGCAATTATTTTCGATTTGAATTTGGTTACGTTTTTGAGTGATTTTATGGACATTTGTTTATAACCGACGCCGTTTTTTTTTATCTTATACGGTCCAAGAAAATGAGTGGAAAGTGAACCAGCTTGTCGCTCATGAAGAAGTACAAAATTATCAAGGAAGTGGACAAACAAAAGACTCCGAAGGCTGAGATTGCGTGGCAGAATGGCATCCCGAAGTCTACTCTCTTCACTATCCTGAAGATGAGAGAAGAGATAGTAAAGGCAGTACAGAAGGAAGGCCGCAATTTGCAGCTGAAAAATTTGTGACGCACGACTCGTGGAGATTTAGAAGAATCTTTGCTAAAATGGTTCAGCCAGGTGAGATCGCAAAACCTGCCTGTAAGTGGCCCAATGATGCAAAAAAAGGCTGACGAACTTGCCCTGAGGTTAGGTACTGATGACTTGAAATGTTTGAGTGGGTGGCTAGATCGTTTCAAAGTGCGCCACGGAATATCATGTGACAAGATCATCTGCAAAAGTGTGTCAGTCGACCCAAAATCGGTGAGTGAGTGGTTGCCTTTGCTCCAGCATGTCCTCAGCCGCTACCAGCCTCACGACGTGTACAATGCCGACGAGCTGGGGATGTTCTATAATCTCATGCCAGATCGCACTCATGCAGTGAAAGAAGACATGTGCAAGGGTACAAAGAGGAGCAAGGAGCACCTCACTGTCCTGTACTACAACATGGACGGCAGCGACAAAATGAAGCCCCTTATAATCTGCAAATTTAAAAAACCCAGAGGCTTCAAGGGGGAACATTCTTCCATGCGACTACGACTTTAACAAGAAGGCATGGATGACCTCTGCAGTGTTTACATGGTGGCTTTGCGGCTTTGACGTTAAAATGGGCACCGCCAACAGAAAAGTTGTCCTCTTCATCTAAAATTGTCCCGCGCATCCCAAGCTCGATAACCTCAGGAACATCGAGCTGGTTTTCCTGCCTAAGAACACCACCAGCATGCTTCAGCCTCTGGACCAGGGGATAATTCAGCTGATGAAGCTGAAGTTGCTGAAGTTCCAGGAAATTCTTGTGCGGAGTATGGTGCTGAAAATGGAAATAGGGTAGGATACGAAGAAGTGGGATGTATTTAGGGCAATGGAAGAGATTGTCGCCAGTTGGAGGGCAATGCAGCAAAAAACCATAGTCAACTGTTTCCATCATGCCCATTTCGTCACACTAGTTGACGAAGAGGCTGCCGTCCATGTGTTTCTCGCTGCCGCCAGCTACAAAGACCCAGACAACCCACCACCTGTGAATGCAGAGCCCCAACCTGGTCCCTCAACAGTGCCTGTGTCAGCTCATCTGATTGTCACTCGGCTGTATGAAAAGGAAACGTGGCAGCAATTGACCCCAGACTGCATATTTGAGGAGTTTGTCACAGCAGACGATGACATCGCAGTTTGGGGTACCCTCGACTACGCAGATGATGTCACGAGGCAGCAGGAGTCGAGTGGTGAAGAAGATGGGGAGGGTGAAGCAGAAGAACCTGTTCAAGTTCCCATGATGTGAGACATACTCAAGGCCGGGATGTCTATGCCGCAGTGTTAAGGCGTGGTGCGAACGAAGAAATATGGTTGCACTTCACACATTTGAGAGAGTTTGTGGATCAAACTCTAGTCAAAAAGAAGCAGACCACAATAAAAGACTATTTCAAGAAGTAGGGAGATTGTAATTTTTTATTGTAATGTAATGTAAAAAATACTCACACTTTTGTCACGGCATTCTAATGAATTTTGCGATGTATAATTCTTTTCACATTTATTCAAAAAATCTGTGCTTATAAACTGTTTCATCCAATGAATTGTTCTGTACTGTGTTGAAAAATGTACGCGAGAAAATGACTCGGCCTTTGTGTGTTTACAAGTGAAGCGCCCGTGCCTAGTACAATGCGAGATAATAACTGTGCTTCTGTGTGTTTACAGCTGTCATATCTATCACGTTGTTGGATATTTATTATCTCGCGAGTTGTCATAGTGCCTACAAGTGTTGTTTATGCTGGTTGTTTTTATATGTACTGATATGCTTGCATGTACCTATCTCTATTTGTGTAATGAACTCTTGAAATATTCGGAACTTATTTACGCGTTGTATAATTTACATTAATCAGCACTTCATAGTTCATAAAGAATTATTTGTGATGAAACATTTCACAATAATTGAGAATTTTAAAAACATTTTGCATCATACTGTACTGTAAAGTAATCATGTTTGAAAATCCTTTTATTTTATTGTTGTTACCGTTTGTGTATCTTTTCACACGCCTCAAGCCAATATAAACATTGCCACACAGGTTCATTTAATGTCACAAGTATTTGCTGTCTTTACCCAGCAATAAAGATGCAACACGTAATCACCGTACAGAAAGGTTTTTAATCTTTGCCGTATACTTCCACATAGTCCTAAATGGACGTGTAGCCAAATGTTATGTCATCCGCCAGAAAATAAAATGCATTAATACGGCAGCCGACGTGTGTGTTCTGTTACCAGGCGGAAGCAAAGTCAAGTCACGACCATGAGTGCCGACAGAGCTGCATTGATCGCTCACTTAGACTATAGCCAGTTAACTGCTCTGCTCCCCTCCCCTCTCCATCCATCCGGCCAGACCAAATCGAGAGCACGGCACGCACACACGTATTGCGCAATGCTACCTAAACTTTTTGATCGCTACGTGCCTCATAGCAATGTGTGACCCACGAGACCTGTGTAATAGATCTTTAATAATAACTTTATATTTTAATAATACATAGACTTAATCTTTTCACACACTTTCAATGGCCATGTCAAAATGTGTTTAGGCTTTCTTTTTTTACGATAAGGGGTGGTCCAATATGCCTTTCTTGGGTATCTAATTAATCAGGAGACATTTAGCTATTAAAATAAATATATTTATATTTAGTTTAAAAAGTGATTTTTTATGCACTAGAGACAATTTAACATGAACTTCATGCAAAAAAAATGGTATGTTTGGGGGCAAGGAGGTTAGGGGTGGGTCAAAATTGGCCCAAAATTTTCCAAATTTTTTTATTCTTGGGAACCGTGAGGGGTAGTAATAGAGAGGTTCTACTGTACTCACAAATGTGTATACAATCCATACTGTAAGTAAGGAATATTTGCTTTACATTGCTAGTTTAAAACTTGCTTTGGATATTTTCTGCATATGAAGTTTGACATCGACCTCACTGCTCCACTCAGGAGGCAGACCACTGATACTCTATTGCTGCACAATACATGCACGTCCGTATGCTTCATGCACAGGTTTCTGAGGTTCGTGCAGGAACTGGATCATGACCCGCTAGACCTCAAGCCAACACAAGTGATTTAATTGTGTATGTACAGTGCTAATCAAATCATTGCCCCATAAAGTAGAGTCCCTGAATATCAAGGGGAAATGTTATCTACATTTAACTCCTTTTAATTGAGGCATCATTAGCTTGAGAATGCAAACCTACATGGTCGTGAAACCACTTTCAGAAACAGAGTACTAACACTCATAATTCTTTGCAAGATTTTACAGTGTTATCCTTGTGTTTTTTTTTGTTTAAAAGGGCAATATTAATTTCAGTGAATAATTATTAATCTAAAATGTAAACACACTATAGCAGTTCCAGCTTCTGCCTTACTAATGTAATAAAACCAATATCTCTTACTTTGCTTGCTATGTTCATGTAATTTTCCAGATCATTTTTATTGCAGCTTGCAGTGTACTTATTGTAATTTATTTTATAAAATTTACCTCAGAGCTTTGGCGGGAGATCGCCAGCAGTTGCCTGGCCATCTCGCCCCCACTCTTCAGTCACAACTTAACATGCTTAAGAGTACCTTGTGCTTTTGCTATTTCCTCCTGTGATCATGATCCCATCTCAATCAGACTCACAGCCTTGGAGACTTTAATACTTTTAATTTGTTCCATGTACTGAGCAGTACTTTTCACCATTCTGGCCTATGGCAGGCTCTCTGATAGTTGTATCATGTGTAAGTGTATCGCAGCTTCCATCAATATAACCACTTCTTGATCCGAGTCTTTGGTTTTTTGCTTTTGTACGTAAGTACCTTTGGGACCTGGTCCACTCCAGGCAGTTCACATATTTTAACCAGTGTTTGCAGACTGTATAAATCTGCTGAATCTGCTGACTTACTCTAAACTAGATGTGTATGTTGTGAGGGGACCACCAAGTGGCTGTCATCCTGCCACCGCCCTGAGAATAAGAGTCCACATGTTAACCCATGTATAAATGAGCTGGCACCCTACTGGTAACATATTCAATTCTAGCAACATTAAGAACTTATCTCACAAACTTTTCAGTCATGAATCAGGGTCCAACGTACCTCACCCCTCACTCATGCCAGGACGTCAAATGGTATCGCAACTTGTGTGGCATAAATACGTGCATCGTGCAAAATGTGCGAGTGCTGAAGAAAACACGTGCAGAAAGTCGCCATTGCCTGAGAAAATGCATGGGAACGGTGAGTTGCCCACCATCTTGTGCAAGTGATGACCCCCTTTGTCCACAGGGCTGGAGTCACCTATGACATCGCCTGCCTATCGCCTGGCGTACATGCGTGGTCCAGTCTGGGCACGCCAAACCACCTCCATCCCCAGGCCAGTGAACAACCGTGACGACGAACAACAGTGATCATGAACAAACATGGCCATAAACAACCGTGGCCGTGAACAACCGTGACCAACCGCGACCGTGAACAACCACGGCATGTCGTTCACACCACCTTTATGAGAGTCAAGCAGAGGTGTGAGTGATACAGAAAAATCTTATCATTGGAACCATACGCAAAATTCGACCTGCAAGCATCCATCTGCCGCTGCTTACCACAAAGAGGAGGCATGCTGTTCCCACCAGTAATAATATCAACCAGATAACATGCTGTTTGCGCCCCCTGTGCAGCGATGCCAGCAATGACACTGTGTGATGTGAACAATGCCAACTAGGAGCACATTTTGCATGTTTATCAGCAACCGAGTGGCCCTCCGTGAGGAACGACACATTTCAGTGGCAGGACTGTACTCCCAACAAACTCAGCCAGTCTGTAGCAGTCCAACTGAAAGCTCCCAGTGAGTTCCTGCCAATGGACAAACATTTGTTGTGCAAGTGCAACACCAGAGTGTGCCACAGAACATGATGTACGGTTGTCATGTGTAATAGATACCATCCCAAGGGTGTACCGGACAGTGATTGGAACAGTTTTCGAGAAGGAACATTCTGCTGTGAAGAGTGTGTGTCAGTTCATACCCACAACAACTTAGCCACTGTGAATGCAAACACAGCTCGTGATGTCATGATCCAGCCACAGGTGAGAGTGTGGTGCAACAATCAACCGCTTGCACCACCCTTCCCGCTACAGAGACCACCACAGATGAATGAAGAGTCACCAGCTATAAGCCGAGAATAACCAACAACCAGTACACCAGCTCGTTTCCAGATGCTTCCTACGATGGCAGACCAGGGAATGGACAACTCATGTACTTTTATGGTAGAATGCACCAGTTGTCTTCAACGCTATGGTGTCTGTGAGGAAGAATAGCCGAGCATCACAGGTTAACAACTGACAGGTAACACCCAGACATGATGGTGCTCTGTCACAGAGTACCACATAATGTTGTTGCAATTTGTCATGAAGTTCACGCCCGATTCACCAGTACCTACACCATGCTTGAACAGCTAGCATTGTCCACCAAGGAGCAGAGCCCACAGGAGAATCTAGAAACCTTCCTCAGCTGAAAAATCTACCTTGCTGACAGACATTACCAACATCTTTCTCTAGTGGACGTCTTGGAGAGGATCAAAGAAACAGTGCAACCAGAACGTAGGCCTGCCCTGCATCCTATGGTGTTCAGTGGCAACCAACGTTTCATGAGAACTGCGGTGAGTATCAAGCATGACTCCAAACATCGGCGCAATCCCTATCAGAACAACCATGACTGGAAACACTGGAGTGATAGTGCAATGAACTGTGACAATGTTTAGAAGCGCATAGACGCACCACGCCAAAGATTCGACGGCCCAGGCAGTACGCCCACCCGCACAGCTGATCCAGCACAAGGAGACCAGTCTGCATCCATGTCAGGCAAGAGTTGGTCAAGTGTCATGCCTGTCCAGCTGCCACGTGCTGCCGATGCTGAGGTATAGCGCACGGCACTGCAGTGCCGTATATGCCACGACAAACAATACCACTGGCACAGAGTGTACCCCAATCGAGAATCTACGGAAACTGGTAACGCACCGACAGGGTAGGACCACCAGAGGGGTCTTCCTACTTCATCCTTGTGTCAACAACTTCACCTCCAGCAAAGGTACACAACCTGCCAGCTGCCTACTTGGGACAAGTGAGTACAACCATTGATAAACATTTGAGCGTACCTGTATGTATGGAAAGTGCCTCCTATGTTGCACTAATTAATACCACCGCATCCCATAATTTCGTTCGCACTGAACTTGTCAATATTTCGGACATCCGGGGTTAAAATTTGACTGTTGAACTCGCCACATTAAACTAGCACATTAAATGGCAAAAGTGTTATCGTTGGTGAAACTGAACTAAATGTAAAAATTAGAGATGTAGAAATGTGTGTTCACACCTTAGTGTCACGTGAAATTCGTGAAGATGCCATTTTTGGTATTTCAAGGATAATTGAGCATGATGTTGCAGTAGAAATTTCAAAGGACAGAATTCATTTTGGAAAACAAGCAAGATGTACCGTTTACAACCTAGGAAAATCTGTCAAAATTAAATTGCAACCAGTAACTTTAGACAGTTTCAACCACAGAATTCCAGTCGAATATAATACTACTTTTGACAATATTTGAACCGAAAGTAAAGATGCTTTTGCTCCATCAGACCCCTCAAAAGGACAACTGTGGCCAAAAATTAAATAAAAACAGTGCATAATGATCTGCTCTCTATGTCTCCAACAGATTACGATGTGCACCACCTAGGCATCATAAACTGTCAAATTACGGAAATAATATGTAACAGCATAGTTAAAACCTCGGAAAGCAGGTGAAATTTAGCTATTATGTTTGCCCTACAGAAAGCTGGAGGGTGGAAGTTCTGCATTGATTTCAGGCCTATTAACCAAATTACTGAGAGTGCCCCACCCCCATTCTTAGTGTCAACACTGCATTGCACATTCTGGGTAATGCAAGAATACTTTCATTATTTGACCTCAAAAGTGGATTCTGGCAAATCCCGGTGAAACCAGAGGACAGACATAAAAAAGCCTTCATGGCTCCTGACTGCTGGAGATACCAATTGTGTACCATACCCTTTGGGCTTGACGCTTTACTGGGTTTACGGGTGGGTCAGAGGGAACGTAGGGTGTCAGGGTTAAAATTGGTTTGTTGATACTTTCCCAAGGGTGCTAGCACAGAGAGCACGAGGATGCAGGGTGTGTGGTCGACGGCCCTAAATGTGGCCCCCTCCGTTGATCCAGAGTGTGATGAATCTATATTCCTGAAATGCCTAGTCTAGTGAGAGGTGTATAGCCCCTCTTTATGCTTTACTCACTCCCATACAGAGACAATTTAGGCCATGTCTATGCCTTATGAAAATTTGTGAAAACAGGTAAACAGCAGTTAGGCGACTGGCGAAAATAATACGTGCGCATCTCAGTTACACAACAATCTATTTTCACGTTTCCCTCCAAAGAGGCACTTTCATGAAATTCTCCACGAAACTCAGAGAGCTCTCATAAAGTCAGAAAGGTGCAAAAAGCCTACATAGTATTAAGTTTAAAAATTATCCCCCAGCTGTGTACAAACGGACTGGGATGTGGGACGGTGCTCTCTCTCTGGGCTGAAAATGATTAACCAAACGTTCTGGTATACTAATTAAATGACTATGGCCATTACATAATGAGACAAAGTGATGAAGGCACGGAGAGGCCACGCACAGACGTCAACCCCACTCGAGTACAAAGACGCTACTGAATTTGGCTCACACAGGAGCTGGCAGCTGTGCACAGCGTTCCTGCATGAACGAAAAACCCTTCAATCTAAAACACACTGATAAAATGAAAACACATGTGATACTGGTGAGAGGATAGAACAAATGCACACCATTAAATATTATTCAAAATCGGCGGTCAAGAAAAATACATTAAAAAATGTAACAATTATCCTTTATGATGACGTAACGCTTATCTGCAAAATTAGGGCGGTTTCAATGGGAGCATGTGTTGCTCACTGTTCACTGTTTGTACTTTTCGCTACGTCAAATTAATATAAAAATTATCAAGTTTAATTTAAACACATTAAAAACCCTTGAAAATACTTAACCTAAACGCACAACAGAAAAGGTGCAATTTAGCACATGGCCATTGTGCCATGCATGTTACGCCTTAAGTGTGTTTATGTTTGGCTGTGGCCTGTGATTGGTATTTAAGTTTGATGTAGCACTGAATGACAATAAACAAAACACTTTACAAAAATAATAATTACACTGCACAGAATAATTATAATAAAAACACTTCATGTAAAATACATAAGCACTGAGAATAGAGATTAAAAAGGCCATCAAAAAATATAAAAAAAAAAAAAAAAAACACACACACACACACATGTGGGACACTTCACAACACTAATGTCACACTGCCCTCATGCGGATGATGAGTGACTTCTGGACACAATGTCTGGCGACGTGATGAAACGTCTCGCGAAGAAACCACGTGGGACACGTCAGGCTAAGTGTGCCCTTCCACTCTCCCAAACATGATGATGAGTGTCCTTGATAGCATAATTGGGAACTTTGCTATGACATACTTAAACGACATCATCGTGTGGTCAGAGACCTGGGAAGACCACCTACGACACCTGGCAATCATACTGGAAAGGTTGGCGATCAACTGCCTAACCTGCACTAACCACAAATGTAACAAAGGGTAGACCAGTATCAAATACCTCGGCCACCTGGTCAACGGGGAAGGGAAACGCCCCATACCTGAACAGCTGAACATGTTGAGATGCAGTGGGAGATCATCCTGCTTCCAGAAAATGCAGCCACTATGCTAGTAAAACTGTAACAAATTTCAGTAGGACAGCAACCAGTACCACTAAAAAAAACATGCTTGTATGAGTTGTATGTATTCAAATTAAACCACAAGCAAATATGTAAGCAGATGTCACAGAAATATAGGTGCAGTGTGCACAGGAGGGGACTGAGGGGTGGCAAGTGGTCAATAACCGCTTCGAGACCTGACGGAACAACGAATCAAATGCTTGTTGCCTATATGTGCCGCCAGGAGTGCAAAATGCATCATTCACTTCGCCCAAAACAACTGCCTATCTGGTACACCCAGGCAGGGCCCAAACTGTATGAAATTTAGTTTCAACTTAATATTGGCTCTGTCCAACTAAACAGATGAGGGAATACGTATGAAACTGTCACGTGTGCAATGTTTACAAAACCCGCAGGTCAGATGGGAACACCCAGCAACAACCAAAGTTACCCAAGCGCCCCTTTGGTACATAACCTTGGGTCTGATGGGGCTTTATCTACATTCATTAAATGGCAAACACTACTTGGTGGTTGTGACAGACTTGTTTTCGCGATGGTGTAAATTATACACCCTGCCGGGCGCATGCATACGACACACAGTCGCTGCACTCAAAAGGGAATTTTTCCCCCACTGGGGATTCTCTAAAACGATATTGAGTGACAATGTCACCCAATTCTCCAGACCACGATGGAGAAGCTTGTGCACTTAATGGCATGTTATTCACTCCACAACCGACATCCAACATGCTCGTGCCAACACAACTGAAAGGCAAATTTAGAAAATAAATGCACAGCTCCACCTAAAGGTCAGTGAAAATCATACTTCATGGCCAAAACACATCCCAGACATTGTGCTTTGTTTATGCAACCGCACCAACCAGGCCATGGGAAGGTCTCCTGCCAAATTGCTGTAAACCTGTCTCACACGCCCGGGAGAGTTTGCCTGCCACGCCCCGGACTCAAACCTGAATACTGTTGACCGCAAAGCAATAGAGAAGGAAAAAAGGAACTGCCACAAACAAGCACGGAAAAACCAAAAGCACTACATTCACAAGTGGTTACCAGGAACCAAGAGACCACCTAAACCCCTGCTACCAAATGAGTACATGTACGTCCATGTGTACCACTGTCAGCGGTGAAACTAAACTTCTGTACTGGACTTGTCCCAAAATGGAGCGGCCCACATAGAGTACTTGAGCTAATCAGCATGACGTCATACTTGGTGCAAAATGGGGCCAAGAAAAAGATGCAAAATCCACAGGTATGACTTGTGCTCCGCCACTAACTCAGATGATGTTGACAACCTACATCCACCTGACAACAAAGATGGCGTAAATATTCCGCCTAGTGCCGATTCTGATACATTGACTATAATCACGGAGATTCTGCCACATTGACTGATATTGTGCCGACATACCCAGCTGCGATGCCGACCTAGATGTCTGAAGGAATTGTGTACAGTCGATCACTCAGTGGGGTCAGAGTGATGTAACATCTTCCAGCCGGAACCTCCACAGTGCTGCCAATGGGAAAATGATAGACATCCTGCCATCCAATTTACATAGACATCACCCGCGGTGAAAGTCAGATGCCTATGCAAGGACAGTGGCCCCTAGATTTTCACGGCTTCACCATCAACAACTCACCTGCTGCCGCGCCCAACACTGCTGCAACACAGTGGTCGGTGGCTGGAGACATCAGAACATGTGGAGGGCAGCATCACACCTTGACTTTCGCAGTTTTGCCGCCAACAACTCATCCAATGCCATTCCCGACGCCGCTACAACACGGGTTGGCGGCAGGGGACATCAGCAACGTGCAAGATAATAGACGAATAAAGAGGTGTTTAGTAATGAGGGTACTGGTGTGTTTTAATTTATTTTAACAGGTTATGAGCCCAGAGCCAATGCTCCGGTTATTGAACAAGTAACCACATTGCAATTGTTTTCCAGGTGTAAGTTTGAAGTAGTGTGGATATGAGTGAAGCAAGTCACGCAGAAGTTCAGTGCACTCTTTGTACTATCATGCCGCTGCTGGGCATCCACAATGGAGTTCGAGAATTCCATCTGACTGTTAAAACTAGCAAATGAAAACCACTGGAGAGTGTGAAAATTTCAGCTGGTCATTATCGTGAAGTCAAAAGACTTATACTGTGTTGTCAGGCAGAGAGTCTAAACCATGTAACATAGACAACATTTAA
Source organism: Dryococelus australis (assembly GCA_029891345.1). Classification (NCBI taxonomy): domain Eukaryota; kingdom Metazoa; phylum Arthropoda; class Insecta; order Phasmatodea; family Phasmatidae; genus Dryococelus; species Dryococelus australis. The sequence goes on from CM056996.1 coordinate 72,632,659, forward strand.
GATGCTGAGTTTTTAAATTGCTTGAAGTTGTGAAACAGCCACGATAGCAAAGCTAAAGTTATTTTTTTTTATAAATTTTTACAATTTTTTATAATTCTTTTTTATAAATTTTTGGACTTCTTTATTTTTTGGATTTTTAAAATTTTCAAGGTCAAAGATCACTGGATTTGAGGTCAAATGTCAAGGTCATCTGCATTCAACATGGCGGACGAAATGGTCAGCTGGAATGACAGAGCATAAACTCTGAGCAAGAGGTAATTGTGACACAGTTGGAAGAAGGCCTAATGACGCATCTGCTAACATGCAAGTCAGTGAATGAAATGTGGGTAAAATTATTCTCTATCTACGAGAAACAATTTGAGGTGAGTCTGCATCAATTACAGCAGAAGTTTTTCAACCTGAAATATGAAGGTGAAGGCATGGCCATTTTTATTTCAAAGTTACAAGAACTAGCAGTTCGCCTGAAACAGCATGGGGAAAGGATTTCAGAGCAGATGCTAATGACAAAAATCACAGTGTCTTTAACAGATAGGTATAAGCACTTTGTATCAGCATGGGAGACAGTTTCAGTTAACGACCAGAAACTAATGGAACTAACATCTAGGTTATTGATTGAAGAGAAAATAATCGGAGGAAAATTCTCAAAAGAAAGGGCTTTGTTGTCTAAAAGGTGTCAGAGCTTGAGACGGGTGTCTCAATTTTCTCAACATCCCCCCCCCCCCTCCTTTTTTTTAACGACACAATCAAAATAAATTTTGCTCACTGTGTGACTTTAAGAATGTTGGTTCTTTTTGAAGCATGAACTGAATTTACAGTTTTCTTTGCTCTGCTGTTAAGAGTAAAAACGGACCCTGCCATTTGTTTGAAACAAAGTTATTAGCATGCTTGTACTAGAGAAAATGTAATTCCAACGCACATTCCTCTGGTTTAAAACTTTATTACACACTTTGGGAAGTTGTACAAATAAATTATGATGTAATCGCTGTTAAGAAATTTTGGCTGCCCCGTTTGGACAGAGATGACGGTGGTTATGAAGCTTTGTCTTTTTGCAAAAATAAATCACTAACTACGTTAATGTCTTTGTTGATTCCTCACTTACTTGCATTTTGTCATAATCTGGAAGAATTCTGCTGGGTGCCCACAACAGACGCAAAGATGAAGATCAGCTGTAGAGTTAGTTACTCGTATGTACGGACAGCACTGGTGTTTGCACGGAGCGACATGGATTCAGCGCACAGCAGGCCTCCCCAAAACCAACTGAGCAGCAAAAGTCGGCTCCCCCCTGGTGCTACCTGACGCATGCGCGCAAGCCAAATTCTCCCGGCAGTTTGGCACGCAGTTCGTCACTGCTCTGCGGGCGGCCGACTCCCAGGCGCTCTACTATTCGGCGAGCACCCATGACTCCAGGAGGCATGGTAGGAGGAAATCGTTTATTGGAGGTGCCCCTTGAATTTACCTCACCATGGAGATTGTGTCCTGGTGGCATCTATTGGATGTGCATGGAAGAGACAGTTCTTATTGGCCAAGCCCTGTGTGTTAAAATTTTGGTGACTTTTATATAAATACTTGCCCAGGAGAGCCACTCGAAAGAGATGGTTCCTCTGTGGTGATCAGACGGCCTCGTCAGTTAAGTACTTTGCGACCATTTATTGAATACTTAAACTTTATGGTGTTTGGGCATGAGAGTCAGGTAGGGCCAAATGGGAGGTTCTAGTAGGAGCATTATGGAGATAGCAACTTTGCTTTCAATATTCAGGAAAGCATTTTTGTAATAAAAATTTTAGGAGAAATCCTGTTATAAGTTTATGAAGTTTTAAAATGATGGCCTAAGGAAAATATTTTGCCATTTTTCTCCTTTTAAGCAACCTTAGAACTCGCATCCACCTCAAGGATGAATGGCTCGCTAAACTGGGGTAATTGAAGTACTGGAGGGGTAGTTAACTTCTCCTTTAATTCACAAAAAGCCTTTTCTTGGGCTTCGCCCCAAACAAAATTGACACCCTTTCGCTTGAGGGCATTCTAGGGCTCGGCAATCTCAGCAAAATTATGGATAAATTTGGAATAAAAACCAACCATCTCTAGATAACTTCAAACCCCTCTCACATTCCTTGGCGCAGGGAAACTCACCACAGGCCGGACCTTTTCTAGGTCCACTAGCAACTTTCCCTTCAGAAATGACAAAGCCCAGATACTTTACGTAGGTTTTGGGACATGTAACTTCATCAGGGTTGATGGTACGGCCAGCCTCCCTGAGAGCAAGAAAGAGAAGTCTGAGAGGTTCAAGGTGTTCCTCAAACGAGTTGCTATACACGCACACATCATCAATGTACGTGAAAAGGAATTCTTATTGGTATTTACCCAAGTTTGAAAACAGAACACGGGACATGACCTGGAGCCCACAATTTACACCCATGGGCAGACACGTCCACTGAAATTGCCTCGAAGGGGTGACAAAGGCCAAGATGCCACGAGTCTCTTCATGCAACTCACATTGCAGAAAAGCACTATTCAGATCGAAAATGAAAAAATACTTGCTTTACCCACATGTTGAAAGACTGACTCAATGGTCAGGAGGGGGTAGGGATCTACATATTTTTTTAAATTTACTTTGCGATAGTTGCATATGACACAATGATGATGATGATGATACAAACCCCCTAACAAATAGCAACTTAGTGACATGATTGCAGATTCAATACCCTATACTTTAGTATAGAACAATACCCTTACAAGATTATTATTACACAACAAATGCACATCCCAGTGGTTGCACTCGCTTTTCACTCAAAAACAAAAAACATAAATTAATTTGATGTACGCAACTTTATTTGGGATAGATGGGCCATATTAAGCCATCCCAGGTTTAACACATCCTCCAAAATAACGGTAACAGGAGTCAAAAACTTCCGCACTACAAACGGAAAAGCAAATTCGAACGCCAGCTTCACACTGAACTGTGCAGCCTTATTGCTTAGATAGTGTGTTTCTAAGAACACCTTATCTCCCTGTTTGATTTTTACTACACCACTCAATAGTCCTTCCTGGACGACAACTTAGAATAGTATTTTCTGATATTTTGGGTGGTTTCACTCCAAATAGCATCCAAATCCCTCTGATTTGCTGCCTCCCAGCAGAAATCCTGCAACCCCAATACGTTGATGAGGGGATCAAGTAAACTACGTACAAAAAACAATTCAGAAGGCACCTTTTTGGTGGCTGAACTAATGACATTATTAAATGCCAAGCCAACTGATATAAACCCACATCCCACTCTTTGTTAGAACCAGTTTGAAAGGCCCGCAAAGCTACCTTGAGGTTCCAGTTGTATCTTTCAACTACATTAGCCTTGGGATAGTAGGGAGTGATTTATACCCCAGAAAACGCTAAGCTCTTAAACTCAGTTGATGTAAAATAAGTAGCGTTATCCGTTACTATATGTACTGGTGAGCCAAACACTGAAAATAACCTCTAACTGAATTCCTTGCAAATTTCTGACGATTTCATGCTCCGAAGAGGGAAGAACTGGGTATGACCAGTTTTAAATATTTGCTTGTGTAACACTAAATTATTCACATATTCCAGTAATTTGTTTGCTTTGCATCTAATGGCATTTAGCATTGTGGTTACGGCCAAGTAATGAAAATATTGTGTGTATAATCAATGAATATAGTATTTGTTTGCTGCCTTTAAGTTATGGCTCAAGATAGCATTTTTCATTTTATATATATATATATATATATATATATATATATATATATATATATATATAAAACACAAACTGTTACAATTTACCAGTATAAATTCTTGCAATGACTGTGGGAACTGTCCAGTTCATAGACAAGAACTGCCTTGTTGAAGAATTTTGACATGGGCAATAAACAAATAAGTAAAGAACTTTTTTTTTTTAATGATATTTAAAGATCTATGTGTAAAATGTAAAGAAATGAATGTATATTCCACCTTGTTATTGAATGCTGTGATGTTTACAGTTCAGTAAATTACAACATGTTCAGTAAAGTACATACTTTTGGAAGATTTTGCCAGTATGCACAATAAAAGAATATTTAATACTGTTTTCTGATTACTGTTATTTAAAGCAGGTTACTTTGGCTTTTTTTAGCTTGTGGTAAAGTTTGAATATAACTCGGGGATATACATGAATTTTGAATTTGAAAAACCAATGATAAATAAGATAAAATGTTCAATATTATCTACAGTAAAAATGTTAACCACAATTTTAGTAGTTGAGGTATGGTCTCACCGCAAAATAGAAAGTGGAGTAAAATACCAACTGACTAATATTTTTCCAATCACAGTTCAGGCTCATTGCTGTAGTTTAGCTTTGCACTTGTGCCTCTTTGCTATTCTCGGCACCACTCAATTCAGGGCAACTTAGGGCTTTTGGATAGCCGCCTTGTTGGGTCCTCTGGACATAGAGGGCACCACAAGCTGTTCCCCCAAAGTGTCACTATTGCTGTAAGCTAGTTCAATTTAAAGCAAACTGTTTCAAAAATACAGACAGAGTATAAAATGATAAAGGTAGATTAAGTTGCTTTTACTGACAAGAAGACAAGCGACTTCATTAAAGATTGCAGATTGAGGATTGAAAAAGAAGGGGGCAAAATGATATGTAGTGGTGTTCAAAATATGGCCAACATGATTGTGTTCATTAGTGCAGAATTGTTTGTGAATTCAGAGGATTGGTATGTAAACAGCAGAGCTTCTGAGCATTTAGTCCACAAAGTAATCTGTTATCAGAATTTAGGTGCCTACAGGAAATGAGGGAAACTGTCGTAAGCAATGGATCTAAGTTTGTAGCTGTTGGGAATCAAACTGTGAAGGTAAAAATATCTAATGGTGATTCTTGGTTAACGTCAGAGCTACAAGATGCATTGTTTGTTCCAGACATCAAGTTCAATTTGTTTTCAGTAGGTGCTGCTCTGAGAAAGGGTTATGAAATGACATGGAATTAAAAAAAAAAGTGAGTTCATTATATCTATTAAGTTTGTGCTATTGGACTGCAGCAGAGGAAACTGTACAGAATTAATTTTAGGCATATGTTAGATTTAGGTTAGCCATGTTTAGGTTCTGAGAACAAGTGAACTCTGAATACTTGGCATGAGAAACTGGTACACCAAAACATGGATCAAGTGAAATCACTTCTAGAAAAACATTGTATAGCTGTAGCAATCCCTGATGTTTTTATCTATAAGCTTAGCATTAAAGGCAAGTACTACAGACAGCCATTTCCCTTGAGCAAAACCAAGAATATAGCGACATGCCAAATCTTCCATGCGGACATTTGTGGCCCTATGGAATCTGTCTCTAGGAATAGTAAGGTATTTCTTGCCAATTGTTGATGACTTCAGTAAATTCAGGTTTGTGTATTTCTTAAAACATAAATCTGTAGCTGCAGAGAAAATAATAGTGTTTCTGCAATAAGCCAAGAGACACTGGGAATGAGGTGAAAATTTTAAGAATTGGCAACAACACAGAATTGGTGAGTCAGGAAGTAACAAGTGTGATGGAAAATGAGTCCGGAAGTAACAATGGTGATGGAAAATGAGTCAGGAAGTAACAAGGATATTGGAAAACTTGGGCATTCTGTACCAGAAAGCTGTTCCTTATTGCACTGAACAGAATAGCAAGATGGAACATTAAATGTGAACAATAGTGGAAGCTGCTAGAACAATTCTACATGCCAAAACTCTAGAAAAAACATATGTGGGCTGAAGCAGTAAATGCAGTGGTGTACATGATCAACAGGACAGGCACAAGTTCTGTGAAAGGGAAAAGCCCTTACACATTGTGGTTCAACTCAGAAGCAGACATAAAACACTTTCATGTATTTGGATCAGAAATGTATACACATGTCCCCAAGAAGAGGATGAAGTGTGATCCCAAGAGTGTAAAGGGAATCCTTGTGGGCTACCAGGAAAACTCAAAAGCCTTCAGAGTTTATATCCCTGGTCAAAGGAAAATTGAGATCTCATAAAACGTTATCTTCAGGCAGGAACAAAGCAAGTTGAAAGAAGGTATACTAACTGTTTGTGACAGTGATACATATACCAATGACACTGAAGAGAAAAAGTGCATTCAGAGGTTCAAGAAGCTCTAATTCTGTCAGAGGAAGAGGAAGACTTCAAAGGTTTTGAGCCAATGAAAGAAACTGTTGTAGTTAGTGGATGAAGTGAACCACCTGTGCACACTGGGTCTGAGGATACTTCAATGGTCACAAATACAAATAACAGTACAAGAAAAGAATAACTGGTTGTAGAAAACAATCATAACAAAAATTGGCAGACAGACCGCACATGTTTAAAGAAACCTCAGAAACTCTGTGCATACGAAATTAATTTTTGTGCCTTAAGTGAGCCCCCTTAATTACCAGGATGCCATAACAAGTGATGATAGTGCTATGTGGAAGCTTGCGACTGACACTGAACTGAAATTGATCATGGGAGAATAATACATAGACTGAAGTAATAACCCCAGAGAATTGTTACATAATTGGAAGCAAGTCGGTGTTCAAAATAAAGTGTGATCAGAATGGAAAACCAATGCAGTAAAAGCACGGCTGGTTACAAAAGGCTTTGAGCAAAATAACATTTTTGATTTAGGAAAAATCAATGCACCCGTGGCAAAATTGGCAACCATGAGAATCTTGCTTGCAGATGCAAATCAGCTTGATCTACCCATTTATTAGATGGATGTCCAGAGTGCCTTTCTTAATGGAAATATTGAGAAAGTTTTTTTGGCCAACCCAGAAAGAGTACAAATCCATTTATGGATTGAAGATATCCCCAAAACACTGGAATAACAAATTCAACCAGGTATTGTAGCAAGAGGGTTTCCAGAGATCAAAACATGACTATTGTCTGTATGTGAGGACATCCTCTACATTCAAGCTGTATGTACTTCTGTATGTGGATGGTTTGTTAATTGTGAGAGATAATGAAGATGAAATTAAAAAGCTCAAATCAAATTTAAAGGAAAACTTAAAGTTCAAAGATCTTGGGGATGCATCAAATTATCTGGGAATCTGCACTTCTCAAGACTTAAAAATAGAGGTTCTCTTAAATGAAAGGAAACTCATTTCTTGAAATCCATTTTAGCTAGGTATGGAATGAAAAATTGTAGATCAGTTGCGACCCCAATGGATCCTCCTTCCAAATGTTGAAGGATGACCTGCAATCAGGAGACAAGGAACTAAAAACAAGATGTCACCAACTGATCAGGAGCCTTACGCATGCAGCTGTAGGGTCAAGACCTGATTTAAGTGTAACACAGGGTTTATTGAGCAAGTACCAGAACAGTGCAAGTGATAAGTGTGGACAGCCTTGAAATGTGTTGCGGTACATCAGTGGAACACTGGAATTGTCATTAGTATACAAGCGTCAAGAGACAACTTCATGAGTACAGAGATATGTCAATAGGGAGGCAACCTGGAAGACAGGAAATAGATTTCAGGATTTGTATTTCAAATTCATGGCAGCACTGTAACATGGGCATTGAAGGAACAACCTACAGTGGTGCTCTCCTCAACAGAGGCCAAGTATATGGTGCTCAGTTCAGTGACCACTGAGGCTTGTTGGATAAGAGGAGTTCTTGGTGACAGTGGTGTTCTTCAGTCTGGCCAGTCAGTGCAAATCTACAAGGACAATTAGCCAGCCATCAGTGTATCAAAGAATCCCGAAAACCATACAAAGCTAAAGCATGTGGACATTCGTCACCATTTTGCTAGGGGAAAGATTGATGAGGGCATTATTGAGGTAAAGTACAACAGTACCCATAACCAATTTGCTGATGGACTCGCAAAACCACTGACCAGGACTTAATTTCTCACATTTTTAAACGGTCTTAGTCTTGGAGGCTGTGAGCCATATACTGATGTGGTTCTGACACAAGTGAGGGGTGGGGTACACCGGATTATTAGCAAATCCTGGCCCATCACTGAAAAATGTATAAAATTAATTCTGAATTTTCTCAGAATCGAAGAGTCTGCCATTAGGGCGTCAGTTCATCTACACATGGGTGAGCATGTGGACTCTCATTCTCAGGGCGATGGCAGGTCGACAGCCAAGTGGCAGTCCCCTCATAACATAAACGCCTAATTAGAATGAGTCATTAAGTTTACACAGCCTGCAAAACACTGATTAAATAAGTGAACTACCTGGAATGGGCCATGTTCAGAATGTACTTATGTACGAAAACAATAAAACAAAGACTAGGATCAAGAACTGGTTATATTGACAAATGTGGTGATACACTAACTGAAGTGGACTTAGCAATTGGTCTGCCATAGGCCAGAATGGCAAAAGGTACTGTTCAGTATGTGAAGTTGATTAAAAGTAATAAAATCTCCAGTGTGGTGAGCCCTACGGAGATAGGAGTATATCACGAGAGGAAAATAAGCAAGATACAAGAGGTTCTGGTATACTAAAGTTCAAATATTGATGAATAAAGTGGTAGAACAAAGATGAAGGCTCCCTTGACGTGACGAGTGTGTACTCCCCATGCCCAGTAAGTTGTGACTGAAGAGTGGGGGCGTGATGGCCAGGCACCTGCTGGCAATCTCCCGCCAACTCTCTGAGGGAAGTTTTATAAAAGCAACACATTACAACAAGTACACTGGAAGTTGTAGCAAAATATAAAAGAAACACTGAATTAATTAACAAAAATGATCTGGAAAACCAATTTCCATATTTAGAGTTTGAGAGTCTGTCTGTACTATAATTAGAGAATTACATTTTTTTATGTTAATGAGGCCAGAATGGGCCGGCGAGGCACATGAAGGCATAAAATAAGTGTCATTATCATTCTACGGTTACAAGACATTAGATACTGAAATTAAACTGTAGAAACACAACATTACAAAGCAAGAGATCTTCGTTTTAGCAAATTGGCACAGCAGAAGCCGGAATTACTAGACTGTTTACATGTCTGATTTCTACTTATGCACTGGTATTTTAATTGCCATTTTAAACAAAACAAACACATGGTTAACTCAGGAAAATTATGAAGAGAATTATGAGTGTTAATACTCCATGGCTGCAAGTGATTTCACAACCATGTGGGTTTGCACTTACAAGCCTCAATTAATTACATGCCTCAATTAACAGGAGTTATACATATATAACATTTGTCCTTAATATTCAGTGGATCTACTTTACGGGGCAATAATTTAATTATTACTGCATACACAGACACGTTAAAGATCACTTGTGTTGGCCAGAGATCCAGCGAGTCATGAACTTGTTTGATTACCCAGTCCTCACATGAACCACTGGGACCCATGCATGAAGCGTACGAACGTGCGTGCACGGCACAGGAACAGAGCAGCAGTAATCTGCCTCCCGAGCAGACCAGTGAGGGAGATGTCAATGCTGTACAGTAAGTTTTGTATATTGTGTTCCTTTATTGTTAGGTTTTGTATGAGGAAGATTTGTTTTTTCGATTCAATTCTTTTAATTAGTAACATACGAAGATGGATAGTCTAACGAGGTGCAAATGACCTTTTGTTTTTCACCTCATTGCCAAGTATGTGGCTTAACTGTCCTAAATAAATTTTTAATGTTCAAGAAGCCTGTGTTAAAGAATAATTATATTGTTTAGGGTGGAGGGGGAGGATGTGGTTAGACACAATAAAACTTCATTTTATTAGGTTGGCTATACTGCAGAGATGCAAAAATTAAAGTGCAAGATAATTTATGAATAAATAGGTGTTTAGTTATGATAGTACTGGTGTGTTTAATTCACTTTAACAATTACTCACCACAATATAATGATATAAACATTCATATATGAAATCTGTGTCCATACCCACAGAAAATTTATGGTTGATTAAACTTTACAACAGATCAATACTAACATTTCCAGTCACACACAGAATCACTACCTACTATTTTAACTCCACACTGGGGTGTCTGTAGAGAACACTGCAACAGTAAAGGCACACATTATAGTTACAAAGGTCTCCATCATGAGCCAGTTCAATGAAATAGGTCAATAAAGGCCTAGATGGGAAAAAATCTTAATAAAAAGCACCTGTAACTCAGAATTGTAAATAAAAAAAAAAAAAAAAAAATATATATATATATATATAACAGATCATGTTGGAAATTACCTATTTTTCAAAACTTGTAACAATGGCAGGCACAAATTTTTTTCTAAGATCCATAGTGCTAAGCACATTATGTTTTTAGCAAAACTTTTGTTAAGTTTTTTTTTACCTGTGCATTTTGAATGATTCTACATTTTTTTTTATAAAATTATGTAAATATTAAAGAACTTGCGCACTACTTATTTTTCAAAACTTGAATTAGAATATGAAATACAAGAATATTCATTATTATATTTTCAAACAAAACTTTAATAGTAATCATAAAAGTACACCCCAAATATTCCGACAAAATGTAAACTAGTCACCCTCAAAGGCAGAAAATAACTACAATTTGCGGTTATATACGTAGGAAGTAACTTGAGAAAACAAATGAAAATATGGAGAGAAAGGGGTGCCAAGAAGCTTACGACTGTTCTCTGTTTGGACCTCAATATGCACTTTGAAATGCATCCATGTGTTAATTTCCAAGAAAGTTATATATTTTCCTGCTATAATCATATTAGTTTAAGCATATTATTTTATTTACATTCTTTACTAATGTCTCCAAAACAACAATTTTTGGTATTCTAGTAGCTAATTCATACACATTTTAAAACATTTGCATAAAAAAAGTTTTTACAAACACAAGGTACTTATTTTATGTTTAAACTTGTATTATTAATAATGTATCATAACTAACAATTTCCCCCTGCTTTTATGTAATTTGTGTAGTGCAAAACCTGATATTCTTTCCCAACTATCAACTCCCCTGAAGCAAATATTCACTGCCTATAAAGTAAAGGACAGATCAAAACAAAGACAACGTACATACTGATGACTTAGTAAAAAGTATCTAAAGCATTTTTTGAATGCTTATGTACTGTAGGAATGTACGAGTTTTTTCATTCATTAGGAATTAGGAGTAGCACGTGTCACAATGAATACCACATATTCTTTAAAAGCAAAGTATTAACTTCTCATTAACATAAGCCATACAAAACACTCAAAGCAGTCACATACACATGCTGCATGCAGTGCATACGTGGGCAAAGGCAGCGAAGTACACACATGATGGCACATGTATATTTACACAATGAGCATGCAAAAAGTTAACAGAGAAACATGTAGAGGGGAGAAAATAACAGTAATGTAAATGGGGCATAAGAACATAAGGAAGTTCTGCTTACATAGCATCACTTCTGAAACATTCATTACTGACAATATAATCTATGTATTTAATTGTTCATTTGCTCAGGCTTGGGAATGTTAATACCATGCTTGGTGGCAGGGTGTTTTTTTTTTTGGGTGATGTGGCTTTGTTTTCTTTTATAAAAACTTAAAATAAGTTTTATTTCAAGTGATTTTTTAAATAAAATCACAGTAAAATAATCATACGAAACAATGAAAATTATACAAACAATTCATTACATAATATATACAAACCAAAATGTGTTTACTTAAAAATTTTTATGTAAATAATTTATTGTTATTTAAACACACACATATACCACAATTCCAAATATTCTTCATTTTCAAGGTTTTCAGGGAAACACTTTCATGTTTGGATAATTATCCATCCTGAATTTCTGTTCATTATTTTAGGAGTAATTAAAAAATCTGACTAGTCAGCTCATTAAGAATTACAATTATGTTTAAACCTGGAAAAACATCAAATTAATTTGTTTGCATTATAGTAAAGAAAAAGTAAAATACATTTCCTGAACAGTACAATTATTTATTTTCTCCCTTTTCAATGTGTTAATTAGACAAAATTTATTTCTACATTTAAAATTTAAAAAGTTTCTGATGGCTTGAAGTTTAGTTTCATTTGTTTAGAGATTTTATACTAGGACTGTTCAAAACTGTTTACTCATGAAAGAATCTAATAGTTTTATATTTTACGTTTGTTCTTTAATATAACACTGAAAAGAACTCAATAACTGAAACATGAAAAATTAATAGCATCTTCCAATCACTGCACTGGACTGCACTCAGTGCGCACTGGCCGAGAGCCACAACTTCCATTTACCAGAATTTGCACAGAGTGCATCCTGTTTTCATCTTCCAATTACTGTTTTGTAATGAGCAGGTGTGCACTGAGTGCAATATTTTCTGCCCTGGTTGTTTTTAAGTGCAATATGGCGGCATTCAATGTTATAAACAAGACAAAATTACTTGCAATTTTTGAAGTATAGAATCGTCAGATGATACTTCAGAAGAAGATGTGATGGTGTCTCTTGGGAAAGAAATGTTAGTAAAAAAGAATCCCAAAATACCGAGATATACTGATGACGTGGTTCATCAGTACTTAAAAATTTGAGGTTAGTTTCATTGCTCATGTTACTACATCAACAACATTGTTTTCCACTCCAAATGCACACACTTCCAATTGCCAGTGCCACAACAAACCACACTTGCTTCGAGAAGTCACGTGATAGTTGCACTTTTCTAGTTTTCAAGACACACTCGGTGCACACTCATTGTAGTTGATTGGAAGCAATTGGAAGATATTGCAAGATAGCTTGGAACTATCAGCTTGAGATATAAATGTCCAAGTTGTTGTTTTTTTTTTTTTTTTTTTTTTAACACGAAAGAAAACAAAAAATATTAAATAAAATATGGCATTGTAAACTTCAGTGATAATAATATTAAGAATTTAAAATGATGACACAAACCTGTACACACATGCACATGCATGCACATGTGCACATACATGTGCGTGTATGCACACGTGTGTGTAGGGTAGGCTATCCTTCAGTGAAAAGTAGGATAAAAACATTATTGTGTATTTTTTTCTTCAACTTTTAAACATTGCTCACTTTTAATTTTTTTTCGTTTCTGCATAGCAAAATTAATATTTATTGAAAACTAATTACAAGCACACTGTTATTCATCAAAATGTTTATCATGACACTGACAAGTGACAATACAAAACGATTCTGTACTTACAAAATTTTTGGAGAATATATGTATTTTTTTTAAAAGGTGTTTACAAAAATAAAAAATTTAAGAAATGAAGAAAATTACAGAAAAAGACACAGTTAAATGTATTCATGAATAAATGTATTTCATTATCATAAGAGTAAAAAATTAGGTAGACTTTAATTATATTATTAATGTTACACAATTTGCAATGTAGATTATGAACACGAGTGCCCAGTCGATGTTACAATTTTTCCCTTTTACCCAGAGCTATTTTTAACTTCTGAAAACATATTTTTGACAGAATAAGACATAAACAGATTTCATTTTGTTATTATTTCAAACACGTTCTGAAAACAAAGAATATTGGAGTTCACAAAAAAAAATTTTTAAGTACCTGTATTATTTTTTTTTATTTTATGGCAAATAAAATTATTTTCTGTAGAGTTTTCTTTTCCACTCAAAAGTTTGTGAAGAAGAAACTAATAAAATGCTAAAACACACACATATGAGAGTCTACCATGAGTACATACAGTGAGTGTGTTTTCTGGAAAAGGGTGAAAACAGACGGAAGACGTCACACGAGATCTACTTACACGAGCCGGAGGAACAGAACACACACCAAGAGGGAGACGAAAAGATAGCATAGTACAGTGATAATGAAGTTTTGGATAGTACGTCACCATTTTCAATGTTCAAGAAGGAATAAATATTGTTTTAATACTTTTCTCTTGTTTTATCAAGTCTACTCTAGGAGCCATTCACATATATATGTATACCTATAGAGAGAAAGAGAGGCCATACTTCATGCTGAAACTAAAACATCAAAAACTTGTGCAAAAATAGTATTATGTCATACACTCGTTCTGCAGCTGTTTATTGATTCTGTGCCTTTGTGGACAGCAGAAAAGAGCAGGAAATAAACAAAATATAAAACAGCCAAAAAATTATGAAATTCTGAGCATGTAACTACCATTTCATTTTAATGTTTTTGTAACAAAAAAAAAAAACTTTAATAAAAACTGAAAGAATGCTACACAGAAGAAGAAAAGCACACTGCAATGGCTGTAGTATTCAGAGTCAACACTACTTTGTGCAGGTGGGCTTCGTACAGAACACCCATAGTGAGACATCCACATGGCAGTCTGCAGCAAAATACCAATGCAAACCAAACAAAACAGTTATTTCATTGGTTATACATCACTGATTTTTAAGTGGCCTCAACTGCTGTCACTCTGCTTATTAACTAGGCCTCTACACTTAAACGGTGGTTACATCTGTTTGTCTACAGTACCTTACATCAACAGCACTTGTTCTTATAACCAAATATGCAAATTTTAAAGTCAGAACATCTTACTTTGTACTGTAGCAGGGGCTTGCAATGTGTCGGCCACACTACAATATCAAGCTGTTTATGCTTTACTGCAATATAGCCTCGTAATAATTTCCTGGGCTATTCTAAATAGTATAGCATTCAAAACCATTTTAAACAAATCTCTAACATGTTGGCCTATCTCACAGAACCAGTACCTCCGAAAAAGCCACATCTATAAGAATCACTCAAAAATTAAATTTTAAAAAAACTTTTACATTTATAATAACATGTATCATAAGGTAAGTGTACAAAATCTGCACAATGAAATTAATGTATCGATATAGTGGAAAGAAAAAAAATCTGGAAGTAATAAGATTTCTCTCAGAATTTTTATGTTTTATCTTACAAAATTCTGCTGTGAAAAGTATGACATGGTTTCTGGAAAATAGATATTAATGATGATAACTTACGCAACACAAAAGTACAGCTACAAATTTGTGATAAGTAATGTTTATTACATACAGTGACTGGAACAATATAGTGTCAGCACTATAAAATTTAATAATAAAAAAGTACGACCACTAAAATCAGTGAATGCTAATTTTAATACAAATAATAACTAGTCAAAACTGTACAGATATTATCTGGTTATAAGAACAACTGCAACCCTGGAATTTTACCACTGCAGTTAATATTTTATACTATATTTTGCACACAAGATACTTATTTTAAAAATTAATAATATTTATGCCGAGGTTAACATTATTAAGATAAGGATAAAGAGAACTGCTGAACAGAATTCAGTAAAAGTTATTTGTAACCATAACTGTACCTATTTTGAGGCAGAAATAAATATCAATTTAACATGGATCTTAGCTGAACTGTCTGCTTTCAGAAATCTACAATATTTGAGAATGCATTATGCATTCAAAACAAACACACTGCCACAATGGTTTACTTCACAAAAATTACTTTAACAATTTTTTTGATTATTCAAAGGTACAATTTCTTACAATCAAAAACTTCTCAGAGCAACAATTCAACTATCCATCTTTTGACACTAAAAATAACTATGAATGTAGATAGATAAAAAGAGAGACGTTAATTAAGCATAGGTACTAGAAAGAGGTGACGGTACTACCAAAACTGCAATATTGCCGCGTAACAAGAAGGCTGTGGGAGGAAGATCCGCCACGAGTTTCAGGCGAGCGCGGGTACAAGCCACCAACACCACCACTAGCACCACCGCCACCTTGCGTCGAAGAGGGAGCCCCGCTCAGAGACCAGACAGATGAGGACCCCGTCCCGTCCAGGGAGGAGGACCCCACATCTGCTGGGGAGCAGTACGAAGCAGTACTCAGGCACTTTTGTAGCTGCCTGGTGCGGGTACCTTGCGACTTTGAACGTCGGACAGGCTCTGGCGGGCGGGAGCGTGGGGAACTGGAACTGCCGCCCGCCACCATCGAGGAGGAGGCAATCTGTTTGCCCGACGTCGGGGATATGCACACACCATTTATCTACACACACAGATAGCACACAACCCCGATCCCTGGCTTTCATATGAGTGGTACTCAGCATCTTATGCACGTAGAGCATTTGTCTTTAGTGAGATAATGCTGTGCACAACTGTAGTAATGTAAAACTACTATAACACCTGCATTTGAAAAACTGACTTTCTGCTTGGTTTCTCACACAATATAAGAAACATGTGAGCCATGAGAAAACCCTCAAATGACAAAATAACCCACAGATGAGACAACAACTAATGAAGGGGTACAAGAAAACCACAAGTGGTTTACATATAGGCATGCCTGGTGTTGTTTATATTTACATTAGTAATTCGAAAACATTACAGCAAAACCAACAATGCACAAAAGAAAGCTGTAGTTTAAGAAACAGCATTAGACCGAGATAAAATATTCATAATAATACAAAATTTAGGATACAAAACCAAAGCTTATTTGTAAGCAACATATAGAATTACTCTGCGATGAAAAAAAAGGAAACAAATTATTCCTTTTTTGTACATATAAATGGCAATCAAACTCAAATTTGCAAAATATACTGATAAATTTTTGCTTACAACTGTCACAAATGCTTAATATGCTCCCTGCAGATGCACGGCATACATCTACATGATAGTCAAACTCATCCCACACATTAGCGAACATGTTTGGTGTAACTGCAACCTCTTTTTCTGTTATGTGGTTTTCAAGTTTATCTACTGTTATAGGAAGGGGCAGTACATAAAGTGAATACTTCACAACCCCCAGAAGAAAAAATCACCAACATTAAAGGCGACCTTGGTGGCTAGTGTTATACTGCCAAGACAGTAAGTCCCTGACGGTCTATCCATCGGAGTGGAAGCTCGTTGTTCAAAAATATCCGAACTTACAGATGCCAGTGCGGTGATGCTCCGCCCTATTGTAAAATGAAATCAGCGGAATATGCAACTGCGAGAAAAACCAATTCTGCAACATTTGCAGGTATGAGATTCCTTTAACAGTGTTTTCGGGAGAAAAAAATGGCCACAAACCTTTTCTCCGGAAGTGGTACAAAACTCATTCGTTTTAAGAATGTCCCTCTCATACTCAACTACAGCATGTGGCTGCGATGATCCCCATATCCATACATTGTGGTGGTTCACCTTACCACAGAGATGAAATATGGCCTCATCACTGAACACTAAGCGTGACAGAAAGGTATCAAATTTAATTTCCTTTTTTTGAGAATGAATGCACAAAGTGCCATGTCATATTTGACCTTGGCATAGTGCATGTAAAAGTGTGATCCTGTATTGCTTTGGTCAAACTCGTGGGTCTCCACGACCGTTCGCTGTGCCACAATATAACAGCAGCCCCTGCTGAGCACCGTGCCAATGACAAGAACATTGAAAGTGGCCATCAGCAACAGTATCTCAATGGTGTATGGGAAAGCACCTGCTTAGCCCAACAACGCGCGAGTTGGCTGCATGTCCCACTTTGATCCAACCATACGGGTGACACCAAGAGATACTCATGGTCCGGATCCAAATCGACTGGCACATGTGCTCACACTCAGTGCTGTGCCATCAGGGCGTAGCACTCATGAAGGCAACACCAGGCTTCGTAGAGCCCCTGATCAGGGCGCATACGAACAACCAACGCCATCATGCAACATCAGTGTTCAGAGTGTCATTGGCCCCAAAGAGCAGTGTCTAAATTATTAAAATTGTACCCCAAGTGTACACTATGGGTGTAAAATGTGTTTAAAGTAATTGCAAAATCATAACAGTGAAGTGCAATGACTTTCTACTTCGGGAACAGGTTTTACCCTTGCCAACCTAAGATCAACCCCCAACCAGCATCACCTGACTCGGCGCAGTTCAGTTTTATATATTTTTATTTATGTGTAGTGAGTGTAGAAGTGTATATATACCTATTAGTATCAGCAGTCACCAGGTTTACGAACTCATATAGATGCATTTTCAGCACTATGCACACGTAAAGCTAACAACACAAAATCTGTTGTCATCAATATTGCAATAGCATGTGTAGTTTATAGAACATGTAACTTTAGGTTATGGCCTTCATCAAGTCTTAAATTAGCCAAGGGAATTTTCCCACTCGTTCAATGTAACAATTAAGGACTTAACCCTATCTGCACTTTTCTTTTACGCTCACGCGATTCTAACTTCCAGCATCTTCATGGCATGTGGCCAGGAAGACGCAAACAGTCATTTAGTCTGAAGCGGGCATTCATTGGAGTAGCCCACGCAGTCCGCAATTCATGGGCACTTCATCAACTTATTTTGTTTACCATCAAGAAACAATAGCCTTTTACTTTTTATCAACCGGAACATTCAATTAACGTAACTTTCTGTGAACTCAAGACCCCAGGAGTATTAACTACGCACCTTTATGCCGGAAAGCACAAGCTCATTTTACCATGTTAGGCCCAGATGGGCTTAGTGCATCAGGTTTGCTTAAGGACAATGCGAGCATTGTCACCATGGTTCATATTGTCAGAACACCAATAAATGACTTCAATCCCAAGTCAAGCATTTTGATTGCAGGCCTCGTCTCAAAGACACTTAGCCAGCCATTTTCTGGGTTTAAAGTTTTTCTTTCGGTGTAATATGTACTTTCGAAAGTGTTTAATTTGCATGTGGAGTTGCCTTACAACTCTGCATTAACTAACTTCATACTAACAAAACTGTCCACCTTACAGGGCACCCACGGCAGTACTGGACTGACCGCAATTGCCCACGGCTAGCAACCTATCATACCATAATTCACACATCTTCAATTGAGACGTAGAGGATTGGGAGAACAGCCTAGCCATCTGGGTGATTCAGCCACAGTCCATAACAGAGCAGCTGGTAAGAAATCAAAAAGACGTCTCTCGCGAGTGTTTCCCACCAAAACTTTACACGAATAACAGTGCATCTGTAACATCTCTACCATTCTCTATCCCCCCATTCATGTTAGTTTGAATAACATAGTCACAAAATGCGCCAGACAGTCCTATGGTGAATGACTAGCTCTTGGCTGGCACAATGGTTAGACTTTTGTGAACTTCTTATACAACTTCTCCGGATGCGCCCAACATCTTTGTCAGTAACATGAGAGCAACTCTTTTGATTTCCGTTTACACAAACAACTTGTTTGTTGAAACTATTGAACCTACTTGTGCCAATTTGTTGAATGCTCTGAGCAGTAGGAGGTGCAGTATTGTACTCTTGCCGAAAATCAGGCTGCACAGTTGTCGCAGACTTGCAATTGTTGAACTGGAGAACACAAAAGTCCCTCTGTTCTGGGGTTGTCATCCTAATGCATACTGAAGGCTGCTGGCTACTCATCTATGCTCTGGGATGGCAGACAACAGCAACCAAGTGAAAAATTTCATTCCTCTCTTAGCAGTGAACAGACATGCTTGCTGATGTGTGGGACCCCGGCATGGCTTAACCGAGCACCGTATTGGCACCCAAGTGATTCAGGGCACACTGGGGAAGGGGAGGGTGGCATATTGAACATTTGTGATGCTTGTACGCAAACGTTCGTCAGAAATTTAATTCACTGTTTGCCGCATGGTTCTCTGTTTCTTAGATTTAAAAATATAGCAGTTTGAAATCTGATGAATCTTTTTGGAACATTCAATATTAGAATGAATTAACTACTTAATATTTCTAATAAAAGTCTGAGATACTGGAATATATGACCATGTATAACTTTTAAGCGAATACTACAAGAACCTAGGTTTGTGTGTAAATTATGTCAACATTTTCATCAAAAGCTGGTTGATGAAATACAAAATAAGATTACAGAGGAAAGTAACAAGAATTCTCCCAAAATTGTTATGTGAATGAGAAAAAAACTGAAGAAACTCTAGATGGACATGTAATAAAATAATGACTTCACAAAAAATGCTACAGTTAGAGGACAGATACAGCAAATTTTAGTGTTACTTATACCAAACTCCCAAAAATACCAACAGTGACGATAATACTCTTGACTTCAGAATAACATTTTCCCTGCCAGAAGACACATTAGCCTGTTGGTTTAAAAGCCAAATTAACATCCTGCTACTTCAGTCAGCCGAACACTAAATACCAACAGTTAAAACAAAGGCAGCAAAACTGTAGAACCAGTTGTTAGGGTTTGATAAAAAAGTAATAAATAATCATGAACTTTCTCATATCCTAATGATAAAATCAGTTAGAGTGTGGCTGAAGTCATCCATACTGTGTGCCAACCTACAGGTAAAATGTCAACCGTTTACAAGTGGGACAAGTTACAAAACAACTCCCTCTCATTTGGCTTTCCGCTTCTTCCCCTATTGCATTTTTCGGATGGAGAGAAAAGCACGTAGCAACTGGACAGATAAGCGAGTATCCACGTTTACACGGCAGCAGAAAGGATTGGGAAAAAAAAAACTGCTGGCTATGTGCATTTAAAGCTAATTTATAAAATTATCCATATACAGTACATGTTAAATTTACACATATGTATTTACAAGTTTGTACGAATATTACTTGTACATGTAAATGAAATACTACTCACCTAATTTGAATCAGATGTATCAGAACTATAGCCAGATTCACTACAATCAGATCCACTAGCAGAATCGCAAGCATTCTGAAGATTAATAATTATTCTGCCAACTTGTACATCCATTGCAGCATCATTCTTGAAATAGAAATCTTCTATCTTCAGTACATGCTCACAGCACTGTTTCCACTTTTCCTGAGGATAGTCAGCAAAATATTCTTCACATATCTTTGTGTCTCCCCAAACAAGTTCGATGGGAATGAGGTCTCGGTGATAAGATGACAGACATACGACAGCATCTCCCACATTTTTTTTAATACTGTCAATTCTGTAGATAGCTGTATAAGGAACTGTTTTAACCAACAACAAGAGCTGTGCCTTTGTCAGTTCTTACGTGAAAGAAACATAGTTCCGTTGTAGCTAGTTTTTCTATCCGACTTTTAGTGCTGATACTGTATGTTTCTTGTTGTCTGGCACATTGTGGTAAATGGCAAAAACACACGGGGGGTGGAATAAGGAAATAATTTGCAGCTGACCTACTTGGAAAAGTTCTCATAGTTCATATCATTGCGGCAAGCACCCGTCCTTTACCAATCAGTTCTGTAACTCCGATTTCCATTTTAAACTGCCAGCAAGCGGACACAGAGTGTGATTTGTGTATATACGCCTCCAATACATATTATTTTTTGAACAAATTCCTGCATTCTATTATTTGGCTGATAAACCTTTGGTGCCATTCTGCTATCTGCGATTTCTCTATCAGTAGCTTTTGCCAGAATTGGCATTATTTCCATCCAAAGCCAATTTCTTTAAGCACTTTTCATAATGTTTCTCTACTACAATCTACAACGCCGTCATCTCTCAAGGCCTTTACCAGCTTTCTGAGCATTGGTACGGTTTTCCGTAATGTGTAAAACTTGTGTACCTTTCACCTTACAGCGCCAATTGTAAAGTCATCAAATTCTATGCATTTTTTGCAATTTGAACATTACTTTTTGAGAGTTGAGAAATGCGAACGTCCTTTACATTTCATTTCTTTGCCCTCAGCTAAATTACTTTCACTAGAGATTTAGAGACCCCTGTTGCAATACGTTGATTCAAAGAAACTGTACTTTAGTTTGTGCTTTTCTTTCTCTTTCTTCAAGTGCATTGCAATATTATAAACAATTTTTCGAGCAAAGCCTCTTAAGGGTTGACCAGATGTACACGGACCATTTACTCAAAGTAGAAGCCATACTGTATAAAATGATTTATTTAGCAGCTTACAGTTCACTTATGCACACACACTAAAAACAAAAAATGAGTTATTACATACAAAACATACATTTGGCGTAATATATATAAATTGTACCTGCTGCACTGTACAGTTATCACTTCAAATGAGCTATACAATAATTACAGCACTGCAACAATTAGACTACACTGAGCAAACAAAGCTCTTTACAACGTATTAACGTTGAACATAACACCCACACACCTGATGTCTTCCAACCCATCCCTCAAGATAAACTGACCCTCTCCACTCGGCCCAAGAACGACGTGATGACACTGAGGTCTGCACAGGTTGTTTTATAGCATGTCGGGTTATACTCCTGATGATCCCAGTTTAATCTCCAACAGCAGAATGGAGAGATTTAATGAGATTGATTAGACAGTGCAGGAAACACCTATATGGTGGTCACTTCATTCCACTTCTATATCCATTTTGGAGGCTATGTTTTTCCCAACTTAAAAATTTTGTTCATCCCATGCATTCTTCTGGTGGACAGGAATGAGAGGTTCATTTTTTGGAAAGGAAAAGTACCATCAGTATTCCAGACACAGTAGTAATTCTATATCCTTAATATTTTCATTTTTTTAAATTATTACATCCTGTTTAATAAGTCACACAACAGCTTTGTTTACCAATACAGTCTGCTTCTCCAAAGTTGTTGTGGCTTTGGAAGAAATTTTAGTTTTCTTTTACTGTCATCAACAATTTAAAGTTTTTACCTTACTTTTCATTTTTTGTTAATGAAAATAGGTGAAATGTATTTGACAAGAAACATTGGTTGCCTGGATGCAGATTAATGGCCATAGTTAAAGATTTGTAGTGTGTTGCCCCTTCAATGTAAGTATCTTACTTCTCACACATGCAATACCATACTTTTTTTCAGTACAACACAACTGTGTCTCTATCTTGTGCAACTATAAAAGTATTCTGTTGAACAAATATAATTGCAATAAGATCAACAACTGCTTATGATAAATCAGAACTGCAGTCAGTTGTAACACAATGACAAACAAAAGTTCTACTGTACATTCTCGACAAATGAAAATTTCTCTCATGAACATGAACATATTTACCAAACAGAAATATGTGACAGATCCAGTTTAAATTCTTGCTGGTAATAAAGTTTATTATTATTATTATTATTATTATTATTATTATTACCACCTAAAAAGAAAGTAAACAACAGTGGTGATAGACGTAGTGACGTAAATTTAATAATATCTGTAGGGGACCAAGACTCTTCCTCATCTTCCGAGATTGAAACTTCTACTCAAATGTCATCAAAAATAGCGGAATCCATGGATTCCACTATTTTTTCTATGTTAGAAAAATTGTGCAACAAGATTGACGATCTCTCTAAAGATGTTAAAGAACTGAAAGAGGACAACTTGCTTCTGCGAGCAACGTTTGAAAGCTTTCGAATGGTGAATAACAAACATTGTGTTAATTGTGGAAATAATTCTGAATCAATTAAACCCTCTGTTCTTTCACAAAATACTGTACATAAAAAATTGTATAGTTAAGCTATAGGCAAGAAGATCGATGCCTCAGGCACTAGCAACAAGAATAACAAACCCCAGCAGGGTAAAGTCCAGTTGGCAGCGCGGGCGAATGTAAAGGACTCTTATTACTCTGATCAGCAAGAACTACGGCAGCCGGCTGCTGATGACGACGACTTCATCACTGTCAGCAGGCATGGCACGAAGGCCTCAACAACCAGCGGCTCATCTCCAATCAAATCTGTGGCGCCTAGAAAACAAGTACAGCTAGGCATCCGTAACAATGTTAACATTAAAACTGTACCTAAGGTGGCTCGACCATGTGTAAAAGCATTGTTTATGTTACGTTTTGCCCCAGAGGTGCAGGACAGTGACATAGCTACATACATTAATCAGGAAATCAAAGTAACTAATTTGAAGGTGGCTAAGCTCAAAACTAAAAATGATTCTTACTCCTTCTACGTTGAAGTTGCAGAGGAGGATTTTGAACGTATTTTCAATACTGTGATTTGGCCTTTGGGCTGCCTTATCAGTCCGTTCTACAGGAGACTAATGAACGATCAAATATTTACTTCAGATACGGGTCCTCCCCCGCTTCTTCTGCACAATGAGCAGAAACAGCAGGAGGAGCTGAATCTCTTCTTAAATAATATTTAAGCAATCGGAGGTGCTTTTAAAATTTATAGATTTCGATGCAGGATTTTCAATTGTATTATCAGAATGTAAGGGGTCTTAGAACCAAAGCACTAGATTTTTCCCAGAACATACTAAGTTCCGATTACTCATTAATTTGCCTGACAGAAACCTGGTTTAATGAGTTCAGTATAAATATGCATTATTTTTTTGAGAATTTTACTGATTTTCGAAACAATCGTGATGTCAAGTTAACAAACCTCAACAAAGGAGGCGGTTTATTAACAGTGGTTATTTCCCTCCCCAATTATCTGTGGACAAATTTAAAAATAATTTTCCATATCTTGAATTTAAATTAAACAGCAATCTATTTCAAATAACTATTGTAGGAGATTTTAATTTCACTGGTATTGATTGAAATACTTTTCACGCACAAAATAGTCCTTGTTATTATAATAAACTAAAAGGTCAATCTTTATTACAATCAGTGAGTTTACTTAAATTAGAACAATATAATTTTACAGAATCATTTTGTGAATTAATAGATTTAGAATTAGGTAATTTTTATATTACTGTTGATAAATCCTTAGATCCACTTGTGGAGGAAGATAAATATCATCCTGCTTTATGTTGCCAAGTTTCTATTAACATGAAGTAATTCAAACTAGTAGTACAACATATTATTGAAATTATCAAAAGGGTGATATTTATCCCTATACTTGACAGTTAATAGTTTCAACTGGAGCCCTATTTACTCAATGGAGAATGTGAATCTTATGGTTGATTTCTTGACTAATAATACAAAATTTAATTAATGCTTTTAAACCAAAATCTAAAATTCACAAAAATAAATACCCGGTTTGGTTTACAAAAGATGTCATTAATTTAATCAAAAAGAAAGAACACTGCCGTAGACTTCTTAAGAAATTGAAATATTAAGATACTTAATTTTGTTTTTCTGAATTAAGGAAACTGATTAAGATAAAATAAGAATGGCAAAAAAAGCTTGGCAAACTAAAATTAATGATAATTTGAAAAGAGAACCTAATAACTTTTGGAAATATGTTAAACTTGATACCAGCTAAAAGCCAGTGGCACTAGAGCCCGTGAAGGCGCTCACCATGCACGTGTCACGTGTCCAGCACGTACGCAAAGAGGCTGATAAATTTGAACTTACAATAAAAATTTTATTTTTCATTGTAAAATGTGTTCTCTTGTATTTGCAGGGTTTAATATGTCTTAAACTGTTTTCAAGTGTTTGTTGCCATTTTTAAATTGTTTGGCTATAAAATTCAACGTGCCAGCGGCACCGATATTAAGAACACTGATATTCTGGCATGAACGCTGTCATAAAGAGACACTAAATTCATATGAAAATTATAAAAATGTAAAACAATATTTAAATTAATTTGTGCCATTTTATTTTCAATAATAAAATATTTTACTTGGCGTGCATAGCACTTCCGTTTATGTGAACCCCGTACGCAGCCATGGTAGATTCATGCGACGCTTGTCTCTGGACTGTCTGTCGAGGAGAACTGGCGAGGTAAGACACTGTCACGTTCGCACTACAAATTTTGTTCACTGATTTAGGTTTTCATTGTCAATTTAGTTTACTGCTTAACCTTTGCTTGTGTACTTTTTGCCAGATGTTTTCCCCAGTGTTATGCTTCCGCTTTATTAATTTCTTACGCCCTTGTAGCATTTGTAACTTAATCGAGGAGAAGGAGTAGAAAGATGTCAGAGCTCAAGCGACCCGCGCAACTTGAATCAGGTGCCATCCGCCTCTGTTTATGGCGTTTCATTGTAACTTCTGCATTATTGCTACACACAATTTTAAGGGCTTTGTTTTTATGTATGTATTTGAGGGTATTTTTCATGTTTGAATATTTTACGGCAACATCATGTATAACCACGTGGCCAACAGACACCAAGTCTTTGTATATGCCGTCATTGCATTTTGAGAGCTTATTTATGTAACATCGTATGTGCAATATTTTATTAATAGTTCTATGTTAAATTTTGTCAGTGTTCCATGTAATTTCATGTAAATTGATGCTGTATGTACTTGACCACACATCATAATAATGTTTGATTTTACCACCATTAAGCATGTTACAAGCCGGTAACCACTTTAATCGTACAGAGAATAATTTTCTCAGCAAAAATTATATGTTGTCTGAATTTAATTTGCCGTTTCCACGCAGAAATATTGCAATTTCACCTGCACCACGTGGTCCACTAGGAACTTCATCCAGCGGCAACTGCGCCATCTAAACTTGTTTTCACGCATTTGTGAGTTTATTGTGAATACTCATCTCGTGTCCCATCTTGCTTCATGTATCTTTTGAGGTTTTATGTAATTTTGTAATTAGTGTAGAGTGCAATTATTCCCGTCCTAGCCAGCTCTGTGTATAGGCCGTTACCACACTACCCACGTGCTGGAGGGCGAGCCCCAACGAGTTTGCATTAGTGACGCCGAGTAATCACATGTATTAAGGATTATCATTTGTAATTCACAGTGTCCTGTCTTCAGGGAAAAACCATCAGTCCACCCTAGTGGCTGTCTGCTCTCTTACCTTGTGAAGGCTGTGTTTTCATGCACCTCTGTGAGATCATCCATCTAGGTGTGCGCTAGATTAATTGTGCGTTGGGGAGCACCCAAGCGAAATTGGCTGGTCATGACCGAGATTATCATAATTTCATTGGCACGTTGATGTGTATGCATAATAACAATAAAATCAAGTTTACAGTGAACTTACCTCTTTTATTCAGTAGTGACAGTGTCCTAGCCACATATATTATATTAAGTGTTTATTTCAAGAGATGTTTATTAAAAGTTTAGTATTTCCTACGTGTTTGTAATTACGCACAGATGAGATGGACACACAGAACCCACAGCATCCCTGAGAACCCTGAGTCTCAATAGTTTTGTGATTGGGAAGCACTGCTGGCGCCCATATTACCAGTAAGTATTTGTGTCATCGTTCATCTCGTGTCTCACCTGACGGCGTCAAGCTATTGTAATCTGGGTACAAAGAATCCCTTACATTAAATGTGGATGGATGCACAATTCAAGATCTCGCATGTCTGGTAAATATTTTTGCACAATATTTTGCTAAAGAATATGTATCATCTAATATCAGTTTCCAAGAGCGCATTAATGATAGATTAAATAATATTAAAATTGATACTCTGGTCATAACGACTAGTACTTTGGGCCATAAAAATGTTCAAAAGCAGCAAGTCTACTGGCTGTGATGAAATCCCTAATTTTATTATTAAAGGATGTTCGCTTAATCTTACTCCTATATTAACTTATATTTTTAACTTTAGTTTAGCACTTTGTATTAATCCTAATACTTGGAAATGTGCTGTTGTGCCTATTTAAAAAAAAAGGAAATAGGCTGGATTTGAACAACTATAGGCCAATAGCTTTGTTATGTGCTCTTTCTAAAGTTTTCGAGAAAGTAATTTTTAAACATCTTTCTTTCAATACAAAAAATTTAATCAATGAATCCAGCATGGCTTTCAAATAGACAAAACAACAGCTACTAATATATTTAGTTTTGTAGATCAATTATATTCTGAAATTACTAGTAGACAACATGTAGATGCAATTTATTTTGATCTTCAGAAGGCTTTCGATACATTTCAACACTGTATTATAATTCAAAAATTACAATCTTTTGGCCTTAATACTTCATATATTAAATGGTTTACAAATTATTTCTAGAATAGAACTTTTATTGTTAAACTTGAAAATCGTTTTTCTGATTCTTACAATGTTTCTTCTGGGATTCGTCAATGAAGCACCTTAACCCCACTACTCTAATATATTTATGAATGATATTGTCGGTGTAATAAGGCACTCTAGTGCACTTCTTTATGCAGACGATTTAAAGGTTTATAAATGTATTAAAAGTAGTTCTGATTGTCTAAGGCTACAAGATGATATTTTTGCAATTAATAATTGGTGTATTAAAAATGTTATGAGGTTAAATATAACAAAAACTATGTGTATTAGTTTTTGTCATAAAATTAACTCATTAGTTTATAAATATCATGTCCATAATACTTTAATTAAATGATTGGAACATGTTCATGATTTAGGTATAATTTTAGACTCTAAATTGTTTTTTCATGTATATATAGACAGTTTATTAAGCAACATTAGTAGGACATTGACGCATGTCCGGTAGTGAAGGCTGGATCACGGTCACATGAGTTTAGTTGCACCTAGGTCGGTTGTGCGTGCAGGTCTGACGGGAAAAGAGCGGGGTTTACGGCAGTTGTCATAGGTGATGCTGCTGAACGATGTACAGCGACACAATCTCATTCGGCTCGTTGACTATTTGAAAGTGGGATAGGACCAGCCAGCTATCTGGCAGCAAAGTGCGCAACTCTTTGATCCTCTATCCTGCTGCCATGCCTCACTTTAAATGGCATAGAGTGGTGTAATTACAGAGAACTCGAAGTAAGCACCACGGGCGTGTGTATCCCTAGATTAGTATTACCTGGCAACAATCTTGCCAACGCGAACTCTGGTGCTTCAGAAGATCCCCCACTGTTGCATGCTAATCAGAAGCATTGGAGCAGTGTGTGTTGCCAAGACTATCACTAGGTGTGCGGTCTTAATCAGCGTCAGACCGTAACTACTAAGCAGATACCCCCGCCAGCACCCAGGTGCTCCGGTAGGGATACAACTCAGACGTACTGTCTCTCCCTGATTGTGATTCATCTAATGGGTGTGTTATCAACTTGGAACCACCTGAGGGGGAGTCTCCAGTTGCAGCTAAGTTTGAATTAGGATAAATCCCCGCTGCCGGTCGGCAGTACTCAGTTCGAGGTTCTTCCAGTAATTGGTACAGATTACCCTATAAATGAGATGAGAGAGTAAGAGAAAACAAGCCGTGTTTATTAAAGACGACTAAACACTGTGACAAATGCTCTCCTACCAGGCAGACCAGTGGTAAGAAGTGTATACTATGTTATCCAGGTGTAGGTGACCTGGTTCTAGGCTGCTGGGGGAAAATTAAGTGAAAAGTGACTAAGATTGCTTAATCACAAACCTAACTCTATATACGGGGTATCTGTAGGAGACAAATAATATATTACATGTGTAATGTATTATGTACGGAAAACTTCTGGTAGCTATTGGCGTCACTGGAGCGTCCGGGAGCGGAGCTGCAGAGCTCTAACGGCGACGTCAGTGGTGGCAGCCTCTGGTGGCTGCTGAAGATTGTTAAGTCGTTGGCGACAGCCTCTGAAAAGGCTGTTGAAAGGCTCGTTGTAGTCTAGACTCCAGCACCCACATGCTCCAAGAAGACTGCAGGAACAACTCCTGCGGGAACAACTGGCGAGGGCTGCTGCGCACTGCCTTATATAGCGAAGCAGCGTGTGACACGGCGGCCATGGGGGAGGGCGTGTGACGTCCCTCAGGTGCGAGGCCGGAGTGGGGGTATCACCCTCTGGTCATCTCGTATCCTCGGTGGCGCTCGTGCATGGCCCGAGGTGGCTGATGGCTTATAGGCTCTCAGCGTGGGAGATGGCAGGGGGTCATCACCCCCCGCCATCTCCCATGCTGAGAGCCTACAAGCCATCAGCTGTCTTTCACAACCCCTCGTATTCACATGTCCAGCCGCCCTCCAGGATTGTGGCAGACCAGTACTTCCGTGTACGAAATGGTGCGGGGTTTAAATCTCACAAGTGTAAAAGTGTGTACATTTGGTTTCAGTGAGATGAGTCGTAATGGTTTATGGTAACTGGTATAAGCGGCATGTGTCAATGTTAGGTTTAATTAAATTTATAAGCTATTCTGCAACATCACCAGACTCACTTTTATGTTTATATAATGGATTAGTTAGATCCAAATTAGAATATTGTTCTGTAGTATGGAATTATATTACTTCAACTGATGCTAGTAGAATAGAGAGCATACAAAAGAATGTTTTTAGATTAATATTTCATAGATATTCCTCTCAATTAGTTTTTGATTATAATAATGAATTAGTAAAATACAAAACATTGTATTTAGCTGATCGTGGACTCATTATGGATTCTCTCTTTTTAATTAATGTTTTTTAAATTATTTATCTTGTCCCTCTATATGTACAAAGGTTTGGTTAAAAGCACCTCTGTGTATTCATAGAAGCTCACATACTTTTTCTGTTTTGGGTCACAAAAAAATCTAGTCAGTTGATGCGTTGGTAATTTTAATACATATTTTTCTCATTTTGACCCTTTTTCTGGTAAAAAATATTATTTCAGGATCTCTATAAATATTTTTGTAATTTATAGGCTTAATGCAATATCATTTTTGTTTTTAGAACTTCTTTTTATAATATTTTTAGCTTTCTCTCTGTTCTCATTTTATTTTTCTCATATGGTTATTAATGTACATGTTTGTTTTTGTATGTCTGTGTTTCTTGTGTTGTTTTTTGTTTCTCTATTTGTAATTTGTCCAACATGTTTGTGAGGTCTCAAATGTTTTTATGTATGTGCCACCCTGTTATTGGTGTTAAACTGTTGGGTGGCACAGTAATCCATTAATTAATTAACTAATTAATTAATTATTTGGCGATTGATGCTCATAGTATGAAAATGTGCTCCATGCCTCCTCCTGTGTGAACAGTAAAAAGGGACAGCATTTTCAGAACTTTTAGATTTTAAGGGCCTCCAAGTGCGGACCTCCATGAAGATCATGGAAACCTTTCTACTGCAAACAAAAATTCATAAAGTGCTCAGGAACTTGTGGGACTTGTTCCCACCAACAGTGTGTGACATTGTCAAGTGAAGCAGACTACTTGTAGTGATGAGGCAACTATATTTGGTTTTTCACTCAAACAGAAGCATAGTGTAGCAGAAAAAACTAATTTTAATGTAAGTCAACAAAATTATGCATTAAAAGTTACACTTGTGGGCAATGAGGCAGAAAGTCTAGACAGTCAAAATAGTTCCTCATGTGTTGTTAGTGGTGAATCTTATTCCCTTTTCAAAATATCCTATAGCAAGGTTACAATGATGGGATTGGAATCAAATACCGGTGCTACAGCTAATGCTCAGACAAAGTCAATTCCAGGTAACGACACGTCGCCATTGCGCAATGAACAAACCTGAAGGCCAGCAAGAAGTTTCCAAACACTCGGCTGCTGGTGCAGATGGCTTTGTCATGGTGACTCGACATGGCACATAGGCAGCTACAAACAATGAGTCAGTAGGTTCCAAGCCAGATGGCAGAAAGAACAAATTCAACTGGGAGTAAGAAATAATGTCAATATTAAGATGGTTCCCAAAGTAGTGAAGCCTAAAATGAAGGCTATATTTGTATCCCGTTTTGGACCAGAAGTACAAGAAAATGACATTGTGTCGTATAAAAATCCGGAACTTAAAGTATCGAATTTGAAAGTAGCCAAACATAAAACACGATTCATATTCTTCCTTTTATGTTTCTGTCGAAGAAGCAGAATTTGACCATACTTTTGGCCAGCTGGCTGTCTGATTAGCCCCTTCTATAGGAGACTTCATAGTGATCAATTGTATGGTGCTACAAGTGCTTCTGTTCTAACTAAATAAGTTTCCCTCTCCTACCAATAATAATATAGTGACAGCTGGGGGAGCTGATATAATATCTTCCTAGCTCATTAAATGGCAATAGGAGGTGCCTAGGCTAAGAATTGATGTTTTCAAGAAAGGCTGACTTCAGCTTGCATTATCAGAACGTCAGGGGGTTACAAACTAAATCACTAACATTATTCCAGAACATAAATACGTAGAGTTCATTATTCTGTAATCAGCTTAACTGAAACCTGGTTCAATAGTAACTGTTTAGATTCCCATAATTTCCCTGATAATTATTTCATTTTTCGAAAAGACAGCGATCCTGTACTGACAAACCTCAATAGGGGAGGTGGTGTTTTAATAGCTTTAACTCTTTCAGATTGCCTCAAACTGTACAAAAATATGACTTCACCAAACAAAATATTGATGATGCTGTGTGGGTAGAAATTGTTAGGGGGTAATAACAAAAAATTATTGAAAGGAAATATATATTGTCATCCTAATCTATTTGTGAATGAAATTAAGGTTTATTTAAATTTTTTAGGCTTGAATTAGCTAGTTACCCAGACAAAATAGTTATCGTAGGAGACTTCAATGTACCAGGTATTGACTGAATTTCCATGCATACTCAGAACATTATTCATTATTACATTAAACAAATCAGAATTACTTGATTTAATTTCTTTTATATTCATTTTGACATTCTATTGATGCCCTTGTTGAAGAAGATAATTAACACCCTGCATTAATTTGTTATTGTAATGTTCATTTTTAATGTTATAAAAGGAGCAATAATTTGTTTTATACTAGAAATTAAAAAAAAAAAAAAAAAAAAAAAAAGGTGATTATTATTCTTTGTATTTAGCGATAGATGTTTTTGACTGGAGTCCTATTTACCAAATAGATGATGTAGATAAAATGGTAGATTATTTCACAAGTTAATCACAAATATATATATATATATATATATATATATATATATATATATATATATATATATATATATATATATATATATATATATATATATATATATATATATATATATATATATAAATTAGTTTACACCTAAGACCAAAAATGTAACTGGTAAATATCCCATTACATTATTAAAAACAAAAGAACTAAAATGGAATATAATTATTGTAAAACAGAATATAATTATTGTAGTTTCTTCAACTACAGGAGAGCCGTTAAAGAGTGGATAAAATTTGATAAGTTAAAATGGCAAAAGAATATAAATGATGATCTTAAAAATATCCTCATAAGGTGAAATATCTAATATGTTTGCAAAGCACTTTGCTGAGTTATGTTCGAAGATCTTATAGTATTAGTTTACAAAATAACTGTATTAAGAATAATTTCCATTTATCTCCTCCTTTAATAACTCAAAGCTTGGTACTCTGGGAAATTAAAAAGCTCAAAATTATTAAGGCCACTGGCATAGATAATATTCAAAATTTTTTAATTAAAGGCCATGTTAAAGTTTTTATTCCATTATTAACTCATATTTTTGATTTTAGTCTCTCTAGAATTATTTTTCCTACATTATGGAAAAAAATCAATAGTAGTAACCATTTATAAGAAAGGTAATAAACACGACTTGAATAATTACAGACCTATCTCACTATTACGTTGTTTTTCTATGGTATTCAAAAAGGTAATACATAGATATTTTGATTTACATACAAAAAATTTAATCACTATAAGCCAACGTGGGTTTCAAACTGGCAAATCCACAACCACTAATTTGTTTGAATTTGTAAATGATCTTTATGAAAATTTACCACTAGAAATCAAATTGATGCAGTATATTTTGATCTACAAAAAGCTTTCGATATACGTCAACACCCGGTGATATTGCAAAAATTACAATAAATTGGATTAGACAAGTAATTTGTAGTATGGTTTTCAAATTACTTATGTGATAGAAATTTTGTAGTCAAAATAGATTCATCT
Organism: Dryococelus australis; assembly: GCA_029891345.1. Taxonomy (NCBI): domain Eukaryota; kingdom Metazoa; phylum Arthropoda; class Insecta; order Phasmatodea; family Phasmatidae; genus Dryococelus; species Dryococelus australis. Next base: position 72,665,951 of record CM056996.1, read on the forward strand.
TTCTCTTCTTAATATCAAGTATCTTCTGGGGTTCCACAAGGTGGAACCTTATCTCCTCTGTTGTTTAATATCTTCATAACTGACTTTGTAAATGTTATTGGTCATTCTTAATCATTAAATTTTGCTGATGATCTTAAAACATTTAGAAATATTAAAGTCATCAAGGATTGTACTTATTTACAAGATGACAAATTAACAATTGTAAACTGGTGCAAAACTAATGCAGTGTCATTAAATTTAAGTAAAACTGTTTGTATTACTTTTTTCCAGGAAAACCAATCCTATTATTTTTAAATACACTGTCAGTAATATGTTAATTAATAGAGAAGAATTTATTCTGGATCTAGGTGTAATTCTTGATACTAAATTATATTTTCATCATCATGATGTTGCTAGTTTAATATGTAATATTAGTCGTACTACAGGTCTAATTAAATTCATTACATACTGATGCCGGTTAACAGCCAGTGGTGCTAGAGCCCATGATGGCGCTCATCATGCACATGTCACATGTACATGTACATATGCAAAGAGGCCAATATTTTTTAACTTTCACATAAATATTATTTTGCAGTGTAAAATGTGTCTTGAATTTTATTTTTAGGGTTTGATATATCTTACAGTGTTTTAAAGTGTTTGTTGTTATATTTAAAATGTTTAGTTATGAATTTCAAAGTGCGCACTGCACAGAGATTAAGAACACTAATATTCTGGCGTGAATGCCATCATAAAGAGACACTGACATAATACAGATTATTCACAAGAAAATTATAAAATGTAAAACAACATTTAAATTATTTGTGCCACTTTTATTTTCAAAAATAAAATATTTTACTCAGCATGCAAAGCACTTCCGCTTACGTCAACCCCTTAGGCAGCCACGGTAGGTCCGTGCAACCCTTGCCTCTGGGAAGTCTGTCTAGGAGAGCTGGCGAGGTAAGATACTGTCAGGTACGCACTACAACTTTTTGTTCACCAATGCAGATTTCAATAGCACTTTTAATATACTGGTTAACCTTTGCTTGTGTACGTTTTGCCAGACATTTCCCCAGCATTATTCTTCCACTTAACTTATTTATTTCGCCCTTGTGGCATATTCAACTTAATCAAGAAATATGTCAGAGAGGTCATGCGACCCGTGAAATTTGAATCAGGCGCCATCCACTTCTGCTAAAGGCGTTTCATTGTAATTTCTGTATTACTGCTGCGTGCAATTTTAAGGACTTTATTTCTATGTATGTATTTGAGGGTATTTTTTATGTTTGAATATTTTGCGGCAACATCACATACAACCATGTGGCTAACCGACGCCAAGTCTATGTCTACGCCATCATTGCATTTTGAGAGCTTATTTATGAAATATCATGTGTGCAATATTTTTATTCAGGGTTCTATGTTAAATTTTGTCAGAGTTCCGTGTAATTTTCACGTAAAGGGATGCTTTTGTGTTTGACCACGCTGTCACTTTAATGTTTGCTTTTTCCGCCATCAGGCATGTTACATGCATGTAACCACTTCAATCGTCAAGAGAATAATTTTCTCAACAAGAATAATAATTTGTCAGAATTTAATTTGAAGTTTTCACAAAGAAATAGCAATTTCACCTGCACCACGTGGTCCGCTACAAACTTTATCCAGCGGCATCTGCGCCATATAAACTTATTTTCACACATGTGTGTGTGTATTGGGACCACTCATCTCGTGCCCCATAATCTTTTGAGGATCTTTGTGCAATTTATGTAATTCGGTAATTTGTGTACAGTGATATAACTTCCATTCTAACCGGCTTTGTGTATAGGCCGTCACCTCTCTACCCACGTGTTGGCGGGTGAACCCAAACGAGTTTGCGTTAGTCATGCCAAGTAATCACACGTATTAATGATCAAGTGTTTCATTTTGTAATTCACTGTGTCCTATCTTGAGGGAAAATCATCAGTCCACCATAGTGGCTGTCAACTCTCTTCCCTTGTGAAGATTGTGTTTTCATACACTGCTATGAGATCATCCATCTAGGCATGCACTAGAGTAATTGTGCGTTGGGGAGCACCCAAATGGAGTTAGTTAGACACAACTGAGTGTATCATTAATTTCATGGCATGTTGATTTGTACGAACTGTATAAATAAAACAAGTATCGCAGTGAACCATCTTCTTTCATTTGTAGTGACAGTGTCCTAGCCATATGTGTTTCTTTTTCAAAATGTTAAAATGTTTAGTAAAAGTTTAGTATTGCCAACATGTCTGTAAGCACGCTCGGGTGAAATGGACATCCAGAACCCACAGCAACCCTGAGAACATTGAGTCTCAACAGTGAGGTGACTGGTAAGCACCACTGGCGCCCATCATCAATAAGTAATTGTGTCATTGTTCGTCTCGTGTCTCACCCGACGGCGTCAACACAGTATTCTGCAACTTCACCTGACTCTTTACTGTGTTTATGTTATTCTTTAGTGAGATCTAGGTTAGATTATTGTTCTATAAATTGGAATTTCATTACTAATACCGATCCAATTAGAATTGAAAATCACCAAACAAACATCTTCACATTAATTTATACTAGATTACTTATTGGTCCAAATTTTTATTATACTAGTGAACTTACTTGATTTAAATAGCAACACTTAAATTATGTAGAGATCTTAATGATACTTTATTTTTGGGCAATGCTTTTTTGTCGTATATCAATTGCACGTAAATTATAAATTTGGTAAGACTTAAAATTCCAAAATTCCAAGAGCAGTGTTTACCTTCGAAACTAAAAAAAAAAGAAATTCTTGTAAACAGATGTGTGGTTAAAGTTTTGACCTGTTTAACGGAAATAAAATAACTTTTTCAGTAGTGTACAAGTACTATAGTAGTCAGTACAGGTGATTCGAATAATTATAACAACTAAGTATATTTTTTGTTTAAGCAATAAGAGGGGAATTATTCCATGTTTCTTAAATTATGGGATGTTTAAACCTTACAGTTGTCAATGTGTAACCTTCTGATTATAATGTCAATATGTTTTTATTCCTTGTAGTTAATTTATGTTTGTCTGTTATTTGAGTTATTATGTTTTGTATTTGTCTCAATGTTTGTATTTGTCTTTGTAAATTGCTGTTTGTCCTTGTCCTTTATGTTGTGTCACCCAGTAATTTGTCTTTATGGTAGGGTGGCACATAAAGCCTTAAATTAATTAAATAATTAATTAAAATGGTTATTGTTATCACTATTATTATTATCAATGTTATTATTATCACTATTATTATTATTATTATTATTATTATTATTATTATTATTATTATTATTATTAATTCATGGTAAATAAGTCTGAATCAATTCATCAACATACTGTTCTAAAAGTGATTTCTGGAATCATTATTTGCACACATGTAATGCATGACATCTTTTCAACAATGATTGAATGACTGCCTCATCAGTAAGCAAGTCTTGCCGCTCGATTACTACAGAGTTTTCATTGTTACCACGCATCACAAGATGTCAGACTGTACTGTCTACCAACGGCAAGAATGGATGTTCTAGCCTAAAGATGGTATTATTCACCGGCCAGGCCACCAAAGTTATGCATCGAGATCATCCAAGTACAACAGCGCACCACCAGAGGTCACTACTAGTATGATCACAGAGCATGAATCCAGATCCAGCAACAGCCACTGACGTCACAAGCCAAGAGGATCTATACCTCGCTTATCCCTCTCCACAACTTCAGCCAGGGTGCACCGGCCAGAATATAAATATAGAGCCTCAACCCCGGCTGGTGACTAGTCTGCATTTATTGCTCACCACTTGCTTCTGCTGAAGGACCCTCCTGCTCTTTGGTCTCCACCGGAACTCGTTGCGGGAGATATCCTACTTCGTCTGCACCGCAGTCTTGCTCCTACCAGGCTTAGTCTTCACCACACACAGTGTCAAAGATCCTTACCATCGCCAATGTTGTCCACGCATTAGACACTGCGGCCTCTAGAGGCCAACACAAGTCACGTACTATCAGTTCAAGTTAGTTATAGGAAAACACAGGTATTTTAACCAACTCAAGGGTATCTTTTCCATGGTGTAATTCCTCTCCCAGTGGAATTCGGGCCCATCCAAGTAGTACCCACACGCACAGTGGACAGCCATCCTTTCTGAGCACCACGCTGTACAGAATGGTAGAGCCCCAACATTAGGTACTCAGTCTCTTGAGGTCAGCTTGCCGGCTCGGTGGCTACTTTGTCCACCGCAATCCTTGCGCCAGAGTTACTGTCCCCTGAGTTGGGGGAGACTGTTCCTCCTAAGACTCACCCACATGTTGGGACTGTTCGCAGGTGAAGAACTGACTCTCAGTATTCACTGTATTTCGAGGCTGAAAGCTGAGATAGGGATAGTACACTCAGCAAGCAGATACTGCACGTGGCAGCACACCAGTATAGGACAACATATCACCTACTCTCCCTTGCATAGAAATGGAGGGTGATTCTGTCCTAATGCCCTACTCCGTCAGAGTGGTAACCGAGAGAAGGTTAGACACGTGCTCACTGCCACTGGGTGTCAGCAGGAACTTAACCCCTTCCTGGCCGCATTCGCGCAACTCTCACACAGGGAAAAAACCCAGGCATTCGATCACCTACAGGGACCATCTACACCAGAGATTCCCAAGACCTCTTCGAAGCTCCCATTCGCCTTAGCAAGGAAACACATCCATGTTTGTCTCCTACTTAAGCGGGCAGGACAAGTCCATAGGAATTGCCAACCCGCGCTTTTGGGGATTTGAGCCGGCAGAACCAACTCTTGTTACCAGCCTACCTATGATCTCCTGCACACTGACCTACCCAGCTCAGCTAGCCAGAGTTGACACATGTTAAGCAGCCTCCACAGGTTAGACATCAGCCAGTTATACGCCCAGAACAAACCCGCCGACACGCAAAGTCATTCTCATGGAACCGGATTTCATGCCCTACTACAAAGCTACCTGGCCAATTTTTTTGCACTGGATGTGCTCCAGTACATTGTAAAGACTATAAACATTCAAAACCTCCTGCCACCCCTAGACATGGTGGCATTCCTCCTCAGCCTCAAAGCATCACGCATCAAACAGAGCTAGTTTTTCTGGCCCCCAATGTGGGGCGAGCACCTTAAGTTGTTAATTAAGCGGGACCAGGTCAGACAGACCCTGAACTAACATGGCGAGCCAGACTACTATTGACTGCAGCACGGAACTCGGGGAGTACATAAGACATCCCATGGTGCTCAACCAGCAAGCAACAATGTCAGAAACCGACAAGAGTGGGCACGAGCCAAATAAAACTGTTGCAACCGCAACTAAATGTGGCCACTGTTCAAAATCCAACTGCCCCAGCAATAGGACACACTGAATCGAGTGCGCCCATTATAAGCAATGGTTTCACTACTCCTGCTTGGGGTGGGCAGATGAAACCAGATTCACAGACAGATTGGAATACAAATGTGATATATGTTGAACACGCCAGACTGCCTTTTGCCATTGGATTACATTCCAAGGGCGTGGTACCAACACAGTGAGCTGCATACTGTGTGGGGAACATACCACCACGAGTGTATCAGTTAGCCAGATGAGAGAATAACTCGACCAGGAATGGTCTACCAGTGTGAAGTCTGTCGGCGGGCCGCCCTTAGTGCAGACCACGTAATCCCGGACCGGCCTCCTACACAAGCACTACTCGATGCACGGGAGAGCCTCAGTTACCAGAATTTGCGGGACGTCCTCACAAGGACCCCCTAGTGTTCACGGTCGAATATGAGAGGGAGTTTCGCACTCACAAAATACCAGAAAAACAATAGGTCTCACGAGCACAAACCATGCTTAAGGGCAAAGCTCACGAATGGTGGCAGAAGTATGGGGAGTTCATTTCTGAGTGGAGCCAACTCAGTAGCCATCTTGCACAACAATTCATCCAGCAAGGAGGTACTGGTCCGCCTAATGGCAGAGTTTTACAGCCATACGCAAACAACGGACGAGGAGGCTGAAATATTGGTCTGCCACAAGGTACAGATATACTGACGAATCTTTCCTGCCGGAGACGAGGAAAGCTGTGTAAGGAACGTAACCCGCCTGTTGTTACAAAAAATCAGAAGCTTTCTGCAATGCACCAAGCTATGAACAGAGGACAAAATAATCAAGAGGGCACGGGAGACAAGAGAGAAATTTTCTCAAGCAGGATGAGTTAGACTGAAGACAGCGGAGTAGTGGGACGGAAGAAGTGAGAGTAACAGGCCGCACACACTCCCTTGCTCGCCCAGTGCACTTATTCATAAACAACCCGCTGCCTCGCTTCTACACTACACTGGTCAAGAGGGAGCGGGGAGAAAGGAAGCAGACAAGGCCACTCTCACCCTCTCCTCAAGAGACAGAGCTACATAAATGCTGGTTTTGCCCCAAGAAGCATTTTAACAGCGTTTACCCCGAAAAGCCAGCCGGCTTTAAGTGGAAAAAAGAAAACAGCCCTTTCCCTCCACCGACTATGGGAGAAGAGACAGTTGAACCCAACATGAAATTGTGAACATTGAACTTGCAGTCTCCGGTCCTGCCATGGAGGACAACGAAACCAATTCAGCTACTGCAATTACAAATAGTGAATGACCAACCGGCCTCAGATCCTCCAAGGAAGACAAGAAGCCAGGCCCGAAGAGCCCGGCAACTTTGCATGCGGCTTCTGCCCAAAGAAACCCCAGACAGAGGAAAAGCACAGCCCTTCTCCAGAGATCTTCCCAACCCAGAAGTATACACCGCCACCTCGAATATATCCAAAATGCTGGACGATGTGAAGAGCCAATTGCTTATGCCCCTCCAAAGGAAAAATGGTCAGTGTCACCGCCACCTAGGGAGCGGGCTAATGGAAAGCAAACCAGTCAGGGAACTACACTCCATGCCTACACTGGTGCAATTCCCAAAACCAAGAGCAGCTGAGTCAATACTTATGCTGCTTCTAACTCCCATGGAGTGTAAAAGGAAGTTTGGCAACCAACCTGCAAAGTGAACAGAGATCCATGCCTCAAACTGCCTCATCCAAGCCTTATCACCAAGAGGATTCAGTAATCAAATGCCATTTAGACAACAGTGCTCCAGAATCTATCACCTTGACTGGCAACTCCCGTACCACAAGCTCCAGTGAGCCTACTCAGCGAGAAGATTGCAGCGCTGGATGTTGTCGCAGCTGCCACAGAGATGCCACCTCCCACGAGTGAGGCACCTACCCTAACTGCTAGACATGACGTGAGCCTTCTAGGGACCTTCCTTCAGCTGGTACTTTCAGCCGTGAACTACCTAGACCATGCAGCCACCCTGCTGGCCAAATTGTTACTCAATTCAGGGGCCACCAGCTTCCAGGTTCCGGCACCCCACTCCACTGAAGTGAAGGAGGACCACCAATAGGTCCTGTCAAGATGCACGTCACTACCCAATCTCTAACTCAGGCATCGCCAGTTCAAGTAGGTGAAGAGGTCCATCCACTGCTCCACATGACTGATGTGGTCATGACACCCGACTTCGAGATTCACACACAGATACCGTTTCCTGGACGAGGGGAAACTGTGTTCCAGCCGCCAGCCAGAGGGGTAGCAGAAGACAGCCAGTCGACAAGACTACCCCAGATGATCACCAAGTCTTTAGCGTCTCCTGATGCCACTGCCATTCTCACAGCCATCAACGAGTCTACAGCCAGAGGGACAGCACAAGATGGTCAGACGACAAATCTGCCCCAGACCAGAGGGTCGATGAGGGCCCGGTGTCACCAAAGACACACGAGCTGAGCTGCCAGCACAGCGTCAAGGAGAAGAGGACCACAGCGAACCTGCCGTCAAGTTAGAAGCCATCCCCAGACTTCCATGCAGACATCTACTCGGGTGCTAACAACCAAGGAGTTAGGTAACACAGCATCCAGATTAAACCTGACTGCAATAGATCCACCCGATGCCGCAACCAAGAACTAGGCCCCTAACCTTGGAGAAGAAAGGGAGCCGCCAACCAGAGCTGTCGAGTCGAAGGTCACTGCCAGAACCTCAGCTCCAGCCCTAACAACCAAGGGGGGAGGCAACGCAGCCCAGACTGTCTCTGACGGTAACGGAAACAATCAACACCAGGACCAAGAGGGCAGACCCGAGTTCACTGCCCGACTTTCAGCTCTAGTACTAACAACCGAGGAGGTACGCCACGCAGCCTCCAGACTACTCCTGATGACAATGCAGATCACCGATGAGCATGACGATGCAGCTGCAGTTCGTCCCCCAGCACCTAGAGGTCAGCCTCGACCACTGCTGGGGACGGCCACACCACAACTGCCGAACTTCCACGTTGAGTGCAGCCGCCCCGCACCTGCCAGGCCAGCTCAGTATCAGGCAGATACAGAGAGGCTCCCTGGAGGCCACCCGTCCACTTCACCTGGTCGAATACACAAAATGCAATGCTACGTAAGCGAGGATACCACTGAAGACAAAGAGAATGCCAAAAACAATGAGTGAAAGTGCCATGCACAAACAAACTTAAAAACTGATAGCAGTCAGTATGCTATACCTTTTCCTAACCAATGATCACATACCGCCGGCGTATGCATTAATGAACAGCGCAGTTACGTCATTATAAACTCACTCTGGATGCTTACCCTTGCGCAATACTCTTAAGGCAACTCGCCTACTTGCAGCTGCAGCCATATTAACTATTCTTATATTGCTCACTATTCCATTGAATTCCTTTTACGTAACTTGCCTGAGTGATAATGGCTTGTCAATTACCATTGATAAAAGTTGTTTACATAAACACTTTGGACACCCTAGTGACAGAGCCAAAAATGTGTGAAAGAAGACATCACGCATGTAAAAAAATTTTAAAATGCCGCATTCTTGTTTAAAATAATTGGACATAAATCATTAATAAATTTTACGTATGTTGACAACAATTTTAAAGACTCTAAAATTTCAACATATTTTGCTTTGTATAGTCTCCTCAAGAAAATTGTTATAAAATTTTCTTTGCATTGTGTAGAATCAAGCATTTTTTTATATGTTAAAGCACACTCAAATTCAATTCTGAAGTTGTACATTATTTTGCATTTTTAATAACTCATTTCTTGTTTTGTGTAGAATCACTTCAAGAAGCATCAAGTTTTACTGCTTATGTAATAATAATCACAAGCATCTTTTCCAAATCTCATATTTTGCATTGTGTAGAATCACCTCAAAAAATCACATACCTAACAGAGACATTTTAAACCAGACAAAGGTTGTAATGAAATTTGCATAATGTATATAATTGCCAGTGACTTGCGTTTTCAAAGGGAACTCTTCTTTGCAAACTTTTCTATTTTTATGTATGGTTGTGTTTCACACGTATTGTTTATTAGTTAACTTCACTGCCACACACTCGCTTTTCCAAGCTTAGCCATTCAGCTGAGCTCATGGAAGCTCTCAGGTTAACTAAACTTCCTTAGCTTTCTCTTACACAAGTTATTCTCCCTGCTATGTGATACATAGGAGACTGGGATAGAGGTCACTTTTTATTCTCTGCACCAGGCGGCCACAGCAGGATAGCTAGCTGACACATGCCTTACGAATGGGGCTTTTGGCAACTTTACTTTTAATTATTTTTAATTGCAATCATAATTTTATTCTCCTCAAGGGTCGAATTCTATTCCATGTGCCGTACACTATGCCTTTGCATTCTTTCCACAGGTTCAACACTGTAACCTTTTTTTTTTATACGCACCCAAGCCTTAACACTAGAATTGAAGGACGACAGACATTTAAAAAGTAGTCTTCGCAACCACCCGTCGCTGGGATATCCCCCTCGTGACACTGACCTAACACAACCCAAGAGCTCACGAAAAAAAAAAAAAAGACACAGAGGTTCGATTGCAGCCTTGGCACAGATCCAGAGCAAAGAGAAAGAGAGAAAGTGCCAGTTCGGCATACAACCAAGAGAGACAGTGATTTGTAGACCACCAAATGCTCTAAGAAAGCTAATAAAAGAATCAGCCACAACCTGCGGCCACGTGTCATTCTTGCAGTCAGCTGGCTAAGTCGCTTGGCAACCAAGCACAGAGCAGAGAAACACACAGACTAGAAGAAACTACAGAAACCAATGGAGAAAAAAATTGTTCTTGAGGAACATTCCCTCAAAAGAATTTCTTTCTTGTCTCGTTCCTTCGGCATATGAGCCTTCATCGCAATGGCGGAGGGGAGGGGGGAGATTAATGCTTGACATCTTTTCAACATTGATTAAACGACTTCGCCTCATCAGTGAACAAGCCTTGCTGCTCGATTACTACCGAGTTTTTATTGCTACACACATCACAAGATGTCAGATTGTACTGTCTACCAACGGCAAGAATTGACGTTCCAGCCTGAAGATTGTATTATTCACCGGTTGAGCCACTGAAGTTATGCATCAAGATCATCTAAGTTCAACAGCCACCAGTGCACCACCAGAGGTCACTACTAGTATGATCACAGAGCACAAATCTGGATCCAGCGATGGCCACTGACGTCATAACTCAAGAGAATCTATGCCTTGCTTACCCCTCTCAGCCAGAGTATACCGACCAGAGTATAAATAGAGGGCCTCAACCCTGGCTCGCTAACTAGTCTGCATTTATTACTCAGTCGGTCCTGTTCCTTCACCGCAAGCTCGTGTCAAAGAAACTTCCTGCATCTTGGTCTCCACCACAACTCGTTGCTGGAGATATCCTTCTACCTTGTCTGTACCGTAGCCTTGCTCCTACCAAGCTTGGTATTCACTGTGCAAAAGATCCTTACCATCGCCAACGTCATCTACATACTAGACACTTCGGCCCCTTAGGGTAACACAAGTAATGTAGTACCAGTTCAACTTAGTTACATAACGCTCGTCTACCCTGCCATTGTTAGCCTAGGACCAAGTCACCTTAACCTGGCTCAGCGTAGGTTAAACTTCCATCAGCTCTTGCTGACATTAGGAGGTAGTGCAATATGATCCTGTATATTTACATTACAGGAATAAATAGATATTTTAACGAGCTCAAGGGTATCTTTCCCAAAGTGTAATTCTTCTCCCAGTGGACTTCAGGCCCGTCCAAGGGATAGCACGTGACCAGGGGAATTTTACTCAGAATAGCATTACACCCATTAAGTACACACATGCATAGTGGACGGCCACTCTTTCTGTGCACCACGCTGTACAGAACGGTAGAGCCACAACATTAGGTATTCAGTCTCTTGAGGTCAGCTTGCCGTCTCAGTGGTTACTTTCACCACCGCTCTCCTTGCACCAGAGATAGTGTCCCCTGAGTTGTGGGAGACTGTTCCTCCTGAGACACTCACATGTTGCGACTGTCCACAGATGAAGACTTGACTCTCAGTATTCACTGCATTTTGACGCAGTGTGCTGAGATAGGGATAGTGCACTCTGTTGGCAGACACTACACGTGGCAGCACACCAGTATAGGACAACACATCACCTGCTCCCCTTTGCATGGACATGAAGTGTGATTCTGTCCTAATGCCCTACTCCCATCGGAGTGGTGTCCGAGAGAAGGTTAGACAGGTGCTCACTGCCTCTGGGTGTCAGCAGGAACTGAACTCCTTCCTGGCTGCATTCGCGCAACTCTCACAGAGGGGGAAAAGTTCAGGCATTGCATCACCTACAAAGACCATCTACATCAGAGATTCCCCAAGGACCTCTTTGAAGCTCCCAATTGCCTTAGCGAGGAAACACAACCGTGTTTGTCATCTACTTGAGCAGACAGGACCAGTCCTTAGGAATCGCCAACCTGCGCTTTTGGGTATTTGAGAAGGCAAAACCAACCCCTGTGATCAGCACTACCTACGAGCTCCTGTAAACTAACCTACCCAGCTCAAACTCACACCAACCAGAGTTGAGACTGGTTAAGCAGCCTCCACAGGTTACGGATCGCCCAGATATACAGTCCAGAAGAAACCTGTCGAAATGCAAAGTCATTCTCATGGAACCTGATTTTGTACCCTGCCACAAAGCTACCAGGCCACTTCTTTACACTGGAAACACTTCAGTACATCGTAAAGACTATTAACAATCAAAACTCCCTACCACCGGGTACGCCTGACCTAGCATCCACTAAAACCCTCTAGACATAGTGACGTTCCTCCTCAGCCTCAGCGTATCATGAGTCACATGTTAGATTATTTGGCCAAAGTAGACAACAGTTTAAAGAGGTTATTCACAGCTCACTCTTCAACATGTTCCTGAGATGAAATCTAATTCCTGCTAAAATAACTTGCATGGCTTGTTTACATAAATTTTTACACAGATGACAGCACACAAGTATTCTGATTTTAACTATAACCTGTTTAAGTATTTCCTCACAAGTTACTGGAAAACTTAAATTTAGTCTAGTGTTACATAATAATACAAAAATGGCAAAGAGTTGGATACATTTGAAAAAATTGATAACTGAGCTTGGTGTCAAAGAAGAAAACACATGAAATTTATCATAAATGAGAATAGTACCATAATAAATAAGTGAATTACCAGTGAAATATTCAGTATCACCAGACATTTCACCTGCAGACATTTCTCCCAATAAAATAAATTATAACATGTGTTTTGATATTGGGATAAAAATAAATTCTGGAACACTGTTCACAACAACAAACATAATTTCCCTATTACGTATGTACAATGTGTAAAAAAGAAAAAAAATTAATACTGACTTTATCTGTGACAAATTTTCTCACGCTACTCTCATAATGCGGATTAATATCAATTACATATTCACATGTAGAACATTTACTAACAACTTTAGGTATCAAATTGAATCATAAAATTATCATAAAATCCGCCTCCATCTTCAACTGCCCCTTTACTAATTTTTCTCAAACAGAGGATAGTAAATTACTGTAACACAGCTGTGCAAGTTATGATCTTCAAAATTAGAAACATCTGTGTGACAAAATAGTCAACGGTACCAGTATATTCCTCTTTTTGCAACCTTTTTATTTTCATATCTATTCCATTGAAAGATTGTGTACCTACAATAGTCTTCTGGGCCCTTATATAGGACTATAATATTAGCCATGAGTATAATTTAGCATGTGCAAGCACTATGTTAAAATGCTTCCTTCATGCGACAGGTTATGTATTTACAAATAACAACGTGCAACAAAATAGAACTGGGAGAAAGTTCCAATGCCTAACATACATGCCACATTCTGAAGGCACACTAATGTGAAGCTAACATAATAGGTCACTGATGTGACAGTATATACTGATCAATTCTGTAGTTTTTTCAGACATACGATTGGCAATTAAATGAGAAACAAAATAGGTGACAGCCATTTTACAGAAGCTGATGGATAACAGAAATCTGTCTTTTGAGGACAATTAATTCACCATCACCCAACTATACTATTAGACACCACAAAACTGCAATCAACAGATAACTTTGACAAATCCCCTTCTCACATCCCACACATACAAACAGTTGAAACAATGCAAAGAATTAACCAAGACATGAAAATATCAAATAAAGCTATAATCAAAACTACTAAAAAATGTGTGACTAGGAAAACCTCACCAAAGACAAATGCACACAGCACAATAGCATTCTAGTAAATAAAAATATATCTTTCCAATTTACAGATGTGATGACACACGCACACACACTTCTACAGCATATGAAGGACGCAGGAACCTGACAGACTGCAAAACTAACTTAAACATGTGTGAAACTCAACAATTTTTAGCACCACTACATAAAATTTGTGTACTGGCAGTAATGCATGGGAAAGTGCTGCTGCTATCTATTTCACTAGTAGCAACTACTTTGTATTTACCAAAAACACATTTGTACCGAAAAGGTATTTAAGGCAGCTATGGTCTCCATCTGAGTCCTGTCAAACAGGAGAAAAAAAAAAAAAACATTTTATCAGACTGCTCACTAACACTGTAATCTGTTTACTAGAGGAGTGATTGACTGGTTTATTTCACTTCTATCTTTGCACAGTAAATTAAAAAATTTTGATTAAGAAATCATCATTACTTACTCAACTGAATTTGTATTGCACAATAATATACCTTCCAAAACACCTTTGAATTTATTTTGGAATGAACATCTCTAAAGATAAGGACCTGAGCTACCTAATTGTGAAATTGTATTTCAGAGAAAATTATTTACATGTTACAATCTATACAATAGTTGCATCAGCAAATGAAACTCATTTCTGAATTTAAACTGAAAGAAAATACTTGCCAAATAAAAAGGTGATACAATGCAAAACTACCTGCTAGTTTCCCACATTAAGAACATATACAGCAGTATCAAAATTCTTCTCAGCAGAGTTATAGGCCTATATAACCAAAACCCTCTTTTTACACTCCCCAATTTTATACTGTCCTGCATTTTACACTTACTTTTTCAATCAAATTCACTATTTTTGTGGTTAAAGTTTTCCTCTTTTTACACTTCCCTGCATTTTGCAACACTTTTCCTGATCCAAAAAATAGTGCGAAAAGGGACTCCACTATAATCAAATGAATTCAAGTTCAGTGTATTCTTGTATACTTTGGGCCCTGTTAAGATGAGATGGTGGATTTTTGGTACCTGTCATGTCAGTGCCATTCTGAATTCTGACTGGTTTACTTGCTGTAGTAACGTCAGTGTCTTGGTAGGTGAGGTGTTTGACAACTTTCAACTTTTATGGACAAGTCACACCGACAACTGGCCAACAGCATATCAGCAGTGTAAACATGATTGGCTCTAATTAGTGCCACAGAGATTGTAGGACAATGAGAATAATATCCTTACACAGACACAGTATAATCCGGAACTTCACTAAATTAATGGTAATAATGTGAAAAAAATTTTAATTTGTATGTTGATATTTGAAAATATCACCCAAAATGCTACGAAAATTTGTTACAAAACATTTGTCATCCAACCTAGTCCCTTGACTGGCGTAAGCCCATCATGGGACATGAAGGGCAGGGCTGCATGATGCCTGTGTTAAGTGCACCGAAAGTGGGCTACGGACGAAGCTACCAGCAAAAGGGTTCATGTTTGATGTGAGGTATTTTATGTAGTCTTTTGTTATGCACTCCTGTGCATGTCTTTGTGAATTATCATGTAAGGATTTGACATATCTGTTGCAATGCACTCCTCTGCATGTTCTTGTAAGTATGACGCAGAAGACACCATTCTTGTTAGTATGAAAGTTCATTGTGTGTGTGTGTTTTGCTGTGCACTCCTGTGCATGTTGTGGTCATCCATGCACGTGGTCCAAAGAAACCTAGACTTCTGGCGCTGGCTAGTGTCCCTGCTTCCAATGACAATTGGACAGCCTATCATTGGAGCTCAAGTCACACGGACGTGTGCTGCCTGGAGTGAGAGGGTTTCAACTTTGTCTTCACCGATCCGAAGCTGTTTGTCCAATAACTTCTAAAACCTTTTCACTTTGCCCCTGCAGCCAGCATGGCCTTTCCGTTGATTCTAAGGGCCCTTAACTAATTATCTTGTACACTGGCTTTTCTTTGATAACTTAGCTTTGCGTATTTTTAAGCTGGTTCAGGCAAGGGCTTGCGCAAGTGTTTTGTGCTGCAGTGTTAATGTGTTGCATCATTCCTTCTCAGTATGTGAAGCACTTCACACATTTTAATGTTGACTTACTTTGAAATGAACATCAGGTGGCTCTGTATTTAAAGTGCACATACACACACTCATTCCCTAAGTGTAAGTAGCCATCTCCCTGTGTACTTGCGATTCGCGTGCTCCGTGATCAACTATGGAGCAGAAGAGTTATGTGTCAGAGTTAGCTACCAGTCATATGGCTACATTGCAACCCTTGGGAAGAATTTCTGCTCACAGCGTGGCCATGTGCATAATCACGGACGGTGCATTGGGAATACTACTGCATCACTACTTCCACCTACTGCCTTGCTAACTAACACCAATAACACATTACTGAAGAGATTACCACCACAATTGATTACACTTGTAGCTGGAGGGTGAAAATGCCACCTTCACTCAGTATTCTTTGAGGTTTCACAGCCATTCCTGGCTAAAAGAAACAAAAAGCCACAAAATTGGTGTTTTACAAGAACTTGTTCATACAAATGAGTTCCGTCGAATTTGTTCTGAAATTTTAAACTTTTACAAGGAACTACTTCTAATTTATATACCAGGAACTAATTAGGAACAAAATTCCTTTAATCCATTAACATTAATTTTTGGCCCTCTTTTTCTTAAAGTGCCTTTGACTGAATTTTCTGATCTACATAAAGTTACAATTTGTACCTGGATGACAGATAAATGTTTTCACTGTCTAGTGAGCAATACGTGAAACAACTACTTTAAATCCTTTAACAATGGATGGCTGGTCTACAGACTATAAATTCACATTTTGGAAAATGTATGCTAGTCGAAAATGAAAGTTGACAAATCCATGACATTATTTGGGATTATGAGAGGATCAAAATAAATTATGTAGCAAAACTTTTTCACACATGATGGTTGCTAAATAAAATTAATCTTAGACTGTCCTTTGTTAGCTTTTATGGCAGTGCTTACTTGTGTACATTTTAAATGCACTACATGCAAACTGAGTACTGTCTATTTATTACAGGTTTATTCCTTCATCCTCAACGTTAATCTTCTCAGACCATTAATAAGAAAGGTGTCAGAACTTCTGTGGTCAACGCTGATCAAATATTTATCAGTTATAAAGGAAACTAGTTTTTTTTTTAAGCCCAACAACTACTTGTAAAAATATACAAGGTTAATTTTATTGACGCATGCCGCATACTGCTTTTATTCTAAAGGGCAGCTGTCATACCCCTACAATCTTAAGCCAGCACTCCCGACAAGAGAATAGAACACAAGTCCGTATGTTCTGCGCCCAACCAGGCGGCGATGCAACCCGCCATAACCTAGTAACCCCGCAAGGCGCATTAGCGCAAAACCAGCCGACAAGCTGGCCCGGCAGCAAGCAAGGGGTTGCACTCCGTGCTCGTGGCGATGACACGCGAAGCTTGACGCAATGATATATGTGGCAACGTGTCATCCAAACACTAGTTAATGCTGGCGACCTCAAGGGAGAGGTAGCCTACTGGAGCCCTTACTCCAGTCCCGTAGGAAGCTACCAACAAGAGTCCACCACACTGTCAAAGAGATCCAGCCCCGAAGGAAGATGCCAGCTAAGATCGCCATACCAACGAGACCCAGCCGACAGCCCGTGAAGGGCCGCCCGCTGACCTGACCTCAACCTACCGCCAGAATCACCCCAGCAGGAGCAACAAACCGCTAAGAGCCGGCGTTCATCGCTCAAGGAACATCTTGGGTAATTGTGTACCCAATGCCTAATGTCCTTAACTATCGGGATCATTAGTGGGTTTACGCATCGAGCAACATTGGTATTTGATCCTGCCCTTAAGGCCCCTAACTTACTGGGTACATACTCTGACAGTGTGTCTATTTTTCGCTGAATAGAATCATGCTATCTAACCCACAACTTTACTGGCATACTTCTTTGTAAACTCAGTTTAATAGATCGCTTCATTGCTTACCACATCCCCCCTCTCGTTTGGGGGGACTGGAACAGAAGGAGTGATCACCGCCTCGAGATATCACCTACATCTTAGCCGCCATCAGTCGCAGACCCAGCTCTCTCCTGGTTAGGAAAGTAACACCCTTAACCCTCCCCCAACATAGAAAACAACAGTCATCTTGGCAAGACAGAGTATAATCAGCCTCCAAAATCATCCCCTGATGATGCATTGCCCTAACAGCTGCAGAGAAAAGGAGATGAAGCATTACTCGAGGTTTCAACCCTCGACACCCAAATTTAGTCTGCGCCAGAGAGGTAACTTGTACCCTACGAACCACCCTGTATATCAGAGGGAGCAAGTAGAGTTATTATAATAATATTTGTTCACACATTTTAGTTAATGTCATTACAAAAATGTACATTTAAAAATTATCTTTGATTAAATATATTTTAGTGCACAAAATTATATTTCTAATTATTTTGTTCATATTTTTCACAAAGCAATTCATTTTGCTAAATACTGCATCTATTTTAGTTAAATTTTAAATAAATATGTATAGGTACCATAGTATTAATTTTTTTTAATGTTTCATACCACATGCAAAAAGGAACCGTAAAGAAATTAAAATTCCTTTGTGGGTGAACTTGCATACGAAGAAGTTACTTTTTGCAAACAGGAATTGGAACAGTAATTAGTTCATTTTTATCCAAAATAAACTTGAACAAGCCCTTTCTTTTTGAGGAACTTTTAAAACACTGCACTACATTAAGAAAGTTTTGCATCAGCTGTAAATGTTACTGCTACTGGGACATTTGTTGATCAACAAATGTTGCAACTTTTCCCCTCCTGGAAGAGCCCATAAAAATTTGAAGCTATGTGTTGAGCCTCTCATATTGATACACCATATGTTAAACGCAGTTACGGTTTACACAAAATAGCAGTGCTGCAAGATTATGACAGGTTTACATTATGTTGTGCCTAAACACTTGATAGCAAGTTCAGGTGAAGTGAAGTTTTATAAGCGTAAACCTACATTTTTGTTTGAATGGAGCTATACATTTTTGTTTAAATTGCATAGTCACACATGGCAGTTTACACTGTCCAAGTTACATTTCAATTACTTAATGTTGCCAGTGCAATGACCTAAGGAACACCATTTCAAAGAATTAAATTTGTGATAAGTTTGATGTCCTTGCTCCACAAAATTCTCAAACTGTAAACACTTCACGGAACATTAGATTAAACAACCATACCAAACCAATGCAAAGTTCCAGTGTATAATAAAATCGACTACTGTTTAATCATAATCATATCTGTCAAAATAATGCCATTGAATATTGGTGTAAGCTGACCTTCGAAGTGATAGTGATAGTTATCTGCAGGTTCAACAGTTCACAAATTCAAACCAATTTCTACCTACATATGTTTTCATTCTTTCTAAAAAAAATCTTTGAAGTTGAAAAGAACTTTCATGTGAAGTAAAATTTTATTAACAACCGAGTGAAAGATATTAGTTGGAAACAGATCCACTACTAAGAAAAAATTTGTAACGAAACAGGGATTGGGGTATGAAATTCTTAAGCATAAAAATTACAGACAGCAGGTAAAATAAAATAAAAATTTAACAACTAAATGCAAATGTTGTAAAGGAGCATTTTATGTAATTTATGAGGAAAAGAATAAAACAGTACAGTATCTTAGTGAAATAAATTCTTCTACATTAACCTAAGAATCTCAAATTTTTGGCAGGAAAATTTTAGTAGGAAAAACTTTCACAAACTAAGTATTTCAAGAAAATATTTACCTGTTTATATTAATGCATTATAGTTTTGCTAGTCAAGATTGTTAAGAAAGTGTTCGAAAACACATTTCAAAATCTCTCTAATGGACTGTGATACACAAAAATCAGAAGAGAAATATACCAGTCAAGTCCCACAACCTGTTCCTAACAATAAAAATGAATTAATAGTAGTCATTATAGGTATCTGTGCAAGCGAAAGGTGCCACTAGGCGCTAAGCTGTGAGAGTTCTTTGGAGAAGGGAATTCTCCGTGCATGACAGATCCTGCAAGGGAAGTAAGTATCATTAGTCATTAGTGATTAGTGACAGTTTATTACCACTTACACCTTGCCAAATTAATTTAAAACTGGCAACTTTAAACACAACACATTAGTATCAGCTCCTTTAAGGTTACCAAAGAAATTGAAAAACCAAGCAGAGAAGTGTTTCAAAGTAAGTTTGTACAGAAATAAAATATTTACACATACAAATGTTAAGAGAAAGTAGGAAAAAGAAACTATACAAATTAAACACAAAATAAAAAAAAAGGATGAAAGAAAATAGTTGGTGGCATCTGTACATCATTTTTCTTCAACAAAACATTTAAAAATAACTTTTAAAACATAGGATTATTTCAGGTTAAAGGGTAAAGGATATCTGAGGAAAGGAATAAGGGACAATTAATAAGTTAGTCAATCCATTTATAAAAATGTTCGAGTCAATAATGTCTAAAATATGTGGTTTACAGAGAAGTAACAAACATAGTTAACAATGGTACACAATGAAACAAATACTATATTTGTTTCTATTAATACTGTAATAAAATATAGGTTATTAGGTTGTGCAAATATTCAGTATTCCCAAACGAAAATGAAAAATGACAACTTTAATTTTTGCTTCGTTAAGAAATTTGGTTACCAAAAGTTGTAATGAAATGAATCTTTATTGCTATGAATTTTCGGGTGTTTAATGAATGTTCATTTAGTGCATCAGCAAATAAAATTTTTGCCTGTAAATCATTTTGTTTGTTTTCATAATTTTATAACTAAAATAACTACATATAAAAAAAAAATTAATGTTGGCAAGACCCCCTGTGGGAAATACTCCATATTCTAAATTTTATTTTATTCAATTTTACAACAAATTTGTTGTAATGATTAATTTGCTCAAATTTAATTAATCTCGTTAATCTTTCATTAAGGCTGAGCTCTTATGACATTATTTTTCATATTTCTTTGCTTCACTAAAGTTCATAACAAATCTTTCATTTTCGTTTCATGAAAAAAAAAAAAAGTTATATCTGCACAACTATAAAAATATATGATAAATTTTTTAACATTTTATTGTGCTTTCATAGAAAATGAATTATTTTGTGCTCATGACAGCACCAAGAAAGTTTCAATTTGCAACAATAATAATATATATTTTCTTAGAAAACCATTGTAAATCTAATAAAATGGTTCATTGTTCTACATGTAACAGTAAACAGGAAGATAAAGTAATTCTCATTTTTTTACAACAAATTAGTTTTGAGAATGTAAAATGTGCAAGCCACTGAGCAGTTATGACTTATCACAAAATACTTTAAATGATGAGATAAAATGGGCCTTTACTTTGTCAATTATCTAAAAAAAAAAGATCATACCTTACATAATAAGAAATAAGACAGGATATTTTTTAATGTTCCCTTTAACACCTCACCCCCCTTTCCACAAAAAAAAACATTTCAAGAAAAATTAAAATTAGGCTTACCTATTTATGTGTATGTTTTTACATTTCTCTAACATATGAATATGGTAAAAACACAAAGTGAAAAATTATATTTGTGTATGTCAATCTGCATTCGTCTTTCAGCACAAAGTAAAGTTCAATACCAAAACATATATTCCAAACCACAGCCTGGAAAATGTTCCTCCATTAACAAACGTGAATGAATGCATCAAGGAAAAAGCAGCTAATATGCTGGTTTAGAATGTTGGACGAACACTAACATGCTGAATGGTCAGAAAGTGAAAAAACTTTTTAACCTTACTTCACATAATTTCATGGTACTGTATGTAACATACCCTAGCTTAAGCATAGCATAAACTATTCAAAATATATGCACGCCTTCCAAATTTTCACCTTCACTAATTAAGCCACCTCTGAAAAACATTTAGCACCCAAGACTACTATTTGGCATTTTCTGGCAGAAATTCTCGCCAATAAGAATGTGCATAGCTCACAGTATTTGTGTTTCAGACATTAGGCATTTTTTACACAAGATAGAGGGGAAATAAAATCTCACAGTATGTACACTGCTGTACCTTGCTGAGGAAATGGAATAACTTTCACGTTGTGTACAGCACATTAGAGAGGTAATAGAATGAAGCCTTATTTGCTACTTCAAATGTGACTAATATAAGAACTCTGCAAAACTCTTTATAAGGAAATTATAATTTAAAATAAATTGACATTTTTCAAAATTATAAATATTAAAAGTGAACAATGTGAAGTTAAAACCAGATTTTGAAAATTTATCAGAAACAAAACCTTGCTAACTATGTTTGTTATGTCGCTGAGACCACACGTTAACACCTTGTAACATTCAAGAAGTACATTAAAAAACCATATGAATCCCTACAAAATCTGTTTTCTACTGCAGCCAAGGTTAATAAAAAAATAAACAAGAACTACCGCAACAACCATCCATTCCACCTCAAAAAAACTAATTCACTACTTTTACTACAGTTCCTGAATTCCACAAATTGTGTTTTGTGAGACTGTGTTCTTATGTGAAGTATTAAGTGACAACATAGTGAAACTTACTAAGTCGACGCATGAGGTTGCTGAAGGATGCTGGACTCGTGTCTTCCTTCCGCCGGAGATCGTGCACCAGGTGTTGGTCGCCCTTCTGCTGTTGGTATTTGATGTTGGGCACAGACAGCAGACGGGCATCCCGCTTCTCTGCAGCCCTCTCAAGCACCACTGAACACTTTTTCCTGCAGTCGCGGCGGGGCGGCCTGATTGGCTTCCCGTCAACATCGAACAGCGGTAGGTCCACCGGACGGCTAGGCCGCTTCCCGTCACCTACGTCGCTCTCCTTCACACTAACTTCATTCACTTCAACAATCTGTTCTTCAATACTTTTCAAAACCTCAGCATCACTGCTGCTTCCCCCCAGTTCATCGACTGGAGAAACTGCCGATGATAATGGTGGAGTTTCTACAACTACATCTGGTGTTTCTACTTCCTTAAAACTGCTTTGTAATGAATTATCACATGTTTCTTTTCCTGCCTCAAGATCATCCGTAGTGTCCCTGTTGACAAAGTCAAATGGTACAGTTTCCATGCTGGAAAGTAGGTCTGGTGTAATATCATTTACAGGAGACAAAACTGCAGGACTGTTGACACAGTCCACAGAATTCTGATCCACAGAAGAGTAATGCTTCTCTTTCACTGAAGTACTTTGTTTACCATTTATTACATGCTTTGAGTCAACTGAGAATGTATGCTTCAGTTTTTGGTCTACACGACTGAACTGCTTCTTTAAGCTAAAAGCTTTCCAAGCAGAGCTCCGTCTGCGACCATGACGGTGCTCTTTGGATGTGTTATCACCTGTGTCTTGGGCTGCTTCTGCTACCTCACTTAACTCTGTAATGCTGTCTGCCTTTTCTGTATTACTAGGCAGTTCTGTGGCACATGGAAATGCTTCTGCTGCCTCAACATCAGGTGTGTGTTCTTGAGAAGATATATTTGAAAGGCAAATGGTCGATGTCTGCAAGTCCTTGGGCTGCAACTTTTCTGCTTCTGCTGAGGGCATCTCTGAGCCATCTACGATTTTGCATGCTGGACTGGTGATGGGAGAGGCATTTCTGGACACTATGGGAGCTTCTAGATGCTTATATGACTTTCTGGTCATAGAAGCCTTCATTAGGGAATGAGAAGGAGCAAGTGAAAGATGTAGTCAGTGGTAAGGGAACAAAACATGCAAAACAGAAAGAAAAAAAAATTATAAAAAAAAAGGTCAAAAATTATTTGAAAAATTAAACAGATGCCATAAAAGATATTCAATATCCAACAGAACTATTTAATTGTCTATAAGTTGTATTTACCAATTTATTTCAGGGATTATAAATTATCATGCTGTGACTACAAAGTAAATAAACCATTCAGGAGCTAATACTTTCATCAACTGAGCATTTTATGCACTAACAAACACTTTTTTTTTAATTAATGAAACTTTTCTAAAGAGTAACTAAATAAACAAGACACATTAATGAGGTATTTTAATTCATTTAATTTCTAGCAACCATGAAGTAAAATTTTTTGGTATGTAGACATATCAAACAGAACATGTACACATAGTAAGGCACAAAAAGAAAGTCAATGCATCAACAATATTATCCTGAAATAAATAACACATTTTCAATTTCCTGATGATGTATCATCAATACATCTTTTTTTTGTTAGCATAAAGAAAGAAAACAAAAACATTCTCAACTATCCTATTAAAATTTAGCATGCCAGAAAAAAAAATGATGTATACAAGTAAAATGTTTCCTTATACCGCTAATGATTTTTGATACATTAAGCTTTACATATGAGGTTGATATTTGGATAAAACTTATTCGACAGAAAAATATTTTAACAATTAACTTAACTGCTATTGTCTACTTACCCATTCGCCATTTTCCATAATGTTAATACCAACTTTTTTAAAAGTATTTTATTTGTTTTATCAACACCTTGGTTTAGAAGCCTGCATACTTTAACTATTTTCTGTGTCTGAGGCCGATACGTGCAGCAGCAATAAGGGCTACACTATTAAGTAGATCAACTGCACCATCACCCCCAAGTCAAGAGAATGATATGGCATGCAGTATTCTCGTCATGCTGTGTGTACTAATGCGTGAAATCTTTTATTAACCTACTACGACAATTTCGCCTCATCAGTGCAAACTTCCCTGTCGCACCTGAGGAGTTATAAATGCAGTACAATATACCAGTGTGCCTACAGTATATGCCCCTAGTTGCGAGGGCTATTACAGTTACAGATACCAAGAAATTGTACTGTTCACCTGACAGTAAAGATGCACGCTCACAACACCAAAACATAAATGAGCTGTTGGCCGAACTGCCGAGACTGCATTCCAAGGTAACGTAGTACTACAGCGCACCAAAGGATGACACCACCAGTAAGAACGCTGACACATGCCGTCTCAGCAGAAACTCCAACCGGCAGACAATGTCACGCAGCACAGATGTCACACCACCCACTCCCCTTCTAGCTCATACGAGGGCGAGCTGACAGAGTATATATACCTGTAAACAGCTCAAAACATCAGTCCATGCTCTTCCAGCACACTGTACTGTGCCGGAGGAAGCCAACAGGTCCTCACGACTGTGCCAGTCTATGCTCCTTCACCACACTGTACAGTGCAGAAGGAACTCTTCAATAGCTGGCTCCATCACCACGTGTGCTGGAGCTCTCTACTGACATCCAGGTCTTCCCGATCTAAAACTAGCTCTTCAGCAACCTCGCCAACAGCTTCTAGATCTCCAAGAGGTTCTTCAGCAACTACACCAGAGACTTCCGAACTTACCAGAGTCTCTGCAGCCTAGTAATCTCTGGCCCCTGTTTTAGTACCCATGTGATAGCAACCACCACTGCCTTCTGGTAGTGTTTAAAAAGCCACTGCCGCTCTAGCAGTGGCCCCCGCAAGTCCCATCTGGACAACAGTATTAGTATAGTTAGGGAAAGTTGTTTTCATAGCCACCTAGCCAAAACTACCTTGCCAGTTACAAACACGTCATCTTCACCCTTTAATCGTAGATGACTTACGGTCAACTCTTATTTGATTAAGAGGCAGTACGTACCACCAGGTTTATTCATACCAGAATAAACACATTTTTTATCTAAACCCCAAGTATTATTTCCAAGTGTGTTTGTACTGTTTCCACCTAGACACCATGTCCATCTGGGATAAGCAGGAGACCGCGGAATATTACTTAACCCAGTTGCGAACCATAGCATAGGAGTGCGGGCTCCCCCTCAGAGACACAAGTACATTGGAACATACAAATTAGACAGCCACCCATTCTATACACCCCAGTGTACAGAAACGTACAGCCCCTACCACTCTAAAGACAATCCAAAGGGTGGCTAGTCAGTCAGCCCAGGTTGTACTTTGTCCACCACGCTTAACGGTGTTGGAGGAAGTATTTGCCTGGTTCTGAGGGTCTGACCTCATTTGGACCCATACCCACCCAAGTGTCTTAAACAGACATATCCAATGCTCTGAGTCTACCGCACTTAAGGGTGCTGGACACAACAGGAGCAAGAGGTGCCGCTTTGGTCTGTTCAACTTCGACAGTTGGCAGAACACATAGCTACGGACCTTCGTCGCCTGCTTAACCCTTACGGGGCTGGTAGTAGTCCTCATCTATATGCCCTACTCCTGTCAGAGTGATACTCAAAGGAGAAATAAAAAGACGGCTATCGCCTCTAAATACAAACACAATTGTAACCCCACACCGACTGCACTTTGCAGTCCTAGTCCCTGGGAACGAGCTCCAGCTCCCAGCTCCCTCCTGTCCTTATTGACAGAACCCATTAAAACTGCTGGGACACCTCATCCCATAGTCATCTTCTTCCAGAGGAATAAGGATGTTGCTTACGGTATTGCAAACCCCTGGTTCAAGTGCAGCCATCACACCAGCCTGACCAGGGCGACTAGCAGTGCCAGCAGCAGCCGCTCCTCCAGCACACCAGGACCCAGTGCCAGCACCAGCCACAGACTACCATTGCCACAGATGGACCAGCAGCCATACCGCCAGGTAAACCAGCGCTAGTGTGTCCAACCGTCCGCAAGACCAGAATGGCTATCCCTGACTTTGTATCTCCCCAAAATGCCACGCACGCAGTACTGTACACCGGCTGGGCTCCGATACACCAGTGATCAGGCAGATTTAAACTAAAACCCACGTTTCTAACCTAATACCACCCAAAACCGTCCTTACCGTGATGGTCCACAGCCACTAAAGGACGTCGTGCATCAGTACCTATGGGCTTTTAAGCAGTGACCCTATTATTTTATTGGTGTTACGTCTGTGGCAAGGTTCAATTCAGGGCCCTCTAGTATTTATGTATATCTGACACAGATATTTAGAGATCCAGCACTTTGATAAAACCAATTTTAGCTATGCTGGAGTGTTCTTAAATTGTGTTTTCAATGCACGCAATGTCTTGAAAGCACTTAACAGGCTTTGCCTGAAGTGTGTGTTCTTTTCACAGATCAGTACGTTGGATGCATATTTAATGGTTTCATTGAAAAATGTGTACATTTCCAACACGCTACAACAAAATTCAAGTGCCTGGTATGCGAGCCCCTTCAGAATACTAGTTACAATGGTAACAAATGATGGTAAATATAACTACTGAGTTCTCATGACCCTAAACTTTACCCCCTTCAAACTACACCACATGCAACTAGACACACAGCCAGAAATACTTTTGGAATTCAAGTGAATACTGTCTGCAGCTGTCTGCAATTTTTAATCAACTCACGTATGTAGACAAAACCTATTTCCTTGTGTATAAAACTTCCATCTGCAATGGAAATGGAACAAAGCCACGTGATAAATAACAACCATTTTGCTTGTCCCATAAACTGCGACTTTAAATGCTGGGAAAGAAAGACGCAAAATTCATCACCCGTTTCAGAATACTTATGTGCAGTATGACACTTTTAAAAGCCATAAGTAAGATCAAGAAGGAAGGAGGGATGTGCAGGAGGTGGCACATTGAATAGTATTCCTCCCTACAATGCTCACATGGTAAAACTGTATGCAAATTATGTTTGTCATCTGTCACTACTGCTGCATTACTCTTGATAGTGTTTGAGATTGTTAAAAGAAAAACTTCAAGTTTGAACTCAGACTGTATCAGTCAATGTATTTTAACTACGGTTAGTTAACTCTTAATTAATCATTTTTGAAATTGATCTTATAAATAAACTCTGTCTGTAACTGTAACAATAAATCACGTAGCTAATCACATTTAAAATCATCACCGGACGTCTGGGCAGTCATAAATGTGATGTGGCAAAGGCTAATTAATAGCCCCGCTGCTGTCACAGTCCAATCAAGCTCATTCTGTCGACAAACAAATAAAAAGAATGTGAATTCCAGTTTGGAATATTTCTCAGTTTTACTGAACTTTCCAAAACAGTTTACAACCCAAACACAGAATAGATTCACTCAATCGACAAACTTTGAACAGCAATAGCATCACAGTAGTAATTACTTAATGTTAATTCAATCAACTCTCATCGAGAGAAACATTGAGAGTGTGTCGCCCGCTATGTTGCATGCTTCAAGACGACTTGTTGACTACTATATGGACAAAGACCCTGGGAGCGCAGTTCGGCAGGTGGCTATCCCCTCTCTTAAAACTACAAACCTACTGAAAAGAGGCATTGGCTAAACTCTAGGTCACTGCGAAAATTTCTGAACGAATACTGCTTACGATTGGGAAAAATTAAAAGAAGCTGAAAAAAACTCTTATCACAGAAATAACAGCAAACTTGCTCCAACTCATGGGAACTCAAACTCCAACGCACTACAGATAACAACTCAAAATACAGCCCACATTAAAACTGATAAGCCCTTACTTTTCCACGTGGCACCGAAGAAAAATTTAGAATATTACACCCACTAACAAAATAAACAGGGAATTTAACCAAAATCTGAATTAAAATTAATTATAAAAACAGTTTAAAAATGCATAACCTGCAATGCTACAAACTTAAGTCCAGTAATACAGTTACTTGGTTGGCACCCGCTTAATGGCCACCTTTTCGCTTTCAGAGAAATGGCACATTAAGAGCCTACATATCTGGCAAGTTTAAGCCCACTTTACCAACAGAAGTCATCAAAATGTGCTTCAAAACCTTTGCACCACATAAGTATAAAAGTGTCCTACAGGATTTTTAACAAAGGTGAGTTCAGCCCGGAGTTTTTTCTGGGGAATTCTGGTCTTCTCCCATGTGAATGACATCTTGTCCTAAGAATTTAGTATCTTCTCAAAATATTTCCATGCACAACTTACAGACTTATGCTCACGACTTACTGTCCAGTTTAGTTTATTTTTCAGACATTAATTTTGTCAAAAATTAATACTCACTTTCATGACTATAATTTCAAGTGAATCCCCACTGACAGCCCATTCTGTGAAACAGCCCACAAATATTTTGTTTAGCCAAAAAAAAATTATCAACAACACAGTAAGCAGATTGGGCGGGCCAGTTTTGGACATCAAATGCAAGAGTGGCACATGTGCCATTTATTAAATTTGTGAGCGTGTGTTCGCCCCTCTCCTACCCCCTCCCGCCTGTAGGGGTACCCCCTGAACCTCTCCACCCTCCTCATCCCCTCCCCCGTGCTGTGATTGACAAAAGGCATATGACCCTTCCTCCT
Source organism: Dryococelus australis (assembly GCA_029891345.1). Lineage (NCBI taxonomy): Eukaryota > Metazoa > Arthropoda > Insecta > Phasmatodea > Phasmatidae > Dryococelus > Dryococelus australis. The sequence goes on from CM056996.1 coordinate 72,694,691, forward strand.
CCCAACCCACCTCGAAAGTAAATTTTAAAGAAATAGAATGTTTGCAGTTTAACCTTATGTCAGATTTTAAAGTTGCTGTTATCGTTTCTGATGTGTAATGAAATTTAAGTTTAATATTTTAGCTGTGAGCAACTAAGCTCAAGTGCAAAGATTTTATTTACGTGTTTTGAGTAAAAGACCAAGTTTTTTTCATAGTCGGATGTTTTAAATGTTCTCTGAATGTTCTGATGTTATCTTTTTTTTATTTTTGGAAAAGATCTCTTTTGAACTTAGCAAATTTGAAGTTTTGAAACTTACTGTTTGCATTGGAGTAGATGATAGTTTACTGTACTGATTTCTAATCAGTATCTTAGCTATAAAACATATTTAGTCTGTAAATACCAGACTATATCTTTAACAGGAATGTGAGAGAGAGAGAGAGAGAGAGAGAGAGAGAGAGAGAGAGAGAGAGAGAGAGAGAGAGAGTGAGAGAGAGTGAGAGAGAGTGAGAGAGAGAGAGAGTGTGAGAGAGAGAGCGAGAGAAAGAGCAAGAGCACAAGCAAGAGCATGAGCACGAGCGAGAGCACGAGCTAGAGCATGAGAGCGCACCAGAGAGAGAGAGTGAAAGAGTGTGTGACAGAGAGAGAGTGTGAGTGAGAGAGAGTGTGAGTGAGAGAGTGTGAGTGAGTGAAGAGATCTGGGTGGCTCTTAGCGAGGTTTTGCAAGTCGATGAGGGTGATCGAAGTAAGTATAGAGCAGCGCCGGAAAGAAAGTTTGAGAGAAATGGGAAATCCCCAAGAAAAACTACTGTTATGTCCAAATACACAGCTTTTATTGATACTTAACAATTACAATCCTACTTGATAGTGAGCCTTTACACTCATAGTTCACCAGCATCCACACTGGTGTCAACACGATATCCCTCACTTCCCTTAACTTACTGATGATCGATATTGACACACACCAACTGGACACTGACACTTAACACCACCATACCACTCTCCCTCTTTAAGATATTTATATAACACAGTCTTTGAGTCTTGTGGAAGGGCATTTCTGCCTACTGGAACAATGGGTAGGAAAAATTTGCACCCTCCCTTGGGGGGTGTGGGTATTGCAAACCCCTTGAAGGGCTCTAACAAGTCTCCACTGGCCACTGGTGATGAGGGATGACATACTGAATTGGCCCCTCTGGCGCTAAAGGAGGACTTGCCGCTACTGGTACCACTGCTGCTGGCCCATCCATACTGGTGTCTGGGATTCTTGTGTCCCATGGAGCCGATGGAGGTGTCTAAACCAACCACTCCCCCACCTTGGTGCGCCCCAACTTGTTGTACTCAACCGGTTTCTCAAGCTACTGGGACTGCCCTCTCTTCCCCTCTTCATAATAGCTGTTGCCTCTCTGCGTAGCAACTGATCCACATGCCGCCGACATGTCTGGCCATTATTCTCCATCACTATATATGTATATATTAATACATATATGGTGACGCACTTTAGACTGCAGTATTCCTTTCCACCATTTATGCACTCCAGAGTAATTTCTAAACAGAACAGCATCACCCACACCGAAGTTGAAACTCCTTTTCTGAGGTAACTCCACTGGAATCTTCAAATCGTCTTTGGTCCATGGATTAACAAGATCCAGAACGGTACTCACCTTGCGGCCCATGAGCAATTGAGCTTGTGACTGCAAACCCCCTGCACATGGTGTGGAACGCAAAGCAAACAATGTTTGAGCTAACCTCATCTGCCAATCACCTGGAAGGATTTTCTTTAATTTGCCCTTCACTGTTTACACCATTCTTTCTGCTGGTCCATTACTGTATGGGTGGAATGGTGTGGTTCTAATCAGGCTGAGTCCATTTTTGTTGAGAAAGTCCTTCATTTCACTTGACATGAAAGTAGTGCCATTGTCTGATACAATTTACTGTGGCAGACCACGACAACTGAATATGTCCCGGAGCTCCCATATCATGCTCGCTGAATTTTCACGTGATATTTTCCTGATTTCTAACCACTTTGAAAAGGCGCCCACTACAATAAAAAATCTCTGTCGCTGAAAAGGACCAAAGAAGCCAAGTGCAACCGGACCCAATGTTTTACAGTGCTGCCTCATGTAATGTCCTTCTGTTTAGGTGGATTTGACCGCAACTGCTGGACATTCAGTACATTCTCCCACCCATCATTCAATGTCCTTGTCCAATCGTTGCTACCACATGCAGTATCGAGCAAGGGATTTTGACCTTACCATCCCATCATGAGCTCCATGCAACACATTCAACAACAAGACTCTTAATGGTGACGGAATTACTACTCTATTACCCCAAAGCACACATCATTTATACACTGACAGCTCATCCCACTGTCTTTCATATGGTTTAAAATATTTTGATCTCACCTCATTTGTCCACCCATGGCAGACAACAATTTCCTTACCTCTGACAAAATGTGATTCCTTTCTGTTGTTCTTTCAATCTTGCTATCCGTCACTGAACCATCTGGCATGGTTCCAGCTTCAGAACGTCACCTACAACTGGAACCTATACTGTTTTTGCACTGGGAGCCTACTTAATGCATCAGCATGGCTGATGCTACACCCTGGCCTGTGCAGCAACTGATAGCAACAAACTCCAACGAAGTAACCTTGGTGACAGGATTTCAGGTGTTTGTTTGGTGGGGTGTAACAATCACACGAAAGGCTTGTGGTTAGTCACTATGGTAAATGGGCGACCTGTTACATATTGTCAGAATTTACATACAGCAAACATGATGGCCAATGATTCTTTGTCCACTTGTTAGTAATTTTGTTTGCTCTTCTGTAGCGTCCACGAACCAAACGCTATGGGAGCTTCTGTTACATCCTCAAGAACATGAGCCAGCACAGCTACTACTCCATACTCTGATGCATTACATGTAAGCACCAATGATTTCCTAGGGTCATAGTGAATCAGGAAACACTCAGATTTCAATAGTAGTTTTGCCTGTCGGAAAGCCTCATAATGTTCTCTAGTGCACTTCCAAGGGGTTTCGAAATACAACAACCTGTGAAATGGTTCCAGTACTTTGGCCTTGTTAGGTAGAAAATACTCATAAAAGTTCAAAAGTCCCAGAACAGCCTGAAGCTCTTTCCTCGATATTGGTGTGGGAGCATCATGGATTGCCTCTAACTTATCCTTTGTTGGGTGTACCCCCTCTGCATCAATGCGGTATCCTAAAAATATCACAGACCTCCTGGCAAAACAACATTTTACTTTCTCTAGTCGTAACCCCATACGGTCTATGCGTTCTAATATCTGATCCACCTTGTGCCAATATTCCTCTGCATCTTTGCCTGTGATCAAGATGTTGTTCAGCAATACGACGACATTTAGTATTCTTCCTAGCAGTGTTTCCATCATTCTCTGGAATATCGCAGGCCCACTGCTTACTCCAAAAAGTACCCGTTTAACTCTAAACAGTACTTTTATAGTCTTCAGTGCTAGGATTTCCGATGTAGCATTCATCCACTGACAACTGTAAATAAGCCTTCTCTAGATCCAATTTCGTGAACAACATTCCTCCTGCTAGGTTTGAAAATGTTTCATTTGTCGGTTGGGGGTACATGGAACTTTTGCAAACAGTGTTAATGGTGCACTTGTAGTCTCCACATATCCGTATTGAGCCATCTGCTTTCCGAATAAGCACTATTGGTGTTGCCCACGTAGAAAACTCTACTGGTTCTAGTACTCCTTGCTCCACTAATCAGTCTAACTCGCTGCTGACCTTGTCATGCAGTGCAAAAGCCACTGAACGGCTTCTTGTGAAAATAGGTTTTGCATCTGGCTATAGCTCTACCATGACAGATAGTCCTACATGCTGGTCCAGACTACTACTGAAAACGACACTAGGATTTTTTTTTATTACCTCTAATGCTATTGCCTCGTGTCACCGAGAAAACTCCTTACACTAAAATTTCCAATGGTGCAAACCAGTTTTGGCCCAACAAGCTTGGACCATTGCCTTCTGCCATTAGCAGTGGTAAGGGCATTTCCACTGCTTTGGTCTGTACTCTAACCTGCAGGGACCCTAAAACACGCAGCTTTTCCTGAGACCATGTATGCAACACCATGTTGGTATCCTGAAATGGTGGCTCATCTGGCCACAACTATTTGAACGTTTTCCACCCCATGATAGTCTGTCCTGTACCTATGTCCACTTACATTTGGTGCACCTTCCCATCTAACTGCAGTTCCATCAGTATTGGCGCTTGCCTGTTCACTTTGGTATATGTCTGAAACAAACTGTTACACGGATTCTTCTTTATCCTCCGTGACCTCTGCCTATTCTGATAACCTATACATTGTGCCACCTCCTGAAAGACCCTGTCTTGTTTCCATGCTGTTTTGACCTGGTGTTACCAGACTTTTTTTTAGTTATACAAACTAGCTCTAAGTGGCCAGCTTTCACACAGAAACGACATATGGTTTTAGCACGTCTACACTTATCTGAAGAATGTTCTCCCCTAGACCTCCAACGCAGTTTGCTGTAGACTTTTGCCTCATCCGTAACTTGTTGCTCGTCCGGTGTTCCTGTTCTTCTGATCATTCCTGTTAAATTGGGAGCTGATTCACAAAATTCCTCTTTCATTCTTCTGAAGTTGCCCTTCAGCCTATACACCGACTTGCACACTTCCTCCATATCTCCCCTAATGTTCTCAATATTCCGCCCTGTTGCCTCCATCGCAGAAGCCAATTCCACAGCATCTTTGAATGTCAATTAATCTTTGGATAGCAATGCATGCTGCACTAATTTTTCCCGCACTCCGCACATGAATCTATCCCGCAACATATGGTCCAAGTCCGAGAAACTACAGTAAGTAGCCATTTTCCTAAGCTCTGCCACATACTGTGCTACTGTTTCACCATCACCCTGGTCTCTTATGAAACTTATAAGATTCTGCCACCTCACTCGGCTTTGGTTTAAGTGATTACTGAGTAAGGTTAGGATCTCCGCTAACTCTACTTCTGAGGTGGGCTTTGGGGTGGTCAACAATGAAACTAACCCATACAACTCGAATCTCACCACCTTGTAGAATATTGCAAGTTGTTCCACTTCCTTTATTACTTTATTTGGGAGAAAATAAAATTGCAGGTGCTCTGAGTACATCCTCCATGTGTCCCAACCCGTCACAAACCAGCAGAATGCCAACATCAAAGCCATTATGCACTACAATATTTTAACACTCCGGACTCATTATCCTAACCAAGCGAGCCTCTACACTCACAGTTCATCGGCATCCACACTGGTGCCAACCTGATATCCCTCACTTCCCTTAGCCTACTGAAGACAGATATTGAGACATATTGACTGGACACTATGACACCATACCACACCCGCCAACCAGCACCATCATCCGGCACGATTCCCACGTGCAAAAATCTGAGTGTGACCTGGCCAGAATTGAACCCGGTTCCCCGTGATGGAATGTAAGTAGGCAAACCGCTCAGCAAACCAGGCCCCTTTGCTTTAGTCTTATGTATTCCTGTGTTAGGTTTATGATACAATAAACATGTAAATAATAAAAAGGAGAGGTAGTTACCTCCCACAAGATACTTTCACTAATTTTCTGGTTTCCCATTTTTATGGCAAACTGTTTATCTTTACTGCTGTTTTAAATCACTAGTATCGGAATGTCATTTCTACACAGACAGTTATAGAAGTGCATTGTATTTGCTGCAGACATCAATTTCAACTGCTAGTAATTGTTGTTAATTGTGCACTACCCAGCAAACAATGGCAAAACAAAATTCTGTAAATGAAAGAAATTACTAATACAAGAGAAAATAAAGGTGTATACTGAATATACACTGCATTTTCTTTTATAAATAATCTAGAAAATGCACGTTGATGATGAATAGTATTCAACAAATTTCAGAAAGTATGGGGAAATTAATTTTTCACACATTATCAACTCTACCAACTGAAAAAACTGTGCCTTACTATGTGAAAAAAGTGTTGTACCAAAACTCAATCAAATTATATATACAATAAATTTTACAAGCATCAATTTATTGTGAACATATACAGTTTAATGTAAGAAAGGTAACCTGTATTAGCAAAAAAATAAATAAATCTGCAATTACTGTTACATGTTTGTACTCAAGGATACAAATGGTAATTATAAGTAAGTAATGTCTAGATAAACTGTATCTTACAGAAACTTTTTCACTGACCACTAATTCACTATTACAGTCACATGTATCTAACAACTGTTATTTTAGTACTGCTAAAAATGAAATGCAAGCTACTGTACATAAGTTAGTAACACAACTATAAACTACTTCATAAATCAAAACCATTGCTAAATTGAAATGATGTGGACCTCCTCTATCCCCTAACACCAAATATTGTACGGCCTACTTGTACATACTGAAAAAACAATTATGACAACGAGTTCAACTTTATTCTTGAAATTATTATTAAAAAGTAACTACTTATTTGATTTCAGTCTCTTTCAAGCTATTATGTTACACCATTACATAAAATTTTAAAAATTACTGAATCAAATTTGTTTATATTAATTTTGTTACTATAGTAAATTTTGGAAACAAAATACAGAATTCCAAAGGTTTCAATGCAGGCAAAGTATATATGGACAAATTCCAAGTATTATTACCACTGCACTTACAATGAGAAGTATGAGCCATGATAACAGCATTGTTCCCCAAAATAATGACTTCCCATCAAACAAAGTGTGTTTAAAATAAAGCCATGGGAAGCACTAGTAAATGGGTTGCACACTGTTTTCATATATTATGGTATTTACAAATAATTTTCAGCAATTTATTATGTGGGAGATAAAATAATACAACTTTTCCAAAGTAATGCAAGAATAGTTTTGGGCAATAGTATTACACAAAATTGAACTAAAGCAGAAATACACTAACGACCAATAAGTAATTGGGCACCTGTCCATAATGTTTGCTCGGTGGTTGTCACCCCGTTAGAATCTCGTAGGGCCACCTCTTGCGACTATAATAGTCTGACATGCTCTCTACGAGTGTTTGCAGGACATCCTGAGGGATTCGTCGCCATTCCTCTTGCAACCATTCCATGAGTTGAGCAATGAATTTTGGCCGCGCCTGACGAGCCCTCACCCGGCGATCCAATTCGTCCCAAAGATGTTCTATAGAGTTGAGGTCGGGGCTGTGGGCGGGCCAGTCCTATCGGCGAACATTGTTGTCGGCTTACCACTGCATAGTAGCCCTTGAAACATGGCACCTGGAATTGTCATCCTGGAAGTAACACGGGTCCATTCGGTAAAAACCCCACAATGTTGGAAGCATTTCATTATCCAGAATGTTACACTAGGCCTCTGTGTTCATACTACCACAGACAAACACCAGCAGTCCTACGCCAAAGGCCGTGAAATAGCCCCACACCATCACTCCACCACCACCAAATTTCCTAGTTGGCACTATACACTCCGGCAGAAGCCGTTCCCCGGGTAGACGCCACACCCATACACGTCCATCAGACCGGAATAATGTAAACCTCGACTCATTACTCAACAGAACCGATTTCCACTGCTCTAGTGTCCAGTTGCCATGGTCCAAACACCACCTGAGTCGCCGAGCTTTATTGCTTGTCATGATGTGGGGCTTATGTACAGCTGCTCTTCCAATATATCTAAGTCTATGGGCCTCTATACGCAATGTTTAATGGAAACCGATACTCCTGTTGCTGCATGAAACTCCTGTCGGATGGTAGCCATGGGTTGCGCCCTATTTTTGACAATTTCAAGTTTCAGCTTTCTGCAATTTCTGTTGGTTAAGATTGGAGGTCACCCAGAACAAGCAGCATTGGCACAATGCCCATCGACCTTCCACTTACACAGGGCAGATGCGACCGTTGATTTGGACCTGTTTACCTTCCGCGCAATTGCCCGACTAGACAGCCCACTGAGATGGCAGCCCACAATCACGCCCTTATCAAAGTTCGATAGCTATGTACCTCGTGCCATCTCCTTGTCAACCTGTTCTATATCAGCCTGCAGGGTATGGCGGCCACACAAGTCAACTGACATACTGAATTACCTATCTTCACGGGTGCCCAATTACTCTTTGATCGATAGTGTATTAAGCATATTTGTGGTCTACACAGTACTGCCAAATTAAAACATTTACCATTTATCTCATATAAAAATTTAATTGTACATTTTGGCAGGGTTCGTCGAAACAAATGTAGTGAATGAGACAACTTATAAAGATAGTACGAAAAAACAATGGCCTCAAAGGAAAATTTTCTTTGTTGGCACCTCTAAGAAATGTTCCTTAGAGATTTGATACAAGGTAGCAATCAAAATGTTTTGTCTGAATTTAGCAATAAAAACATGAACTTTCCTTTTGGGTTTGTTTCTTAATAAAGCTAAACAGTTAATCAATTGTACTAAGAGTATTTGAAAAAGGGCTTGATGCTTCCAATATTCAACACCTAAATTCCACAAATTATCATTTCCTACTCTTCAAAAAATTAATCCAATTTCATATCTAAAGCATATCTACTAAAGCAAAATGTTGAAATCCTACATTTTCTAATACACTTCATACAAATACCTGACAATGTAAAAATATTGATAAACAACTGTGATATTGAACAACCAAGAAAAAACATTTCTTTTTTACCTGGTCTGTGCTCGGTGAGCGGCATCTATCCTCAGATTCGGCTCCGCGGGAATTTGCAGGATCAGTATTCTTCTTGGGTGAGCGTGGGACCCGCTGGTAGGGGTCGGCAGCTCCATACAGGTCTGGCGTGCCACAGTTCATGAGGCACACCTTCTGGATAATGTCTATCACTACCAGACCACTCTCATTCCCGTATGCCATCCTGCAGTCAGTGCAACAGCTCAAGTTAGGCATGCACTACCAAAGCGACATCGGGTAAAGAGTGTATGGACTAAAATGGCCACAAAACAATAACGTTCATTATATTAATATTTTTTCAAAAATTTGCTATAATTTAACACTCAATTCCCAGAGAAATAACCATTAAAATAAATAAAACAAGTAACTTGGAAAACATATGAACAATAAATTTTATATACATGGCATAAGAAACTTGACATCAGCTATTTACCTAAATACAGTGACAAATTTCATTTCTTTGGTTTTTTTTAATTCAGTGCTACCCTTGCATAAGCCACTGTTAAGATGATCAAATATGTCAATCAAAGAAGACCCAAAATATAAATACAAAAGGATGTTACAAAACTTACAAACTAACTTAATCCTAAATTAATTCTCAGCAACTTCCAGCCCGCATGGCAGAGTAAACACATACAGAAGCAATTGTCAAGGCTTGATTAACATAACAATCGGCCAGCTATTAAAAACTGACAAATCCAAAAATGTAATTCACGTCCACAGCAAAAAGTGTATGAAATCTGAGCAAGGTGTGGAAAAGTCAGACAACGAACCACTGATTGCAGGTTTCAAGCATCGCTCAGCATTCAGAAAAAAATTTTATAGTCACGTAAGGAAAAAAATGTAGGAATGCTGCCTAACATCCCTGGAAAATAGGATGAGGGGGACAGGAAGAAAAAGAAACATGAAACGATATTTAAATTTTAATATCCAAATGAAATTTTCGGGGGGCAGGGGTCAAAACAGAATTTAAGAAAGATAACCAACACGTCATGTCACACTTAGGCTCCCCATTACACCTGCCTCGTAAATACACCAAAACCACAACTTAAACAAACTGAAGCCAAAGACAACTGTAAGTCCCATTATAAGCTGGTCAAAAAGTGGGGAAGGTCAAGCAGACTGCAGAGATGTTGGCCAAGTGAGTTCTGCACTGCACAAGCTGATGTGAACGCAGGGTTCACGTGCGCCTCTTTAAACATTTGCACCACGCAGTCAATTATCACATTGAGAGCACACGCAGTCAATTATCACATTGAGAGCACACACAGTCAATTATCTCATTTAGTGCACATTGAGGCGATGAGAATAGCCACAAGTACGCTGATGTACGTTACCGAGAACAAGCGAGTCACTTTTCCTGGAGACCTAGATTGCGTAACTCATAAAGGTCGTTTTGATCATTTTCTTCCAAGAGATAACGCTTGGAGGAAATTAGTTAGCGGTCTGGTACGGTGACCCCCCCACGAAGCAACGACCGCCAGATATAATACCAATTGGGGGGAACAAGTGAGCTGCCCACGCAGCAGTGTAGTGCGTTCCCCTAATGTACGCTACGTCGGTGGACCTGCTGGCCAAAGTCTGGTGATGCGCTGCCCCTATGCATAACACAACTACTTATGTGTGATTTTTGTCCGCACAAGATGGAAATGTTAAAGAGTTTCTATTGTAGACAATGTCAAATGAAGTCACACTTAGTCCCATTTTACACGCAAGAACGTACCTTGTAGCAGGTGACATCATCAAAGGTGACCAGTACAAAGCGGAAGTATATTTTTGCCAAGGAATATAAACGAAAGTGACACCTTTTCATAACGCTGTTTCTATTCTGGCTATATTCAAGAAGGCATTAAATATGGAGTGACTGAAAAGTATCCATTCAGAAAGGTTACCATTCTGGAAATTTTGCAACCATACTTGTGCAGAAAAATCCGCCCAAATATCCTGAAAAGTGCCCACAGTCGGAATGTTTAAAATTCCGGTATATATGTTTTTTAGTTGTCAACCACAAAAGCCTGAAAACTGTCCACTGCCTGAATGGTAACCATTCAGGACTCAAGTGTAAAATATGATGACAATATTATAGTAATATTACAAATAGTACAAAAATATATTGAATTGCACAACACACACACATTATTTCTCAATGCAAATAGGCTACACACGACAATCATTTGTGGGGAAACTCCAAGCTTCGCTGACGCGAAAAAGGCAGATTTGTTACTATTCAGGCAGTGGACAGTTTTCAGGCTTTTGTGGACGACAACTAAAAAAACACATACCGAGATTGTAAACATTCCGACTGTGGACACTTTTCAGGATATTTGGGATGTGAATGTCAGTACAAAAATCCGGAATGGTAACCATTCCTACAATGGATACTTTTCAGGATTCAGTAACGCTATGCTTTGCTCATAAAATGTGAATGGTCACCATTCCGGATTTTTCTGCACAAGCATGGATGCAAAATTTATGGAATGGTAATCATTTCAAATGGATACTTTTCAGCCCCCCCCCCCCCCCTTAAATATCAGCATTATTATAGTTTACATACATGCCAATTACAACTGACAAACACAGCCTTTTATATTACTACTCATTGTGTAAGTGCAATGACATTCCCCACACATGTAATTTTGAGCAGCTAAACAAACGCTTGTTCAATCAGGGGGATGTCATCAATGTATTATTAATTCAGTGTACAGCATATGTGGTGTTCGGTTTAAGAGGACATGCATTTCATTACATGTAGATAGCAGTTTGACTCCGGCATGGGCGCTTGGTACCGCTGCCGTGGCCATATTGGCATCTTTGACTTGGCACTCTGAGACGACAGTAGCATGAGAGGTTCGCACCGCAACCACTTTCAGTACGCAGCATTTAGGCATTTTACCATCTTTAATCAGCAATAGACTCTAGCATACAGGAACATCTTTCATTATGGTACCGAGGGTTGGACCCGCTACCTTCCCACAAATGGGAATGTAACTTTTCATCTTAATCATCAAGGGCCTCTGCCACCTTTACTGCATCAGGCTATCGGCAAGCCCTGGAGTTCCGAGTCCACATCACTTGCGACAATTCACCATGGATTGTAAGTAGTTCGCAACAAGCATCAATACAACGTATGTGTGAAATTTCAGAGTTTCATTGTGTCTTTTACCTTGAGATAACTTCAGGCACAGCATCCTTAAGACCTAAATATTTAATTGCAGTGTTTTCAGGTGTGTTATGTATCATGGATCCTGTCCCCTAGACACAGTAACTTCAGTGTAAGTAAAAGGCATGTAGGGGGCTTACATCCTACACTCTCGTGGTAGTACAAACTACCACTTAAACTTGTGTGTCAGTAAGTACACATAACAACATCGCAACAGCATCAGCATTGACGGAGATGCCAGGGATCCACAAGGGCCGTCAGTCGATGACCCCATTTGCTCTATCTAATGGGCTGGTGGCGGCACACTAACCACTTTGCCCTGTCTGAGAAGTCAGACGGGGTGAGTACAGTATCTCTGGGAAGCTGAGTACATCAAAGCATGCAGAGGAAGTAGGAGGAGAGGAGGGAGAAATACAAGGAGGAGAGGAGGGAGAAATACAAGAAGGAGAGGGAAACTAAAGGTACATGCCACCATTCAAGGCCATGAGCTTAAAATGTGGAGTCAGTAAAGCAGTGCGTACTTGCTAGCACGACTTTAAATCCAAACGAGGAGAAAAAAAATTGTTCAGGCACAAGCTTCAACACTACGTCCAACAAGGATCACAAACACATGCTGGCAGCACCAGTGATGGCTCGTAAATCCGAAAGAAGTGAATCGCCATGAGCAAAAGGGAGGAATATAATTTGGAGATCACTCAAATAAAAATGTGTTGCTGCTAGGAGCCTATCACTAGAAACTCCTAAAATTTGTGATGATAAAACTGATAGTTAATCTTTCAAAACTTATGTTATATCATGAACTGATGCATACATGCACAAAACATGGTATGTAACTACTCTAATGAGTTTACCTGGCCACAGAAGATCAATACCACTAATTAAAACCAACTGCTCATTCAGAATAGCATGTTTGTATACAGATTATTGTGGATATAAACTGTATCCTAGTTCACGACTCAGCAAATTACCATATTCTATTCACTATTAACCAAATTGTATTTCACATAGTATCTGAAAGTGGTGCTTCTTAGAAAAAATGTATGTCATCAAAATGTGTCAACGTGGCAGATTCCACACCCAGCCAGCAAACCAACTACACTAACTTGGAGTAAATGACAGGCTTGTGTTTCTGCAATAAAATAGCCCCACATATTTGAGGGTTTTAGATAACATTTGCTAGTGGCGGGCTGTGGCTCAATTTTAAAATTCTACTAACAAACGCAACTTCCAACTTTGCTTACCCTCCTACGTACTTACCGTTTTATAATACCTAACATTAGTTATAAAAATGGAAACAAAATTAATTTAATAATAATTACACTGAAAATTATTTAGAGAGCAAATGACAAATTATAAGAGAACTCCCATTTTCCCAAACACTTTCATCCACTTTCCTAGTAAAAATAAGGACTGTAGTATGCAAACGGAACGACTGCTCACCCTGCCGAAGGTACGCAGCAGGGTAACTTGCGAGTTCGATTCATTGCTAGTCGCTCCCATTTGTGGAATTAAATACTAGATAGCAACGCTACGCGTGTACAGTACGGGAGTTACAAAACTCTGTTTCTCGAATCAAAAACAGGAAACTCAGATTTATATGTGTTTAAATTTAAAGTTTGACGCCGGCTAACAGCCAGCGTTGCTAGAGCCCATGACGGTGCTCACCACACATGTGTCACGTGTCCCGCACACGCGCAAAGAGGACAATAATTTTGAACTTTCACATAAATGTTATTTTCAGTGTAAAATGTGTAATATTGTATTTGCAGGGTTTAATATGTCTTAAAATGTGTTAAAGTGTTTGTTGCCATTTTTAAATTGTTTGGTTATAAAATTCAAATTGTCCGCGGCACCAAGCTCAAGAACACTGGAATTCCAGCATGAACGCCGTTATAAAGAAACACTAAAATCAATGGAAATTCATAAGAAAATTATACAAATGTAAAACAATACTTAATTTAATTTGTGCCATTTTATTTCTAAAATAAAATGTTTTACTCTGCGTGCATAGCACTTCCGCTTATGTGAACCCTGTAGGCGGCCATGATAGGTCCGTTCGACGCTTGTATCTGGACAATCTGTCGAGGAGAACTGGTGAGGTAAGACACTGTCACGAATGCACTACAACTTTTGTTCACTGATGTAGGTTTCCATAGTCAATTTAGTTTACCGGTTAACCTTTGCTTGCGCACATTTTGCCAGACATTTACCCAGCATTATGCTTCCGCTTTACTAATTTATTTTGCCCTTGTGGCATTTTTAACTTACTCGAGGAGAATGAGTAGAAAGATGTTGGAGAGGTCATGCGACCTGCCGAACTAGAATCAGGCGCCATCCGCCTATGTTTATGGTGTTTCATTGTAACTTCTGCATTATTGCTATGTGCAATTTCAAGGGCTTTCTTTTTATGCATGTATTTGAGGGTATTTTTCATGTATGAATATTTTACGGCAACATCACGTATAACCATGTGGCTGACTGATGCTGAGTATTTGTATACACCATCATTGCGTTTTGAGAGCTTATTTATGTAACATTGTATGTGCAATAGTTTATTCAGGGTTCTATGTTAAATTTTTGACAGGTTCTGTGTAATTTCACGTAAATTGATGCTTTATGTTCTTGACCACACGGTCATGTTAATGTAATCATGTAAATCGTAAAGAGAATAATTTTATCAACAAGAATAATATTTTGTCTGAATTTAATTTGCTATTTCCATGAAGAAATATCGCAATTCCACCTGCACCACGTGGTCTGCTACGAACTTCATCCAGCGGCAACCGTGCCATCTAAACTTGTTTTCACACATGTGTGTGTTTATTGTAAATATTCATCTCGTGTCCCATCTTGTTTCATGTATCATTCAAAGGTTCATGTAATTCTGTAATTAGTGTACGGTGCAATTATTCCCTTCCTAGCCGGCTCTGTGTATAGACCATCACCACACTACTCACGTGCCGGCAGGCGAGCCCAGACGAGTTTGCATTAGTGATGCCAAGTAGTCACACATGTTAAAATGTTTTCATCAAGAGTTTAATTTGTAATTCACCGTGTCCTGTCTTCAGGGAAAAACTGTAAGTCCACCCCAGCAGCTGTCGGCTCTCTTCCCTTGTGAAGGCTGTGCTTTCACGTACCTCTGTAAGATCATACATCCAGGCATGTGCTAGATTAATTGTGGACTGGGGAGCACCCAAGTGGAATTGGCTAGTCATGACCAAGATTATCATAATTTAATTGGCACATTGATATGTTTGCACAATATCAATAAAAACAAGTCTCACAGTAAACTTGCCACTTTCATTTGTAGTGACAGTGGCCTAGCCACATGTATTTTTCAAGTGATTAATATGTTTAGTAAAAGTTTAGTATTGCCTACATGTTTGTAAGTACGCACGGGTGAGATGGACACATAGAACCCACAGCATCCCTGAGAACCCTGAGTCTCAATAGTGCGGTGATTGGGAAGCACCGCTGGTGCCCAAATTACCTGTAAGTATTTGTGTCATCGTTCGTCTCGTGTTTCACCTGATGGCGTCAAGTTAAGGCGAAAACTATAAAGAGTCAAACATTTCCAATATGTATACGGTAAGCATTGCTTACCTTGTGTCTATGGAATAAACGCCACTGTCAAACTTATATTTCATGTGTAGTGTATTGTGCAGTGCTCACTTTAACATACTTCTAGTGAAGAGGCGGGTAACAGGTGACAGTATATACTAATAGATCAACCAGATAAAATAAAAACTAAGTAATGTAACATCTGGGAATTTGTGTAAGCTTGTTTTACATGCATCAGTGATTTAAGGTATGTTAATTATAATTCTTTGGTGTTCTTTCTGGCCAACTAAGCAATTCAAATCAATATTTCGGAGTATGTGTTAACGTATTTGAATTACTGAAAAAAATTTTATTTATGTGAATATTTCCATTTTGCTAACTTTTTCCTTGCCAATTAAACTGTTTCCAAACTATGTTACATGGTAATGAGTGGACATAATTTTTATACTAAGAATCAATGTTTAACTAACTATATCATCCTCTGTGGTATGTTGTTAGAAAAGAAACCACTTGTTTACTTGTAAAAGGAGTGACACTAATTTTGCCAATCACAATAGGGAAACTTGGAAATTTTGTCTGCTATGCCCATTTTGTTTTCACTGTTAGGAATGTTTTAATAGTAATGAAAAGGAAAAAATGTTATTAAGAATAAGGAACATTGAAGGGCAGTCAATAAGTCATAAGTAAGTGTTGCTGAGCCCTTAATTTATTGCTCCAAGTATGCATTCTGGACTGAATAATTTTAGCAACAAGAGAATGCTGTAAACAAAATTTGTCGGCCAAGATTTGATATCGGCCAGCTTACCAGGTCTAAGGGCAATCTAAAGAATTCGCAGAATTTTTATGCTGCCAACTAGTCTTACAGCTATTACAAGAGGCTTGTGATCTTCACCCGGTTCATGATGCTGTGAGTTTCTTTTCATAAAATGTTTAATCATCAAAAGACTTGTGATTCACTATTGATTAAATTCGTGTTAGAGCGTAAGAAAACAGGTATTTGTTGTGGACTTGAAAAATGTTAAGTTGCAGTAATCTTTCCATGAGCAGTAGGATCCACCACATGGTGAATTTCCATGTACGGAGATAAAGAGAGTGTGGGTGTGGGTGTGGGTGTGTGTATACATATATAAGGAGTGGGACAATACTATGTTTTCAATACTCGATACTCTAGACAGTCTTCAGCTCGATACCCTTGATACTTTCGATACTCAATACTCTTGAGTAAAAAAAAATTTCAATAATGCAGTCAAATGATTGTAATCTACATTTTCATTGTTTTCAACCAAATTAATAATAAATTTTAAAATCAAAGAAAAGTCACATAAGATAATACTACAGATGATGGAAACAAATTTGAAATGTATATAACTTAGGAGTAGGCCTGTCAAGTTTGACGCCGTCGGGTGAGACACGAGATTAACTATGACACAAATACTTACTGGTAATATGGTCACCAGCGGTGCTTCCCAATCACAGTGCTATTGAGACTCATGGTTCTCAGGGATGCTGTGGATTCTGTGTGTCTGTCTCACCCTGCTTACTTACAAACATGTTGGCAATACTAAACTTTTAATAAATATCACTTTGAAAATAATCACTTGATAAAATACATGTTATACGGACACTGTCACTACTGAATAAAGGAGATAGTTTACTGATACTTGCTTTTATTGTTACTATACGAAACACATCAACGTGCCGGTGAAATTACGATTACCACGGCATGAATAGCCAATTCCACTTGGGTGCTCCCTAGCCCGCAATTAATCTAGCGCACGCCTAGATGGATGATCTCACCAAAGTGCTTGAAAGCACAGCCTTCGCAAGGGAAGAAGGCCGACAGCGCTAGGGTGGACGGATGGTTTTTCCCTGAAGACAGGACACTGTGAATTTCAAATGAAAACCTTGATGAAAACATTTTAACACGTGTGACTACTTTGCATCACTAATGCAAACTCGTCTGGGCTAGCCCGCCAGCACGTGGGTAGTGTGGTGACTGCCTCTACACAGAGCGGCTAGGACAGAAGTAATTGCACCATACAAAATACATAAAGTCCCTTAAAAGATGATGGGGTACGAGATGAGTATTCACAATATACACATACGTATGAAAACAAGCTTAGGTGGCACGGATGCAGCTGGATAATTTTCATAGCGGACCACGTGGTGTAGATGAAATTGCAATATTTCTCCTTGAAAATGGCAAATTAAAATCAGACAAAATGTTATTCTTAGAGAGAAAATTATCCTCTTTACGACTTAAGTAATTGAAAGCATGTAGCAAGCCTGATGGCAGTAAAATCCAATATTAACATGAAAGCTTGGTCAAGTACAAAAAGCATCAATTACACGAAAAATGCATTGAACCCTGAATGAAACATATGTAGAACCCTGAAATAAATTGTAGCACACTCGATTTTATGCAAATAAACTCTCAAACTGCATGGATGATGCAGATATATACTTGGCATAGGTTAGCCACGTGGTTGTACATGAAATTTCCATAAAATATTCAAACATGAAAATACCCTTAAAATACATACATAAAAACAAAGCCCTTAAAATTGCGCATAGCAATTATATATAAATAAATCCGGAACGCCACTAACATAGGTGGATGATGCCCGATTCAAGTTTTGCGGGTTACGTAACCTCTCCGACATCTTTCTCCTCTCTCCTCGAATAAGTTTGAAAAATACCACAAGGGCAACGTATTAGGCAGGAAAACTTCTCATGTGGGAACTCCTTAACAGGGTTTCATTGTATATGAATAGCGTGAAAATTATTGCATCATCTAAAGATAACTAACTGATCTTCCATTTGATGATAAAATATTCAACTTTGCTTCATATTAAATAAAGATTTATCACATGCCTCACATTTCCCTACTTCGAAACAGATACATATGTTCATTTCTTTTTCTTGTAAGTGATTTGATCTCTTTGTGAATCTCTATCAAAGTCTACAATTTAATGTACTCATTTCTTGAAGTTCACCACCCTGTGATACAACCCATGCACATAATAGCACCGAATACAATGGCCTTAAGGCATAATACTGTGGCAAGAGATATTTGGAAATCTGTAACACTGGTATCAGAAATTGAATGGAGATATTTTTTTTCTTAAAACTAATTTTTTTCCCACAAAATTATACAGTAGGCTATTAACAAGTAAAATATTTTTGTAAAAAAAAAAAACAATATAGATGTAGTAGGCTGCAAAATTAGAATAGAACTGTGAATGTTAACAAGGAAAATGTCAGCACAAATAGAAGCACTGCGAGCTTTGATTGAATGATTGAGTGGCTAACTAATGACAGTAAGTGCAAGTTTTAATAAGAATGTAGACAGTGAAATTAGTAGTGTTAGTGAACTAGCAGACAGGAAAATAGACAGTGAAGTGGTCAAGAAACTGGACAATAAAATAGAGATTGTGAATGAGAATGTAGATAAGAAACGAGATGGTGTGAATGAAAACTTATACCAAAAGATAGAAATAGAAGGTATTAGAGAGTCAGTGAAAAATAAAATAGACTGTGGGGGCAAGAAATTTGACAGCGTGAATGAAATAATGGATAGTGTTAATGAAAGAATGGATAATGTTAATGAAAGACTGGACAGTGTAAATGAGAGTGGACAGTGTTGTGGAGGAAACAAAACAAGAAGTTCGGGGTGAGCGACTAAGGAAGAACTGAGATTGACCACCACCAAGTCAATTAATGTTGGCAATGGGGATAAGATAGAATCATTGTATGAGAGGCTAAGCAGTTTTGCAGTGTGGGTGGCTAAAGGAGTCGCAATTAAACCTGCCCCATATGATGGACAAACACGTTTGTGTGAATACCAGTACCAGTTTGAGATAGTCGCCACTTTGAGTGGTTAGACCGATAAGCAGGAAGCATACTACCTTGCAGCTGTACTGAGGTAACCTGCACTGAGTATACTGCAGTTCTTGCTAGAACAAAATCGACTGGAGGACCTCATACTGGTGTCAGCATTGGAGATGAGTTTTGGTGATAGATACTTGTGACACGCCCACCATTCCCAACTATGAAGTTGCATCCAATGACCAGAGATATTACTGCAGGAACTGTGGCAGGACATCTTGTGGCTATCACATGTGTCTCTGGAGAGGTGCTCTGAGGAGATGTGCAGCATCATTGCAGCCAACTTCTTTGTGGATGCTATTGCTGATCCAAATATGCACCTAGAGATATGCCTGGTATCGCCACACAGTATGCAAGATACCCTGGCCCTAGTATTGAAGGTGGAATCAGCAAAAAAGAGCCGATGTTCCAGCAAAAAGTGCAAGTAGCTACACTATGCTGTGAAGACAATGTCACATTTAGGATGTCTTGAAGACATTGGAGGTCAGAATGATTGACACTGCTGCCTGAAAATGTGCTACGAAGTTCCACTTTTGTTCATCTAAACATTAGAAATGTTGTAGTGTAACTGAATAGGGATTCTGAAGGCCCAATTCCTTCTAAGAAAAAACAGGACTTGACAGACAGATGTGAATACAACAGAAAACTTGCTGAAGTGGCTGAAATTAGTGGTGGAGGACCTTCTGAACTATGTAGAGGTAGTGAAACCTGTCCTTCGTTGATCAAGGTGCTGAGAATGCTGAAACTGAAGGGGAGGGACATTTATAAGCTTGGTGTTTATGGATGCTATCCAATACCGATCATTGAGAAACAGGCCAAAAGACAGCTTAACCAATAATTAGATCTGGCAAGAACGGTAATGATAATTACTGCCAAAACTACCGGCAACACTATACCTCAGAAAAGTAATGAAGATCGTTACGTAGCAGTAAGAAGAAAGAAGATACAGAATCTGGACTGCCAAAGAAGTCGCCCCACAATTAACGTAACAAGAGAACAAGCAAAGTCCAGTTGAGAGAGTTGCTCACAAGTGTCTTGAGGGGAAGGAATACAATTAAGGTGCAAGAGAGAACACATCTTAGTGTCTACTGGCATCAAGATTAACGCTTCACATGAACCAAGAATTGTAGGCGATGCATTCATGGAAGGATAGTTAGTGCGGCTGAGTAACAAGAAACACTGTGGGGGCTACACAGCTTGGTGCCACGAATTTTCGGCAGGTCCTTAGCAAGTTTTGAAGCAAGTAAGCCGTAAGTCCTTCCAGACTTGTCATGACTCCATGGAGGAAAAGTCTAAGGTTGTTCAATTTGACAGACCGGGATTCTACGAATGTCTAGAGGGGAGACAGTTTGGGATGAACAGACTTGAGGAGGTGGCAGTGTTTACATGGGCCCTACTCCTTTCCTGCACCACGAGAATGTCTCTCCTCACCGTGACAGGAAGTAAGTTGCCATACTTGACCAAACCTCCCTGGCCCCTCCCTTAGGTGGACTCACTACATTGGCTGAAGGGTAGTGCCACCACCCCTCCCCCTTTGCTAGAGCAGTCAGCAGCCAGGACCCTTGCACAATATTTCTGGAGTTCTCCCCCAACTGTGTGGACCGATGTGTGGATATTTTTCTTGATGGGGCACTGACTCCAATAAATAGTGCTACACCTCATGAAAGGGGATGGGAGCAATGGCAGTTCTGTGGTAGCCACCTGGCCAAGTGCAACGAGCGGTGAATGAATAGGAGGACCAACAGGGAAGGCAAGAGATACTGCGGCAGACACATGTGTTAGAGGGTGACTAGCAAAGTGTGTGTGTTGTGGAGAGAGCGTTACCCGGCGAGTAAAGTGCGCATGTGTATCGGCAAAACCAGCCCTGGGTGTTGCTTCCCGTTCTTGCTTAGTCTTTGTTAGGCCCGACTGCTTCTTCAGCCCTAGGGAGTGGCAAAATGCGGGGCCAACATTGAACTATAGCTGGCATAACCCAAAAAAAAATCTCCTGTTTGCTCAACGCACAACACAGCTCATATGCAGATACTTGAGAAGTGACACCATGAGACTCATTGCACACAGACCTGTTTTATCCAGGTAATGCTAGGTGGTGGCATCATTTACAATTCTTCAACATCACCTCCCTTTACACCCTCAACAACCAACCAAAAAACTGCCATCATAATGGCCAGCAATGCCCTCATCACGAACTATAACATAAAGGAGTTATTCATGTCAGCTGTTAAGAAGATATTGAAAATGCATAGGAAAATATGTAAAAGTGAACTAACCCAACACTAAAATAACCATTCCTACAGTAAAGATGCTTACAGTCCATACGAGGAATTTATGCTGAGGGCAGTGATTTGGCCTGGGAGTTCTCCATTCACATATGGTGTGAGGCACACAAGGTACGCCTGGAAACCGGGCAGCTTCTTCTGGGGGCCCTGCCTCACCCGCAAGGGCGTCGTCTGCTCCAGAGATAACTGAAACCACATGACATCACAAGTGTTTGTCACCCACAATTGCTTTTAATATCATATGGTTACTATGATGCACTTTACTCATTATTGCCCTGTTTGCCTACAGATAAGTGAGCACATACACCAGTCTCAGCTTACCAGCATTTGCACTTGAATTAGTTGTATACATAATGGTAGCACTGTCATATAAAAATAAGATCATTGTGGCATGTTCTAATACACAATAAATACAGTACATTTTTGTTTGAAAATTCGATATACTGTATTGTGAAAAAACAATATTTTACAAAATTTACTGTAAGCAAAATAACATCTACAGAGCAGTCAATTTCATTGCATCATTTGTTAAAATACATCACTTATAGACAACTTTATGGTTACTATCCATGTGCAGGATTACTGAGCGGACACAAATCTCGGAACACAGTCAGGGTGGCAACAGAATAGCCATAAAAAATTTTCAGTAAATAAAATCACTACATTAAATTGCTAATTTATTTACAATTACTTGTTTTAGCATTACAGTCATCACACAACAGACACCAAAGCTCACCTCAATTAACTCAGTCCATATACAGGAACATGAGAAAACTTTATAATAATGGCACCCTTACAAACAACGAATGAGAACACAAAATTTCTGTTCAGAGAATTATTAATGTTTACGTAGTTCCCACACTTTACACAGCAGACACATGAAACAGCTGCAATACAATGAACCAAGCAGAATATGATGACAGCATCACATAAACCATCAGAAATTCACGCTACCAAAAAAGTTACAATGCAAGAACTTTACAAAGACAGGTGGTCTTCCCCTCCTGGCACCCTAACAACCACCCACAGCGACAAAAGTAGCATTGTAGACAAAGGTTCAGTCGAAAGAGATGAAAAAGTATGCATGGTCACGGATGCTTGCCGATGTGAGTTACACTGATCACTCGTGTGTTCACTATGATGATCAGTTCTGTTATACAAGGTGGAGGTGAGTGCTCACAGTTAATATCACCACAGCATCTTACCCCCACGCTTCATGTCCACTGTGCTACCAACTTTCCCAAATACGGTCATCACATGCTGCTGCTGCTATTGTATCATTGTGTATTACAAAACATCCCTCAGACACTAGTGTAAATACAGTCCCATTCACGAACCCATCAAAGCCAAACTGCATCAAAAATAACAAACAACTGCGTTTACAGAAGATACTCTAAAACGAAAGAATACCAATGAAAAACTTTACAGCCCTTATCAGAGATTCTCTACTCTACTGAAACTATAAACCATGCAGCAAATACACAAAAAGTAACACTGCCAAACATCTAAAATACTTAAGAACCAATCACTTTCCTTCACAAACACCAAAAAGAAATTAAAATATTCCATTAATATCTATCAGGACCATTAGAATGAAAAAAAAATTAATTCCATAAGTCATGATAAAAGATAATAGTTTAGGACCAGGATATGCTGTCATACCTTGCAAACCAAAATTTACATAAAAGATCTTCCTCACTTACATTAACATTAATTCCACAAATATATCTAAAGATCTTTTGTGCCCAGTATTTTCTCCTTCTGCGATGTTAAAGTGATTTATCATAATCAATCAATGGTCCCACTGCTGGTGTTTGTAAAACAACCTTAATTCTAGACTTAATGCAGGCTACTTGCTCATGAGTGCCAGGCTAACTGGCACTATACATAACAAGACAGCCTGATGGTGTGCGTCTCACATGAGTTACTCATCGCATCTGATGTGCCTTCTATTGTGATACCTTAGAGAGTGATGACATGAGCATTTCTTTCTTCTGCCAGAGGTCAAGTCAATAAGAATGAAGAGAGTCTGTCAGACCAGCACACCAAATCAATCAATGTAACCCAGCCCTTGTTTTGCCTGACATGAGAACAGCATGGCACGAAGTCCAAGTGATGGTTCCTTGACATGCAGTTTTGTTAGACTGCTTTGAGTACTCAAACACTCACATCTTCACCTTTTACCACATTATACATTCAGCAGACTGACAGGATGCTGACTCTGCTTATAACTGAGAGAGCACAATAATACTCATTAGAGCTTTTAACTGACAGAGACTGCAGCAACTCACCAAGACCAATTTTACACTTAGTATAAATCTTAGTACAAAGCATAAATATACTTCATCTATGCTCAGAGCATGCTACAAGCATAGAAACATCTACTCATAATACATCCTGTGTTGACATATACCGTTACTTGGGGTAAAAATATATTTATATACAACTTTAATTCAGTAGCACTGAAGGTTGTTTTCCATATTCATGGTCAAAATAATTCAACTTATTATCAATACAGTAATAACAACCGGGCCATGGTAAAATTAATAATTTTGGAACATTTGTATGAGTAGTTGTGATCTGGTTGGTCAAAATGGGTTGATGCTCCACAGGTGACATCGCTATCCTTTCTAGCCTCGCCACAGACCCTAACAAAAAGAGACATTAGGCCGTATATGCTACAGGGAACCCTTGCAGCCCAGGGTTGGCTAAGGCCAACTGATGCTGCCTGCTGGTCCGCAACTTGCTTCGCATCTCAACGCACTTACCCCTTTGGTAAGTGCCACTTCTTCACCACCCTCTCTCTTCACAACCTCTCCAGTACCCACACTCCCTGCACCGGCCCTGTGCTCTACGTATAAATAGAAGACGCAGAACAGATTTCGAGGCTGTCTCTTGCAGCTCTGTTATAGAATGTTACTCTGCTCAGACACGTACCAATTTCTTCAACCACTAGCTGATCCTTGTAGCTCTAGCAGAACGTCACTCTGCCTAAACGTGGACAACATCACTTTCATCTACCAGCTATTGCAGCGCCAGTCTAAAATGCCAAGCTGTCCGCCAGCTGACTGAAACCACCTGCACTTCACAGCTACCCCACTAGCCATGCAGGTTCAGCCAAAACCACTGGGATCATCTACAACCCCCACACCTCCATGCCTCCCGAGACTAGGCGTCACTTTGGTTAGTATCCTAGTGCCAGCCCTTGGGTTTCTAGTCAGAGTACAGGCTGGTTATGTGTGTTTGCTGTTTCAGCAATAAACAGACATAAACCCATTTGGGTGGATTATCATTTGCAGCTACTATTCTTTTACAACCAGCTTTCTGATACAATCTGCTTCACTCAAGAGAACCTCTAAACACATTTGCAGGAGCAGGCATGTGATGCCGCCCTTATACCTTCCTTGGCAATAGGGAGCCTCGTCTCCAAGGAGCAGTGGCCCACTCAACTGTTGCACCCTTCTGTAAGTGCTTGGGTCTGCCGGCAACTCCCCCTCCCCCCCGCCACTAAGTCAACATACTTGTAGGAAGGCCAACAGCCACCCAGTTTGGGAGCTGTATCTCTTCATGATGCTTGAATCTAGGACGACTTCCCGAGTAGAGGCAGTGGGCCGGACACACAACACAATTTATTCAAAATGACTGCCATCCCACTCCCCTCCCCTCACCACACCCCACCCCACCATCATCCCAAAGCTTCCCACACATCCACAAACCTGTCCTCCTCCCCACCCCACCGTGCCTCTCCCTATTCCACTGTTCGGCTGATGGGTTCCCACTCCCCTCTGCCCACCCCCTGTCAGATGTGTTGTGATTGGCTGATTGGTTCAACCTACCCTGTGAGGTGTGCTGTGATTGGCTGATGGGTTCCCCTCCACCCCCTCTCCCTGAGGTGTGCTGTGACTGGGTTACACCCCCACCTCACACCTGTGGGACTTTGTATCACTGGAGATGTAAGAACCGCATTTGCCGGGCTGTTGTTGGATGAACTGCTGACAGATTGGAGCTATAGCGACCAGTGCACGGAGTGAGTCAGTCCTTGGTTCGAGACCCATCGAGGGTAATTACATACTAAGTACACATGTTGACCCTTCGGCTGCCGAACCACAACTGATAAAGTTGGAAAGGGAGGTTCAGGGTATAGGAGGGGGTGAGGTTATTGTTTCAACAACCGAGGAGAGTAAATACGTGTGATTAGATTTTTGTTCACATCTACACCATAATATAATAAAGAGGTAAAGTTTGTTAGAGGAAAATCTCTGGAAATTCTTATTAGATTTTTTTTAAATCTTTCACTGGTAAGTAGCCCGGACCTTCTGGATGAACATAGGCTGTACATCATGACACTATGACACCAGGTAAATTTTAAACACAAAAAATTTTAATAAACATAACACCATTATATTACTACTTTTTATGTACATTTATACCCAAAATTATAGATTTACAAAAGAAATGTTCAAATATATTCATTTAAAATAATGTTATAATTAATTTTATTACTTTAACATACAATTATATTAAAATAATAATATGTACGTAAAATATTTTTGTAGAGAATTTAATTAGCTACTTAATTATATTTTTGCCATATCTGTATTAGTTTAACAAGAATTTCTAATTTTTTACACTTAATTTTAAATGTAAATTAGAAAGTTTGCAAAAATAATATACGTTTAATTCAAAGAAAAAATATATCTTGAGAAATTTCAAAATTTGTGAACCAAGTGAGAGAAAAATGAGCTACTTGGCTGCTTTCTAAGCATGTTCTACAAAACCCATCAAAGATAAATTGAAACAATGTTACAAAAAATGTTGCAAGTAGTTGTAAGTTGTCGCAATAAGTCGCAGGTTGTCGCAAGCAGTCACAAGTTGTTGCAAGTAGTCACAGGTTGTTTCAAATAGTCGCAGGTTGTCGTAATTAGTCGTAGATAGTTGCGGGTGGTCACAGATAGTCCCAGTTAGTCATGGGTAGTCACAGATAGTCCCAGTTAGTCATGGGTAGTCACAAGTAGTCCCAGGTAGTCCCAGTCAGTTGTGGGTAGTCACAGGCAGTGGTGAGTAGTTGCAGTTAGTCATGGGTAGTCGCGAGTAGTAGCAGATAGTCACTGGTAGTCACTGGTAGTCCCTAGTAGTCGCTGGTAGTTGCAGGTAGTCACAAATAGTCTCAGATAGTCATGGATTGTTGCAGGTAGTCTCGGGTAGTCACAAGTAGTCGCAGGTTGTCACAATCAGTTGCAGCATGTTGTGGGTAGTCACAAGTAGTCATGGGTATCACAGGTAGTCCCAGTTATTCATGGGTAGTCACGGGTAGTCACAGGCAGTGGCAGATAGTTGCAGGTAGTCATGGGTAGGTGCGAGTAGTCGCAGATAGTCGCGGGTAGTCACAGGTACTGACTGGTAGTTGCAGGTATTCACTAGTATTCACTGGTAGTTGCAAGTAGTCATGGGTAGTCGCAAGTAGTTACGGGTAATTATGCATAGTCATGGGTAGTTGCAAGTAGTCATAGTTAGTTACAGGTAGTCACGAATAGTCGTATATAGTCACAGGTAGTCGCAGGTAGTCAAGGGTAGTCACATATGTACGTATGCATTTCAGTAACTCCATAAAACTTGAGCGGAGCAAGACTATTGATAAAAGATTTGCGGAACATCATCATCGAAGCAATAATATTAACTGGGCCTGCCGCCGGAGAGCTATTACATAATCCATGTATCCCTACAATCTCAACGGAACTGCCTATTCCTTTCAAGCGGTTGCAGTTTCCGGTGAAGGTATCATTTGCTCTCACAATAAACAAATCCCAGGGACAAACTTTCAAATTTGTGGGAATAAATTTGAGCAAGGGTTGTTTTTCTCATGGCCAATTATATGTCGGGTTATCTAGAGTCTGAACTCCAGAAAACCAATATATTTTGCTACCAGATAATAATAAAACAATAAATATAGTATACAAAGAAGCTCTAAAACTAATTAATGTAAATTTAATAAAACCTACGATGCTGAATTTACATTGGCATGACAGGCATAATGCAACAGTGGACGCAACAGATGTGATGACACTGTAAATTGTGTTTATAATGAAAATACTGTGATGCGACGTAACACCAAAAACACTATTTTGACCACTCATGGCTGAAAATATGATAATTGTCGAAGAAGGACATCTGTGTATTTATGAAAAGGAACGAAGAATAATAACTTGAAATACAAACAACCACATGAATGTTTATGTTTTATAGTTTTCCCATTAGAAAAAATAGTATCAGCCTAACCATATCATTGAAGGATATTATAGCCAGGTTGGCATTCTAACCTGTTTTACTTTTGCCGAGTTACATTTGTTTGCATTCTGTTTATTTTATTTTGATGGAGGTGTGGAAAATTTTGCTCATATGGAAATAACATTCAAATTATTGTAACTTCAAAAACTTCAACTTCAATGAAAAAACAAAATTCAATATATAAGTCGCTGTTAAAATTCGTATAGATGCAGCAATACACACTAACACTTTGTCCAAAGTTAACCTTACACTCATTGAATTCAAGATACAGATAAATAAACCCCTTGAACACATATTTTACTATGGAAATCCTTACAAGTTTACTTCACTAAAATCACATTTGTTCGTCACTAGAATTAAATAAATAACTTATTTGCATAATTGTTCAGTAAAATCAACACTGCGCAGGTTTCCTGAAACCACAGTTTTACACAGTGGTAAACACATTATGATTCATATTACATTTCACTCAAAAAAATCACACCACAGCATTACCGACAACCAACTATGCTAAGCAAATTAAAAATAATTAACTACAGATAAACTATTCCAACAACACCTACAAGATTATCTTCGCATGTTATTACAAATGTTACCAACTTAACATTGCCACCAATTTACAACAAGAAAATACACTCACTGACGATTGTCACGCCCACAACGCAAAAAAATGGGAATTTATTTCTATTCAGAAAATTTGTCACGCCCGAGATTTCTGTCGTGTTGACGTCAAAAATACTCGTCTGTGATTGGGTGAAGCATTACTTCCATCGCGTCACACTCATCACATTGCGCCTGTCGCGCCAATGTAAATCCAGTATGAAAAAAATACTTTGGAATAAGAGGTTCATATTTCCTATTTACGAATAAACAAAGTTAATTTGAGGATTATACTCCCCCGGTATTGTTAATCCAAACTTAATAAAACCTATGGAAAAAATAACTAACTAACTGGCAGGTGGTTGCTATTTAAAATAATATGGTAAAATTAATTTTCTTACTTTAAGTTCTAATTATGGAAAAGAAATTTTAATTACTTTTAAAATGTAAATTTGAATGTTTATAATAAAAATAATAATAAAACCTATTAATGCTATTATTAATTATGTATATAGAATAATAAATAGATACCCAGCAAAGCAAGCGAGGGTAATAAATAATTGCACAATGTCTAAGTACACACATGTATAATTTGCAGTTGCACAATGTCTAAGTATGTGCAATGAGAATAACTAATTACAAACACTAAGTACAAACACTGTGTACATGTCCGCTCTCTAGTACTGCTCACTTCTGACTGAGCTGAGTTTCACTAATATGAATAGGTTATACCCACACCATCATATTGGAACAGAGTTCCAGCCCCACGCCACCGTCAGACACAGGCCAGCATGCATATCGCTTTCGTCTAAGCAGCACGCGAGACACCGGGCACTTCCCAGGGCATTGACTAAGTAATTTGTCATGCCGCCGCATGGAGGAGCCACCAAATGGGGAATTCTCTTTTTCTCTCCTCACCCCTTCTCTCTGATGTCAACATTCTCTGCAACAGGTCATGACTGGCCGGCCACTGGCTTGTCTGGAAAACCTCCCCCTCTAGCCAACTACGTATAATGCCTGCCGTTGTTACTTACCATAATTTCCCACATGTTTGTATTAAAAATTATAAGCAAACTTGTACTTAGATGTCACTTACGTAAACATTCTAAAACTCTTGTTTTCAACATTTACTCCGGCACTTTTTTTTTATTTTCTCACATACTGTATAAGTGTTAGTCAAAAACTAATGGCGTGCGCGACATGTGTTACTGTAGCGAAAATCCGAGTGAGATACGAGATGTATTGGACCACGTTATTTTATAAGGGATAAATTTATTTTAAAAATTCATATTATATTTTTGGAACCATTCAGCATCGGTTTGCATGATGCAACTGGCGTTAGTATATTTAATAGGTGAAAGTACACCAGTGTGATGCAAACTACGTTAGTCAGTAGTAACACTATATCGGTTTGCGTCATTATTCAATGTTAACATAGTCTGAATGTTGAACAGTGAGTGATGAGCCTGCGTGCTTCAGATCAACGGATCAAAAATTCGAGGAAAGGTGTGTTGTGAATGGCTGACAAGTTCTTGTACCCTTCTGAAGAATGCCGTGATTAATTGGTATCTGTGGGAGATATCCTTTTGGTTGATAAAATATCCCAACAATCTTTTACTAAACTTTAAAGTTGTTTCCAGAATGACAGGATAGGGGAGCGGTATAGGACAATATAAAGTGAGTACAGAGTTGATGGAGGAGAGTCGAGGAGTCGCCCACTCCTTGGTTAGAGAACCATAGAGGTTAATTAGATTTTTATTGCGTAGCAAGTATTTACACGTAGTGAAGAAGGATCATGAGTATTTACACGTAATAAATAAGTACATGTAATTCGTAATGGTTCGAGAGCCATAGAGGGTAATTATATTTTATTTTCGTAACAAGTATTTACATGTAATGAATAAGTAGTGTATTTGCGTAAAGAATTAAGTTCACACAACTAGTATTTGCATAATGAGTAAGTAGCAAATATAAGTACACACTTTTACCCACAGATTAATGAAAACCAAATTTCTGAGTTTGTAAGGTTAGGAGCAAGATTTATAGGGTTGAGGATTTACTACTTGGTTCGAGACCTCTCAGCAGTAAATAACACGTAACTAGATTTTTTTATTCCATAACAAATAAATACCGTGAGTATTGCATCAAAATAAGTACCAAGAATAATTAGACCCTAAGTACACATCCTACCTGGGCCAATGCTCACTTCCGATAGACCTGCAATTTACTAATATGTTTAACTTATACTACCGTCATGTAATATCAAGCACACTGAATATCAGGCGGACAGACATTAGTCTTTCCCAAACCATATCTCATTGTCTTCAACTCTCGAAGTGGAAAGAAATGGGTCCGCGCTCCGTCCTCTTAGACACATTTACCGGTGACCGTGACATTTCAATTATAATTTTTTTTTAACTTGTTACATAAAATTTAAAAAATAAATAAAATCCCAAATGAAACAGTTACTTCACCCAAACCACGCTTTCCTCGATATGCTCGAATTACAAAAACCAATTGCCATTATTATTGTATGTTAAAAGTAAATATTTTACTATGTTACAATAATTTTTTTTCCTACATATACCTTACAGGAATTCATTTCAGAAATCCCATTGAGAGTAAATACATGTACAGTGATTTAAACCCTACTTCAATTCCCAATGAAACTAAGTTTTACTTAACTATGTTTGTATTGGATTAATTCATGATTTGATTCCTGCCAAAGTTAAAGGACATTTATTCATATATTCCTTACTTCAACCCCAACAAAGCTAATTACATTTATACTAACACATTTCTTGATTCAAATCCCAGTTAAGATAAAAACGTGTATACCAATCAGTAATTGCGTATCAAAAACCAAAACAAAGAGAAATTTACGGAAGAACTACACATCCGAACATCTCAAAACATGGTGCAGACACATTCTAGAAAACAGTATTATCATTTCTTTAAACCATGAAACATTTTGGATGTTAAATTAGATGGAAAATAATATTTTAAAAGTAATACACTCTTTATCAAACACTGTGTTAAAGAGAGATGATCTTAATTTAATATTGTATATTAACAAACACGCCAACGTCATGTTGGAATAGTTTAAAAACAAAAGGGAAGGGGAAAACCCCCTAACAGACCTACATTCCCCAACAGGCCTGAGACTTGTCATTTGTTCCAGCTAATGGGCTGCATGCCGCAGAGGGGATCGCTCAACACTGCAACGCTTAAGTGCTCAGACCACCCCGCAAAGGCTATGAGAATGTGAGGGAAAGGAGGTGGAGAGAGTAGTTACAGAATTAACTGATGGGCGCATGCCACTAAGACAACAGACTTCCTCCACAAGTTATCCAAGACACACTGCCTGCCCCCATGCAGGCGAGGAGAATACTCTCCGAGCAACTTCACCACTAGTTACAGTTCCGTTTTGTTGTGCGAACAGAGAGGGATATAGCCACCTCTGACATCAGTCTCCACACATAATTATGTAAAAGTTAGCACAATCTTACACATTTAAATTAAATGCATCAATATAAAAAAATTTGTTTTCTAAATTTTTTTTTTCTAATTTCCTACATAATAAAGTTAAAACCCTTACTCCAAATGAAATAAATGTTCCCCGATATGTTTGAATTACGAAAACCTATATACTTTTCCCTACATACACCAAATAGGGTTTCATTTTAAAAAACAATTTCCTATAACTGAACAATTTTAGTTAAGATTTCTGTATTTGTATAATTATTTGCAATGCAACAACATGCATATTCCACATTTCGTGAAAATATACAGTTATATATGCTATTACTTATTAACTTGTTATTGCTTAAATTTGTTTTCTATCCCCAAAAAATTCAGAACTCGCCCCGTGCTAACAACTCATTCCATTCCTAAAACATTATTCCCTCACAAGAAGTTATAGTGGAAAACCAGCAGGGTGGGACTCTGACAATATATGCATTAGGCAAAACCTTTGTGTAAACAATAAAAATAAGCTCCCTAAATAGATAAGAAATTTCATATATATATATATATATTATATATATATATATATATATATATATATATATATATATATAATAATAATAATAATAATTCTGTGATGATTTTAATTATATATATATATATAAATAAAATCATCACAGAATTATTTATTGTAACCTTAAAACAATTGACACCGGCTAACAGCCAGCGGCACTAGAGCCCATGACGGAGTTCACGTGTCACGTATCCTGCACGTGCGCAAGGAGGCCGATAATTTTAAACTTTCCTATAAATGTTAATTTCAGGGTAAAATGTGTTATATTGTCTTTACAGTGTTTAATATGTCTTTAAATGTTTTAAATTGCTTGTACTAATTTTAATTGTTTGGTTATGAATATTGTGGTGCCGAGACTAAGAACTCTTAATATTCTGGCATGAATGCCATTGCAAAGAGACATTAAAATAATATTGAAATTCGTTCCAAAATTATAGAAATGAAAACAATATCTAATTTAATTTGTGCCATTTTATTTTTAATATAAAATATTTCACTCGGCGTGCATAGCACTTCCGCTTATGTGAACCCCGTAGGCGGCCATGATAGATCCATGTGATGCTTGCATCTGGACAGTCTGTTGAGGAGATCTGGCGAGGTAAGACACGGTCACGTGCGCACTACAACTTTTGTTTCCTGATGTAGGCGTCCATAGCCAATTTAGTTTACCGGTTAATATTTGCTTGAGTAAATTGTGCCCGACAATATCCCCAGCATTATGCTTCCGCTTTACTAATTTCTTACGCCCTTGTGGCATTTTTAACTTAATCAAGGAGAAGGAGGAGAAAGATGTCTGAGAGGTTACGTGATCCGCACATTTGAATCAGATGTCATCTGCCTATGTTTATGGCATTTCAGTGTAACTTTTGCATAATTGCTACACGCAATTTTAAGAGCTTTATTTTTATGTATGTATTTAAGGGTAATTTTCGTGTTTGAATATTATACGGCAAAATCATGTATAACCAAGTGGCCGACTGAAGCCAAGTCATTGTATACGCCATCAATGCATTTCAAGAGTTTATTTGTATAACATCGTCTGTACAATCATTTATTTCAGGGTTCTATGTATTTTTCATTCAGGGTTTAATGTATTTTTCACATAAATTGCTGCTTTTTGTACTTGACCACACGGTCACAGTAATGTTTGATTTCTCCGCCACCAGACATGTTACAAGCCTGTAATAACTCTAATCGTAAAGAGAATCACTTGCTCAACACAAATAATATTTTATCTGAATTTAGTATACCATTTCCATGCAGGAATATTGCACTTTCACCTGCACCACGTGGTCTGCTATGAACTTCATCCAGCGGCATCCGCGCCACCAAAGCTTGTTTTCACACATGTGTGTGTTTATTGTGAATATTCATCTCGTGTACCATCTTATTTCATGTACTATTTAAGGGTCTATGTAATTGTGTAATTAGTGTACAGTGCAATTATTCCCATCCTAGCATGCTCTGTGTATAGGTCGTCACCACACTACCCACGTGCTGGAGGGCGAGCCCTGACGAGTTTGCGTTAGTGATGCCGAGTAATCGCGTGTGTTAATGTGTATTAAAGGTATTCATTTGTAATTCACCGTATCCTGTCTTCAGGGAAAAACCCGTCAGTCCACCCTAGCGGCTGTCGGCCCTCTTCCCTTGTGAAGGTTGTGCTCTCATGCACCTCGGTGAGATCTTCCATTTAGGCGTGCGTTAGGTTAATTATGGGCTGAGGAGCACCCAAGCGGAACTGGCTAGTCATGACCGAGATAAACATTTCATTGGCACGTTGATGTGTATAAACAATATCAATAAAACAAGTCTACAGTGAATTCAATTTTTTATTCAGTAGTGACAGTGTCCTAGCCACATATGTTTTATCAATTCTTTACTTCAGAGATTTTATTAAAAATTAGTATTGCCTACCTGTTTGTAAGTACACATGGGTGAGACGGACACACAGAACCCACAACATCCCTGAGAACCCTGAGTCTCAATAGTGCGGTGATTGGGAAGCACAGCTGGCACCCAAATTACCAGTATTTGTGTCATTGTTCATCTCGTGTCTCATCCGACCGCATCACAATATATAAGAATACATAAATAACAGCCGCAAATATATACAGAACCCATGATAAAACAAACACTACTGTGATAAAATCATGTTTACATTTTAACAAATGTTTCACAAATATAGACATTCTTGTAAATAAATGACCACACAACATACACTGATATATAACACATTCAGGGATTCCTTAAGCCATTACCTCTCATCAGGGGCGTAGGAACTAATATTTTCTTGGGGAGGTGGGGCAGATGACTATAATGGTGTCATTAATTCCGTAAAATAAGACATAAATGTTACATTCTCCTCAGGTTCTTTTAATTAAGCGAAATACTACTGTTGTTAGAATATGTATCTACTTGTACAAGTAATAGGCCTACATATACGATAGGAATAATCATCGACTCTTAAATAAACAAAATTTTGTTACTTTGATAACATCAAAATTCGAAAACTTTGTGTAATTATTTTCTTGTAATACACAGATGTAAATTCATAAATGCAAAATGTAAGTAAAAGTCTAAATATTATATTACATAGGCATATAATAAAAAAATTATCTTTCATGTTAACAAAATTCAAAACCAAAATTAAATTTGCACATAATATTGACATAATTTACATTCTATATGAACAATTATATCACACACACACATTGAAACACTTGCATAATTCTTCATGAAGTACTATACACAAAGAGTAATTTACCTAAAAACTACTGTACAGTCTTGAGCAGATCAGTACATATAAAAGTATTTAATAAGTTAGTAAAATATACCAGTCATTTCTCTTGAAAAAATGTTCAAATTATCTGATTTGATCAGTTTCTTCGTTCCAGCTAGATCAAATCTTATTTTAATCTCATTTACAAGGTTGTCCACAGTTTCATAAAATTCTTTAGTTAATTTTTCTTTGGGTGTGAAACTGACTGAGGGACCAGGGTTGAGGCTATTCTTTAACTTACGTGGTACTGTGACAATTATCTTCTCAACTGGTTCCTTCGGATTAAATTTTTTAGGAAGTTCTTCTGCTTCTTCATAAGTTTTAGAAAATCCTGTCTCCAATCTAATTTTTAAAAGAGTCTGCACAAGTAAATCCACAGCCTTATTAGCACCTGCTGCACAGACATCTGCACCTTGCAATACCTTTGCTAACACTTCACAGGGGCAAAAAATGTTTATTGCAGCTGTGATGAAAAACATTGTTTCCATTTTCTGAAGCCTTTTAATATAGCCCGTAGAGTAGATTTTATCTCGTTTGATGCATTTCCATTCACAATTTCTTCCACAGTTTGTTTTACACTTCCATAGTTTTGTCTGAATCTCTTCAACGAATGTACTCTTGACAGCCCATCGTGTAGGACAAATAGGAAGAAGGTGGTATACGTTCTTCACTGCATCAGATTCTTGTGTACATGGGGGTAAAACCATGTGCGCATAAATCAATTTCTTTTTTGCACTCTCTAATATTAAACTTGAGGTATCCTTAACTATCATCAAAGTATCGCACATTCCTTCCTATTTTCTTGAAATTACTTGCAAAGCGAGATCAAGAGTATGGTTTGAACAATGTACAAAACAGCTTTTAGGAAATTCTTCAGTGAGGTGTTTCAGTGCACCATTCCACTGACCCAACATATTGGCCGCGCCATCAAAACAATGACCTCACAGTTTGTCAATGCTTATTAACATTCTCAGTAGCATGTCTTATCACAGTTGTGGGTGTACTTGCTGCTGGGTTGTTTTACCTTCATACAAATTGTATACAAAGTTACAAACTCATGCCTCCTTTAGTAGTAATTAAGAATGGAATCATTATATCTAGTGTATGCAGTGACGAAGATTTTAAGTTAAAATTTCTTTACACAAAGACTTAAATATGAAATGAATCGTTAGACACTATTTAAAATGGAACATGTGTTTGAGACTACAAGCTGTAGGGGCACTGCCCCTCCTTGTACAGAAGTGCCTCTCATGTGATGGTACATAGTAAAATATAAAGTAATTAACTTCAGACATATTCAGCACTGATTTCCAGAAAACAGGAGCGTTTTCCACTGCAACACCATTTCCACATGTCAACAAATATATTTCAAGATATATATGGGTGGTAAACACACACACATCTTTCACATGAGTATTTCTATCTAACACTTTTCACCAAACAATAAATTTTTTGATGTCTTCTCAATTTGCAAAGTAAAGTAAATTTCCTATTGCATTATATACATATATTTATGACAATTTTATGTATTTCTCTTCTAAAGTAGTTCGTGGCAACGAAATCGAACCACTTGTTCTTACGGAAACATTGCAAATAAATACATATTTTCTTAGCGCATTGACATTTTTAAACAAATATTAACATTTCAAGCATCAATGTAGATTGTGATTATGGTTACCGAGACAATGTCGTTCGTGAAAACATAATTTTCTCAGATTGAGATACTCCCTACATTAACAACACTTTTGTTCCAAATTCATTGTTTACTGTGAAATTTCTTCTGAAGAACACATATCCAACTTCTAACATAGCAGACTATGATGATGTGAGTGAGTGAAGAGATTTGGGCAGCTCTTAACACCTAGGTCTCAAGAGCTGATGAGGGTGTTTGAAGTGAATATGGAGAGGTGCCGGAACGAAAGGGAATGGGAAACAGAAGATCCCCAAGAAAACCTGCAGACCAACGGTATTGTCCGGCACGATTCCCACTTGTAAAAATCAGCTAACCCGGCCGGGGATTGAACCTGGTTCGCTAGTGGAAGGCGAGCAGGCTAACCACTCAGCCACCATGGCCCCACTATGATAATGTATCTAGTTGTAAAAAAGTTAGAAAAAATAATATTAAAAATATTTTTTATATCAAAATACTTCAATTAAATATGTGTAAGATTATGCTATTGTAGATGTGAAGCTGTGTATGTGTGTATGTATATGTGTAGCCTTTGTAGATGCATGAGCCCTCCCAGCCAAACTGATCTCTCACGAACGCATGTGTTAATCTGGGAGGAGGGGGGAGTGGGACCGCGGAGAGCTGTTCTCGCTTTGGTTGATCGGGATAGACTGATGGAGGAATGGATGGGTGAGATCTAGCTAGCCCTTTGTCGCCTCACGACCCGCCCTTCCTTCCAACTCAAAATTTGAAGACAGAATGAGATATATTTTGGGAAAGACTAATGTCTGTCCGCCTGATCTGCACTGCACTTGATATTACAACATGACAGTTGTATAAGTTAAACATATAAGTCAATCACAGGTCTGTCAGAAGTGAGCATTGGCCCAGGTAGGATGTGTACTTACGGTGTAATTATACTCTATGCTTATTCATTATGCAATAAAAAATCTAAGTATGTGTAATTTATTATCAACAGGTCTCAAACCAAAGAGTAAGTCCTCTACTCTATAGCCCATATTACCTCTAACCTTCCAACCTCATCAATTGTGTTTTGGTAGCCGTTGGGTAAACATGTGTACTTCCATTCACTACTTATTATGCTAATACAATTTGTGTGTACATCAAATTCATCTTATTACTTATGGTCAAAATCAACTCATGACGCCTGCTTCCTACATATAAAATGTGACTACTGTTAACTAAAGAAAAAGGTGACAATTACTGTGAAGAGAGATTGTGTAGTTGGTGTATTTTGACAAGTAATAAGATGAATTTGGTGTATTTTGACCAAAAGAGTTGAGGTTCCATTTTGATAATATGCTACAAGACTAGTGTTAACAACCTTCACTCATCTAAACATATAGATCTGTAAGTTGATCGAACTTCAAAATTCAAAGTTAAATAACGTAACCTAACCTATTATACAACATTCCAAACACATGATGTCATAAATATAAATAGATTTTTGCGATTTGGTAATAGCAAAATTTAGAACATGACATATCACATAACATGACCTAACCTCAACAACTTTTTGTTTAAGTGTGATATTGATGATGATGTTAGGTGTTTATTGTGCCATGATTTTGTAATTGAATAGTGTTTGAATGGTGAAAATCGGAGTTATGAATTTTTGAAGTTTCAATATGGGCGACATGATGACCTACGTGCATTGACCCCAATTGTGATTTGAAGCAGCAGAGACTACGTAGTACGACTGTGGGCTGCCGCGTTTAAGCCCAGTCAATGCATAAGAACTCAGAAATATTGCTAAGTGACAGTTTGATGAGATTATATTCATATTTATATATATATATATTTCCCCGTTTGGTGGCTCCTCCAAGTGGAGGTGTGACGAATTACTCAGTTCATGCCCTGGGAAGCGGCCAGTGTCTCGTGCATGCCGCCATAGATGAAAACGGCTGGAGCTCCGTTCCAATATAGTGGTGGGGGTATAACCTATTTATATTATCGAAACTCAGCTCAGTAGAAAGTGAGTAGTGCTAGAGAATGGACATGTACATAGTGATTGCGTACTTAGTGTTTGTAATTACTTATTCTCAATGCATGTACTTAGACATTGTGCAATTGTTAATTATGCATGTGCATACTTACACAATGTGCAATTACTTGTTTTGTGTACTTATTCATTACACAAATAAAAAATCTAAACACACATATTTGCCCTCCTCAAGTGTTAAACCAAGCACCTCACCCATTCCTATACCCTGCCCTTTCAATCCCATTACTTGTGGTTCAGCAGCCGAAGGGTCAACATGTGTACTTAGTATGTAATTACGCAAATACATGTAATTACCCTCGATGGGTCTACAACCAAAGACTGACCCACTCCATGCACCAGTGCTTACAGCTCCAATCTGGTGGCGTTCAACTAACAACAGCTTGGAAAATAAGGTCCTTACATTAGCCAATCACAACACACCTCACAAGGGGGGGGGGGGGGGGGTTGTCAGCCAACACAGGAGGGAGAGGACAATGGTGCAGATGGGTGGGGAGGAAGGGGAGTGGGATGGCCACCATTTTGAATAAATTGTGTCGTGGGACTGACCTACTGCCTCTACTTTCCCGCCTTCCTGAGTAGCACAAGAGTGGTCACTCCTATTCTGCTATTGACACCTGCAGTTACGTGCTTGGGTGTGCGGACAACTTCCTGTCCACCAAGTCACTTACTGGAAGTCATTAGCCAGGCCTACTCACTACACCTACCAACCTGCCTGCACTGTCTTCCTTTCAGGCTGTGCCCACCTCTATGGAACACCCATTGTCTTCCTCTCTACACTATCTACTCCTTATGTCTCGCCACAGGGGAGGGTGGAATAAGACAGCCAAGCAGAAACCAGCCCTGATTGAAGGCCTGGTAGAGGACAGACAGAATGCCAATTGGATGTATTCCTAGAAGCAAGAAAAAGCAGCTCGGCAGAGGGGAACATCGGCCAATTCGACCAGTGGAAGTTGCAAGCTGCACTAATAGCTACTGTGGCACGTCCCACGTGTCGTCTCAGCACTGCCTGTCATGCCACCAAAGAAGCCAGTAACCTATTACAGGCTCCCAGCCTCGGACAAGGTGGTTTTGACACTTACAACTGTCATCAAGCTACACACCTATCCGAGTTCAAACCACCCCATCAAGTGGACAACTCCTGCTTCCAAGCCAATATAGAGGGGGGGGGGGGGGAGAACTCCGACACCAGCCAACACCAGGAACTCCCATTAGGAGAGACATCAGGGTGTTATGGTACACATCCTCCTCTCCTCTACTGTGAGCTATCACGATTGAATTAGTGCTCCAACAGCTAGCTCACTATGGATTAAAAGTCTTCCAATGCCTAACATGGCAGCATTTATAGAGAAGTAGAATGTTCTGGACAGGTAGAGAAAGAGAGAGCGAGAGAGCAAGAAATGTTTTTTTTCTGGCTCAACAAACTCTACTTTACCACTTAATAGAACCCTCAAAAATAAAAAAGGTTATATTCGGTTCATCTGTTAGTATTACTATATCTCGCAAAACAGGGAGAAGAAGATTTGAACTGGTACTAGTGAAGTTAACTGCTCTGTATCATGTTAGTCTATCGTGACTATTAGGGCTCACCTGAACCACATACTGCAAGTTATATTTATAGTTCAGAATCTTGCCTGGGAGGCACGTGGGATAAAGTATAGGTAGCACGTTCTCCGATATTTTACTAAATTTTCTTTGGGCTGGTGTCCTAGGATGTCAATAAGCAGCATCCACACTCTTCCCAAGAAGAGATTGTTCCAGTCACTGCCCCAATAACAGTCGAAACTGACTAGATTCCAGAAGTGAACCTCTGTCTAATTGAAGGGGACAGCATTTTATATCACAGTACTATACCACATCTCTGTGGGGATAAGCACCAATTACTCTATACACAAGCTTAAGAACCCTAGTTGCCACCACATTATATCCAAAACAAGTGAAGAATATGGACTACAGAAAATTCAGTAATGTGTAGAAGGCTGCTTTGCATGTTGCCATCGCTAAACATGTTATCACACCAAGGTATTAAGAGACGATGCAAATTATTACCGTGTTATTTATACCCTTGGCCCTTACTCTGGAATGTGGAATACCTATGGAAATAGATTGAAACCCAATCTAACACATTATTTGTTCTTTGCTCAGTTTCAGTTCTCAAAGTTTGGTCCACCAGCTTTTCACTTCCCACTTCCCTGTAGATCCTCTTGTGAAATTCACACGCCACACACACTTATTGACTTTATTCTGTAGGCTTATCTCGTTAGCTAATAAAGTTTACCACTAATTACAATTAAGCCAGAACCTCATTTGATTAGGTATTTGGGATTCAATATTCATCCCTACCCACCCTATTATTCTTTCTTTTCCTTTACCCAACACAAATAGTGTACCATTCTGATCATAATCTCCTTTCACATATTTCCAACATATTGTGGCTCTCCATACCTACTACCACATAATGGACCACACTATGCTTGAAAATATACAATTTAATACTACAATGAAACTTATACAAAAATTAAAACCTTATAATTTTTACAGTGCAAGACATTTAGATAAAATTCATACGATGGTCTCACCTTCTTGAACTCATTGTCACCCGAGTCCGTCTTGGAAGCCATACTGAGGCTGGGTCGAGGAGGGTATTCGTACTCAGGCGAGCAGTCGTCATCTGGAATCTCGTACACAATGGGGATTTCCAGAGTCTGGAACATACAGAATGTATTCAATTTATTGTCATACAGGAACATGGAAAAAGAACACAAGGTATCTAAGAAAGATAAAACCACCACACTAAATCACCTAAATGATTAGGAAGGATTTCCGATACCTGAAAAATGATCAACACTAAAGCAAAGGTAACAAACTATGAGTACCATTATGAAATAATACAATTATCCGCTTATTTCATACTACTGTAATGGTTTTCTCATACTACTTGCCACTACTAGAGGACAAAAATACTTTTATACTGTCAGTGTACTGAGGTTGGTGGCCATGAACTGTTTTGTTTCATCACATTGATGCGTGATGCATATAGACTTTTTTTTCCCTGCAACTACGCATCATCATTTCTATGTCACATGCGTACAAGTATGCAAACCTGAAAGTCAGCAATCCAAACCAACATTACATCTCCTATAATAATGTGGATGCCTGGAGACTGTAATGCACCCGAAGGAAGAATATATTAAATCACCCCCACCTTAAATAAAACCCAGTGAAAAGGGAATATACTAGTAAACCACACCGGAGAAACTGTGCCTAAACTCGCACAGCCGATGCGACCCCGCATAGTAGGAAGGCCTGCTTCCCTGTCGCCCCGAGAGATGGCAGCAGAGTTCGGCTCCACCTACAGAGGGAGGAGCTACCCCTGCCACCCCCAAGCGCAGGTGAATATATGTCTCTGCACCGCTGCAGAACGGCAGTTCACATCAGCAGCTCGCCTTCGCACAAATCATGCCAAGGCTCTCTGCTCTGTTTACTCTCTACCGCACTCCTCGCCAGAGACTACCAGTTGATCTTCAGCTACCAACATTGGACTTCTTCCTACACACGCTGCAGCCCCAGAAGAGTCGTCATCCCCCACTTAACACTTGACATTGCCATAACAACACACTCCATACCTCCCCGTAGGTCCCTTAAGAACACCCACATAACTTCAGTTAGGGTTTAGTTGTTATTGCGGCTAATATGTTGTTACTCTGTGTTATTTGGTTGCCCTTCAGAAAAGGCTCTTTAAGCCGATAAGCAGCTTCACCTGTCTTTGATTACTTTCCGAGAGTTAATCTGTGCTTGATATTAGTAGAAGAGTACGGTTCACTGTGTCTTATTCTGGAAAGAATAAAACATGTTTCCAGTTTAACCGCCATCTGCATTTTCTTGAGTAAACTGAACTTAATCATTCCCTGTGAGCATCACCCCACAAAGGAGAGGCAGGAAACTGGATTAATACTGATTTTGCCAATCTCAGGATAGGACTGCAGCCTGTCCCCCAAAAGAACTCGAAATACA
Source organism: Dryococelus australis (assembly GCA_029891345.1). Lineage (NCBI taxonomy): Eukaryota > Metazoa > Arthropoda > Insecta > Phasmatodea > Phasmatidae > Dryococelus > Dryococelus australis. The sequence continues at coordinate 72,737,651 of CM056996.1, forward strand.
TCACAAGACACAACCCATTACACAACCACCCATACTGTGGACCAGGCATGTAAAGGTACCAGGTGCACACGTACAGTAGAGCCAAAACCATTAACAAGCCACACAATGAAGAAGCTAGATTCCCCCGTATCAGCTAACCTACTATCTCCACAGTGTATAAACTCGCCGGACGGAGTAACAGGCCTTGCAAGGATGGATCCAACCCCACCTAATCACACTCTAGCAAGGGTTATTCTTGCCTGCCACCCTGTCGTAGACGTGATCTGTAGAACCTGATTCCTTGGTAAATGCTGTTCACCCACAGGAGGGGTAGTACGTGGAGTGATAGGAAGGCAGCTGCCATCCACACTGGTAAGCAAGCACTGATTGAATGACCTGACCTAGCCTTCAGCTACCTCACCCCCCGGGAACTAGCTGACGCCACCCACCAACTGTTAAGAACTCACCTCGTAGTTACTCCTAGTCAACTGTTTGGACCCCTGGTAAAGGTCCCCGGGGCTGTGCACCCTGTCATCAAGATCCTCCGGCTAGGTCTACCCTTATACCTAGGTGTCAGGTACATTGACGACCTAGGTGCAGCACCAGTGGGCCATCTAGCTGACGCTGTTGCCACCACCCAGCTGGGCCAGGAGGCCAGCCATTGGACCAATGTTGACAAGCACCCATCGACCAGCTGTGGGAGGTAAGCCAGTGGCTCCACCAACACCACACAATCGCAAACCAGCTCTAGTACAGATTGACTTCATGCCAAGCAGGCAACCTACCCACCCAACGCTCTATAAAGGCACCAGAAAGGCTAAGCACCAGATCTTGTAGACCCCACTACAATAGTGTCTATAAACAATTTTTACCTGTGCGCCTGATCTAGCACAAACTAAAAACACTTTCTATTGAAGCATTGACGTGTTCTTGTCCCTAGACCGCCATGGGTCAATAGCTAAAGGGGGAGGGTTTTTAAGTGGCACCCAACATGGGACCACAGCCTAAATTAACCACAGTTAATTAGCCAGGATCAATTAAGTATGACACCAAGCCAGCGAAAAAGGAGACGAGAGAAAAACCCAGACAAACCTGACTTCGGAGAGTCGAGAAAACCCCAAGGCACCCAACCCATTTAGCCAGGACCATGTCCGAAGTGGGGAGATGAAACCCCCGCTGGCAAAACCTTCACTCAAATGGACTCCGACAACCCAGACACAAGATGCCACATTGCCTCGAGCAATGGCGCAGGACAATTTATAATTGAGTGTTCTCACTGCCATGGTTGATTCCCTTACCACTGTCTGGGGTGGAACAACGAACCCCACTATACTGAAGGCTTAGAGTTTCGATGCGAACATTGTAGAAAACAGAAAGCCACACACTGCCACTGGATTGCGTGTCCAGGTAGTAGCATCAACACAGCGAGGTGTATAACCTGCAACCAGATATTTCACCATGGCTGTATAGGGTGACCTGAGGAGAAATCCATCTGCCCCGGGACTTGTGAATCATTGTGTGATGTGTCAAAGAGCCAAACAGTACGTACCGGGTAACTCAGGCACCCACAGTGCAACATCAACCCGAAACCCAGATGGCCTGCAACTGCTAGGGTTCGCCGGCTGACCCCAAGAGGACCCAGTCACCTTCACACAGGAACGTGAACGCGAATTCAGGGTGTAAGAAGTATCCCCTAAACAATGGGTCACCCGAGCATGAAAACAAATGAGTGGGAAGGCTCAAGAATGGTGGGCCAGGTGCAGTGAATTTATCTCAGACTGGACACCTTTCCATGACCAGTTAACAACTCAGTTCTCCAGGGAAGAGGTACTCACCTGACCAGTGAGTTTCATACCCGCACCTAAGGAATAGAACAGGCAGAAATATTTATATGCCACAAAGTACTAATGTACTGGCGTATAATACCCTAGGGGAACATAGAGAGCTGCATGAGAAAAGTTACAAGCCTGCTCTTACCCAACCTCCGAAACCTACTACAAATCCCACGCCCTCAATCCATTGACGAGCTCAAGGACAGAGCCTAGCAATTCAAGCGAAACTTCAAACCACAGGCTGTGCATAACCTGGGTGGCAAGGGGAAGGAAAAGGTGAGGCCGAGCGAAGGCTGCGCCCCCCTCCCCCTGCCGTGACTTTCCCTTCGTCTCCTCCTACTCTGGCGCTCCCTAAGTGCTGGTTCTGCCCGGGCCAGCATTCCAATAGAGACTCGCATTCATGAGAGAGAGAGTGACAAGCACGGTGACAAAGGGGAACAGCTGACAAACTACGCGACCAAAGACGGCGCCCGACATCCAAAAATGCCAAGAAGGGAGAAAGGCACTCGGAAAACCAGGGAGCCGGGATGCAAAGCGGGCCACCACCCCCAGCCACAATGGGCCCCAAGACTCCATTCAAATGATAACTAGCAAAAAATACCCCCCCTCCCCCCTCAAGGCCATTGCATTGAAGTTGAAGTCAACCAAAGGAGAGCTTCTGCCCTACTCGATTCTGCTACCATTAGCAATTTCATCAGAAGAAACTTCTTGATTGCCTGACAACAAGCTTGTTTACAGCCCGGAGGTAAACCAGTGTGCATGGCACAACCTGATAAGATACTGAGAGTAGGGTGATCAACCACACTAGAAATTTGTATTGGTAACAAACTTACTTCAGCAGAATTTTCAGTGGCACCGCAGATAGGCAAAGAAATCAGACTAGGCCAGCTTTGGCACCGCCAGCAAGAATATATCATTGACTATAAGCAATGCAGAATATAAATAGGCAAAAAGTAAAAATATGCCCGTGAACTGGGACAGAAATCCTGCTGAACAAATACCTCCACCTATTGAACCAGTGGTAGTAAATCACCAACTGGAAGAACCAGAGTTTTGGCAACTATATGACATACTAAACAAGTATTCCCGAACCTTCAGACATGGAGGACCCCTACGTCAGTTCTGGAATATCCAGCACGAAATTTGGCTTACCCAGGACAAACCGATTTATTGCCGCCCCTACAGGATGTCTGCCAGGAGGAAGGAAATCATCATGAAACAGGTCCAGGCATAAAGGACGGGGGAATTATGGAACCTTCGAACTCACCCTATAATTCACGAGTAGTGCTCATGCTCAAGAAAGATGGAGAATTATGGTTCTGTATTAACTACCAAGCTTTGAATGACATCATTCACCCTATCGGCCTGCCAGCTATCAACCTAATGCATACGCTGAAGGACATAGGGGAGGCCAAGATATTCTCAACCTTGGACATGCAAACCGGATATTGGCAGATATCTGTGCTCTCAGACAGCCAAAAGTATACCACGTTCACCACACCCAAGGGAGAAACACTCCAATTTAAAGTTATTCCCTTTGACCCAAAGAACACTCCTGCTACTTTTCAACGACTGATGTCAGCAGAAGTAGTCATCTGCTACTTAGGCCAGTTATACTTTGCGTACCTAGATGACATGATTGTCTATTAAAACTCATTGGAGGAGCACTGTACTCACCTGCAATGGTAATGGAGCACCTAGAGATCCATGGGATCACCTATAAGTTGTCGAAGAGCCACTTCGGCAAATCAAATATTGACTACCTATGCCACGTAGTCACCACAGAAGGCAACTACCCACAGACCAGAAGTACTTGTCCCATATTGGAGGCAGAAGAACACACCACAAAGAAACAGCTAAGGAGATACTTGGAGCTATGCAATTGGCTGCAAGAATTTATACCCGACATAGCATAGCTTATGTCCTCATTAAATCCCCTACTGGGAAAAGAAGCTAGGTCGAAGTGGAGGGCCAAACAGCAGTCAGCCTTCCATAACCTGAAGAGCAGTTTTCAGAACATCACCGTACTACGCCAGCCAGAAGAAGGTAGGCCCCTGATATTACAAACCGACGCCTGCCAGGGCGGGCTGGGAGCCATCCTGTTCCAAGAAAACCCAGAGGGGAAACTGCAAGTAATTGCATACACCAGCACCCAACTTAACGAGAAAAAAAGAAAATATCATAGCAACGAGCAGGAATGACTTGTTGTGCTATGGACCATGCGAAAGTACCGCTACTACCTAGGGGAATGACCCTTCATCCTAAGGACTGACACCAAAGCCCTCACCTGGCTGCAGACGTCTAGAGACACTAAAGCCAAACTCAGCCGGTGAGCCTTGTTCCTCACCAAGTTCAACTACAAGGTGGAACACAGTCTTGAACGCTTGAACAACCTACCAGACCCCCTCTTCCATCAACCCGATAGCCAAGAAGGTACTGAAAAAAAGAACAACAACTGGAGCGAATGATGCCTTCCCCAGCTCCCCCTCAGCTCAAAAGAGAGTATAAGACTGCAACAACTCCAGGTCAGCTGTCACCGTCTGGGTACCTACCAGCAGCAGGACCCAGACATCCAGCGGCTACTGCAGGAGCACCTGCAGAGATATGAACTGAGGGGCAAGATTCTGTGGATGGGAAACGGAACCCCTGGAGGAGGTTGGAATAAATGGGTGAAAACACACTCCGCATCAATATTTACCAATACCACCATGACCACCACAAAGCCGGACACCTTAGTGTGAAGGAAACCTTGCATGACATCGGGGAACATTACATCTGGGATGGCATGAGCCAAAAGTCTGGTAGTACATTGCAGGCTATGAAATGTGTTGCCACCACAAAGCCTACCCAGTACCAAGACAAATTGGACGTCCACGTCATCCCCAGACACCATGGATACACCTAGCTACAGACCTAATGGGGTCGTACCCCAGGAACACCAAGGTCAACCGCTACCTCCTGGTGGTCACGACGAACATTTTTTCAAGGTGGGTGGAAGCATTCCCTTTTTCCAGCCAAGAAGCAAGAAGAGGAGTCTGCAAGTTTGAGACCAAGATTTTTCCCTGCAGGGGATATCCACAGGCAATCTTGATGGACAAAGAGACCCAGTTCACCGGTAAACTGTGGCAAAAGTCATGTAACCTCAGGCCAATACCACAGAGAGGTGCAACCAAGAGTAAAAGAAAAGAAAAGCATCTGGCTCAGAGTGGGAGTGGACCACAGTCACTGGGATACCCACATCCCAGGCATCCTATTTACCCTGCGGCGCAGGATCATTTATGTGATTGACGCCTCCCCTGGTCAGCTGATCCTGAGACAAACCATAAGGCTCCCAGGTGACTGGCAATAGTCGCACGAGCCAACTACCATCCTGCAGCTTAAATCTGTCCGACTGGAGGCTCTAGCCCGCCACTGGTGAGCCCAGGAGGCACAAGAAAAGGACATCGACCAGAAGTACCCAAAAACCAAAGGTCGCAGTAAGGACCTTTGACATCTGAGACAAAGTCTTAATAAAGAACTACCCCCTCAGCCGTAGCGGTGACAAGTTCTGTGCCTGGCTGGCCCAAAAGTGGGAGGGTCCCTATACAATTCTCGGTAGACAGGAGAATGTCTACTGGGTGGAAGACAAACAAGGGAGAGTACGGACATCAACCAGGGGGCAGCTGCAGCCTTACCCCCCTGAAACTAAGAGACCTGCCAAAGATCACCCTAGGGAGTGGGAAGAAAAAGAGGAACCCCGGATGGAGCCCAAACCAAACCTCTTCAGAGAGTCCGAAGCCTAGCCTCCCTGAACACAAACCTGCCCCGAAACCCAAAACTCCATACCAGAAACCTGAGGAAGAGAAGGAGGTGGAGCAGCAATCACGAATGAGTGCCACACCCATGCGAATCTACCCCCCAGTCACGCGGTATAATTTGCAAAGATCACTCCCTCCACACCTTCCGGGTACACACTCCGGAGGAGCACCCAGGGGCAAAGCAGCACATCCAAGTTGTCCTGGCGGTCCCCAAAAGACAGTGAACACTTTGACACACACCAGAGATCACGTCCGACGATGGAGAGTCTGGCTGAAGAAGGGAGGAACTATCTCCCCTGTCCCCTCCTCGAGAGTCAACCCCACAGGATGAGCATAGCTGTGTCGCTGCGCCGGATGGCAACGACGTGCAGCTGGCGAGACCTGAACCACAGACAGCTGAGTCCACACCTTCACCAGCAGTCGAGGCAGGGTTCAAGTCCAAACCCTTTGGCACTGACTCCCCACACTAAAGAGGATGAGTCAAACTGTGTCGTTGTGCTGGATGGAAAACAAGGAGCAGCTGGAGGAGTCCAAACCTTGGACAGATGAGTCCGGAATGCCAATCGAGGCAGAGGTCACCTCTGAACCCCTGTTCCAGAATCTCCCAGTAAAGAAGAATGTGCCCAGCACAGCCACAGTGCCGGACAGCAATGCAATGCAGCCGAAAAATTCCAAACACCAGGCCTAGGAGTCTGCACCTGCAGGGAGTGATGCCGAACCCCTGCAGTACTATGTCACACATAAACAGCGACATAAGCTAAGAAGTACCACGTCAAGTGTAAATATTGACAGTGTATAAAACAGTGAACGAATAGAGACCGAAAGGAAAGTAATATACCAGTAAGCCGTAAGAGCTCCAGTAAAAACAGCAACTGTGTGAAAAGTTAGTTAGTGCTATCACAAAGTCAGGGTCAAAAGCAGCGATCACAGAGACATCATAAACATAAGTACAAATACAGTGAGACCGTAAGTGTTAACCAGAAATTATTGTTGTAAATAACTTGTAAGCGCTATTATGTGTCTTTTGACTGCCGTATTATTTTCCATAAATGTAGGTGACCCGTACATATTTTTAGTAGGTAAGTGTGTGTATAGTAGTGTAATTCATGTTAGATTAGGTTAAGTAACAAATCCCAGAGAAATAAGGTTCGGAAGGCCTTATGCACCCCCTCTCCAGAGTCAAACCTATCACACATAAAGTGCACCAACCCTGCGACCCATAGGAGGCTACAGAGCAAGCTGCTGTTACCATGCCTTCAACCCCAAACCAGAAAGAAAGATAGATTCACCACACCCCACATGAGTTCAGGCTTGTAAATACCCTACTTACCCCCAGTGCTTAAAAGTTACGCGAATGCCTGTTAGTTGCTCTTTTCAGGTTCAAACTGTAAACCTCTGTGTACGAAACCACAGCCCTAAGCTGTTTCTTGTGAGCATCATGCATTTTCTCTTTCCTTCGAGGACTGCTGACACTCAGCAGAAACCCTCATTACCTCCACACACAACACACCAGCCCAAGTGACTGAAGCCATTAACATACCACCTGCCAAGCGACCCGAGCGGAGGAGAGTGTGAAACAGAGCAACCAATAAACCTGAATGCGCCAGTGCCATGCAGAGCGCGCACAGAAGAGGGGCAGAAATAAGAACGAAATCTGCCCACATTAAGGTGACAGTCCAACATCAACTACCCTCAAGAATTGACGTGATGGGTTACCGTCACAAGAAAATAAAGGCGGGGTGCGATTGACGTGAGAGACATATATAAAAGACTTTTTTTGATGCAACTAAGCATTATAATGTGCACGCCATGTGCCTACAAGTGAAGCAACCCTGAAAGGCAGCAACCCAAGCCAACATTATGTTTCCTATAATAATATGGATGCATGTAGACTGTAATGCACCCAAAGGAAGAATATATTAAATTGCCCCTGCCTTAAATAAAACAAAGTGAAATTGGAATACACTAGTAAACCACGCCAAAGAAACTGCGCCTGAGCTCACGCAGCCGATGCAACCCTGCATAGCAGGGAAGCCTGCGTCCCTGCCGCCCCGAGAATTAACAGCAGAGATTGGCTGCCCCTACAGAGGGAGAAGTTAACCCTGCCACCCCCAAGTGCAGATGAATTTATGTCTCTGCACTGCCCCAGAATGGCAGTTCACATCGACAACTCGCCTTCGCACAAGTCGTGCCAAGGCTCCATGCTCTGTTTGCTCTCTACTACTCTCCTTACGAGAGACCAACAGTTGATCTTCAGTTAGCAACATCGGACTTCTTCCTGCACGTGCTGCAGCCCCAGAAGAATCATCATCCCCCAGTTAAAACCTTGACATTGCAGTCAACACCACACTCCATACCTCCTTGTAAGTACCTTCAAGACACGCACTTAGCTACAATTAGGGTTTAGTTGTTATCACAGCTACCTAGATATTGCTCTGTGCTATTTTGCTCGCCCTTCAGGCCAGGCTCTTCGAGCCGACAAACAGCTTCATCCATCTTTGATTACCTTTCAAGAATTAATATGTGCTTGATATTAATAGAAGTATACAGGTCACTGTGTCTTATTGTGAAGAGAATAAAACACGTTTCCAGTTTAACCACCATCTGCACTTTCTTAAGTAAACTGAGCTTAGTCATCCCCTGTCAGCATCACACAGCAAAGGAGAAGCAGAGAACTGTGGATTAATTATGACGCATGACGCTTACTGGCTATATGAATTAATGACTTCGCGTCATCTACAGCTCCATCTACAAGCAACAATGAATGGCTTTGGAAGCATACAATTTCTACTGTAGCGCCTAAAGGATTTTCCCTGGACCAGGGATTATTACAGACATATCAGAATTCTACACTTCAACAATGCAGCCAGCCAGTAGTAAGCACTTTAAAGTGCCGCCTCTCCTCGAGAAGATGCTGATAATCTATCATTAGCTAACTAGTTGATTCTGCCCCCAGTCAGATTAGAACCAAATCCCTTTCACCTGGACAGTGTAGTTTATTACTTACTACTTCTAGGCAATTCTGGGTGGACAGGAGATCGTATGGACCACCGTGTCTTATTCCTCGGGAATAAATAAGTTCTGAACCAAACTACTGCACGCTCATTATCCCTTGAATTCTCCCACACTACCAAAGTAAACACCTACGTCCCGCAGAGTTGAGCAGGAGACAGAGTTTTCCAATACCAGTTGCCACATAGTGTATGATTAAGAGTTCTTCCAGATGGGAAATTTGTACATCAGAACACACACCACTTGATAGCCACCCATTCAGTACACCAGTTGTATTGAATGGTAGAGCCACAACCACTAGTAATATCCCATCGCTAGACCAACTTGCACTCGTCCACTGCACCATTTCTGGTGCCGGAGGGAGTGCTTTGTTGGGTCTGGGTCGGATCTGTCCGCTCAAGAGGCTCACCCGTCGAAGCTATTGTAGTGCCTCCAAGGGAACACGCTCTTGAACCACCATACCGTTTATGATGACGGTTGTGGAATAAGGTTGTACTAGGCGTCATTCTGGTGCGTCCAGATGGCCGACACTCTTGGATAGGGAACGCACGTTGCCTGCTCCTATCTCAAAGGACAAGGTTCTTGAACCTAATTTCCTTCACCAAGAGAGGTGGGAAGGACGTTAGAAAACGACAGGCAACTACTGCCTACCAGTCTACCCCTGGCGTTGTACCTAACCCAGTAAGGCACTATGCCAATTAAGACCACAGGAACAAGCTCAAGTCGCCCGCAAGTCAATAGGATATAACTCCCTGGCCCCTCCCCGTTTTTGTTTGTCTCACCGGAAGCTTCCAGGTTTCGTCGCTTCCTTCAACAGTTCAATTGAGGAGAAAAGGTGCCAGTAGGAGCAGCCTGCACCTGATTCAAGACCCGATGTTACCCCAGCCCGCCAATATCCTTCAAAAGCAGCAGTTGAGTTTCAGCTTCAGCAGTCCATGAGGAGAGTCAGGATCTACCAGCAGCTGCGCCCCAGCCAGCAAACCCGCAGCACCAGTCAGCTGCCCCAGCGCCGGACTGAGTAAGCCACCGGCTCCTAAGCCAATCAGCAGATCTATAGCCAAACCAGCAACTGACTTTGCGCCAAGTTGGCAGCCAACACGGCCAACTCTATATTCAGGTTGTGCCCCTGTCCATCATTAATTGAGATGTAGGTCACCGCAGTAAGTGTCTCTGATGAGCACTAACCAAAGTCGCTACTTTAAGATGTATCATTGTATTATCCTGAACCTGAGCCTATCACATGTTAAGAAGTAGGTAGTTACTTTCTTGGTGTCCAACGTGGGCCATTGCTGTCATAGTAGTAACTAGGCAGCAGGACTGAGTCGGCCACGCCTATTTACATGCCCACATTGGTCATCACCCCAAACCTAATAGGTTACTTCGCACTCAAAATGTTTGGCAACACAAATAGCAGGATCAGAACCCGGCCAGCACAAGCTGAGAGCTGTAAAGCTGATCAAACCGTGCCACACCAAATGACATGCACTGTTGTACAGCCACCTGTGCCATAAGCGGTATCTACTCTATTATGTGCGCTCACTGCTTTTTCATTATCGGTGCCTACGATGGGCCGCCGAAGTACGGTACATGGACAGGTTAGAATTTAGATGCCGGGATTGCCGAAATCGCCAATCAGCCTACTGTAGTTGGATCACCTGCGCAGGCCGTGGAATTAATTTGGTCCACTGTATCATATGTGCTCAGTCATTCCATCACAGTTGCATAGGCTAGCTGGAGGAACAAGTCAACCGCCCCATTCTCAGTTATAGATGTGAGGGATGCAGACGAGCCACCAAGTACTGGCTGAACAATCCCGGACATAGGATAAGTCCAAATATGTTATATGGACCCAGCGAACTTCAACTATCAGAATTTTCAGGCCGCCCCAATGAAGACCCAGTGTAATTTTTACTGATGAATGCGAAAAGGAATTGACTGAGCAGGAGATTCCTGCGGAACAATGGCTCACCCGATAAACCAAGCAACTCCACGGCTGTGCCTTAAAGTGGTGGACAAAGTACAGTGAATTTGTGATGGACTGGAGCCAGCTGTACACTCGCCTCACCACACAGTTCTCAGGTAAGGAAGTCGTGGCCCACCTAACCACAGAATTTTACGGAAAAACACAACAATAAGAAGAGGAGACCAAGTTGTTTATTCGCCACAAGGTGCAATTATACTGCCAAATATGCTCTACCGCCGATGAAGAGAGCTGCATAATAAACACCACAAGAATGCCCCTCCCAAAACTTCGCAATTTATTGCAAACCCTGAAGCTTACAACCATAGAAGAGCTTGTGGAAATAGCACGTGAAAGCAAACACAATTACAGAGCACAAACCACCCTTGACAAGCCACGTGAGAAGCGAGCGGAACTGAAGAGGCAGACAGATAAGCAAGGAGTCACTCCTCCAACCCCATCACCACCGCTTCCTCCGCCAGCGCAGCGACCTCCCAATGTCGTCTGTCTAAATGCTGGTATTGTCCCAGCTGCCACTGTAACCGAGAATGCCCAGTCAGACCAGCAAGCCAGGGCCAGGTGGAGGAAGGGGAAACAGCAAGGGCACCGCCCCATCTCCAGCACCCAAGAATGAAGTCAAGCCAAATAAGCTGGGAAACGCTGACGCTGGGACGAAACGCAGGCCGTAATATCCGGGAGCAAAGGACCCTGCATGCAAGAACTAATGGAGGAATACGAACTGCCAGATGCCCATTACATAAAGGTCACAATTGACAAGCAACCCATACTAGAGTTGCACGACTCTGCCACCACTGGCAATTTTATTCGCAGTAATGTCCTCACTGCTCAAGAAAGGGCATCATTCCGCCCCCCGAAGAACATTGTACGAATGGTGCAGTACGATGCCATGCTACCAGTAGAAGGCTGTACCATATTGGAAGTACAATTACCCAAGTACACCAGCATGGGATACTTCGTTGTTTCGCCGGATCTATCTCAAGCTATCATTTTAGGCCACCCATGGCTATGCCAGCAACAATGCATGCTTGATCACGGCCAAGGGAAAGTCTATTTGGGAGACAAGAACAGGGTAACTGTAAACTGGGAACACAGTCCGATCCGTGAGCCCCCAATCAACCTAACAACCCAGACGAAATCAACCACAACTTACGCGTACCTGAGTTTGAACAACTGAGGCAAATTCTCTATGAGCTCACCAGGGTATTTGAACAACCAGGTCAACTACATCAAACCCGGTCAATCCAGCATGAAATCTGGACCACTACCGACAACCCAATTTACAACTACCCGTACCATGTATTCGCCAGAAGATGCCATCTCATCATGACTCAGGTCGAAGAGATGAAGCAAAGGGTTGTCGAGCAGGCCGATTCACCCTACAATTCCCACATTGTATTGGTACCGAAGAAAAATGGCCAGCTGTGCTTCTGTGCGAATTTCAAAGAACTGAATGACATCATGCATCCAATTACACCACCAGCCATAAACCTTGCCCATATGCTGAGAGACATTGGGGAGGCCAAAATTTCAGTATCCTAGAAATGCAATTGGGGTACTGGCAAATTGTGGTCCACCCAGACAGCCGACAGTACACTGCATTTACCATGCCAGAAGGGGAAACACTCCAGTTCAGATAAATACTGTACGACCTAAAGAACAACCTCGCAACATTCCGACGACTTATGTCAATCAAGATCGTTACGAGCTACTTAGGACAATTTTGTTTTGCCTACCTAGATGACAAAGTTTACTCCAAAACCTGGGAAGAGTACTGTAGGTACTTACAATGTGTACTGGAGTTCTTGGACAAACTGCATGGACTCGCATGTAAACTATCAAAGAGTCATTTCGGAAAGACGTCAATAGACAACTTAGGCCACGTCGTCTCTCCGAATGGAAAGTACCCTCAAGCATCGTCGATCAGGGCTACTGAAGGTACCAAAGAAGGCTACCAAGAAAAAGCTGCTTCAGTTCCTAGGGCTCTGTAATTGGCTGATAAGACTTTGTACCCGACATTGCCAGTAAAATGGGGTCCCCCTACACCCACTATTACAGAAGGACGCAAGATGGAAGTGGCGACCAGAACAGAGCCAAGCATTTCAGGCCCTGAAAGAAAACTTTTGTCACATACAGCTTCATCACCGCTCACAAGGAGACAGCCCTCTTATTCTACAGAGGTACACCTGCCAGAATGGTCTCGGGGCAGTCCCATACCAAGAGGATTCCGAGGGTCCCCCTTAGGTAATCGCCTATGCAAGTACCCATTTTAATCCCCCTCAATGAGGGTACCATATCAACAAGCAGTGAATACCTCGCCATGATGTGGGCCATCCATAAATACCGCTAGCACCTGGAGGGCAATAAGTTCATCCTGCAAACGGATAGTAAGGCAATGCCAGTGGCTCCAACAGTCAAGAGGATCCAAAGCTAAGCTCAGCCAGTGGGAGATGTTCCTCACCAAGTTCGACTTTGCGGTCCAGCACTGCCGGGGAAGTCCAATGACTTACCCTATGCCCTACGATGCCAGCCAGACTTGCACAGCAATGAGGAGGAAAAGAATGGGAGAGGATGGTTCCCCCCCCCCCACCACCTGAACACACCCTCCAAGAGAACATTCAGCTACTCCAACTCCGCCTGAGCAAGTGCCAGATTGCGAACTACCAACAGCAAGATCCTGACATCCAGAGACTCCTGCAAGACCAACCCCCGTGCTTCGAGCTCTACTACAATCTCGTTTGATCCAAACAACCAGGTGCAGATTGGTGGATCTGGATTCTGAAAGGATTATGAGCTAACCACTGCAAACACTATAACGGCAACCCTCTAGTTGGACACACATGTATCAAGGAAACGCTGCGAGACCTGGGCAACCGATACATATGAGACGGGATGAGTAGAGATATCCGGCAGTACGTCAACAGCTGAGACATGTGCTGCCGCAGCAAAGGATACCCCGTACTCCCGACAGCCGCCAAACACCATTGCCCACATACTGCAAGGATGCAGATCACAGCAGACTTAATGGGGCCCTACCCTTGGAGCACCCGGGGAAACCGCTACCTACTGATAGTTACCGACTTATTCTCCCATTGGGTGGAAGCATTCCCATTGCCAAGAAGCCCATATCATCAGGAAGTTAAAGACAAAGATCTTTCCAAGATGGAGCTACCCACAATGCATTCTCACAGACAACGGAATTCAGTTCACCAGCCAAGTTGGTTGAAAGCCTGTAATTCATGGGGAGTTGAGACATGAACGACATCTCTCTACCACCCAAAAGCCAACTCCACAGAGCGGAGAAACCAAGAACTTAAGAAAAACCTCTGACTCAATGTGGGCACCGACAACCACCATTAGGACACGCACAACCCAACCATACTCTTCGCTCAACACAGAAGAACGAATGAGGCAACCAACAGAGCCCAAACCAGCTCATACATTGACAGACACTACGCCGACCCAAAGACTGGCAATGGGACCAACAGCCAAATGAAATCCCACAACCCAAGGAGATCTGCAAAGCCGCACTAGCCAGGACAGACCAAGCACGAGCAACCAAGGCTCACAATATTGACAAAAAGTACCCGCAGCCACATACCGGGGTAAGCAGCTTCAATATGGGTGAAAATGTTATCCTCAGAAACCACCCATTGAGCAAAGGCAGCCAATTCAGCACAGGAATGGCCGAGAAATGGAAGGGACCCTACCAAATTGTCGGCCGCCAAGACAACGTCTATTAGGCAGAGAATGCTAGAGGCCTCATCAGGAAAGCGACCAGAGGGTGCCTCAAGGAATTCGTTGTCGGCAAGCAAGAAAATGATCCCATACCAGAACCTGCAACTGCCAGAACACCTTCGCCTCCAAGGACCGGAGGGGAATAGGAGGTCCAACCACCAATTCGCCAGGCAACACCAATCCGAATTGAGTTTCCTGCAACATGTGCTGCCACATCAAACAGATCTTTACTGTCCACCCACAGCAGCTACATATGCCAAACCACCACCCAATATGCCCAGATGTCTCCCGCCATGACAAAGATCTCCTGGCACAGCCCGATGGACTAACAGCCACACCGTAGACAGTCATTGCAGAGTTCAGTAGTGAAGAAGAATGAAGAACCCAACACCATCGAGACCACGGAATGTCAGGAACCGCCACCTCAATATGTCACCCCAGCAACCCCTGCCTTGGAGGGCCAAACCAACGAGAAGCCTGCAATTCCATATGACCTCGCAGTCGCCGCCGAGATGCTGCCTTCCAAGAAGGAGGCACCTGCCTGAACTCCCAGTGGTGTCGAAGTCAACCTGGCGACCTCGATACAGCTGGACGATCCAGCCGTGTTATATTAGGACGACGCAGCTACCCAGTCTGTCTTGGCGCCACCCAGTGCCGAGATCACTTTACCGAAGGAAGAAGACAAATCCAGCTGCTGCTGCGCCCAGGAGGTAGAGGAATCCGAAGAGACTCTGCTTCTGTCTGCCACCCAGGGTCCGTCATTGGAAGATGCCGGAACCACCAGCCAGCAGCCACCTACCGAGAGGGAGGCACCCACCACAGCTCCCAGCAGATACGAGACCATCCCGGAGATCTTGGTTCAACTGGTATCGACAACCGTGTCACACTTGGACGACACAACCACCCAGCCGGTCTTGGTGCCACTCGGTGCCAAGGTTACTGTCCCGGAGGAAGAAGAGGACAAGCCCAGCTCCCGCCGCACTGAGGAGGCAGAGGAATCCGAAGAGACTCCCTCTCACTCAGCCACCCAGGGTCTGTCATCAGAAGATGCCGAAGCCACCCAAGAGTCATCGCCTTCCGAGAGGAAGGCCCCTGACAGAACTCCCAGTGATGTCAAAGTCAACCTGACAACATTGCCCCAGCCAACACCGCCAGCTGTGTCCTTCCTGGATGAAGCAGCCACCCCAATGCCGCCCATTCTCGAGGAGGTTGCCAATGATCGTCCCCGGCATCCAGTGTTCCAGAGCCAACCGTTGCTGGGGATGACAACCCAATGCAGACTGGCCAGGCGAGAAGAAAGCAGCCCGCACGCACCTACCGCGGCCCTCATCGCCCTGGTCAGTACAGAGATGCCCCAAGGCGAGATGCTTTGTGTGGCCCTACCCAGTCCACGAGGCTCTCAGAAAAATGGCCGACCAACGAAGAAACCTCGCCAGAACCAGATAGTGATACACTTTATCAGCTGTCAAGCGCTAAGTATATGAACAGTGATAATGATGCCGTCAATTGCCGCCTAGTTCCAGTGTAAATTACACAGCACGTAAACTTTTTAATTTGTAGCAGTCGAATTGCTGCAATTTAACCACTGAATGAACAGACTCATTAACAACTGCCGACTGTTACCTAGTAAATGCCAGTGAAGAGACTGACATTTGTATTTTTACAGAGTAGACAACTGCCTTAATACGTAATCTTCCAGTGAACTTCAAAGACAGACTTTGTACTCGCGTACATATTACGCCCTCCTATTTTGTGTAATACACCAGGCACACAAGAACACTGTTATTGTGCCTAGTGATTATGCTGTGATGTAAATAAACAGGAAGAACAGTGTTCCAATGTATCCAGGGTTAGAGACTTTCCATACTCAGAAGTAGACTGCAACATCCAATGTAAACAAACCAGTGCAAGGGATTTCCCATATTGAGAAGTAGATGGCAACAGGCTAAGGCCGGAAGTCAACAAACTAGCCAGCTTTAACAGTGATAAACAAAGACTCTCTCAATAAGCAAATTTTATATTCAAATTTTTGTAAATAATTTCAAAACATACTGTAGTAAATACTCAGTGCTCATGTTGTTGTTGTTTGAGGGTTTTGTTTTGCAATGTCTATTTTTCTAATAATGTAGGTGAGCTCCGTACGCCATTAGTGTTAGTTAACTTCATTTTCAAGTGCACTCGTGTTTGCACAAAGATTTTAGCTAGCTTCCGTCGGTCACGATGTCAGAAGGTCCTGATTCAGCAAACACTAGAATCATGTCACACAACATTTTACTGCTGTGCGACACATAGGACGGCCTGGCAGAGCCATTTTACTCTCCACCTTCTGCAGCTACAGCTGGTAATTTTATCTAGCAGACACACCTTTCACGAGCGAGGCCTAGGACACAGGAAAGTATCAAACTTTTTGCATGTCGCTTGTTTTGCTTTCTTTCTCAACAGGAAATAACAGTAATTGAGATTTGTAACCCCACAGCCAAGCCATCAGCTGATTTTGTGATCGGCACTCTTTTAAAACGTAGGGTCCGCAAGCATATCACCTGACACTGTGACACACATTGTTATCCTCTTTTTTATTTCTCTCCACTCCGAGGGAGGAGAAGAGGAGCAACCACCAGCGGTCAAATACCCTGGCCGCCACCCAGTTGACTAGTCTCAGAGAGAGAGCTAGTTACCCGTCAGACAGAGATGATACATCGGCACGTGCTGCCGACTTGGTCAGGAACTTCGGCACAGAGAACAGAGCAGAAGCGCAACCACCACCATCACCGTCTTCGAAGGGATGACAGTTCGACATTATCTCCGAGAGGATGGTCCATCTTCAAGGGATGACAGTTCGACATCATCATCGAGAGGATGGCACATAATGAATCGCTCAGATGAACATCAGTCGCACCAGAGGAGAGCCAAATTTATGCGTAATGCTTACTGGTTATTTTAATAAATAACTTAGCTTAATTTACAAGCAATAATAAATGGGTTTGGAAGCATAGAATTTCTACTGGAGCGCCTACAGTATTTTCCCTGGACCGGGAATTATTACAGACATGTCATAATTCTATGTTTCAGCAATGCCGCCAGACAATAAGCCATGCAAAGATCCGCCTCTCCTCGAGAAGATACCAATAATCAATTGACAGTAATCTACACCTAGCTCCAACCCCGAAGAAGTACAAGGGCGTGCCGAGAGATTTCGCATGCAAACAATGGCCACCCTTAGTTCAGCCCAAGATGCATGCACAAGCACCCCCCCCCCCCCCCCCAGAGCCAGCCAAGCCCTCAACCAAAGCAGAATATATTCCTGCGCAGAGGTTGGAATCGTTAGTTGATTGTCTGTCCTCTTCAGAGCCACACCAGCCTAGGCAGCTTGCTCCACCGCACTCGTTCAAAGGAGTCCCGACCAGCCACCATTACCACCTAGATCTTCAGCTCACCGCCGCCTACAGCAGGCCTTCAGAATCCTTCCCTCCTGCAAAATCTTCCACAAGCCATCTGCCACCCTAGTCACTTGCCCCTGGCAACGGCTACATCCACGCGCCCTTCAAGACATGGGTACCCTAAGCGCAATCAAGGCACATGTACACAGACAGGGAAAGTTGTCATTAGCTACCTAGTCAGATTAGAATCAGGTCCCCTTCACCAGGACAGCAAATTTTACTACTTCCGGTTAATTCTAGGTAGACAGGAGATAGTATGGGCCACCATGTCTTATTCCTCACAGAATAAACCAATTCTGAACTTAACTAGTCTCTAATTATCCCTTGAATTCTTCCAGATTGCCATAATAAACACCTACGTCCTGCAGTGGAGCAGGAGACTGGATTTGCCAATACCAGTTGCCGCTTAGTGTAGGACTAAGAGTTCTTCCAGATGGAGGATTTCGTAAATCAGAATACACACCATTCAATGGCCACCCATTTGGTACACCAATTGTATCGAACAGTAGAGCCACAACGACTAGTTATAACCCTGTTTGAGAGGACAAATCACTAGACCAACTGGTACCCATACACCGCACCGTTACTGTTGCCAGAAGGAGTACTTGGTTGGATCTGGGTCAGACCTGTCCACTCAAGAGGCTCACCCGTTGAGGCTATTGGAGCACCTCCAAGGGAACCTGCTCTTCAACCACCACACCATTTGTGTTGATAGTTGAGGAATAACGTTGTACTCAGCATCGTTACAGTTTGCTTAGAAGACAGCTGAACACGCTTAGATAGGGAACGCACGTCGCCTGCTCCCATCTTCCACGACTAAGTTCTTGAACCTAATACCCTTCACGACAGGCAATTACTGCCTACCAGTCTACCTGAGGTTACACGTAACCCAGTAAGGCACACTGCCAATTAACCCCACGAGAACGAGCTCAAGCCACCTGCAAGTAGATAGGGCTAAACTCCCTGACTCCATCCCATTCTTTGTTTCAGCCTCCCAGAAGCTTCCAGGCATTGTCTATCCCATCATCACCACCTTCTACAAAGGAGAGAAGATGCCACTAGGAGCAGCCTGCACCCCAGCTCGCCGAGGTCCTTCAACAGTAGCAGTTGAGTTCCAGCCACAGCAGTCTGTACAGACAGTCAGGACCTACCAGCAGCCGCACCCCAGCCAGCAAACCCGCAGCACCGGTCAGTCGCCTCAGCGCTGGACTGAGTAAGCCACTAACTCCTAAGTCAACCAGAAAACCTATAGCCAACCCAGCATCTGACTTTGTGCCAAGTCGGCAGCCGACACAACCCCCTCTAAATTCAGGTCGTGCCCCTTTCCGGCATTAATTGAGACGCAGGTCACCCCAGTAAGTGCCTCTGATGAGCACTATCCAGTCGCTACTTACACTGTATTACGCTGAACCAGAATCCCTCACGCATCAATAATGATTATGGCGATCTTAGGGTAGGACTGCAGCCTGTCCCCTAAAAGGACTTGACATACGTCACAAGACGCAACCCATTAGACGGCCACCCATACTGTGGACCAGGCACGTAAAGGAACCTGGTGCATACGTACGGTAGAGCCCTAACCATTAGCAAGAGACACGATGAAGAGGCTAGATTCCCTTTGTCAGCTACCCTACTACCTCTACAGTGTATAAACTCGCCAGAGGAAGTACCAGGCCTGGCAAGGAAGGATCTACCCCTTCCAAATCACACACTAGCTAGGATTATTGTTGCCTGCCAGCCCGTTGCAGACGTGATCCGTAAAACCTAATTCCTTGCTAAATGCTGTTCATCCACAGGAGGGGTAGTACGTGGAGTGATAGGAAGGCAGCTGCTATCCTCACTGGTACACAAGCATTGATTGAACGACCTGACCTAGCCTTCAGCTACCTCACCACCCGGGAATGAGCTGATGCCGCCCGTCAACTGTTGTGGCCGCACCTCACAGTTTCCCCTAGTCATCTGTTTGAACCCCTGGTAAAACTCCCCAGGGCTGTATACACAGTCATCGAGATACTCTGCCAACCAGCACCAGTGGGCAGACAGCCCCAACAGCACCCGAACACGTCTCCCGCTGAGCCGTCCAGGAAACGCCGGCACCACCACCCAGCAGGGCCAGGCGGCCCATCATTGGACCAACGTTGACAAGTACCCCTCGACTGGTAGTGGGAGGTAAGCCAATGGCGGATCTGCCAACACACTGTGATCGCAAACCAGCTCTAGCACAGATTGACTTCGTGATAAGCAGGCTGCCTACCTGCCCAATGCTTTACAAAGGCATCAAAAAGGCTAAACGCCAGATCTAGCAGACCCCACTGCATTAGGGTCAGTAAACCCTTTTTACTTAAGCGCCTGGTCTAGCACAAACTAAAGCACATCAATGCCGACCTCACTCTCTGTCCCGCTCTGGGCAAGCCCGATAATGCTCACCGCTGCACCAACCGCATTACGTGCACCAGTGCGTTTGGATGTAGTGAGCTTGTCACACACGAACGGGTCACTGGCACTGTTCAGTGATATAAAGGCGCATCACCCAAGAGTAAACAGCGTGATACATGTTTATTTCTGTGATTAAGTGTGATTCCTCAAAAGCAGAGCCTAATACATGCCCGAGGAAGTGTTATCTCCTCTTTGCGCCCTTGTATTCATTAATGTGTAATTTATTCTTAAGTGTTCACCCAAATGGTTCACGTATGATCACGTAGTATGAACTAAAGTGTTCATAAATATTTATTGTATCATGTGTCATTTTGTTCTAAAGGCGTAACTGTGCAGTCAAAAACACTTGGAGTTCCTGCAACCATCTTGCCACTCTAGCCATGTAAAATTTAAACAGTTTGCCTATTAAATTTGAGCAAATTTAAAATCACTGTTTTAAAAGGGCTTTTATGTGTAATTTGTGTTTGTATTTTATTTTTAAGTGTGTTCATGTGTTCTGCATGACTGTCCCGGCATTTACTTGATATTCTGATTTGCGAGTGACCCTTGGCAACAGTGGCCTAAGAATTTCCAGAAGAGTATTAATATTACAGAAGTACTCAACTAATTAGCCTGATTGTTTTCCTGCATGCAATTGCTTTATTGTATATCTTGTTCCATATTTGTGTTTTGTGAACATTTCCTTAGAGATGCTGGTGGGGAAATTGTCCATTGCTAATGGTATCTCCACACCACCAGCTTTAGTCTGCAACAGTGGGTCATCAAGGATAGAAGCACATCGCGCCGCGCACCACGGGAACTTCATTTTTGTACCAAGCATGTAGTGTTAAATTGTTAAGCTTAATAATACTGGAACCATTTGCTTTCACTCCTACTGTGTGCCGACCCTGCTCTCCACCGACTCGCAACCTCGGAGAGTTTTACGCAAGTTAATTCTATTGTGTGTTCTGCACTTTTCATCTGCATCGGCCCCTGGCAGGCCTCGTGTGCCAGGCCCGCTTCAGACACACGGACTTGTACGTGATATCAGTATACACTCTTTCTGTTAATACAACTCATTTCTTTTAACCTCGTGTATTATTTTCAATTAGTATTTAAATTTCACCACGGGAACTGGTTCTCTCCAGTGAGTGTAACCACATGGTTAGGTCACCACATGCAGGACAGAGAAAGTTGTGTAACAGTGACTTTTTCGATACATAAGTGGACGTGTGCTGCAGGGGGATGCCGCCACAGTCTGATGACCTATAACGATCCTGAGAGATGGAGATCCTCGTACTTTTCCAAGACATAGAGAAGCGCTGGCACCCTGGGAACAACACCAACTATATCCGCACGCATCTGTATGCCAAGACGTCTGTATATGAATCAGCCACATCCTGCCCCCCCGCAAGCAGCTGAGCACGTCAACCATATATTGAAGAACCATATATTGAGGTGTTGACGTGCTTCTGTCCCTAGACTATCACGCGTCAACATGTACACTCTTGTGCGCAACCATTCAGCTATTTTCCTACACATATGAACAACCTGTTCTTCCCTATGTGCCAATTATTATTGGCTAAAGTGTAGGAATTTAAAGTCTTCACCAACTAGCACAAAACAAGAACTGCAATAAAAGAAAGTTTGTATCGTATAGGAAAGGAATTTGCTGCTTAGTTTTTAATTCAAATAAACATTTCTGAAAATTGAAAGTGTTGTGTGACCTACTTTATAATGAGTTCTGAATGTTGTACACTTGGGTACAATGCTAAATTGGAAGCCACTATCCTTCTATCTTAAGTGTGTGTTTATTATGATCATAATTTTGTATTATGCTACTTTATTTATTATGACTTCCCAGTGGTATTATATTATGAGTCCGTGCAGATGCCTTCACAAATGGTACTTTAACAGAGAAACCTAGCTTTTACAATGGAGTATTGCATCAAAGTGCACATAAATCTTGCATAACAATAAAATTTGAATAACTGTGCTACCAAACTACATTATGTTGAGACTGAAAGTGATATTTTTATTTGTGAATGCACTTTGCACATATTTGTGGTCTACAAACAAACTTGCACTACTGAAAAAAGAGATCCTTATTAACATGGCATACAAACAGTAGCACTGATGGTATGTAACTTACAAAGGTCTCCGACAGTGTCTCCTGTTTGCGGAATTTGAACAGTACGACGTGGCCACTGGTGCCAGCAATGCACAGCTTCCGGCTCTCTGGACACAGGGAGATCATTTGAATGGCAAACAAGTCGTCGTCTGCTCCATCCACGCTACGCGACCGTGGCTTCTCGAACACTTTTGCAGTCTTCAACTTGTACAGCACTTGCAGTGTGCCTGCAGATGCATCCCAAAACTTCACACTGCCATCCGCATGCCTGCCAACATACACATAGCCACACTTATTATTTATTTAGAGAAATCTAACAAATTTTTCAAAATAAATAATTATTATAGGTAATTTTTATACTGTTTAACATTTTAAAAAATTTTAATTTTCAACTATACATTTTATTATAACTCCTCCCCTGATAGATAGCCTGGTCCTTTACATTACCTTAGCAGCAGCAGTAGCACCACCACTACCACCACCACCACCACCACCAAAAATAGGTAAGATAAGGGTTACACTGCCTGCATACGTTACTATAAAATATGCTGGCTGCACAATTACAAATGTGCATTCTGCATGGCACTAATCACGAATACCACAAAAGATACAGATTCCCAGTCCATCACTTGACTCCTAACACGTATCAGTATATAGCTGGTGCATATACTACTTGTGCATAAAACATAATTTCACATTGACGGACAACATCTTTTCAAAAATGATTTTTACGAATTCGCCGCCATAAGTAAGCATGCCTTGCCGCCCAATTCCAACTGAGTTTTAATTTTTGACAAGCATCACGAGACACAAGATTGTACTGTTTGCAATGGCAAGAATGGAACGCTCCAGCTCGAAGACTGTATTATTCACCGGCCACTGAGGTTATGCATCCAAGGCACTTCAGTATCACAACACGCCGCCAAATAGCTCTACCAGTACGATTCACCGCATATCAATTCTCCACACCGGCAGGTGATGTCATGCCTCGAGGAAGCTAAGCTACAGCTACCCTCTCTCTATCGCCACCGTATTCAGCTGACTGAAGGGGAATGACCAGCCACAGTATAAATAGAGGGTTGCTCACCGACTCGAGACCAGTCTTCATTTTCTCTTCCGCAGTCCTTGCTGGAGAACTTGACCAGCCTGCTCACTTCATTCCTAGCTCTACCTACCTTCCTTCATAGTATTTATACCAAAGGAACCTCCAACTCCTTGATCTCCACCGCAACCAGTTTGCCGGAGCCATCATTCTAACCTGTTTAGTCTTCACCGCATTCGTGCAGAAGATCCAATTAATGCCAAAACGTCGTCTACAAACCCAGACACTGCGGCCCAAATTGCCTTCACCTGGCTCAGCGTAGGTTAAGCTTCTGTTAAGCTCTTGTCATCGTCGGGAGGTAGTGCGACACAATGCTGTTTGCTTCCCATAAAAATAAATAAACCCATGTTTTACTGACTCAAGGGCATTTTTTCCCGTAGTTTTAAGTCCTCTCCAGTGAACCTCACATCATCCAAGGGATTGCAGGTAACTGAGGAATTTTACTCATACATAAATACACCAACCAAGAGTACCCACAAACACATTGGACGGCTACCCTTCCTGTGCACCACGGTGAGTAGAATGGTGGAGACCCGACACTACGTACTCTAGTCTCTTGAGGCCAGTTTGTCCGCTCAGCAGCTACTCTCTCTACCACACCAGCAGGTGCCGGAGTTAGAGTTCTCTGAGATGGGCAAAACTGTTCCTTTCTGAGAAACTCACCGACTTGCAGGGACTGTCAATCAGCAAGATCCGACTCTCAGTGCTCATCACGTTCTGACCCAGAGTCCTGGGATAGGGATATTGCCTACGGTCGGCAGATGTTACACGTGGCTCTACACCAAGGGTAGGATAACACGTCACCTACAGTCTCTTGAAGGATGTGAGGGTGGTGTGATTCAGTCCAGATGCCCTACTCCCATCAGAGTGGTATCCGAGGAAAGGTAAGACGGGTGCTTATTGCCTCTGGGCATTTGTGGGAGCTTACTCCCCTCATCCAGACTTCACTCATGAGACACTCACCGAGGAATCTAGCCCAGTCCTTGCACCATCTACAGATACGAGTCACTCCGGAGCTTCTCAAGGACCTCTTCGAGGACCCCATTTGTCTCAGCAAGGAAACACATCTTCTCCTTGCAGCGTATATCAGTGAGCAGGACCGGTCCTTGTGACTTGCCAACATCTACTTCGGGGGATTTGAGCCAGCAGAACAAAACCAGCCAACCGATACAACCTCTGAGCAACTGCTTGTTAACAAACCTAGCTCGTACTTGCGCCAGCCAGAGTTGACACAGGTTAAAAAACCTCCTCAGGTTAAACAAGCCAACCAACACAACCTCTGAGCCACTGCTTGTTAATCAACCCAGCTCGTACTTGCACCAGCCGAAGTTGACACAGGTTAAACAGCCTCCTCCGGTTACCTGTCGCCCAGTCATACCGCTTAGATCCAATCCACTGAAATGTAAGATCAGATGTAGCCAGACTTTGTGCCTGTAAAGCTACCAGGCCAGTTCTTTACACTGGACAAGTGCCAGTATCACGTAAAGAATATATCAACCCAGAACCCCTGCCACTGGATGCACCTGACAGAGCACTCAACAAAAACCCCCCTTTGGAAATACTGATGTTCTCTGTCATCCTCAGAGCTTCACGCATCAACATACTGATACTGTAGTCATGCCACCTCTATGGATACCTTATGTCCTGTATAGTATCAACCATTTATGGTGATAAGTCTATTCATGGTTTCTTCACACTTTTCGAATTAAACCTGACACGTGTCATTTATACAACTAATCTAATACAATTACGACTCTTCGCCTGCATTACCTCTTCCACCACTCCAGATGAGAGCAACACGCTGCCTATCCTACAGGCAGCAGGAACTATGAACGATTCCTTCTCACCTGGAGGATACGCAACCTGGCAGACATGCCCCCCCCCCCTTCTCCCATCCACTCGCTGAGAGCAAACAAGCTGCCCAGACCTTGGGCAAAGCCAAGTGCCGCCAAAGAGGCACAAAGCAGAATCACTGACCAGAGTATTCCCACGCCAACCAGGGACAGAGGATGTCACGCTTCACAAGCAACCCCGCGCCAGTAGCCAATAAGCTTCCACTATATAAGTCCAGATGCTGCCGAGCTCGGGAGTACACCTTTCTAATTACTCCTATTTTTATGCCTGGAAACAAACAGTTTTTTCTAACACTTTTTTCTGCTTCCAGAGAGATGACTGGCATCTACAGGCAAGTGGTGCAGTTCTGTCCCCCGCCTCCAGGGCCGTGCTACTGCGGTACAACCCTAGATACATTCCAGCAGTGGATCGACACATATTTCATATCACTCTTATTAACCTCACAAAGTCTATCTTAGCAAACTAACAATAACCCTACTTTCTCCAGCCCTGATCCAATAAAAGGAATTATTTTTATCCTCCACGACTGTCGCAAAGTTTTTCCCGGGCCCTCTCCGCTTTGCCTGGTTTTCTATGCCCCTTACTAGACCCTTCTTCTTTTGGGGTGTATCAATGGCTACAATTGCAGTCATGGTACCAGACAAAACCCTGCTCAGCCGCGATGCATGTGCCCAATTTTATAAAAATAACCCTGACCTAAGGCATAAAGGGCTTGCCCTGAGACACATCCCATTCTCCAACCGTCTTAGCTACTAACATGCATGCCGGAGGACACACAGAACTGTGAAGGTGCTCAAGCTGGCGTAGCGGGATTTGGGGGCTCGCCAAAAAATTGAAGAATTATAGCGTGGAAGTCTTTCTTTCGCATCTCTAGCAACCTCCCACAGCACTATACCAATGCACGGGATCTTCAGAGAAGTTTGTTACTTTCAAGTACGCCGCCGTGGCTACTTACTATCTACGTCGACGGACACTCAACTCAACTACCAGCAAACACAATCACATATATTTTAACTTCACTTTGTCCCCTCAAAACACCATTTTCTTAGCAGTTTAACTTTAATTAATTTGCATTTGTCTTCAACCAGCTTTTCCCTTTTTACTTAGAACCAGGTCGCCTAGACCTGGAACCGCACTTACCTTCAGCTATCCACGACTTGGTAGGAGGTAGCACAGGTCACGTGTTTATTGAACCTTTAATAAGCACTCATTGTTCTCTACCTTTCTGTCTTTCATTTCCAGGGTATTTATTTGCATTAACAGTTGAGGATAGGATACACTGTGCACGACCGACAGGAACCGTAAGTTTTGTTAAATTGAGTTAGCCTGACTGTGGAGCCCTTTCCAGGTGTTCACACGTCAGTAGACATACATATTAGATGGCTAACTATTTCTTCCCAGTGACACATCAGCATTAAGTCAGTGCTCGCGGGGGAGAAACAGTGATGCCACAACCACTAGAAACACCTTCACACCGGGAGGCACGACAGACTCAGGTTGCTTCTCACCATCCGCATTAAGACAATGCACGGTGACAGTAGCCTGAAGTCTTGCCGTGCATCCTAGTGCGAACGCACAACAAGTAGAGGCTTGGTGGCCCACACTGCTCCACGTCCCTGATCAGCCCGCAACTTTGCCGGCAAGTCACAATTGGGTTACACTGTCAAACCTTCCTGTCTAAGTGCATCACGTACACTGTCAAACTGTTTGCCCTATGCCTCACGAGAAGAGGAGTGGTAGAAAACGTAGGGAACAATTCCTGGCTCACTCTACTCTTAAACCGTGGATCGCATTATCCCATCCTATGCAGGAAAGGCCGGTGGAATGGGACAGTGCTGCCAAACTCAGTCAACAAGCAGTCGCGCCTGCTTTGGTTGTAATCCCGAACAGCATCTCCAGCAGTAACCAGGACGACGGTGTTCTTCAATCTCCAACACCCCTCGCCACCCACCAACTATCTAAACCAAACTACCCCACTTTTGGTCTAGCGGACAAAATTTTTAACTAATGTGCCAAGTCAGTCTAATCGGGCACGCGTCAAACCTTTGAAAAACCTCCCTACGCGTGACATGTTTGGTTGTTTCGTAAATATGTCACGCATCACAAACATTTTATACCTGTATTAACATAAAAGTAC
Organism: Dryococelus australis; assembly: GCA_029891345.1. NCBI lineage: Eukaryota > Metazoa > Arthropoda > Insecta > Phasmatodea > Phasmatidae > Dryococelus > Dryococelus australis. The sequence goes on from CM056996.1 coordinate 72,765,063, forward strand.
ATTACGTATTATTCAATTGAACATTTATTTATATTTTATCTATACATTATATTTCATTTATAATTAATGTAAATAAGAACGGTGAGAATATAAGGGTGTTGGTAATTCCTATTGGCCATTCAGGGTAAAGTGAGCACTTTTTAAGGCCCTTTAAAAATGTGTTGTTTACCCCTAATAAATATATTTTATTGCAGCCTCAGATGTTACTTTTAAGAGTGATGAAATACATACAGTGTGTTTATTAGTCATACTGCAATGTTTATATTAAAATAAAAAATGAAGGAAAGATAGAAATTATTTGAAAGGAAAATTTTAGCAGGGCCTTAAGAAGTGATCACTTTACTGTAAATAGCCTATAGTAAGAAATAGTTCATATGCAAAGTATTATTAAGCTGAGTGCGCTCAATTGTCGTGCATTGTCCATTTGGTGAAATTTTCTACTCAGTTAAGCTTCGTTTGCACGAGGTGGAGGAATAGCCTGGGAGGGGAACTTTAGCATGGAAGTACCACTACAACTAGTGGCACATTCATGCAAGCAAACCACATTAAACGCAAATGGGACGCATATTGGGCGATGACGATACTGTGTGACAACATTCGTTGTACTCACAGTTCATTCATGGTAATCAATTTTGTTTGCAAATGAGTGAAGTTGTCAGTACTGCCAACATTGTTGGAAATAACTGTGAATGGACTACATTCTGTTTTATTTTGCAAATTCATTACAGAAGTCAGTTGTTTCACCTTATCAACTTAGAAAACAGTACCCGCAACCCTTCCAAGGCCCCTAATTCCTAGTCCAGTCCTGCCAAGTACCACCAACACTCTGAAAACACCCAGAGAGAGAGAGAGAGAGAGAGAGAGAGAGAGAGGAGAGAGAGAGAGAGAGAGAGAGAGAGGAGAGAGAGAGAGAGAGAGAGAGAGAGAGAGGAGAGAGAGAGAGAGAGAGAGAGGAGAGAGAGAGAGAGAGAGAGAGAGAGAGAGAGAGAGAGAGAGAGAGAGAGAGAGAGAGAGGAGAGAGAAGAGAGGAGAGAGAGAGAGAGAGGAGAGAGAGAGAGAGAGAGAGGAGAGAGAGAGAGAGAGAGAGAAGAGAGAGAGAGAATGTGTGTGCAAACATGTGTATGTGCACATGCATGTACATCCATGCATGCATGTGTGACCGCATGCTGGCCGTGTGTGTCTGGCAACATGACTGTCGGCCGGCCGGAGACATGGTCTTGACATCACTGGAGAACGATACTCTCGAACCCCTCAATTTCAGTGAGAAAAACTAAATGACATCAAGTAAAACTAAACTGACAGGAAAATTATGTATAAATAATTATTAGAAAGGGATTACTGTGTCTTCTTGTGTTTTATCTTGTATACTGTGTGATTGGGTATTAGTAAAGACCTGCGGAATTTGCGTTATTATTTAGGGACAAGTTGAACTTAGAACACATTTACCTCTGTATTACGTTTGTCATTGGATCATACTTTATCTGATTCGGCCTGGGTAAATTGAGAAAATAAATGAACTTCACAATTGTATGTCCCAATCAAGTGCAGTTTAGTCGGAGAGGACATGAATTCACAGCTGTGCAGCAGCCAATGAAGAAACAATGCAGCTGAAGTATATACACTAGTGTGAAGTTTAGCCTAATGCCAAATAATAATGCAAATTTTGCAGGTCCCTAGGTGTTAGTAGTTATCAGACATTGGGAAGTTCACCTCCCGGCAGGCATATTGTGGCAGTCCTGATTGGGTCATCATGTAGGACGGGCGTGTTGCACAGGACCCACAACTCTTGTCAAACTCTGACAGTGTACTTTAGTTAAACTGTTTTTGGACCTTTTATTATCAACTAGTATAGTTCAGGCACGCTTTCACAAGTGCCATTTAGGGTTAAGGGTAATCTGTATTTCTGTAAAAGAACTTCTGACAGCACCACGTGGTGAACGGTGTTGATTGTGTTACAATAATTGTTATGCACAATATAGATTATACACAGGTATGGCTCCCTAGGAGACCAAACAAAATGTACCAACCTGGTATTCATTATGTATATGTAGTGTCTTGAGGATGGAGCTAATAATGTCCTCTAATCACCATACTCCGTGTTATTTCCTTGTTTCCGAAACTATCCAGGTGTGCAGGGTGGCCAACAACATAGCGAAGAATATCAGTGTGAGCACAGCTGCCAGAGCAGGGCGAGTTGTGGTTGCTACGGCCTTGCCAGCCGCCACACGGGCTAGACAACCATTCCTGTAAATCTGGGGCAGACTCCAGGAGCATCTGACGTAAGGCAATTCAAACAAATTCAATTGCAGTCGGCAAGGGCCTGTTTGATGAAAAAGAAGGAGTCAATAAAAAAGGAGAAAAGAATTTTGGCCTTCTAAGTCTACTGAAACGTTACAACTGTAGGTAATGGTATTACACATACATCATTATGGTATACATTCTCTAAACAAAAGTCTGCCACATGCACTACATAGTTTGAAACAAAAGCCATTTCAGTAGGCAATAGATGACAAGTTTATCTCCTGAAACTCATTCACACATTGTGAACCACGGGGCAGCACTGCCTAGGTAGCAGGGAATGGGGGCAGTCAAGGTTGTCTGGTACTTCCCTTTGTTGTCACGGGCCCAACCCTCCAATATGACCACAATTAGTGTAAAGTTCTGTGTTCGCCATTCTCAGAAGATGCACACCACTACAGAAAAGTTTTCATTCTGAACACATTCAGTCACTTCTCCACACCCACTCTGCCTTTCTTCATCCATTCATCAGGCTGGCTGTGATCAGTCCACTGAAACTGACTCCAGCAAAAATCAGCCTCTTCCCTTCAGCACTGATCATGCTTCATACGTGGGAACAACAGACCATGGTTACTTCATCTTATTTGGCAACAAGCTGAACTACTCAGCCTTAAGTACGCCTGAGCAATGTTCATACATCCAGTGCCAGTAGCAGATGTTCTTTTCTTATTTTATGACACAAGAGTTAGTGTCCATCAGTATTAAAATGTCAAAATTGAAATAGGTGTAAAAATATTTTAAAACATAATTTTTTTACATGTTTATGTATAATTAGTGGTACGTGAACTTCACAAATTCATTTGGCCTCAACAAATTCTTAGTATTCTACACGCTCGAGATGATATTGTTTTTCATTGGCTGCTACCATGAAGATAGGTTTCTTGTTTATTTGACTTGGCTGCACATGTGATACGGTAACAACATTTCTCTTTGGTTTATTTTAACCGGCTGAAGAACTATCCAGGGAGTGTCCAACAATTGTGATCCAATCATGAAAGAACACAGAAGTATATGTTCTTGAAGTCTAACTGGTCACAGAAATTATTTGTGAAATTCACGGAACTCTAAGTTTAACACATGTTCACGGCACAACAACACAACAGCGTGACATACCCAGTGAGGATGATCTCATTATAGCTGCACGACGTGAGGCTCCACTCACCACCACTCACAGGCCACTCCCTCTCGCTGAAGCCAGAGCGCTTCTGGGAACGGCAACCCACGGAGTAGAAGGCAGGGATGAGGTCGGAGGGGCAGTCGGCCAGGTAATGGCAACACGTCACCGGGGACTCATGGAGGTCCATGGGATAGGGGTTCTCAAAGCAGGGATATCCCTGCGTCAGCAAGTCTATTACCACCAGGTCATTGTGCAATAGCACCACTATGGCATATGGATCCTGCAAATCTGCAACACCATATTGCACATCAGCACTCTCTCCTAACATTACACCTTCCTAAATGCAACAAACTGTAAAAATGTAAAATTTTGGTTAAACTTCATATCATAATGTATAGAAAGGCTGTATATGACAGCATCTCTTAATTATAATGGATTCAGAACCACTTAAATACCGACTTGGTGTTAATGATCAAGTCATGGATGGGATTTGAGCTCTAAAAGTCATTGATTTAGCCTCCTTGTCGCATGAGCACGATGATCCAGTGAGTATGGGCACCAAGAACAGTAACAAAATATCTATATGGTGGTGGAGTTGATATAGACCAGGGCTGTCACCAATAGCCATTATAGAATCCTTCAAATTGCTCTAAAATATCCTTAAAATTATAAAAAATCTTTGAACGAATTGGGTAGTTCCGAAATACATGCTGACAAAATAGTGTGCAGTAGTACTTTGTGCTAACACAGTGAGACAGAAAGTATAACAATAAGATATTTGCTACACATTTTTAAAGCATATATAATACATACTGAAGTACTTTAATATGATGAAGCACTAAAAGTCAATGGAACAATTTTTTTTTTTATACGCACACACTTAATTACGTTGTTTCTTCATTGTCCACAAAACAAAGTAGCAGCATCAGCATTATTTAATCAAATGTTTTGCTCTCTTCCTCATTTCATTTGATTGTAGAAATTTTACAGTATTTTTCCTTGATGATATGTACATAACAGCATTTAATATTTGTGAGTCCAGTGATGATATGTGAGCTGTTTTTATAAGATTTAAATTGCCAAATACTCTTTCTATAGCAACATTACTGTGAGAAAGAATCAGTATAGCCTTTGCTAACTTAAGATGATTTGAGAAGCATGGCTTACCATTGTTTTCATGAGAAGATACTTTCTTCCACTATATATCAGGAAGATCTGTCTTAGCAAGACCCGGTGTTGTTAATGTAGTGTATACTGATTGGAGAGCACTGGTAACTCTACAGGGAGGGACATATGTCACTGGCCCTCCCTGTTGATTCAAATGTGGTGTAATTTTCTAAAAGAAAAAGGAACACTAATCCATAAAACCTACATCCAAATTTGTACATTGTAGTGACTAACTGCAACAGTGTCTCACAGCAAAGAATTCCCATCCGCCATGCTCCAGAATGCACCCCTTCTGTCCGCAATGAGGTTAGACATTTCATGTGTTAGTGGTGTTAGTAAGTAATCGATAGTGGTCAATGTAGTTACTTTGCTTCAGCAGTTTTACTCTTGAGACTGTGTTGCATGGAAAATTCAGTGAATGGGAAACAAAGCTGGGTTAAGATGCTTGTGAAAGAATAATGCATCTGGAGCAGCCTACAAGTGAAATAGATGTGCAAAATAGAAGAAGGAAAAAATCAAGCACACATCATAAACGCCCCACTTCCCCTCCTCTTTGGAGACTGTTAATCTCCTGCAGCTCGTTTATCCCTGCTACCCCCTAATGACAGCAGGACGGTGGTCAACATGGCCCTCGCCGAGGCTATAGGTGGTACGGGCCTCGGGTGTGGAGGTGGTGAGACAGGGAGGGAGCACCGCTGACTGTTGCGGTTGCTGAGAGAGGTGGGTGGCCTCCACACGCAGCTGTGCAGGATACACGTAGTGTGATGCAGGGAGTCTGCGGCAGCAAAACTATCACAGCATTTGGTGAGCAGGTGCTGTATGAAATCACGGTATGCGGGTGGAACGGCATGGTCCAGCTCGTCCAGCTGTACACACAGCCCTGGGGCCGGGTTGGAGCTGGACTGATGGTCAAGCAACCAGTCTGTAATGGGTGTAAGGCTGTAGTAGTACTGCATGAAAGTCGGATTGAAGCCCCAGCACTTAGCGATGTGGATAAGTCTTCTCTTGTCAGGTAGGGTAGCTTCTGACCTCAGGAGTTGCTATCATCGCTCGGCCATCCCCCTGGTGGAGGCCTGTGTCAGAGTTATTGGCCTGGTGGCGCAGGTGAGTTCTTTGGTTCAGGTCAAGGCCCGTCCCTGCAAATGGGGCAGTGACGTGAATATACAGCCTCTCCTGCTCAAGTCCATCTACACCTCCATGTAGATAAGGGCTGAAAACAGAAGGACGACGATTGATGGGTGAAGTGGCGGCAACTACTGGACACGAGAGTGCAGCCACGGCGAGGTTATGTGCAGCTTTCCAGAAGGCTGTATATATTCTTCGCCTGTGGTGATTGACCCACAAGCCGGCTGCACAGCCCAAACTGAGGCCTGGTGGTAGATCTTAGGGTGACGGAGATCCGAAGAAGGAATTATCTGGCGTCCTGGAGGAGTTGGGCCTTTCCTGGTTGAAAACACAGTGTGCAGAGTTAAGTCGAGGGTACCCAGGGGAAAAGCGTGAAGCCCCAAACTTTGGCCGTGCTGATTTTGGTCGGACTCTAGGGGGCACTGGTTGATACACTATTGCTTAGGGGAGTCGTCCTGAAGGTGTGTGTGTGTGCCTGGAGAACTGCCGTCAACCAATTTCGGCAGCTGCAGCTACCGGGCACTTTCAGTCAGCTGGGGGTTGGTGGTAGTTTCGAAGGGTTGATGCTCACTAACAAAGAGGTGCTGGTCTGGTCCGTTGCAAAGAGGACCCGTTCACTAAGCGAGTTAGTAGAGGTTGGATAGGCCTCGGCCCCATCAAGGTGGCTCATGTCTGCAAACCTGGCATGGGCTGTTGACAGGTGAGGTTGGTAGCACTCCACCCACCGTGATCTCCTACTGGCTGCATTTAACTGCAGCTAATTAAAGCATAATTGCGAAAACATTCTTTTGTTGGTTGTATGTTCCTAATGCTCTGTAGGTGTGCACAGTCCGGACTTATATATGGCTGAAATGGCAAAAGTTTGATGAGGTGGCGTTCTGGTTCTAGAGATCTTTAGGAAGGACTTGTGCACACTGAAAGCTCTGGAAGTTGTCTCCCGCAGTACACTGAAACCAGGTACGGGAGGGTCAGTCTGACACTGCTGCGAGAACAGCAATACATGTACATCCGGTGGCCTTGGACGAGGGACCAGCCTGTTATGGATTTAAGGCTTTGCCTGGTGGGGGTGGTGTTGACTATCGGAAGCATACTCCCTCTCTGTCCAATGTTCGGTGACTGCATGTCACTTGCCAAGGTCTAGTTGGGATTTGGTTGACTACGGGAAGCCAAGCCCTCATCCGCTCCTGTTCCCCGACACTCATCGGACGGGCTTAAGGCCTGGTAGGAATAACGGTTGACAGAAACGGAAGCCTACTTGCTCTGCCTCTGTGGACTCGGCTGGCAATCGGTGGGGTAATAAGAGGTTGGCTGAGCTGAGATGTGTCGGAGCTAATGCCAGCCGATGCGTGAAACTGGAAAGGGCTAGTGATGGTCTCTTATAAACTCTCATTGCCAAAGGGAACCACAAATCTAGTGCCATAAGTGCAAGGTACTGCTTATGCTGCAGATGTGGCAAACCCCAGGCATGACCTATGCCAGGATTTTCTAAAATTATGAGCAATCATGATGGTGGTGCCTGGTGGCGGACCAGTTGACTCAGTTACAGTCAGTGGGGCCCCGAAGGCTGGATTTCAATGTGAAGAAATTAAAGTATTGAGGGGCCACAATCCGATTCGTCTAACTATGGAAAACCCTAGATGGAAAGAAATGACGAGCATGGGCTGAGTGGTATTTCCTTGCTGGTTTCCTATGGGATGCCCAGAGGTCAGAATGAGGTAGGACTTGTGCTGGCAGTGGTAAGTGACTGGGCTATATGCCCAGGTATCCATTGCGTAGTAGGTGTTCTGAAACACAGGAGAACTGGAAGGTCAGGTGAGAGCTGGAATTATAAGGAGAATGTTCCTGAGCGGTGGGAGGGGACATGGGGCCCGAGGACAGGTTTCCTCGCCAGGTCCAAGAGTCCCATAGCCCCGAACCCGCATAATGGACTATAAAACCAGATACCGCAAAAACCCCGGAAGGGCAACTGGCTGAGAGGGGTAGAGAAGTTCCATATTTTATATATTGTACATCCAGTATGCAACATATGGTCCGCGGATCAGAATAGTACACAGTCTGCATTCCTTCTAACTGAAGTGGATTAGCCTGGCAACAGGTTCCACTATGGTTTTCTGCTCTGTCAGCCATGGTATTCTGAGTATTACATCTTCATGAAAGTCATTGGAAACGAAAGCTGTTGTTTTTACTTCAATGTCCAGAAGGTCCACTGTTATATTTATCTCCCCTATCATTTCACCAGTTTGGGTCTTTGTAGTTAACTGAACAGTTTGGTTTGCTGGTTTTATTTTACACATCTCCACCAAGTTGACATGGACAAAATTATGTGAGGCTACAGTATTATCAATTAAAGGGTGGCACTGCTCTTTATTGAAAACACTGGAACGCAGATGACAGGTTTTGTGACTGCAAATTTGAGAAATTAAATTCTGTTGCGGCATCTGATCAGGATCAGAGCTGATTACCTGGGAGTAGATGACCTCTGGCCACTCTATCCAGTCCTGCTGTTACCGGCTTCTGCTTTCCATCATGCGGCCTCCTGGGGCAATTTGGACACTCGTCATGCCAGTGCAGCGCTGGCTGTAGCAATAAGGGCAGGTGGACAACGATGGTCCACATCGCGAGCGGGTTTTAACGGTGTCACTTGGCTTCTTTTTGTTTGAATTGTGTCATTCGCCTGAGGGGAGCGGGGGGGGGGGTGAGGTTTTTAAGGTTTTTGAAAATTAGTTGGGATTTTGTGAGTCTGTTTCTCTCACAACCGGGCCCCATTTTGGCCCATCCTCCCAGTACTGGTGCAGATGCGCAGAGTTGTGACACGGCTGTACAGGTGTTGGTACAGACGTCTGTTCCAGAATCACTATGGAGCACATACAGTCATTCACGAGATAGTGAATGAGTGGGGTCAATGCGTTAAGAATTCTGGTCACACTGTGCCAGCCACAACTTCTAGTACCTCCTTCATAGATGTCTGAGGGTGGTATGTTTGCACCAAGTTTATCTTCTGCAAGGTAAAGGTGGATTACGCGGCTGCATGCCTGCATGGAGGTGAAAGTGCTCACGCAAAGGCACTTGAAGCCACTGCGAAATTCTTCCCACATGATGCCATATTGCGCTATCCTGCACCACAATTGTCTAGCGCCACCACTCAAACGGTTACCAACACAGCTCGGCCTGTCTTCCTCCTTGCCATAGTGCTGCAGCCTGCTAGTGCAGTTATGTAAGAAGGCCGATGGGTCTTCACTTGATAGGCCTGCAAAGCCTCCCAGCCTTCACTTGTCTCTACGTTCCCGTAAAAAAACTTTTTGAAAATAACATTTATCAATCCCCTCCCCAACCCACAAAAATATTCCTTTCATACAGTTTGCATTATGGACCCTTCATGTGGACACCCTGGATTATCTATGGTGAATAAGTGGTTCCCACCCACTTCTATGGAGGAAATAAAATGGCTTGGATTAAATTTGGTAACATGAATGTTAAAAGACTGTATTGGTGCACTAGTGAGGCTGTTGAGAATTTGATTATAGAGTGAATGTGATAGCCACACCACTACCAGTTTTTATCCTTATACTCGTAGGAGAGATTACTTAATACTTGCTAGACATCACTACAGTGTCAGTTGTAATTCTCACCGCTGATCCATGGGCTCTCACACAGCACAACGAAGTCCACCACATTGTGTTCCATCTCTAGAACTGTCGTGGTCTTGCCATGAATTACTGTAATACTGGGAGTGCGTCCAGCCTTATCAAATGTTAGTCCACCAGAGAAGATTACATAAGCTTCTCTGAAACACAAGAAAACTCAAATCAAATGCTAAGAGAGTGATCACCACTACAATAGACTTATGTCAGCATTAAAGCAGGCTCCTGCACTGCTTGGATCTATAACAAGTCACAAAATTCAGTTAAATTAGCTTATTAAAACAACATACTAACAACAAGATATACAGGAGAAATATTTAATGAACTACTGTACACCAGTCGTTTGTGACATACAGTAAAGATAACAACTATATACTGGAATTTATAATGACTTAAATAAATTCAGCTGAATAAAGAGAAATGTATGCATTCATCCAGAAGTAAGGCATGGGTCACGTGCTGGTGTGAATATTAGTACACACTGTAATAAATTCACATGTCTACAGGCTATAAATTACACATGTAATTCAATACAAATAATTAAGAAGGTACTGTAAACACTCAGTTGTATGCACAATGCTTTTTAAATTTTTTAGTAAATTTTAAAATCTCAAGTGTAACAGAATATTTATTGGTAATCTATATAAATGTGTGTATAAGTGAGAGTGATTTGGAAAGTATAAAACTCATTTGATTTGTGTGTGTGTGAGAACAGTAATTATTGATTTAATTTATTCTGTTATGTACATTATGTATTTAATTTAAGTAATATGTTTGAATGTTATGTTGGAAATGTCTTTGTAAGATGTGTTAATGATAGAGTTTCTTGTTATGTCTTTATGTGGGATTTTGTATTTAATCTCTCTGGCTAAATTTTTTAATAGTATATGTAATTTTATTGTTTATTATTCAAGCGTCTGCTTTTGTTAAAGTGAAAAGAATGTTTTGTCATGTTTGTTCTGTAAGGGAACCGATATGTTAGTTGAATCAATTGTGGATTCGCAATTCTGCACAACAGCTTCATATTTTTAACTGTTTTAAGATGTATCAACAATAATGTTTGTTGAAGAACAAGTATAAAAAAATTATCTTTCTATCAAAGTTTAATTTAGAAATTTATATACACTGACGCCGACTAACAGCCAGCGGCGCTAGAGACCACGCACGTGTCAGGTATACATGCACATGCGCAAAGAGGCCAATACTTTTTAACTTTCACATAAATATTATTTGGAAGTGAAAATGTGTCTTGTATTTTTATGGTTTGAAATGTCTTTAAATGTTTTTATTTTTAGTGTTTGTTGTTATTTTGAAAATGTTTGGGTATGAAATTCAAAGTGCCCACGGCACAGAGATTAAGAAAACTGATATTCCGGCGTGAATGCCGTAATAAAGACACACTGAATTAATACAGGAAATTCACAAGAAAATTATCAAATGTAAAACAGTATTTAATTTATTTGTGCCACTTTATTTTCAAAAATAAAATATTTTACTCGGCGTCCATAGCACTTCCACTTATGTGAACCCCGTAGGCGGCCATGGTACGTCCGTGCGACTCTTGCCTCTAGACAGTCTGTCGAGGATAGCTGGCGAAGATAGCTGCCGAGGTAAGATGCTGTTACGTACGCACTACAACTTTTTTTTCACTGATGTAGATTTCAACAGCACTTTTATTATACCAGTTAACCTTTGCTTGCGTACGTTTTGCCAAACATTTCCCCAGCATTATGCTTCCGCTTAACTAATTAATTTCACCCTTGTGGCATTTTCAACTTAATCAAGGAGAAGGAGGAGAAATATGTCAGAGAGGTCACGCGACCCGCAAAACTTGAATCGGGCACCATTCGCTTCTGCTAAAGGCGTTTCATCGTAATTTCTGCATTATTGCTGGGTACAATTTGAAGGGCTTTGTTTTTATATACGTATGAGGGTATTTTTCATGTTTAAATATTTTACGGCAACATTACATACAGCCATGTGGCTAACATTTTGTTGAAATTTAATTTGCCGTTTTCAAAAAGAAACATTTCAATTTCATTTGCACCACCTGGTCCGTTACTAACTTTATCCAGCAGCATCCGCGCCATATAAACTTGTTTTCACGCATGAGTGTGTTTATTGTGACTACTCATCTCGTGCCCCATCATCTTCTAAGGGTGTTTATGTAATTTTGTAATTTGTGTATGGTGACATTACTTCCATCCTAGCTGGCTCTGTGTACAGGCCACCACCACACTACCCACGTGCTGGCGGGCAAGCCCAGACGAGTTTACGTTAGTGATGCCAAGTAATTGCACAAGTAAATTTTTCATCAAGGGTTCATTTGTAATTTACCATGTCCTGTCTTCAGGGAAAAACCGTCAGTCCACCCTGACGGCTGTCGGCCCTCTTCCTTGTGAAGATTGTGTTTTCATACACCATAGTGTAATCATCCATCTAGGAGTGCACTAGATTAATTGCGGGCTGGGGAGCCCCCCAAACGGAATTGGCTAGTCATGACCGAGAGTATCATAATTTCATTGGCACATTGATCTGTACGAGCAATAATAATAAAAGCAAGTCTACAGTGAACTTACCTTCTTTTATTCAATAGTGACAGTGTCCTAGCCACATATATTTTATCAAGAGCTTATTTTCAATGTGATGTTTAGTAAAAGTTTAGTATTACCTACGTGTTTGTAAGTACACACAGGTGAGATGGACACACAGAAACCACAGCATCCTTGAGAACCCTGAGTCTCAATAGTGCGGTGATTGGAAAGCACCGCTGGCGCCCATATTACCAGTAAGTATTTGTGTCATAGTTCGTCTCGTATCTCACCCGACAGCGTCAATCTTTAAGATTTATTGAATGTATTTTAAAAAATAACAGTCCTGTTAAGTTATCGTGTGATTTTGTAACTATTTATTTCCTTAGTTGGGGCATCTCTCCCATATTCACCCTATGCATGATTTTATAAGCCTGGTTTTTATAAGAAATATACCAATGTGCATAACTTCAAAAAGCACTAATTTATGTAAACCTTGCTCAAAACCTCGTTCTAATGGGAAAACAGCCATTCAAAGTTGCAACTCCGAACTGGTTATTCCACAGCTAGCATGCATGCACACACTATGCTACATTCCCTCTATGGTACTGACAACAGCCTATCAAATTAACAGGTAAAACTCACTTATTGACTGTTTAGTTCGCACGATTGCCATGCGTCAGGTGTCTTGTCAGACTTCTCATTACAGAAATGCCGATTGTTTCTTCTCAAGGTAATGCTCCTTGGTAATTTCAGTAACCATTAGGAAAGCGAAAACAAGGAATAACGGTAAATCGTTATCACTTCCTGTTACTAAACAGTGTATGTAGTTAGTTTTGCGATAGCTATGCTACGTGCGCAATAGTCTATTAAAATTATGAAACTAATTTTTTATTAATATAAGTGAAGGGCATATGATTATATAATGCAATACAAGAAAATGTGAAAAACTGTTCGTGTTTCACCATGACCACTGTTACTGGTTTGAATATTTATATTTCACACACAAAAAGCGATACGCTCCTAGAGTAAAAATTAATTTCTGAACTAAATCAGTTATAGCTACACTGCATCATCTTTTTACGCTAGAATGTAAACCTAATGATCATGACATGCCTTTATCCTTCCATCATACAACAAACCTAAAAACATAGAGGGGCATTGCTGTTTGAGAATTCCACAGACAAGGAAACCACATATTACTCCTATTTGTAGAGTGAACCATCACAAGGTGCTAAGCCAATTGGAGTCAATACGTACTCGCACAGCAAGTTTCTTTTAAAGGGATGCCCAACGTATTCAGAAAATTATGACAAATTACATGCTCTGGTCCAAATACTGTAGAGCTAGAGGTATGTACATAGGAGCTGGTTCAGGCTATCAGAGGGGTGAATCAATGAAATGAGGTGCAAAGGTATATTTTCGCAGCATAGTGGAATAGTTTGTAATTTAAACTCTGCTTTGTGCATAAATTATACCGCCACATACACCTTGAAAATCAAAAATATTTTTAAGAACAATACAAATAGTTGTTTCAACTCTGCTGACCAATGTGGGTGACGTAGCAGTTCAGCAGGTCATTTTTAATTTACAGCCGGCAAATATTTTTTGTGCTACATCTTGGAATATTTTATGTACGAGAGTAATTTCTGAGTGGCCTGCATTATTCTGTTAGTGCAACATGAGGACGAACTGTTCTAAGAGATAGCGCACTTTTTATTTATGGATTCAGCACCTTAATGATATAATTTTATGTCAGCATAATAATTTTTGTTTATAGAGTTCTAATAGTAAGCACGACTATGCCTGCATGCAATATTAACCCCTATAAATAAATATTAAAATACGTCAAACCCTATCTCATTTAATTATTCTTGAGAGAAATGAGATAAACTAAGAGGTGATATGCTCCTACCCAACCAATATTTTCTCTTGGCATTCCTCAGTTTAAAAAAAAAATCCCTTGGAACATACATAACACACGATAAATTGTTTCCTGCCGTCACTAATGCATATATATATATATATATATATATATATATATATATATATATATTTTTTTAAAAAATCACTTTTACTCAAGGTATATTGTCTTACAATAGAAACCAGTGGCAGTATCCCAAACTAACTCTCACTTCCTCCGCTGCATTTACTTAAAATTTTTATTAGCAAAAACTCACCCGGTCTTCGAAGACTTCCACTCAACTTTTTGGATAGGTTTACAAGACTCCATCTTGCCATCCTTGTTCGTCTTGGCTACAAAACCATAGTTAAAAATGTATTTTCTATAGTTTACATGCCTAACATTTTGTTACAGAAACTTTTATAAAGATCTTATTCATATATTTTAATGTACAACATTTTCATTTGGGAGTGTCCTATTTTATGTCACAGTAAAGTAAAAATTTTTACTTAAGCATTGTTCAGCAACACAAGCACATCTACGAAATAAAAAAATCAGGTCAAAGAATAAATACAATCATTAAAACTAAAATCTAATTCAATATATACAGCAGCAAATTAAAAAAATGAGAATTCACTGCCATAGTTGCATAATATTGTCCCTGCTATGAAAATAATGTGGTTTGTTAGGTATAATTTTGTTTTCGCTAGAGGAATGGCATACAGAGTAACTGTCAGCTACCGCACAATTTCAGTCAGCATGCTACTTGTGACGCACAGATGGTCAGCTGGCCACCATAAGCTGTTCATGGTAAAGGGAGCACTTTTGAGGCCCTACTTACTTTTTTTCTTTCAGACATTTTTTGTCCTTTAACCATCTTTTTAAATAAATATTGTCATGTAAGTAATAAACATAGTGTGTATGTTCCCCCTCATTCTGAAGCTAACGTCTAAGGCTAAAATAAAATTAATTTATTGGCGATTATTCTAAATGAGAGGACTTTCAAAAGTGCTCACTTTACTGTGAATAGCCTATAGCAGCTCTTAAGCAATACGCTGATGCCACACAGCTCACTGCGGCAAACTGACCATTCATTGTGGGCCCGTTTACAATTATTATGTATTCCAAAATCTGTTATCATATACCAGGTTTTACTTCTGTTGTTGTCTAGATAGCAAACTTGCTTCCCTTGCACCAACTGTGAGTCTTCAGCACATCACATTGCATAGTTACGTGCATATGAGGTACAGGCGGTTAGTGGGCTTCAAACCACCTGTTCGAATGAAACAGTGCCCGTAACTGCACCAAGCCTCGAGACCCGGGAATATCATGAGTTCAAGCGGTTCTAGGTCAGACTTAAAATCTCTTGTACTTTCTGGTTGCTTTAGTGATTGGCACACTATTATCCTTACACGCCTTGCAGGACTGCGAACCAGTAATACATACATAAAAAGAGACCCAGGGCAACCTCGTACACAGTAAATAAATCAATAATGCACCACACCAAGGTGAAACTGGTTTGATTCCTGGGCAAGGTTAACTGGGATTTTCACATGTGGGCATTGTGGGGGACGTTGCCATTGACAGAAGGGTTTTCTTGGGGTACACCCCTTTCCCTCGCCTTTGCATTATGCCACTGTTCCATCTTCAGCTAATTTCATCCTTACTGTCGCTCAAGACCACGGTGTTAAACTCCGACTAAAATCTTTCAAATCATAAAGGCACCAGCTAATGAAGTAACGACAGTGCCTGGAATGTATAGAGAACTGTACAATTTAGCAAAGCTGTCAAATGAAGTCACAAAATTTTCAGGTCTCTAGAAAGTCCGGGAGGTTGCGGGCAAACAATCATCATCTCCCTACACTGTGATGCTCTAGTCTGTACGATCACCGAAAACTTTAGTCATGTGTACAAGAACATACAGCCATAGACATAGGTGTTCATACATTTTAGCTGCAAGATAAAGACTACGAAATTTCAACTGTTACAAAAATAATAAGATATTCGAGTTTATAACAGATTAATATTTATCCATTAAAGATTATACACACCTAAAAAAATAAGAGAACACTGCAAGTAAAAACAGAAATAAATATAGAGGTTCAACGTTTGCATCTGAGGCTGGGGAAAAGTGAACACACAGCAAGAAAACAAAATACACTTCCCAGAAAATAAAGAACACAGTAGTCATTCATTAATTCTTAGTAGTCCTTTCTTGTGTATTATCAAACTCAATCTCTTTGATGTTAACTGCACAATAGGTGTGGTTAACTTCAGTTTTGATATTCCATCATTCTTGCAAAAGTATCTCTTTTACTCTACTCTTGCTAGGGTTTTTTTTTTTTTTATAGATGCTATAGATGCTCTATTGGGTTAAGGTCGGGAAGAATGGAACAGGGATTTGAGTCTGTTGGGCAAGGAGGGGGGAGGGGTGAAATAGTAACCAAAGACGGACAACCTCTGTTGCATATTCTGGGTCGTTGTCTTACTGAAAGTAACATATCGACATAGTAAAGAGATATTTGCAAAAGAGTGCGCTTTGTCCAAAGATGTAAATCTGCCCATTGTTCCCCCAATTAAGTCTAGTTCCCCCACTCCTGAGATTGACATTCACCCCCAGACCCTAACTATACCACTATATTTCAAAGTAGCTAAAAGGTTCTAAGGCTCTAACTCAGTTTTAGGCCTTATTTACCATTCCACCAACGTTATGGAATATGTTGAATTTACTTTCATTTATGAAAAGCACTTTGTCACAGAAGTCTGTACCTTTATTTATATAGTCCTGAACAAGTGTTAACCCCCTCTTTTGGTTCATTTTACCGATGTGACGTCTTTTTTTAGATATCATGACTATACCCTGCTCCGTTGAAATGCTCAGGGATAGTTGAGTAAACCTGTTTTCGAAGTGTGAGTACGTACGCCGATATTTCTGAGGAGGTTGTTGGATATATGCAGTGTGACATGTAACGTTTTCGTACTGAACTGAAAATTTGAATTTCGCGCCAGTCCGCCATATTGAATTAACAGAAATGGCTTCCGTAAGGCTATTACTGTTACGCACCGATAACATTTTCTGGTCCTCCAGCCTGGATTATTACGGTTTTATGCAATGTAATGCACAGCAAGTTACGTCAACATTCGTAAATCAGTTACGGTTCAAAAACGGTCAATTCTGTTTGGAAACTGGAAACATACTATAGGATTTTCTGCTTTTCAACATACTATTAGAGAAACCAGATGCCCGCCTCAGACAGGCCTTGGAGATGTCGCAAGATGATGACATGCCAACATACACACAGCTCATTAAATTTCTCGAAAGAAAGGCAATTAGGAGGAGCGTGTCCAACTAATTGCAGTAAAAGGGCAGGTGAACACTAAGTACTCGAAAACTGCAGGCAAGAATATATCCTTCAGTGCTCACAAATTCTGGTCAGGGAATGCAACTAACACATCTTAGCATCCAGCCAGTCCCCCCAAGACAACTCTAGTATCATTTCAGGATTTAGGTGAAAAACAAAAGTGCCCAGAATGTGATGGCAACAATGCTTTGTACAGATGTCAGACACTTCAGTCGAAATCATCAGGAGATTACAGGTTGTGCTTTAATTGTCTACGAGCAAACTATGTAGCATCTAGTTGTCGATCGGACTATCGATGTCACCACTGTCGTGAATCTCATCATACACTACTTCATGATAGTGACAGGGAAGAGACAAGTGATAAGGCCACCAATTCTGATACTACCAACACTATTAGCAAGAAGGAGAGTGCAGTAACAATGTACTCAGCTAGGAGTAAAAGCAACCAAGCCACCACAGTTTTGTTGAACCTGCACCGATTCGTGTGAAGAATGGTATAGGTGAATACCAGGTGGTAAGAGCATTGATAGATGGGGGCTCCCAATCATCATTCATAACATAAACGTGTGTGCAGTGCTTGGGGCTCAAATATTACCGAACAAACATATCCATCTCTGGCATACGCAATGCAGAAGTCTCGGATGCAAGGGAGGAAGTACTATACCAAATTAGTTCCATACATTTCTCAGAAGCTCCGTCTTACTAGTAGAGTTGTAATTCTAAAAAAAAATCACCAAGGAGTTGCCACCAGTATGAGTTGCCATTCACACACTTGGGCACCTCAATGACTTGCCACAAGCGGATCCTGAATTTGACATGCCTGGCGCAATTGAAATGTTGTTGTCTGCTGAGATAGTGGCTGAGGTTATGACAGGGCCTAAGATCATTGGCCAGCACCATGCATTTAATTCTGTGTTTGGCTTGTCATAATTGGTAGTGCTCCATGCGAACACATTGACCAACCACAAGTTACATCCTTACTTGTACGTTCAGATGCATCGTTCGACGCAGCACTACAGGGGTCCTGGGAGAACGAACAAGTTCCAAGGAAAGGGTTCATCTTAAATGAAGATTAGCAGGGTGAACACCATTTTGTAGATACCCATAACCATGACATGGATGGCAGGTATGTTTTTTTGTTACCATTCACATATTCAGTCCCTACCCTAGGAAACTTGCAGGGTGGCTCTGAATCGGCTTCACAGACTGTAAAGCAGATTATGGCATTAGTCAGAGTTGGGACAACAATACCAACAGTTAATGAAAGAATAAATAGATTTAGACCATATGACATGCATTGGTGTTTTGACGTGTCCAGATAGTAACAATGTGGTGACATTGACCTCGAGTACTAGTAGTGAAGCAGAAGCATACTTCAACCAAGGTCAGAGTTGTGTTCGAAGTATCAGAAAATGTTGCTGATGGGCCATCACTGAACAGTCAGTTACTACCTGGTCCACAACTGAAAAGGGACATAGTAGACATTGTGTTGAGCTTCCGCTCATCACCAGTTGCAGTGACAGCTGATGTGTGCAAGATGTATCGTCTGATAGTGATAGATCCCCAGGATAGGAAGTACCAATGTATACTGTGGTATAACTGCCAATGATCCAGTAATTGTGTACAATTTAAACACAAGTGACTTATGGGCTAACATCATCACCTTTCCAAGCTTTATGGACTCTTCAGCAGTTGGCCATGGACGAAGGAGTTAAGTATCCATTGACAGCATATACATTGCTACATGATGTGTTTGTTGACCATGTAGTAACTGGGATGGCAACTGTGGCAAAGGCTCAAGAGTTGAGAAGGCAGCTGGTTTCATTGCTCAGGGCAGGTGGGTTCCAATTAATTAAATAGTACTCCAACTATCCTGAACTGTTTCACATGAATGCAGGTGAACGTGAGTCAAGGACTTTCGACTACGCAGATTCGGTAAAGGTGTTGGATTTGTGTTGGGATCCCAAACAAGACCACTTCTCTTATCAACTAAAGAAACCAGATTTGCCAAACACCAAGAGGGCTATTTTGTCGACAATAGCTTGTCTGTATGGCCCAAATAGTTGGTTATCCCCAGTAATAACAGCTAGCAAGTTCTTGCTGCAAGGATCAGGGACCTAAGGCCTAGGATGGAATAAGCCATTGGGAGCAGAGGTGTAGGATCAGTGGAATAATTCCAAACAGTCTCTACTGTTGATTTCAGAAGTGCGTGTTGCACACCTCATTCAATTTCATGACTCAGAGGTTCAATTTCATGGGTTCTGCAATGCCAGCGAGAAGGCTTATGAGGCAGTAATTAATTTTCGTTGCCCGAAGGACAGCAGGGACACCCAGGTAAATATGCTGGTTGCAAAGTCTAGAGTGGCACCACTGAAAACATTTTCCATTCCGAAGCTCGAGCTGGGCATGGCATTGCTACTCAGTAGGCTATGGTAGTATGTCAAGAAAAATTTATGAGTCGAAGGTTGCAGAGTTTTTGTGTTTATGGTTGGACAGATTCTATGGTAGTCCTTGTATGATTGCGATCATCGCCTCACAGGTTGGAAACTTTTGTAGCCAACAATCTCAGAAATCAGTCTATTTTACCCCCAGTTCATTGAATCGTGTGCCATCAGAGCACAATTTGTCAGATGTAGCTTTACTATGTTCCCTTCCTGACCATTTGTTAAAGAGTTCTGTCTGGTTCACAGGTCCTAGCAGGCAATCTCAGGCATTATGGCCATTAAGCGAATGTGGTGAACGAGACTCGCTTCTGGAGTTGAAACCTCCTTCAACTACTGTACTGATATGGCATCAGACCCAGATGCAGACCACGGAAGATACATTAGGCCACCAAGGGCAGATGTCCTCTCTGACAACACTTAAATGTGTAACAGCATGGGTGTTTATGAGAACAAAGGGAGCCTTTGGGCGTTCAGCACCTCCAGTAGATGAATGCTTGACAGTCGATTAAATGGGAGAGACCTTGACAACCTTAATCAGATTTATGCAGGCTTTCTGGTTCCATGCGGAAATTGCCACTTTGAAAAGGGATGAGTGTGTCAAAACCCACACAGCCATTGGCACAATTCCTATATTCAGATGGAGTTGTCAGGGTGGGCGGGCGACTGCAGTGTACCCCACTTCCACACAACAGAAAACATCCTATACTGCTCCACAAGTAGAGTAACTGTCTAAATGAATTGTCAAAGACTACCAAGTGAACAATCTGCATCCAGAACCAGCTACTACCTTTTATTTGGTTCGTAGGGAGTACTGGATAATATCAGCTCGAGGACTCATTCGCAGTGTATTTCACCATTGTATTGAGTGTATTAAGGTAAGACAAAGTTCACCAGCCCCTATGATGGGTATGCTCCCAAAAGTAAGGTTTTCACAAATAAGGCCATTCAGATTGGTTGGAACTAACTTTGGGGGACCTCCTCCTGCCACACCAGTCGTAAAACGGCAGATGGCAGCTGTAAAGGTTTATGTGTGAGCGTTTATTTGCACGACAACGAAGGCAGTGCATTTAGAATTTGCGACGGACCTTTCGACTGCCCCGTTTCTAGCGGCACTAAAAATGTGTGTGTCTCGGAAGAGAATTCCAGCAGAAGTATCCTCCGACAACAGCATAAATCTGGTGGGAGCATGCAACTACTTGAAAGTAGTATACTGCTCCTTGTTCCAGGGTGACAACAGGTGGTTAATTGTTAACGAATCAGCACTGAAGCGAGTTGTTGGCACCCAACTGCTCACTTCTGAAGAACTGGCAACACTACAAGCACAGGTATCAGTAGTGCTGAACTCACGGCCACTATGTGCGCTCTCCACCGACCCGCAACAGTATGACATGCTAACACCTGCAAATGTCCTAGTTGGTGAACCTCTTGTATCTTCACCAGACCATGACCTAACACAGTTGCCTATGAACAGGCTGGACAGATGGCAACTAGTTACCGAGTTCCAGCAATAGGTCTGGTAGATCAAGATAGAGCTTGGAATATCTAACACACTTCAACAGAAAACAAGTGGACTAAGCCTACTCCAAACACCCTGGTTAGACAGTTGGTTCTCCTGAAGGACTCAACCTTGCCACCCATGAAATGGAGAACTGCTCGTATAACTGCAGTTTACTCAGGTCAAAATGGAGTGGTTAGAGTTGTGACACTTAGAACGCCTTCTACGGACTTCACACATTCAGTTAAGATGACGTGTCCACTGCCTGTGGAATAGTGTGTTCACTGGCACAAGACATCTATGTGTGTATATTCATGTGTTTTTTCTCTCCTTTTAATTTCTATTTGTGTGAAAATGTGCTATTTTCTGTTGGCAGTGTGATATGTGACGTTTTCGTACTGAACTGGAAATTTGAATTCAGCGCCAGTCCGCCATATTATATGAACAAAACATGGCATCGATAAGATGATTATACTGTATCGCATCGCTAACAGAGGTTACTTTGAGGTTTTTCGTCATGAATATAAGTAAATGGCCTATCCTCTTGTCTCCGGTGGTAAGTTTATGATGATAACCCACCAGTCTTTCCTTGTTTGTGTAGTCCTTGTTACCTTTACGTCGACTTATAATACTCTTTATAGTCAGAAGACTTCTGTGTCTGAATTTGGGGATATAATTTTTTCTTGTGGTATAATGAGACAATTTTTCTCTCAGCTACTATTTGTTTGTGTTTTGGACCCATTTTGGCTGTCTGTAGTGCATTAAGACCACGCCAGATATTTCATCCACACCACAGTACGCGTAATAAACAACTGTCAGACGATGCATACTGTACAACGTTTCACATCTTATTCCATTGTTGGTTCATTTGGGTATTAATACTTATGATCGGCCATAAACCATGCTGATTGGATATACCTTACTTTTAAGTAGCATTTGCATAATAAAAGGCCAGTTAGAGTAAATATTTACTTCTCGCATTATAATGAAGAGTACTTGCTATATAGCCACGCCTATAGCAATTTACTTCTGCATATAACATTTGCAACTTCGACATGGTAGTAGTATAAAAAACTTACATCCATGACTGTATTTACAGAAACAGCACCCCTATTTCTCGGAATAACGACTATGCCGATAGCCTTTCCTCCATTGTGGAGAACGTATCGGTAAGAACAGCAGATTTTGGGGCATCAAAATCTGTTCACGATAAAGTGAGCACTTTTGAAATCAACCTTAGGAAAAAGTCACTGCTCCTACCCGCATAATTTTAACGGGCGCCCTGAGTGGCATGCTCCCAGTAAAGTTGGCAACAATGGATGGGAAGTAGTTCCGTATCTTCGTCGAATAAAAAGTGTTACGTAACAATTTCTTATAACTTAAATTATTTCTTTCGCTTTCTGTTTGTTTTTAATGCATCGAAGTATAAAAATGAGCACATATTTGATAAATATTTACTTTTATAATAATTTCACACTTTCAGTTGACCGACGCATGAATAAAGTGATGACGCTCACGACAATGTTAATCTCACATAAGGTGGAAGAATACACAATGTACATACAAGTAGATCTTAAGCAGGGCTTTCAAAAGTGTTCATTTTACAGTGAATAGCCTATAGCTAACTAGCTAACGTATAGTCGACAACATTAGTGAACTTGACTAGACGTGGCAACAGAATTACAGTAAGGGAATTTAGACCTTTCAAGTTTCTACAGAAAAGTGAATGTGAATGGCGCCACTGGATGGTGGCAGGGGCCGTATTCTGCAACATCAACATTCTACTGTATTTATACAGACTGCTGCCACATAATTATCTGTACGAGGCGACATGGTATTCTGCAACTCGAACTGTGTCAATATGAAAGTTCTTCCTTATTCTTCGCGATTGCCTTTAAGTAAACACAACCTAAAAAGGTGTGGCAGTGTGTGAACGACGATTGAAAGAAAATGGCCTGCGTTAATTGAAGCAAACACACTCCAGAAGGAAAATAAAGTGGTAAAATGCCTAAAGAAATTAAATAATTATATTCCATTATATTTCGACACAAACATACAGCGTCTGGAATACCGTTGCGAGGTATATTTTATTTGTTGCTAGTGATACCCTCCAAGGCTTCGCTCTACCGTAACACAATACGAACAACGGAATCGGCCACGGCGTCAGTGCTGCTATCGCGTGATGCAGTGAATGAACTAGGGTCATCTGAAAACTTTTACAAAGAGAAATGTGCTAAGAAACGAGTGTTATTTATGATTGAAAACTTACTATATTCCTGTAATATGAGACACAAGAAATCCTTTAATAACACACACACACACACACACACACACACATATATATATATATATATATATATATATATATATATATATATATATATATATATATATATATATATATATATATATATATAATTTAGAAAGCAGATAATCTGTTTCAGAACGGAAGCCCGCAAAGTTGCCAAACCTATACGTAGTCACAAATACAGTAGAAGAGATGCTCTGACAGAATGCCACATAAAGACAATTACAAGTTAAAAGTCACTTCATAGCGAGTACCTTTAAGCAAAATTATTTGCTGATTTTAATAAGCATTCCGTAAAGGCCCGGGTGCATGGCAAAACCAATAGGCTATGGAACACGTCCTCAATTTTACAAAATGTAGTACAAACATTAAAACAAATGCAAAACTACGATCAACAAACCCAATTGCGCACAAAACATTAACAGTATCACGGACACATGAAATGTGTCAATTCGTGGTAACCTTCTAAAGCCCTGCTAAAGTTCTACTTCCATGATATTTTCCCGCCTCGCCTCACGCAAGCAAAGTCTAAGAAACTACGCCAGAGTGACAACGCACAGCATTTGAGTGCACTCTCTTGTAATATAATTTTGCACGAGAACTATTTCATACTAAGCATTACCAACGCATTTTCGCTCTGTTTTATGTATATTAATTATAAACTATAGGCTGTTCACGGTAAAATGAGCACTTTTGTAAGCTCTCTTATCCCATTCGGAGCTAGTGCACACGTTTGTGTCCATTAAGCACGTATAGGAAATTTTTTGTCTGTACTGCACACTGCGAAACTCAGTGACCAATGATATCACCTGTGGGTAAATTATTCGCAAACCGTCTTACTGGTCTAGGCTCTAATTGGCTGATATAAATGTAGTCAAACATATAACGCACAGCTCCTTGCCTATGACAACAAAACAAGTGTCACGTCGACTTAAGTACAGCACGCATCATAGTTTTCTTTGATTGCAACACCTAAGACCGTGAATTAAAGTGGGTCTGAATGGGTTAAGATGAACTTTTATACACATTGTGTAATCTTCCGTTTTGTGTAAAATTAGGGTTGCCATGGGCCTCATCACTTTATTCATGCGTGGGTCAAAAGAAACTGAGAAATTATTAATAAAGTAAATACTTCACAAATCTGCTCACTTTTACACTTAGTGCATTAAAAAAAAAAAAAAACAGAAAGCGAAAGAAATAATTTTAAGTTATCGCAAATGGTTAACTAACGGTTTTTATTCGACGTTAAGCTATGGAATTACTTTCCATCCATTGTTACCAACTTCACTGGGCGAATGTCACTCGGTGCACCCATTAAAATATATGCATACAAGGGGGCAGTTACTTTTTTCTGAGGTTCATTTATAAAGTGCTCACTTTATCGTGTACAGCCTTTAATAATAAATTATAGATGAAGTATAAGTAAAAGTTTAATTTAACAAAAAAAAAACATACGTTAATGTTAACAGAAGTTAAAACGCTCGAGATACACATCATATAAGTAACAACTACAAATGCCATACATGGGGTGGTTTTTCAAAGGTTTGATTGAAAAAGTGTGGGGAAAACAGACTATATGGAATTAATTATAGAAAAGGGCGGCGGCGGGAGCAGCACTCACCGTGTGGCACGGAGACGTTGATAGGCTTGGGCGCCTGCCTGACCGCCCAGGTGGTGAGCGAGCCGTCCGTGTGGCTGCACATGAACTGCTTGCCCTCGTGGTGCCAGGAGATGGACCGCAGCGGCTCCGACGACTGCCACCGCAGATCCGCGGTACGCGTTCGTAGGTCCCACAGCACCACCTGGCCCGTCTCGTAGCCGATTAGCAGCTGCCGACACCAAACACCATACCAGTGACGTGTAGTGGTTTTTTTTTACAAGGTAAGCAATTTCTACTAACAAACGCAACTTATCATTTTGTAATACCTAACATTAGTTACATAGTCCATTCACGGTTACTTCAGCCTTTTCTGAAACCCTGCTAAAGTTCTACTTCCAGGATATTCCTCCGCCTCGTGCAAACTAAGCTTAACTAATCCTGGAGAATTACACCAGGGCGACAACGCACCACATTCGTGCGCACTCAGTGTAACAGTATTTTGTATAAGGGCTATTTCTCACTAGGCGCTACCAACTTACCCATTTCTCCCTGATTTTTATTCAGATTATTTATAAATGAAGCATTATAATTTATAGATAAATTATGAATAACATTTCAATTTAATAGAAAAAAAAAAGTAACTTTTATGAACACAAGTATAAAACGCTTGTGATAAAATGCGTATTTAGGAAATAACTAAATACGCCATACATAGGGAGATTTTCTAAGGTTTGGTTCAAAAAGGCCGAAGAAACAGTGAATGGACTATAAAAACGCAAACGAAATTTATATTATAATAATTAAAATGAGTATTATTTTGTGGGATATTACAAATTATAGGGAAAACTCCAGTTTTCCCGAACACTTTCATCCACTTCCCAAGGGAAAATGTAGGACTGGAGGACGCAAACAGAACGATGCTTACCCTGCTGAAGGAACGCGGTCGAGCATGTCGCGTGTTGTTGTTTGCGACTTCGATTCATCGCTAGTCGCTCCCGTTTGTGGAAATAAATACTAGATTTCAGCACTATGCGTGTACAGTATGGGAGTTACGAAAACACTGTTTCTCGAATCGAAAACGTGAAACTCAGAATTAAATGTGTTTAAAGTTACGGCGAAAACTATAAAGGGTCAAACATTTCCAGTATGTATAGGGTAAGCACTGCTTATCTTGCATCTATGGAATGAACGCCACTGTACTCCCAGGGTTATTCACTTGGAATGAGTGAAGAGATTTGGGCGGATCGTAACAGCGAGGTTTTGAGAGCCGATGAGGGTGATTGAGGCGAGTATGGAGCAGCGCCGGAATGAAGGGGAGGAGGAAACGGGAGATTACAGAGAAAATCCGCCGACCAGCGGCATCGTCCGGCACGATTCCCACATGTGAAAATCCTGTAGTGACCCAACCGAGGATTGATCGCGGTTCGCCTTGACGGGAGGCGAGCAGACTAACCGCTCAACCACCGCGGCCCCACGAGCGGCTACGTATGAAGAAAGGATACTTACTTTGCTGGGGTCGAGAGGGTTGTCGCTCAGGTGTACCACTGGCCCAGGATGTGTTTTTCGGCACCTGCACACACAGAAATTACACCATTATTAGTTTTATGAACTACACTTAGTAAACCTGAACATATGGCGAGATTTATGGCGCACGGAAAATATATTTAAATATATTATAAATTAGAAACTGCGCAGCATGAACACGTGGCGATTTTATTAAGCACGTAACGTATTAAAATGCATTATAAATATAATGTTACGTAACTAGAAACATTTCTGTTTTTCAATAACTATTTACAATATTCAACAGGAATAAAAAAATTTCCCAACATTATGGTCATCTATTCCAGAATATTATATGGACACACGACATTTTTAACTAACAGTTGGCTACAAATATATTCATGCGCAAAGAAGAATATGACCCCACGACCTCCAGATAGTACTTGAATGTAGTTTTGATTTAATTCTGAATAAATTTACAAGCAGGTCAATGTCAACATTCAAGAGCCTATTAAATAAAAAAATTTGATTTCGTTCTAGTTGCCGAAGTAGGTTCATGTGTTGGCATTTCCGTGAAACGTTTCCAGTATGCTGCAATACTGTTTCAGCAGGCTAACACTAAATCGAATATTTTGCTAACTATGCATACGAAATAAGAGCCTTGCTGTGAAGAATAAGTGATACAAAAAAAATCTGTTTCGCGTGATTCTCGAGCTAAAATGTACTTCCGAAAAATAAAATGAGACATAAGATGGATTTTGTTATTAATGGTATTATTTCGCACCGTATGAAGTTTACTTTCAAAATAATGCTACGGGTGTAACATTAGTGTGAATCAAGCTCCATGCACCATTACAACTGAACAGGCTTCTGCTTCGATTTCGCTTTGTCCATGAACACACTACTATTCTAAATTAACTACAGAGATATTTTGGGAAATGTGCACGGAACGAAATTTACGCATTCGTTACGCGTAGAACCACAGAAAACGAAGCTGAAATTAACGTCTCGTCGTTTTCGCTGGACCTGTTATGACACATCCTACAATCCTAGGTTAGTTTTGGTTTGCTTAGGTTCGGTCCGTTACGATGAATGCGAGATATTGCTCCCGGTCGGAGAAATTGTGGAGGGCAAAATATTCTGAAGGTCCGCTTGGTCTCAATGGAAAAGCGTTGGTGTTATATTGAAAAGCATAAATTACAACTGTGTGTATTAGTATGCGTACGTAAATGCGTGTATTTGAGTAGTGCTGTGGTTTTTTCTATTTACGATACTGTTTAGTATAAGTGCATTTCGTGATGTATCGCACACATGTAATGTGAGTGTGTGTATGTGTGCGTGCGTACGTGCGTGCGCGTATGTAGGCTATGCACAAACTGAAATTTACTTTTTGCGTGATAAAAATTGTAACGAGAAATCACAAATATGTGTTGGAAATATATTCACTGTTAACAACAGACCTACAAAATATTACTTTTAGTGCTACAGCATTACGATACGTACTTGCATTTTCTGATATTAATGAAGCACACAATGAATAGTTACGAAAAGGTGTCGCGAACCCAATATTTTGACAATCGTTTCTGTATCTAGAGATTCACGCAACTGCGTTAAAAGTATCATAATCGTCGGAGAGAACTGTCCATTCTTATACACACACACACACACACACACACACACACACACACACCACACACACACACACACACACACACACACACACACACACACACACACACACACACACACACACACACACACACACACACACACACACACACACACACACACACACACACACACACACACACACACACACACACACACACACACACACACACACACACACACACACACACACACACACACACACACACACACACACACACAACACACACACACACACACACACACACACACACACACACACACACACACACACACACACACACACACACCACACACACACACACACACACACACACACACACCACACACACACACACACACACACACACACAACACACACACACACACACACACACACACACACACACACACACACACACACACACACACACACCACACACACACACACACACACACACACACACACACACACACACACACACACACACACACACACACACACACACACACACACACACACACACACACCAGTCTACGCGTGTCGTGAGCTATCGACTGACTAGCGTGTAAGAAGTAGGGACTCCGCCTTGTCTATCATTGCCGAAGCTCAGAGCGGGGGTAGTCCGGGCCCTTAACCACCTAGACGTTGTGTCGCCGTTATTCTCGCTGCTTGCGAAGGAAGTTTCCCTCCCCGGCTAAAGCTCTTAAATAACTGTAGTTGAGGAAGTAAAACAACTGCCTATGGAGCACTGCACCCGACTACACAACTTGAACCCATAAAAAAAAAGTAGTACATACACCATAAAAAAAAGTCAGAAAAGTGCAATTTATGCAGTATATGAAATAAAAATGTATTTATTTTGTAACATTATTAAACATTTTATTAAAATAGTCATTTTAAATGTAAAAAATGTCATCTATTAAAATAGTCTGCATTTTAAACCAAATTTATGCATATTTCCATTCTGGATGCTTCAGAAAGCAGAATATGCAAGAAAATCTTTGTTATGGAATATCGTCATAATGTTTACTATGATTGTACGTAAGAAAATTGTGGTAATAATTAGGAAATAATTTTTTAATTGATTTTATGTACTTCCATTTGTAACAAACATTTATGGCTGAAACTGACATGAATAAAGTTAATTATAAAATCGATAATATAAATTATTACTATAATTTTATTACATATGATAACAGTAAATATTATGGCGATTTTTCTTGAAGAAGATTTTCTTGTAAATTCTGCTTTCCGAAGCATCCAAAACGGAAATGCCCTTGAATTTAGCTAAAAATGCGGACTCCGTAAATCGATTAATTTCTAACACTTGAAAAGCACATTTTAGTAAAATATTTTATAATGTTGCAAAATGTATACACTCTTATTCATATACAGCATAAATCACACTTTTCTGACAGTTTTTTATGGTGTCTGTAGACTACTAATTTTTTTTAATGAATTCTTCACATCGTACAGTCAGGTGCAGTGCTCCATAAGCAGTTACTTTACTTCAACATTAACTAAGTAGGGACTCAGTGAGGAAGATGTGGTCCTATCACGTGCACGGACGTTGGCCGGTCCCGAGCAGAGCCGATACAGTGCGCGCCCTGCTCTTGGCTCGTGTATACAGGGGGCTTATAGCCGACTCCTCGCGGCTGCCGGACAGCGCCACGGGAGTGGTGCGAGGCGGCGTCAAAGAGCCGGGAGGTGAAAAGAGGTGCAAGGAGCCGAAATCTGCCCGTAATATAGTCACGGCCGGCGGAGGCGAGAAGGCAAATTGCCTACCGCCTACGGGACGTTGCTTCAATTAATTCCCTCCGGGAGGGTGGACAGCACGGCGACGCGAGGCGCAACAACCGAGCAACTGCCCAAAGGGACCACCATCAAATTAGACGGTCTCGTCAAAGTCGCGATGACGGCGAGTTAAGGTTGAAGTAATGCAACTGCCTATGGATAACTGCACCCGACTATACAATGTAAGGAACTCATAGAAAAAGTCGTACAGACACCATAAAAATTGTCAGAAAAGTACGATTTAGGCTGATATGAAAGATTAATGTGTATATTTTGCAACATTATAAAATATTTACTAACATATACTTTTTAAATTTTAAAAATAGATTAAAATAGTCGGTAATTTTAACAAAATTTGCACGTATTTCCATTCTGGATGCTTCAGTAAAAAAAATTTGCAAGAAAATTTTCCTCGTGGAATATCGTCACAATGTTTACCATGATTGTGTGTAAGAAAATTGTAAAAATAATGTAGGTAATAATTTTTATGATTGATTTTATATGCGAAAATTTGTCACAAATATTTATGGCTGAAACTGACGTAAATAAAGTTAATTATTAAATTTATATTATACATTATTACTATGATTTTATATTAAACATGATCACAGTAAAGATTATGACGATCTTTGTTGAAGATTTTCTTATAAATTCTGCTTTCCGAAGCATCCGAAACGGAAATGAGCTTAAATTTTGTTAAAAATGCGAAGTCTAGCGATCGGTTAATTTTTTACATTTAAAAACTATTTTATGGTGTCTGTACTTATTTTTATGAGTTCTTCGCATTGTACAGTCAGTTACAATGCTCTACAGGCAGTTGCATTTATTCAACCTTAAGTTATCTTATAAATAAATCCCAAAGAAACTGCTGAATTTTTAACATGGCCACAATAATTTTTAGTAAGTAATGTCCTTCTGCCCCAACATTAAAACATACATGCACACGAAGCCACGGAGGTGTAGTGGTCAGACTACTGGAATCCCACCCAGGCGAACCGGGTTCGACTTCCGGCGAGGTCGCTTTCAAATTTTCACATGTGGGAATCGTGCCGTACGCTGCCGCTGATCGGCGGGTTTTCTCGGGGGCCTCCCGTTTCCCCTGCCCTGGCATCCCGAGACACAGCTCCACACTCACCTCGTTTCACCCACACCGACTCTCAAAGACCTCGACGTTAAGAACCGCCCAAATCTCTCTCCGCCCACTCCATTAAAACATTCCGCACTAGTACGGCATTTTTTGCATATTACATTCTTTTAAGCTATGATTTATTAAAAAAACTGTTCGAAAATGTTAGAAGAAAATTATTTTTTAAAAACTAATGAAAGAAGGCACCAACTTAACTCATAAAATTCTTTTTCGTACAAATGTCCAAATTGAACAAAAGTAATACTTTGGTTACAGCACAAAATTATTTTTCATGTTATCGAAATACTGTGAATATTTCTTGGAAATTTGTTATGTTGTTTGCTCGTATTTCAATTGCAACTTCTGAGATAAAATTTTAAGTAATAACAGCCACAACTTATGCCCTTAGCGCAGGTCAGCCAAGTGTTGGCTCTCAAAGAAATTGCAACATACCATTATTTTGACTTCAACAGACACTAGTTCGAATTTAACTTACGGTTAAAATAACTTTTTGAAATTTGCACGAATCAGGTTTGTGAGTAAAAAATTTCGTTTATTCACAAATTAAAAAAAAATCCAAGGGATGGACATTACTTTTAAATGTATTTAGTATTTTGGTCAATTTACTATCGATATCATGTCACGAAAAACTGGCCTGGACACGCGCATCGAATATCTGGTCGCCTTTACGCCCACTTTTGTAAACTCGCCTCGAAGGACTTAGCCAGAGGTAACACAATCATTTTCTGGGAAAGACAAAGGTGTGGCCCATGTCCCAATTTTATGTTAAGTAGCCTCTGTCGGAAGTTTCATAGCTAAATAATTGCAAGAAACGCGTATTAGTCCTTTCTCACTTTTTTAAAAAAACCTACGATTAGTATTTGGGAACGATATTTTTTAAAATACTATTCGTGAGCAAATACTGTCGAAGATAATGAATAAGATTTTTAAATAACATTTATACGACTGAATCTCTGCACTCTATTTGGGGGCTTGGGCAGACGACACCCTTAAAGAGTAAGTTACAATACCAAATACTTGAGATATTGTCTATTCGCGGCTTCTTCAAACTTTCTGGATGAAATCATTCAAAAATCACTCCACGTATGACGTGTTCTGTTGTTTTTAAACATGTCTGTACAACAAGCGTTTTATACTTGTCTTAACAATAAACTACTTTTTTTTTTGTTGAATTGAACCTTTCATTTTATCTGTGAATGATCCTATTTCGTTTACAATTAAGACGAATAAAAAATATAGGAAATTGGTGTGTTGGCAATGCCTAGTAAGGAATAATTTTCATGCAAAATATTATTAAACTTTGTGCGCACGATCGTGGTGCGTTTTCTGTTTGATGTAATTTTCTAGACTTAGTTAAGCTTTGTTTGCACGAGACGGAGGAATAGTCTGAAAGTAGAACTTGAGCAAGGCGGATTCAGGAAAGTTGGAAGTAACCATGTATAGACTGTAGTCATTTCTACAAAATACAAAAATGTCCAGCTAACGATTGCATTTTGCATTTTAGTCACGTCGGCAATATCTTCTGATTGAAGACCATATCTGTTCATGACAACCTGCTGTACTTGATCCATTGTTTTTCCTCTCGTCTTTTCTTTCCTACTTTTGAATCCTCCAATATTTTTGGAATTCTTCTCACTCGGTCCTTCTTAAATGACGCTAAAACAATTCCCGTCTGTTTATTCAAACCTTTTTTTTTATCTTCAGTTTTTTTTACGCACTAAAGCAGAGTTCGAGGGTACGTGTTTTGTTGAACGCTATTTCCTAACTGCAAAAAACTGAACAATTATTCCGACCACTGATTGATTAACTTGATGAAGACATAATTGCAAATATGTATTGTACTGCAATGATGCGTAAATATAGTTATCCGACGATGACTCACATTCCAATTCCTTCTACTCGAAAAAAATTAATAAAAACACAAAGCAGGGAAAAAAAAAGTTTATTTTATAGGGGCCGTACGTTACCGTAACTGAATAAACCGCGCTATGAAATATGTCAACTTCATATCCTCATTTCTCTAATGAAGTACTGTGTCATTAGGTAATACGTCTGAATCGGTGCAAAAATGTGTTAAGTGAGCTCAATGACATTATATCTCGATTCTCGCTCAAAATGTATAAAGGCAGGGGAAAAAAAGGGGGGGGGGGATATTGAATATAGTCTTTAATATATACCTTTTTTTACTACTTTAAAAGCGAGTGTTAAACATGTAGACTGCATTCTTACATGCAAAAAGTACGCTCGTTATACAACATTACAGCCTCAGCCAAAGTCTCTTACTAACATGCAAATGTTTATATACATAAGATACAATACATATAAAACAACAAACATTATGTGCATGCGTTACGTAATACATATGTATGAAGCAGTCTGCACAAAATCTGGCAGGCCATGCCCTTCTACGCTCAATTTTTAAAAATACTAAAATCCATATTAACTAGTCCGCTGTCAGATATTACTATAGGGTATTCAGATATTATAGACATCAGTCGATACAATGCACGTTTTATGTAACATCGATTACTGCGGGCTTTTTACTTGCTAAGGTTTATATCCACAACATAAATATTAAAATATCACTCCCCATTTTTACACACCAACGCACAAGTGCACACGCACACATGGACTATAGCATAATTATAGCATCGAGGTACTTCTAAAAAGCGGAGGTATATGAACTTGGTGTAATTGTGGGACTGCACGAGATCGGCTGGGCGGTTCGACGAATACTCTCACTTGTGAGCTACGTAAACAGTATTTGGGGGTGGGCATATGCAAGGCCATACATAGTGTAGGCTAGTTTCTGGATCGATACATCGAACAGCAGAACACGAGGGCAGGCATATCCGACAAAGAGCCGCAGCCGACCCTACTGCAACATTATTACAGATTCTGGCGTCTGCGAGGCCTACTGTACGACGTGCAGCGTCCCAAACGACAGTCCGCCAGCGAATGCCCCAAGGTGTACTACGATAACGGCATTCTCTGGGTCGACAGCCTTCGACTCCGCGCCATTGAGCGGCACGTTCGTAGCGGTGCACTGAACGTTGGGAAAGGGTGCAGCAATGGCATCGCGTTATTTTTTTTTCCGACGATTCACTCTTCACTCTAGAAGTAGACTGTGACTGTATCTGTACCTGGCGCCGCACAAGTGAGCGTCAACGCCATACGCATATTCATGTACGTCACAGGGCTGGAATCGTGATTTGGACTGCCATTAGTTATGATAGAAAATTAAATATTGTATTTGTACAGCGTGCACTACCAGGCCGCCCGTAAGTTACCGGTGTTATATCATGGGTCCCACTCAATTTGTTTTTCAAAATTCCCTCACTTTCCAGACCCAATTTTTGTTTTTTCCCTAACTAATCGTTTCGGCTTTATCTTTGCTTACGACAAAATTTATCACATAAATAATTTACACAATTATTGGATAATGCGATGAGAACAGCAAAGTGTTACCTTGGTGCAGCAGTCAGTACCCTAATTTTCACTAAATAATACTGCAATGCTGTTTGTAACCCTCAAGCCAAAAACTTGTGTACACAATGTTAGGCTTAACAATGGATATGGCGTAAAAGAGTTTGCAATACAGTTTTATCCCGAATAAATTGTGAGATTCAGACATTTCTTATTTGTAAAGTATCTGACGTATCAATACATGTCTTGAGAAAACTGCACATTACATTTACTATCACTGTCATTTGTAAGAAAAATTGCAAAAAAAAAAAAATTACACTGAAGCTTTAGCTGAAGCTAAAAATATAAGGTGAAAACGTTTTGAAACACAGATGTGGCATGAGAATTTAATATACACTCAAAAAATCAATTATGACTGCAAGTATATAATAAAAAATTGTGCATTGAATATATATATTTTTTATATTGTGTACTTCTGGGTACATGCAGAGCTTATTTTTATTTTAAAACATGGCGGGTTCAAAAAATTTAAGTTGTTCAACTACATATAAAAATACTAAGCAGAATGTTAAAAACTGCATAAAGAAGTGCACCGAGATGGTAATTGTTCATTCACATTCATATTAATGATAAATAGTAAGATCAAGCCTAATAGCTGAAAATAATTTAAAACTTTTCACACAAATTTCTTTGTTGGAAAACAATTTCCATAATTTAAAATACAAAATTCACACTTCAGAGGTTTTCTTAAAAATATTTCCATAATGTTTTAAAGACGTTTACAAATTTCCCTTACTTTTCCCTGATTTTTCCTGACCAATAGAATTCTCCGACTTTTCCAAGTTTTCCCCGTTTTCCAGAAGAGTGGCGACCCTCTATATGTTCTCATTTTATACCAATTGAACGCCGCGCCGTACTTCTAATGGTATTCTGCAGCACAATAATGCGTGTCCACATACCGCGGGCATCGTGTAACGCGCTCTCGGTATTGGAGGTTTACGATCAATTACGCATGTAAAGTACAAACTAGAACACCGTCTCCTCCAGCACCCGGGACCTGTACAAACGCACAAACTCCACTGGCACTTACATACGGAAGAATGGTGGGATACATTGCAGGACAATATTTGGACTCGGAATGGTTCCAAGCCACCTGAATGGGCGTCTGCACTGGCTTCAGAGGAGGGCGCACTCATACTAAATCTTGTTTTGTACGTCACTGCGCTCTTGCTCTGTCGCAACTTGTTTTCGGAATTTTGTTCCAGTAATTATCCTTGCTTGGTAACGATTCATTCAGTCTTGTTCAATCTATTCCGTGCATTTTGACGCAGTGGCGTGTGGTGAAGTGTTGCAAGGTGAGCTGGTTCTTGCCCACGACTGTACATTATCGGTGCACGCAGCAGGAGCCAGTAACTACCGTGCAGCCTAGGGAAACTGAATGTATTCCGTTTCATTTACAAGCGAGCAGCAAGGGACCCATTACACACGCCCTGTGGCGTCAGCTTCCGAGCTACGTTTTAGTGGCGTAAGTGTAAACTAGCAAACAACAGGGTACAGCACAGAGGTAGCGCCAGCTTACCTTGCAACAGTTCACCACACGCCACTGTTTTGACGTATCTTCCGAATAGTTTATGCGTAGGTTCCTCCGTCACCTTCGTGCGTAGTTTGGATGTAACTTGCAAACCGACACTGGCCAGGAGCAAAATGGAAACGTGGCTGGTTTTCAGAAGGGACATCACAGCGGTGGGGATACGCCAATGAAAAGTTACAAGGCCTCGCCAAAGAGGCAAATGACGAGATAGTCGCCAGACTTCATATACCCACACTAATGGCTATTCAGGCCCGGTTCCATTGAGACGTCGCATGTGATACGCTAGATTGATTTTAATAATGCAGAGTTGTTTGGCTTCGACCACTCGATGGTCAAACTGGCGACTGATAAGCTATCGTGCGACTGATTGGGTCAGATTAATTTGAACAGCTGCGAGCTAGTCTCTTTATTCCAGTCTCGCACGAAAGGCGGAAATTGACGCGAGTGCAATAGAGTTACGATTCATTGCATAGTATTAATTTGAATGGATATGAGCTGAGGCGAGTTTGATAGAAATTAACTCCGTGAAGGTACGCCGGGTAGATTAGCAACGGTGCCGCCTGGGTATCGATCAGACACGGGATGTCCCGACCATTTCGCGTGCAGTGAGCCGTAAAATCGAACACATTTAAAAGCATTCACTGGGGGGATAAGCAATGCTTCTATGGGAACAGAAACCCGCTAAGCGTCTAGCGGTAGGAAGGATTGAGAATACAAAACCAAGGCATTTGGTTTCATATCAGATTATGGAATAGCAAAAAAACTATTATTTGAGTGGGGTACCCACTCCCAACATTATCAAATTTCCTACAACAAACTGAGCTAGCCTAGGCAATGAATAATAATAATTCAGTTATCGTATCAAAAGAACTGACTACTGCATTTACGAACACCAAGTGTAGGGTATAAATACAACACTAACCCTGCAATATGAAAAAAAGATGGTGCGGCGCGACAAAAAGTCCAATGGCCAAAAGGTATGGCGCAACAGTAGGCTCAATGAACAAAAAAATTTAGGTAAGGATAACTAATCTTCGAATTTGCTTCTTTTTCTCGATATTTTTTATGATTGGATGGGGGTGGGAATGGGGAGGGTTGAGCTGAGGTATGGTGGCGTGAGCGAGTGGTAGGGTAGGGTAACATTATATGTTCCTTGATTTTTAGATTTTTTTTTTTTTTTTTTTTTTTCGTTTTTTTATAATTTGGGGTTCAGGGTTAAGGTCATGGTTTAAGTTCAAGGTCACCAATATCCAATGTGGTGGTCGGGTGCCATTACAACATGGTCGCCTCAAGCCGCCTCGACAACAGAGGTGGTGGGCGAATCCTAATCCTGGTACTGACACCTGTGCTACACTTCCCTTTATCGTTCTACTTGCACACGCACGCGCGCGCGCACACGCACACACAAACCGCTAGTATTTTTACCGAAATTCTACAACGGAAGATATCTCAGCACGTTGCTTTCTTGAGAAAAATTCTTTTTATACCGAAGCCAGTTCGATATTTCTAAATCGCCGACTATTCTATGACGGCATCGTCACATGTTGATAAGATAAGGATGTGTGATTTCAGTGAGAGAAACGCCTGGGGTGGACGGCATGAGATTTCCAGCCGTGCAGCGAAGCTCGCCGGGTTGCAGCTGGAGAAGCTAAGGGGAAACTTCTACTGCCGCTTTTAGTCTGCTACGAGGGTCTCTAACTTTGGAGAGGAGAATCGTGGACTTAAGTCACTAAACAAGCAGTGTGCAAGAATTGGAACTTAGTTGTTTGTTTTGTTAGGAAGAGGAGTGGACTTAGAAAAATTTTCAAAGTCCCGGCACCGACAAGAAGAATTTTTCTACCTATTCTTGCCCGTGTGGGACTTCGTTTATTTTTGAGAAGCTCGCTTGTGGAACTAAGCCTGAAAACGCATTGTGGAATGGACTTAGAAAATTTATCAACGGATTGCAGAATCGGGACTTAGTATATTATGGTTGCGACAGTGATAGGCTGAGTGAACAGATTGCACAAATTCTAGCGGCGGGTTGGATTGAAGATGGAACTGTAATGGTTTGAATAGCTGTGTGGGCGAATACTTACCCGATTTTTTTGGCGAAGGTACAAGAAGCTGGATTCCGAATGTATTCGTGGTAATTTTCAGAGACCGTTCTGGACTTAGGAAGAAAAACGGTGCTGGAACTTTCGGGAAAGTGAAGATTAGTGAGGGCGTAGGAGCACTGTTTTTTCCTCTAAGTGTGGAATAGGGATAATTACAATTATGTGAGTGTACCTCACTTTGAATGAACTTGGTAGACCAGGTTAAAGTAGTGGAAGTGAAGGGATCCTGCGAAGCCAATGAAAAGGAAAATAGTGCGTCTGGTAGCGGAATTTGGATATAGAAAAATAGCTGGCAGATTTTGTTGAAGAAGACAGCGTGGACTAGGGAAAGTGCGAAGTATGATATTGAAAAGGTGACATTGGAGTGGAGCGTAAATGTTGTATTGGTGTGTGAGTGTGGTATGTGTGGGTGGAGAAGAGGAAACACCTCAGTGGTAGGGAGAATATCCCTGTTCCTGCTCTTTCACCGTGGTAGATGGGTGTGGTGTTGTGTGGTGTGGTGTTGTGTGGAGTCAAGGGGGCAAGCCTGTACCTCGGTATTGGTGGGGAGCATATCCCTGGCTTCCTTGGCAGTGTGTGTGGTGAGCGTTAGGACAAGCCACGATTTGGTGGAAAGTGTATCCCCCGCCTGACAGACCAGGATGTTACGAGTTGGTGGTTGGAGTGTGAGGGCTCGGCTGTAGAAGTGAAGAAGTTTACCGTGTGTTTTCTTGGGTGTTCTTTCAGGGTATGTTTTGGGAAATTATTGCAAAATAGAACAAATGGAGAGTATAGTGAAAGAGACCCTCACTCCAGCGGGCTTTCTCTGAGGGTTTATGCGCAGAGGCGTATTTGTTTCGGGGGAATTATTGTGGTCACCCTGCGAGGTGAGGGAAGAAAGAAAATGTTTTATTTAAACGTGTATTGTGATAAGAGTTCGTGAATTCTGTTTTAAAAGAAGTTTTAATGGGTATTGTAAGAAAATGGGACAAATATTTGCCTAGAATAAAGGTTCATTCTTTAAAGGCAAAAGTGAATCAAGCAGTATTGTAGTAAATATTGGTGCCACCATTTTGTGATATGGGGCAGAATATTGGTCGTTTTATATGCATGTATTCTTGAAATATTTTTAATAAGGTGGTGAAAATAAAGATATGCTAAATGGTGTTTTAAAGGAAAAGTCCAAGGTGAAGATTTTGGTGGGCATAAAATAGAAATGAATGTTTTTATAAATGTTCTAAGTTTTAAAAGGAATGTTAGAGCTGTGGTATTATTCTGAAAATTTGTGAATATTGAGAAATATCAGAAGTGAATGTGATACTTATTTTTTGAGAAAAAAGTAAATCAATTAAATGGAAATTCAGATTTTCACTCAGGTAAAAGTAGTGTCATTTTCCTAATACTTCTGAACAAGGTTAAACACACTGCAATTAACAAAAATTTCCTTACTCTGTTACTTGGTTTTGATGATATTTTATGACCTTTTCCATATCCTGTATCCTTTTAAGAATGGTAGGAAGGTGGATTGGGTATGAGTTTGTACTCCAGGAGCTGAGGCAAATGGGGCACAATTCCATTTAAGATATTTAAGTAAACGAAATTAATTAACCGTGAAAAATACGTGCCTTAGGCTATGGATGCACCCAAAGTCATTTAAAACATATATACTTCCTACATTCTGTGACTTCTATAATAGTCCAAATGCGTGCCGAAATAAAACCAATTGACGCTACAAAGAAAACTGATGATTCTAATGACTTTTTGTTCCTTAGAGTAACTCCCTACTAACATGGATAGAAGTCGTAAGTAATTTTAGAATGCCAGGAAATGTGCCAAAATTATTTACATTTGAACAAAAACAATGTTCCCGCCTCCATACTGCGCTGAAGACATAGCGTGTTTATGGCAGGGAGGGAAGGGAAGGCCTTAAGGCGTATCTGCGATTGGCTGTAACTGATGCATTAGTAAAAACGGCGAGTAATCGAACAGTTATTAACAATAAACAGATATTACATTATACGTTAGACACGTTTCAAAGTCGTGTGTTAAGTCGTATGCTTTCAAAACGAGGAAGCGCAGAGTCATCAAACAAAATATTTGCAATAAAATTATGTTCACTGAAAGAGTGCGGATCCGTAGAGCAGGTAATCGTGTTCTATTAGCGTTACCTTGCACAAACATTGCGATTAGGGCGAAACTGGAGTCTTGCATATTCCTTGCGGAAAAAACTTTCAAGAAACACCGCTGTTATTACAGCAGTGTCCAGTACTCAAATTAATGTCATTTCAGTATTTTCTACAATATAATTTGTCTTCGTCATTTAAAAATTTAATGAAAATGTCACAATGAGATCCCGTTAGTATTTATACAATTATCTCAGGATATAAAATATATATTTCTTTGTATAGGCTGTTCACTGTTAAGTGAGCACTTAAAGCCCTTCTAAATTTTTCCTTTTATCCAATTTCCATCTTCCTGATACTTCTTAATATAAACATTGCAATGTGACCAATAAACACAGTGTATACATTTCACCATCCTCAAAACTTAATGCCTGAGGCTGCAATCAGATATATTTATTCGTGGTTAGTGACTGCTTGAAAAAAAGGGGGGGGGGGGGGGGCTTAAAGAGTGCTCACTTCACTGTGAACAGCCTATACACGGAGTTTTGGCCAGAACTAACTTGCGGGGAAGTAAAAGCAACGGTACCGTGTTATGTTAATGTCACGCTGCGAACTGCAGCCAGGCCCTGAGGGACGTTGGCACGGAGGCGGAAGACGAGCTGTAGCCATATACCCACTCTCCTCCCGGACTCCATTTGTAATAACGCACGCAGTGACGTCATCGGGAGGCCACGCCCCCACTCCCCCTTTCCCCGCAGGGACCATAAATATTAACAAGCGCTGCATCCGCGCCGAGGGGAAGAGAATACTTGTTGAGTCTACGTTGTTGTACACGACGCCCCACCCCACGCGCAGTACCAGACATCCATACTTCGAAACCAATGAATTATGAGAAGCGGGCGGTATGGCAGAGGAGTGGGGAGAATGGAGGAGTGGGCGCTAAGCGCTAAGCTGCAACTGAATTATTTAGCCGCCAGCTCGCGGCTGGGAGAGGCATCCGCGCAGATTCACCGAGCGTGAACACAGGCACCTCTGGCGGAGTCAGGTGCGTCGAGATGGGAGGTTTGACAGCATCGACGGTCGCTGGTTCGAGTCCGTCCCCTCCGTGATATTCAACACGAGAGTTAGGCAGGATTTATAACAGTACGTCGCGTCCGTCCGTCATCCGTCCGTCCGCCGTACGTTCATTGCTGCAAACTAATAAAAACTAAACTGCTTGCAAATAGGAGAAAATTGTCCATAAAAGGTGAAAATATTTTGCGGTATTGTATTTCTAAGTACCCAAAATAACCATAAACGTACGTAACGGAAATTAATTGAAGTAAAAAGTATTTAATAGCATGTAAAACATAATTTTATCAATTTTAATATTGCACAAAAGAAGCTTGTGTTTCCAAACGTGATAATCAATTAATCTTCAATAAAAATGTAACGTAATTTCATTTTACAGTTACGTAAACAAACACATGAAAACAAAAGACAGAAAAAACAAAACACTGCACAAGCTACACGGCCTTGTAAAGAAGTCGGGATGAACGAGTAACAAAACTGCAAGTTTAGAAGGCTGTAATTTCATCCGTTCGTCCGTAAAAAGTTAAAGCTTGCCAAGGTTTCGATAGACGGACGGAAAGAATTAATGGCCACCTCTGATTGGATGTTGGTCACGTGATTGACTGACGGACTGGTCATTGTGAATCCTGCCTTATCGTTGTGTGACGGGCGCTACTTAACACACTAAAGTAAACGAACTTGAAAGTCATGTGACATCAGACAAAATCTTGAGAGGAAAATAACCAAAAAATATTTATCTGGACAAGAAACATAGACGATGGTGTGTACAGAGACTACATAACCGAATAAATGCCCTGGGTGCTTAGCGAAAAAGTTGGTTCAAGTTTAACTCGGTACTTCTGATGGGGTGCTTAGTTTCTGATTTCTGCATATTTTGTATCCTTTCTCCACAAATGTTAACACTAACAATATATGCACGCGTGAATTAAATAATACTGTGAAATTATTAGGAACATAAATTCGTAATTATTTTGAAAATCATTACCATAATGTCTAGACAATCTAGAGAAGCACGCAACATGAATAAAACCCCTCATTTGCAGTTAAGCTCTACCATCTATAGGTAAGACCCCTAAACTCCCTAGTTTATAAATAAATTGACATTGTGCAAATTTTTATTTGTAACAACATGTATAAAAGCTAGTAAAGCGTGACATATTTAGGGAACAATCAAGCAAGTCATATATGGGGTGATTTTTCAAAGATTTGTTTCGAAAATTGTGAAGAAACCGCGAACAGACTACCAAAATTGCGTAACTGTCAAAGTTGCTACGTATTTCCAGTGAGCTAATCGAAGGACGGTTCACATTTAAAGCCGGAACACATCCGTAGCTTACGCGTGATTCCGACCCGGTACCACGTCGTCCACTGTTAATGCCTTGATGGCCTCGTCCACCCAAGTAATCAAATAACATACATTTTAAAATCATAATAGATTATGTTAAAGGCTGTTCACGATAGAATGAGCACTTTTGAAATCAACCTTTGAAAAAGGACACTGCTCCTACCCGCATATATTTTAACGGGCGCACTGAGTGACATGCGCTCAGTAAAGTTTGTGA
The DNA here is from genome assembly GCA_029891345.1 of Dryococelus australis. NCBI lineage: Eukaryota > Metazoa > Arthropoda > Insecta > Phasmatodea > Phasmatidae > Dryococelus > Dryococelus australis. The sequence goes on from CM056996.1 coordinate 72,807,997, forward strand.
TGATGTAGAGGAAAGTAGTTCCATATATTAACGCCGAATAAAAAGTGTGAGGCAAACATTTGTGATAACTTAAAATTAATGCTGTCTTTGTTTTTTTTATGCATCAAACTAAAAATGAGCAGATTTTTAAAATATTTACTTTTATAATAATTTTACAGTTTCACTTGACCAACGCATGAAGAAAGCGATGAGGACCATGGCAATGTTAATTTTACATAAGGCGGAAGAACACACAACGTGCATACAAGTAGATCTTAATCAGGGCTTTCAAAAGTGCTCGCTTTATTGCGAACAGCCTATACCTAAGAGATTCAGCAGGACCTTGATGTGTTGAGGAATAGCCACGGCCCGTTAAGGGGTAAATTCAATTTCAGAGGCAGAGCCAGTCTAGACTTCCCTATATTTAGTAGCATCGGAAATAAGAGTAATTTTTCATTACTTGCAGCCGAAGAGTACCTAGACACGATGATCTAGTTACAAATAATTCCGCCTAAATATGCGCAAGGTATGGTCGATCAACTGTATAATATTCCACATTTTAATTTTCTAAAAGAAAATGACAACGCTTGAAAATAACTTAGATCAGTAAATTATTTTACTTGTAACTTAAATACACATATGATTTTTTAAAAAAGCCGATTATAATGGAGCATCTCTCCAATGCGGGAGTAACATAGTGCGAACCATGCACAGTTAGGAAGGGGAGATACTGTTAATTTGTGTTGTTTAAGAGACATCCTAAAGGAGAGGCAAGCTGCTTGCAAACCGCCGAGCTAAAGTTGAAATTTTCTACTGGAGACGAATCCTCTTATACAGCATCGCCACAGGCCGAGGGGACGAATAACTCTTGAACTCTAAACCTAAAATAGTGGAAATGGAGATAAATCAGTGGCAACCAGTGAAAATGGCACTACTTAAAATTAAATGCAATTTGCCAATCCCTACGGTGGGTGAATTTCACTAACTTAAAGTTCGCTTCGTGGTGTTTTAAAACGGTGGATACCTTTGAACAGGTTATACTTTAAAAATTGCAAAGCTGTTTACATGTACGATACACATTTATTACCGGAGGATGAGATATTTTTTCGTGGCAAAATCGTGTTTTTTGGCGTTGTATTTTTTTTTTACTCGCCATTAAGAGGGCGAACACAGTAATGAGTACAGTGGTCGGCTTGCATTCGAACGCATGGTGATTAGTGGCATGATCCCACCCACCTCCATAATTATTTACAATAAATAAATGTATTTGTTTTTGTATTGACAAAATTGTGTACAAAATATCGAAGTCTCCATCTCCAGCCCGAGTTACTGAAGAAAATAAAAACACGCCTTACATCGTATTACTAGACATGACAGTAAATACCACAATACCGCGACGTTGATTCCCCGTTCATTCGAATGATTATAGTCCATTCACGGTTTCTTCGGCCTTTTTGGATCAAACCTTTGAAAAATCTCCCCAAATATTACGTGTTTAGTTATTTCGTAAATAAGCCCTGTATCACAGGCGTTTTATACTTGTGTTCATAAGCATTACTTTTTTTCTGTTAGATTAAATGTTATTCATATTTTATCTATAAATTATAATGCTTCATTTATGAATGATCTGAATAAAAAACAGGGAGAAAATAGGTATGTTGGTAGCGCCTAGTGAGAAATAGTCCTTATACAAAATACTGTTACACTTAGTGTACACGAATGTGGCGCGTTATCTCCTTGGTGCAATTCTCCAGGCTTAGTTAAGCTTAGTTTGCACGAGGCGGAGGAATATCCTAGAAGTAGAACTTTAGCAGGACTTCATAAAAGGCTGAAGTAACCGTGACTGGACTATAGCCAGTCTGTCGCAGCCTATTTAATAGCTGTCTTGGTATTTAACGGACTTGATATCGCTGATTCGAGTTTTAGAGTGTCCCGCAGGAACACTGACATAATCGCAACTCGGCAAAATGGAGGTCGTTCCCAGAGGAAATTTCGATGATGTGTCTTCGCAACGTCGCGCGACAACCGTAGTTCTGTAAGCTCACACACAGATCTGCAAACCCCGCGTTACACGCCAAGCTGTGAGGGCTGCTGATAGCAGACTGTGAACGTGACGTTTCATAGAACATCGTAGACGTACAGTACGTTTTACCCCGCCTCGCGCCCTCGCAGAAAAAAGAAAGCCAGTCAAATAGTTCAGCTTGGGTCGTAAAGGTAGGCTAGATAAGTACAGCGCAACGGCTGCAGGCGGGGCATGACAGATGAGGAGCGTTTCGTCATCGCGGGAAGTTTGGAGTCGGAGTGGTGGAACATCCACAAAGCGCTCCATTAATTCTGTACGCCTCGCAAAAAGCAACGTCGATTATAACTAAGGAAACTAGAGCGATAGCAAAGTAGAAGAAAGGAAAGGCAACACGCAAAAAAAAAAACATTAGAATAAAGAAAAAGTCTTTGAAGAGAACAAATCTGTAGCAGAAAATGTTGATAACAAATCAAAGAAATACATCATCACCGTAAACATAAAGGGGCCGCGATGATTTAGTGGTTAGACTGCTCGCCTCCCACCTTGGGGAACCTGGTTGGCTTCCCGGCTGGGTCGCTCCCGAAGTTTCCCATGTGGGAATCGTGCTGGACGATGCAGCTGGTCGACGGGTTTTCTCGGGGATCTCCTGTTTTTCCCGCCATTTCGTTCCGGCGCTGCTTCATACTCGCCTCGCTTCACCTTCATCAGCTCTCAAGTTCTCGATGTTAAGAAGCGCCCAAATCTCTCCTCCCCACTCCACTCCGTAAATATATTATAAACACAATAACATAAATCTAAACAGAGATCGCAAAAGAAAGGAACTTGCCAAACGTAGTCCAAAAGCCAAATCTAGCTTCACATTAACGAGTGTGTGTGTGCGAGAGAAATTACAGGGTTTACGGGGTACCAGTTCCCACTATCTTGGATTTATCTACTTTTTTCTGCAAGTTTCATTTATGAATGATTATTTATGTTTTGTACGACGGAGCATAAGAAATAGCTTATCACAGTTCATAAACATTTTATAACTCACTGCTTTTATTAATTTTTGACTAGTGGCATTAAGCAAGAAATAAGACTTTTTTTGCAGGCGATCACAGAAATAATACAGACAAAAGCTGTCATGCAATACATGCTTTAGAAAACGTATAGTCTATCCGCATTTTCTTCGCACTTTTTAAATTAAACCTTTGAAAAATGACCCCACGTATGACGTGTTTGGTTGTTTCCTAAATATGCCACGTAGCGCAAGCGTTTTATACTCGTGCCAAAAGAAAATCTTATTTTAATTAAATTGTAATTTTTACTTATATTTGATCTATTAATTATAGCATTCACATTTATAATTACTATAAATAAAACAGGGAGAAAATAGGTATATTGGTAATACCTAGTAAGAAATAGTTCTTATTCAAAACATTGTTATACTAAGTGAGCACGAGTACGGTGCGCTGTCGCTTTGGTGTAAATTTCTAGACTATGTTAAGCTTTGTTTGCGTGAGGCGGAGGAATATACTGGAAGTAGAACTTGAGCAGCGCTTCAGAAAAGTTGAAAGAAACCGCCAATGGACTATATAAAGCAATGCCTTATAGCCTGTAGAGGCCTAAAATAAAAATCTAAAATCAGTGATGCAGGTCGTGGCAAAAATCCTGTAGGTATATCCAAGATGGTGAGAACTAAGCCCACTTAGTCAAAATATTACGATTGCCTTCGACTTCAAAAGTACACGTATAGTGGCAGACAAAGTATTCACACAGAAGAATTATAATTTACGAAATATATACGACGTACAGCAGTTATGGAACTTCAATGATAAAACCGTTTGCGTCCTTATACTGTATGTATAATACTACTTCATGTGACACTCATATATCGAGGACACAAGAATAAACAATACTATAAAATGTTCGTCAGAGGGCATTTGTAATGAGATAAAAGTACAGGCACGGGAGACACAAACACACTGTTTCAAATGTAAGTTAGTATTTCCTTGAACGAGGTGTAGTTCGCATGCAAGCAGCTGTTCATAAAAAGTTGGCGAGTATTACTGGACGCAAAGGAAAGGATGTGACATTCGTAACAAGACAAATCATAAGAGATCTGTATAATCAAAGAAAATTAAAATCTCACAATGGAATTGCGAAAACCGTCAATAGAACTCGGCACACGATTGTAACTAGCATTAAAAACTATGTAAATAATAGGCCATTGCTCAGAATGGTGAGAACTGGGTGGCCATCTACTAGAGAGTAGGGCGCAGATAAAAATAATCAGAGTCGTAAATTCCAGGAATACGGCAACATAAGAAATTTGCCGAATTGCAAGAACACTATGGAAAAGAAGTACTTCCTAGACCATTTGGGGAGTTATTAAAAATTACGGATACCACCCACGCATGCTAAGAAAGAAGCCGCGTGTTAGGATGGGAAATATACAAAAACGTCTTCAGTTTGCCTATTCATATGTAATCAAGGACTCTCGAGTTCCGGAGAAAGGGAATATTTTCCGAGACGAAAATAAGTTCAACGTATTTCAGAATGATGGGCGGATACTGATACGTTGGAAACAGAATGCACGAGGGAATATGGAAGACATTCAACCGACTGTAGGACATGGAGGTGGTAATGATTAGAGACCCGAGAATTTTTCCGGTTCATTTCTAGACAAGTTGGAATTCACACACGTGTACGTTCGTGTTACGTTTGTAATTGGTCGACGTGTTGTGTGACACCTCCTGGAGATAAATGGGCCAATAACAAACACGCAATAAATTGTGCGCCCAACCACCGCTTTTTACTACCACAGCAATCAACCAATAAACAGTTGATATCTCTATGAGAGTATATAAGACTGAAGTATAGCCTACAGATCAATGAACAAGCGAACTTCTCGGGTCTCTAGTAACGGTATGGTATGGGGATGCACGACAGCTTCTGGTTGTGGAAGAACTTCTCTTCATTAGTGGCATCATGGATACCGATAAGTTATCTACAATGATATTCTGCAACAGTCCTATACAATAACGTGGTTTAACCTGTCTGTATTGCTCGTCATCTTGTACCTCGCAGAGTAAAATTAAACGTAGTTGAATTCCTATTTCCTGCCTTTAGGCTTTAACTTATTGCTCTCTACCACTCATTGTGCTAATACTTTTGTTCGTGACTGTATATACCACTAGATATTGCGGCACACCGACTTCGGCTTTTTGGATAACGTGTCATAATGCCTTCATTTTAGCACTTTCACGCACTCAATTCCGTTTACAGAGCTTAGAAATCGAAACCTATCATCATACGCGAGTAGGATACGTGACGTATAAGAAAAGAGCACTAGCAAAACGATCGATACCCCTCAATATAAGAATTTTAAACGTCTACAACAGGATTCATTGTAACAAAAAAAAGTCAGTGCCTGCTGTGTACATACTCCCTCATCTTTAAACGTCTTCGATGAAATTGTGACTGGCGACAAAACTTAGGAGCATTCGCACTTAAATTCGTGCACTTTCTTCTTTTAACAGTTAGCAATTTTCCGCGAACCTCATGTTCCTTGTTTTCTTACATCACTTTCAGAATGTCGTTTTTGAAACTGCGTTGCTTGAAAAATTACATACTTGACAATAAACTTATTTTTTGTTCGCTTTACAAACAATTCGTTCGGAACTAGTTGCCATAAATATTCTTGTAACGCATAAAAACAACAATATTTTAACTTTACAAAAACGTTACAAAAACTTGTATGTAGCTTCATATTTATAATAAATTTGAAATCTAAAGCACTTCCTTCTTTTAAATTCGCAGTTTGTTTTACACATTCCGCATTAACATAGTGTAAAATTTGCTCCAATTTACTAGTAGTGTGTACACTATTCACGGTAAAGTGAGCACATTTGAAGGCCGTCTCACTTGGAATAATCGTTAACAAATATATTTAATTTTAGCCTTAGACGTTAACTTCTGGGTTCTGTGGAATATATTCACTGTGTTTATTACTTACATGGCAATATTTATTTTAAAAGGATGGCTACAGGAAAAAGTATCTAGGGCCTCAAAGGTGCTCCCTTTACCGTGAAAAGCCTTTAACAAGACTTAACTTTTAACGACTAGTTTCCAAAAAAAAAACGTAAAAATACAAAAAATAATAATAATCCGGCGCAGTGTTAAGCAGTCATATTTTGGATACTTCTGCTGCTGCATTTTAAATTTTTTTTTAGGCGTAAACCGTTTCAGAAAAAAAAAGTAGGAAGAAATCATAGTGGTAAGCATAACGGTATTATTTTTCTTCAAATCTCTGCTCAGTAAAACTGCAAGTAGAGACGCAAACGCTGCCAGTCATAAGCGACGTTTCTTCTCGCGAGAAGAAGGCATCACCTCGGCTGTCTCGAGGCGGTAATGGAGGCGTCGAGCAGCCGATATTGGCCCGAGGGAAGCAAGTTGACTGAGGGGAAATGATTGGCAATCTGTTTCGCCGCTCGGTGACGCTCCCTCCGTCGACATTCCATCCGTCAGCGCTGGCAGGAGCTCCCGCCATCTGAAGGGTATTACCGCTTCTTCCGTCCCCCCCCCCCCCCCCAACAGGCATTAGCTCATCTCCCGCACTCCTGGATCGCTGTCATTTGGCTCCCGGTTTCACCCACTTTCTTGACTTCCGGTTTCACCAGGGTAAGGTTACTTCTACTCAAGGCGGGAAGATAATTGTTAAATGCTTGGCAACCAAAAATTTTCGCCACTTGTTAAGCGCTAGTGTCGCATTTATGCCAGATTTTCTCTGTATCATACGTTTAAAAAAAAAAAAGGATAATTGCAATAATCTTAAAAGACATAAAATAACTTCCTAACTAAGTAAAATATTTCTCTTTCATTACTCACGTAGATTAAGGCATATTCCCACCCACCATCTTGGATTTATGGAATTTTTGCCATACGCTGGAAATACAGTTTTGTATCATGTTTTTTTTGGAACGAAAGAGCATAGAGCATTGCCTAGTGCATTGTCTCAGATCAGTATTTCTTGATTACTGTTGATGTCGTCGCCTTTGTAATCGTTCGCAAGAAATCTCGCGTTTCGCCTCGACAGTTACCAGCTAAAAATTAATCAATGTAGCGAAGCTGTGGTAGTTCGACGAAGTTTGGGAAGCTGTTATTTAGGATATGTCGTGCGGGAAATTTCAATACAAATTCTGAAATTGAAGCTTTGGCGAATAATCGATCAATCCAATACGGCGGGTGGGAATCCGCCTAAAATTTTTAATTTTCAAGTTACCTTTTGTAAGACTGCGCACCTGGCGGTGGAAATTTTCCCTATGCCAAACTCTCCCATAAAAAATCTCGTTTTGTCCCTAACCAGAGTAGAATAAGCCTTGGCCATGACGGAGTTGGCTTTCACTAAAATAACGTATGTTTACTGCAAAACACAAAAATACAAGTTGTCCGAAAAGACTTTTCCTGATTACAGACACTATACCCGATATTTGTAAGATATAGATGTGAAACTTGTACCGAAATGTTGGCTAACTAACCAAGATTTTTGTTGTAAAAGGACAACACATCAGTAAATCTCCACGTCATAACCCTTGGCAGCACGTAACACATTTTGTCGATGTTCAATTTCTGACCATAAGTTAGCCAAAATCACAGGAGCGTTGTCGTGAACGAGGCTGGGAAGACGAGAGCGCCGGCCAGGACAGCGTCCAGGGGCAGCCGAGTGTCGGGGCAGGCAGGGAGTTGTTTGTAAAACAGGGTGGCATGAAGAATGGGGGCCAGGGATGCCCCATGATATATAAGGGGACCGCACGCACGCAACCCCCCCCCCCCGCCTATGACTGCGTTCAGGTCACCGGGAGCTGTAATCGACGCCAACTGAGGGTAACACGACGACGCTGCGAGGTCGACGTGGCCCGTGCCGTTCGAGTTACAGCAGGTCGTCTGCACCAACTAAATCAGTGGTAATCAAAGACTGGGTAGGCGCAGTCGGGACCGTCGCGTTAGGCGTAATCACGAAGATTTGTTTTCGAGCGTAAAATTAAAGTTGAGTCTTGTAAAGTACGGCTTCTAGCCTGTTGATCTAACTGATGTTCTGTGTATAGAGTGAAAGGCGTTGTCAGAGTTTATAACGCATTAGCGTCTCTAGTTTGTTTATTTCCTGATATTTTAATGCATAGTTCATTGTGTAATAAAAAGACGAGTTGTGTATTCTATTTTCAGATCTTTCTCTACATCTAGACTACGTTACCCTGTGTTAACGTATTTTGTCTGCTCGATCCTGTAGTCAGGACGGATCAGAACAGAGTGAATGCCAAGCTGTCGGGCTATCAAGACCGATCTATCGTACAGGAAAAGTCGCATCAAGATAGGCATGAACCTCCAAACCCCAATGAGGCACTGTACTGCCTTGTTGAAAAATGACATCTATGTGATACTCAAATAACTGAGGAACAGCAAAAGATTGCAACACATCCAGATGCACTGGAGATATGGTGCCCTCGGCGAAAAAGAACGGCCCGATAATTTTGTCATGCAAAAGTGCGCACCAAACATTGACTTTATGCTGCCTCTGGTACACTTAACACATCACCAGAAGGCTCTGAACCCCAAATACGCACGTAATGCTAGTTCACTACACCACTGACAAAAAAGGTCGCCTCGTCAGAAAAAGCAACACGTTTGTAACCAGTATCACCCTCAATAAGTGATAACATTTAGACTGTAAAGTCGTACCGACGCTTGGCGTCATTGGGTAACAAAGCCTGAACAATGCGAACTTTGTATACACGAGACAAACTTTTCTGTAAGATAACATGAAGAGTAAATTTTTGCAACTGTAATACAAGTTGAGGCCCACGCACTGATTTCTTGAGATTTTGCACAAAAGACTGACTGCTTCCACCCTTTCAGCTGAGGTTGGTGGTCGGCCAGTTCTCGGTACGTAAGCAACAAATTCTGAGTTCATAAACTTGTCATACCACGGCTTAATGCTTTTGACATTGGGTGGCATATTTCCATACATTTTCTCAAAGTTCCTCTGCACTATTATTGGCGACCGGGTCTCGTGGTATCGGAGGACACGCGGAGCTTTTTCCTGATTTGTGAAAATGTCCGGTTTCCTGGTCACTGCAACAGCTACACTACAGCCACGTCAATGAAACCTGCAACAAAAAATTTGGTTTGGTTGTGTTGGGGAAACAGCCGTTTGTTTTGCGTGAATACGTCTACGTTGACGCACTCGGACACCTTGATGTTTTTTTTTTTTGACGTTCCCGGCACCGCTTCACGCGATCATATGGGCTTTTATGGGTATTACTGAATTTATTTTGAGATACTCTTTCCAGCAGTATACGATTTCTGTATTTATACTTGGCTTTCTGAGGAGTATAGGCCGAAATTGCGTTAAGTTTTCTTACATTTTTACATTAAACGCATACAATTTCACCATAACCCCACCACAAAAAAAATTTGTATGCACGCAATCGATTACTCTTGACGACAGCTGTCGACTGAAACTCAAACGAGCGTCGTAGCTTGTCCCAGTAAAAAGTTATACTACGCGGAAGTTATGAGACGCGGCGAAACGAGCTCAAAATTGCGGTGCGTCCCCCACCGCCGCGCACGATGTTTCGCAGTCCTCACTCAACGTAAAATATGCTCTGATCCTTTGGCAATCGAGTGGTGTAATATGAATTTTGAATTTAGACGATGAATTCGGAGCTGCAATGCCGAACAGTATCCCTTAATTTTGTTATCATCTGATTTTCTGGATTGTCTCCCACTATAGTCGCAAATTTAAAGACGTAGTCACGTCAAAAACTAGTTAGTTAGCCAACATTTTGGCTCAATTTTCACATTTATACCTTACATATAGCGGATATAAATAAAGTTTGTAATCGGGGAAAGACTTTTCGGACACCCAGTGCTTCTAAACTGAAAGTGTATCAAAAGGGATAATACACAAAATAACAGGAAACGACGCACCTCCTGCAGCGGGCTATTTCACAATTATCGATGTCCGAGGCATAGGCTTGAGAAAGGGGGGTGCAGAGGATGCAGCGGCACTCCCCCCCCCCCCAAATTGCATCATGTCGTAACGAATATAAAAGAGAATCTTGCCAATATCATTTTCAATAGACAGTCTGTATGTTTGAAACAACCACCAAATTAAAAATAGCTTTAAAGGAGATCAGACAATTTATACTTTGTAGTTTTAATCTCGTAAAAGTTGATTTTCATTTTGCGATTTGCACCCACTATTACCTAATGATGTGCACGCTTATGGCCTGAGGTCAGATACTACCCCATCAGGCCATTGATTTTCACTGCCAGTTAAGAGTGCTCGTTAAATTACAAATACAGGTCGGTTCACTGACATTTTTCAAAGGTTGATTTCAAAAGTTCTCAATAAACCATGGGCAGCCTTTTGATCAGTTACTAACCGGGAAGATATAGTTCATTCACGGTTACTTCCTACTGCAGCGTCCGTCACGTTTTCCACATTCCAAAATCGGAACTGACCATTATGGGAACTGAACCCCGTTAGCCATGGTGATAGGCAAGTAATCCAACACACTCGTGGTTGAATACATGTGGATTATAAAAATACCTAGTAAGTTTTCAGTTTTGATAATAGGCGAAGTACAATGTAACGTACAAGTTCGAAATCACGATCAGAATACCACACTAGGTAAATGAGCGAAGGACGTTACTTCGGCAAAGCATTGTTAATCAAGCGCCGAGATAAGTGGCACTGTCAACATAGTTTTTCTGTCTCTTTCTTCATCGCCTACATTTTGTTGCCATGCACTGGCGCCAATGGGACCTGTCTGAGCGGCGGAAAGTGGCACACCGTCTCGGGCTCGCAAATCTTAATTCCTCCTGCAAAAGTCTGCGAGTGGCCCGACATTTCCCGCTCGTTCGGAAACTTCAGGGTAAACAACTATTTCAAGCACCCACCAACCCCACACCTTGCAACTTCGTCATCGTGCCTCAGTCCTCCACTTCCCCAGGACATTTTTCGCCCTGTCACTATTCTCACTAAGCTAAGTTTCTGGTGAGAGCACCGAATGGAAAACTGGATGATGAAAAGAGTCGGGGTATAAAACGAACAACCAGAGAACAAAAATATCGCGGCAAGAACTCATTTACTAACATTCAACCTCGTTTTCGCCACTCTTCTAATATAATCTCTCCAACCCTCTTTCCTTTTTGCGTCCCCCGGAAAATAAAGTGCTAAAATACTTGGTTAACTCAGGCATGCAGAGGAAGGAAAACTTCGATTCTCTCCTCCGCCTTCCCCCTCTCTGTCGACGAGCTTTGTTCGTGCTCGGCTCACCACTTCGTGAATTAAAACACTTTCGTGACACGGGCTGAACCACTCGTCAAGGGAAAAGGGGGAGGAGGGGGTGGCGAGAGAGTATTACGCAAGTTCGGGACACGCCAGCGAGTTGCCGGAGAACGCTGCCGCATGGAACTCGCGGAGTTATCCCGCGATGCAATTTCGAACTGCTCGCCAAAGTCTCTGGCGAAATGTACGCAACTCCGACTTCAAAACTCGGAACATACATGCACTATTAGCCTCTCTTATGTCAGTTGTGCTCAGTTGGGTTGACGCTGCAAGGAATCGCGTAACACTTCCACATGCTACAACACGTTAACTTATAGTTAATTTAATGCTTTAATACACCGTTTAAAGAAACTCCCAAGTCGTACCTGCATATGTTTTCAAATAAAATACTGACTAAACAACATGTAACAACATGGTAACTTCAAATTTTTGGAATCAAATCTTTGAAAAATCACCCTACGTAGACATACTCTGTTGCTTCCTAAATAATATGTACACGTGTTGTTCATCCAATAACATTAAAAGTATACCTTCCTTTTCAGTAAAATACAACTTTTGCTTATTTTTTTGCATCAATTATATTTTAATAGCCAACATTGATTAAAAACCGAGAAAAATAAAGATATGTTCGTAATCGCTATAATATATTATGAAATGGAGTTTTGCTGTGTTTTTATAAAGTAAACATTTTTACTGACATAACCTACTGAGATTTTCAGGAATTCACATTTTGGAAAAACATTTCACTATTATGTATACAAATGCCTATTTTGTATTGCCGATCCAGCGTATACATAAAGTACGCTAGTTTCTCCTTGGCGTTTTCTTCCAGGGTTGTTAACGTTTTGTTTGGATGTAACTGAAGGATGTGTGGCGTGTAGCCTGAACACAGAACTGAATTAATGCTTCAAAAAAGTTTGAAGTAACCTTGTATCAGCGAAGTCAAGTCAGTAATAGAGTTAATAAGTAATAGGCTACGGAAGGTTATGCAAGGGGCTAAAATAATAACTAGGCAAGCCTTTAGGAAGTTTTCAAATAACTGTGAACTAACTACAACTCGATAAACATGTTTAAAAAAAAAGCTATTAAAATAAAATTTGACGGCTATGACGTCACTGATATCTAACAAGTGCGGTAAAATTACACGCGGAAGATGTATTATAACGTCTTCTTTTTCTGTAGTACACATGGCGTCACGTCCGATTGATGCCCGACATGCTCGTGCAACTCTGAAGCACGTAGCGCGCCGGCCGGTGTGAATCTTTCCCATGTAACGGATGTATACAAGCTGTTCACGGTAAAACGAGCACTTTTGAAAGCCCTGCTTAAGATCTACTTGTATACACGTTGTGTGTTCCCCCGCCTTATGTAAAGTTAACATTGCCATGAGCCTCATCACTTTATCCATGCGTCGGACAAGTGAAACTGTGAAATTATTGGAAAAGTAAATGTTGTATACACCCGCTCATTTTTACACTTTAATGCATTACAGAATACAGAAAGCGAAATAAATAATTTAAGTTATCACAAATGGTCATTTAACACATTTTGTTGGACGCTAATATATGGAACTACCTTCATCTTTATCGTGACCAACTTTACTGGACTCATGTCACTCAGCGCGCCTGTTAAAAATATGCAGGTAGGGGGCAGTGACTATTTCTAAGGGTGATTTCAAAATTGCTCACTTTATCGTGAACAGCCTTTAATGATTAAATTTCGGCATGTTCCGCTCACTAACAGCACGCAGTTTCAGACCCAAACCTGTAAGCTATATTTGTTTCCGATTATAGTGATTCAGTATATAACATACTGCAAATGATTAATTTTGACTGAACAAATGTAATTTCCAGTTGGCGAACTAGATCATCGCTTATCACATCATCATACTTGAACTGACTCACGATCAAACTTGAATACTTCCGTATCTTATTCATAACTATGAAATGAAGCTCTGGGCTATGTTCTTAGTTAATGCCTTGTTTATATGCTCTACTGCATTTATAATACATGTCTGTAAATAATTTAATGGCTGAATTATTATCCAAAACTTGTAACTCGAAAAAAAAAAAAAGTTTCTTTACATTTTCCAGTGTAATTGTAAATTTGTAGAACTGCTCGAAAATGCACAAAATTGCGTATTTTCATTGTTGATGGATTTATAAGAACAGTTTAACACAAAAGTCGTGGGAGTAAATATGCATAAAGATTACATTTTTTTTTATTTAGTACTACATTTATAAAGTTTTTATTTGCAATGATTTTGTACTCCTGCTTGGTTTTGTACATTCCCGTTCGTTAGAGTATCCTAACATCACAGAGAATGGCTGCCAGGCATAAAACATGTACTCGACAAGATACCTCTTAGCATGAAAAACCCGAGTGGATCTTCAAAGATCACTGAATAACCGCCTAACAGTTGCTCTATCAAACAAATGGCCCCATTAATTTGCGGTAACTTGGATAGAACAATACTGTGGCCCTAGCTGTTGGATACAAGGGACTTCCATTACTGGCGAGATGCGCGCCTGCATATTCATTAACCTGGAACACCGGTCCATCGCCTTGATCATTAATCTCGCGCGCGCATGGCTGCTGGAGTGGCGGCCGGGCACAAAACACATGCCTCGGCGGCAGTGAATACCCGGGGAGAGAGGCGAAGAAACTGCCTGGGAGAATGCCCAAGAGAGAGAGGGAGGGTAAAAGGCGAGCAAAACGGCTCACATCCAGTGATAACACGCTTCACAGACTGATAAAACTCGAGAAGGATGTTGGAAGGGGGATAGTGGCTTCAGATCGGGTGCCAACACGACCCGAAGCTGGCGCGCGGTGAAGCTCGCCTACATCAATCTCCGTCACGTCGAGGTGCGGCGCCACCGTCGCGTTAGAGGGGGAGAGAGGAGATGTGAAGGAGAGGAAATACTATCCACTAACAACCAGCTCCGTCCTTCCCAAGTTTGTTCGCGGTGTCGGGAGGTGGCGAAACCAGCGATCAGTGTTGCCAGATCGTGCGATTTGTCGCAGTACGAGGGTTTTTCTAAAGACAAAACTCAGAAATGGGATTAAGGGACCCCTTCGTTTCGAATGTTTGCACACGAAGCATTTGCATACGAATTTATTCTTAATCTAATGTCGAATCTGGAATATTCAATTTAAGAAAATATTATTTCTTTGAGGTACAGAATTAATCTCGAAGATATTTTTAAGAATGCGTTGAAATAAATATATAGTTAGCAATATATACAGGTTGTTTGGAAACTCGCCCGAAATATTTCGCCTGGCGATTCCTTATCGAAAATTAGGATAGATATATTCGATATAACTTGCATCACAGCTCACTTTGTATGGGAGATATACGTCCTTGAAAATCTAGTTTAGACATGGAATTTTTTGCAAAATATCATAAACTGAGTAGAGTTAAACTACGATTTTCCATATAATGTTCAATGTTATAACACAGAACTTCAAAATATGAAAAACAGATATTAAGACCTTCCGCCTTAATCAAAATAATGGAGGTGGCCACCTTCTTACCGTATACAATTGTTTTTCCTTCAAGTTGTAATGGAATTTCGATGCAGTTTTAGTTAGTAATACGTCTTAGTTACACAAAAAGGTTCTCTTCTTGTAGGTGACTAGGACCCACCGTTTCCTTTTAAAACGGACACAATTCAGCAGCGACGATACAATGCCTGGCACGTAGGCAACACTTTGCCACGCGAAGGTAAACGCATCTTAAGCAACTGAATTGAGCTAGACTATAAGTTGTATTACACAAAGAATTGTAATATTATTTAATTTCCACAAGGAATTACCTCCCGAAATATTTCGGGTGAGTTTCTTAACAGCCTGTATATTAACATTGGGGATATGTTGGTAAAGTACGTACTGTAAGGTAAAATGGTTGTAAATCGTCTGCTGTAATTAAAACAAAAATATATAACCATCCTGTATACCGAACCATCGTGTATACCGAACAGTCTGTATGGAGAGTGTAAACAAACAACCCATTTTGAAAATAGTGCAAAATATATTTTTTATTTTAAAAATAGGTTTACAATGTTTATCTTATCCTGCCATTTTGGGTAAAGAGGCCAACTACCTGGCAGATTCTTTGCCCAACCGCATGGCAACTTTTCCCAACCGCGTATGATTTTGTCGAAACGATTTAACTAGTTTTATTTGCGTGAAAGTAAATAGTAATAAGACACATTATCTAACTTCCTAAGTTTAGAACAATAATTACCACAAAAGTTAGTGAGATCGAAGACTTTTTATTTGAATACGTACCTTGTTGAAAACGTGAAAATACACGTATTGCTTTTGTAGTTGCTGTTCGGCATATTTTCGTATTTTATTTATTCACATACGAATTGAGAAAGCATTCTACAAATCATATCCCATTGTATTTGAGAACATCTTGAACTAGGCGGCAGACCAGCTTCGTAGCATTATTAGATAGCGAATACTTTCGAATTATAAAAATGTCAATGTCCTTTGTCCAAAGTAATTAATTAAAAAAACTTAATAAACTGCCCCATTAAATTAATTGACTCCTTGCATTTCAGTTTGTGCGCTATTCAGTAAGCGAACCACGGGCTACACTTTGCCCATTAAACCCCAGGAATTAACCATTTTACGTCCGTCGGGCACATACGCGGCGGAAAAACACCTCGTATTGAAAAATTTACACTCGGAAGTTTGCACTTACAGATTTGTGAAAATGTACATGGTGGGTTTTTATAATAGGTTGTGTCGTGATGGGTGTTACTGGCATCATATTCCTACACAATTTTATTACAATCTGTTCAAGGTTTAAAAAGTTATAAGGAGAGCCGGGAGACATGCATCCAGACACACATTCGGGTGATCTAATAAGCTTACCATTCCAAAGGAAAGTAGGTTAAAAAATGCCTTGCCTATGACTTTACACAATTACATAAAAATTTTACTAAACAGTTCATTTAATGTAAAACTAAAATGTATTTGTCGACTTTTCTTGATTTTACATTCATTGTCACAGATTCGTCACGCCATGCACACTGTAAAAATGTTTCTGATAAACTCCCTAAACTGTAATGGAAGTTTTTAACCTATACACTATATGATAATAATATCGCTCATCAAGTTGCTGATATAGGAATGTTTAGCGTCGCTACTAAACAAAGTTGGGAACTTCCCTGCGCATTTGACTATTTCCTGAGCAAATGTAGGAACGCTACAATGAATGTATAGGGGAAGCATTACCATTCCTGCTTTCTCACTTAGCGTACACACTGGTACGGTAAATTTCCGAATAATTTCTTAAGAGTGCAGTCTACTATGCTCAAATACACTCAGGTTAATTCACTATATGCATTGAAGCAAGACACTCGTGCAGACATATGGGTAAGACTGTATAAAACACATTAACACACGACAGTTCTTATTTTTCGCTCTCCCATTTCGCCTTTCAAAGCTCATGCACTCTCCGCGTGTCCTTTAAACTCGCCCTCCTTGGCGGAAGACACGGATACGGGAACACTTTACAAGTGAAGGGCTGTGAACCAGAGAAAGACACATGTTAGCGTGTGTGCTGGAGAGAGTAGGGAGGTTTAAGTTTTCCTTGAAATCACACGGATCACTGCCGTAATACGTACCGGGTTGTGGAATGAATGTACGCCCACTGTGAGCCCACTTTTATGTTTTTGTTCCAAACAAAAATCTAGCAGCGTATGTACGACGAATATTTTTTACTGCTCGATTAGGTGGGGGGAAAAAAAGCTTGACAATGGAGCTGCACGATATTTTCCTACAACAAAAACATAAAATAGAGGTTATGTGAAACAGGCTATAAAACAGAAGAGACGCCCCTTCTAAAGGTCAGGATATAAACAGCCCAGAAGAGTACGAGCAGAGACGGTGGGGGTAATTTTCCCCAATAGCAGCATGGCTTGTGTGGGAGACACACTCGCCATATCACGCAAAATAGCCCACCAAAGAGACGAGAATAGCGGGATGGATTTTCTAACCATACAGAACCAACGTATATAAAATAAAAACGCAGCAAGCTAAGTTCACATGTCAAAGTTTTTCGTCGAACTGCTTCAAACTAAGTCTTAAAAAAAAAAAAAAAAAAAAAATGTAAAGAATAATCCGCCTATTAAAGGTCGTCAGCGCAGCTATGTTCTTTCAGGCGGTGTTCCAATTTACGCGCGTTAGCAAGAACTATCTGATCACAAGTAGGCATACTATGATCTAGAGATGCAGAGAAATCAACAGGGCGTAAACGTGAAGAGCACTTTTTTTATGGTGTATAATATAGTGTGTAGACGCGTCAACATGAACGTAAGAACTCTTGTATTTTATCACTTCCAACGGCAAAGTTGGCGTTTTGTAATTTGTAGTAGTTCAAATAGAACATCAACGGCACAGCTACGCAGTGTGTATACCGTTATACGTACTTCATACAACACGTCTTTCCAGTTGATTAATGTAAAATTAAATTTCGAACACGAAAACGTCTATTTCATCTGTATACTGTTTAAGGTACATAATATTGCATCAACTATTAATAGATGACATTTGGACGTGAAATCATTACTGACTAATAATAAGCCTACGTAATAATAAATTTATATGCACCGAATTATTTTGTTTGCAGTAACATATATTTATACACGACGAACATTAATGCTGAGTAAAACTAACATTGAGGATGTGTAGAAATGTTTCCAAAATCGGAATTGGCGAACCGGGAATTTAACACATACCTCGTCAATTTTTTTTAGACTAAATCGGACCAAGGCACCATTTCGTTAACAAATGTGACAAACTAGGACCATGGCTTCATAGCCACCTAACACGTACTATCTGGCCTTTTCAAAAATTTATCTGATATCTGACAATATCACCAATCAGATCACGACAGACACCACGGGTTCGCAGTCATGATTGATTGTGAATTTCTGCTTTTAATAATGGGCATCGCAAGAACTTGATTTATTGCTCTTAAATTGGAAAAACAGTGGTCAAGATTGAATGAATTGCGAATAAATAATTTAAAAAAAAGGGAGAGGAATACATGTGGATTAGGCTATAACTGAAAAAAAATTGCACTGTCATTTCCTCCCCTCTCCTCTCAAAGGAACTTCGGTTCATATAGGCTGTTCAAGGCAAATTGAGCACTTTTGGTAGCCGAGCACAGGATATACTTTTCTAACCATTTTGCATAATTTCCATCATATGTGAAACTAACGTTGCCAAAGACCCCCTCACCTTATTCACGCACCAATCAAAGTGTACCTGTTAAACCTAGGAAACTGCCCTGAAAGTAAACCAAAATTCTTACTCTAACCTGTGCAAAAAATTTTGAATGAATTCTGTGGCCGCCAATATTAATTTACATGTCGAATACAACGTTATGACACGTGACTTCTTTTAATATTTCTCTCCCAACTTAACTAGGAACATGTTAGTAGTTGTATCTGTCTAAGAGACGCGCTGTTGGAGACAGTGATTTTTTCATAGGTTTATTTCAAAGAATCTCTGTTTACGGCGAATAATTTATAGCTGTGTGGTTAAGGTATAGCCCTAACTTCGTCGGGTACGATAGTTTCAGTGATTTAATTCGAATTACAGTTCTTTCGAAATCAATAAAATTGCTTGCATATCTTGTTATAGGCTGTTCACGGTAAACTGGGCACTTTTAAATGCCCTGCTTAAGATCTACTTGTATGCACGTAATGTTTTCTTCCGCCTTAAATAAAAATAACATTGACATGGGCCGCATCACTTTATTCATGCATCGGTCAGGTGTAGGTCTATATGCGAAATTATTAGGAAAGTAAATATTTTACAACTCTGGTAATACACTTCGATGCATTTAAAAAAAAAATATAAAAAAAAAAACAGAAAAGTCGAAAGAAATAATTTAAGTCATTACAAATGATTACCTGACATTTTTATTCGACGCTGAAATATGGAACTACTTTCCATCCACCGTTACAAACTTTACTGGGCAAATGTCACTCAGTGCGCCCTTTAAAATATATACAGGTAGGAGAATTGACTTTTTTCTGAGGTTGATTTAAAAAGTGCTCACTTTATCGGGAACAGTCTATCAGTTCGGTACATGCGAGTAAAAACTAACTGAAGCCGTGTCGTATCTTTGGTTTCGAATAATTTACGGCGGGAATGTTAAACCTTTTTCATTGAAAAAATATATGAACTACCACAAAGCAACATGTACCTTCGAATTACAACACCTATTTGGTGTAGAGAATCATAAACTGCACGTACACGAAGAAAAAACACACACGAAGTTTTGATGTCAAACTCTTTTGGCCGATATATTCCAAGGGAAAGATAAGACTGTGTGACATGAAGAATGAAGCCACGATGGAGCTGGTTATGGGCGCAATGACAATTCAGGCACAGTGCTTCTTAAGATAACTGAATATTTAGTTTTTGCTTACAACAAATAAAAGCTATTAAGCAATAATACTAAAATATTAAAATGTACTACACCTACCCAACGTTATCAGCATTACTTTGGTCAGCTTTATTCTAATTGCCTTTTCTGGCCTAAAATATATATCGGAAAGTATACTAAGCCTTTCTCTTCGATGGTTACGAGATGCACAGACTAAAAAGAGAGACCACCACAAATGATTACACGAGAAACAGGTAACATCCCCAGTCAATAAACACACACTACAAGAGGAAATTAAGATATCTTCTAAGCGACCACACAAGGTGCTACCCATCTGCAGACCAATGCCGTAAAACAAACGACGAAATAACCAAAATAACTTAATTTCTTAACAAATGTATCAACACCCACACGTTCGGGACACTTACACCTCGACCCAACTTACATTTAAACTTCAGATACCATGCCCGCGGTGGATTCTGGAATTGAAAGCGAACTGAACTATAACAACGAAAGGTTGCTACCCCTGGGCACTCCACGCTTTTAATTACCACCCAATTTCCTTTTTGCAACTTCGCCGCCTATTCTCAAGTCCAATTAATCATTTCATTTGACCATTATTCGTGAGGGGCCTCTGTGACCTGTGGTATTTCTACACGGTAACAACTGCTTCCACGACGGCCAACTGCAATCCGGCACTTCACCAAAGTGTGTGTATGTGTATGTATATATATGTATATATATATTATATATCTTCCTTTACTCCTTAATCGATTGGTGTAACCTAAAACACCAGTTTCTGCAACAATTCCCGCTACCTATTGCACGTACTTGGTGCAATTATGTAGTGTACAGTGCATGTAATTTCGCACTTTAAGCCGAGGCCAAACCAAATCCATTTCTATTCGATGAAATATAATTAAACATAGGCTAAATTCGTTGACTTTAAAAAAAGTGAAATTTCCTTCATCAGTCTACGTTCGAAATGTTAGTAAGCTGCATGCTGATAAATGACAATTGCTGGACGATAAATAGAAACTTTCAAAACTATAGATATATTCGAAAGCTATGCGCCCTCAAAAATTCAGTTTTGAAATAATATTCGTTACAAATATCAGGAACTACTCGAGATTAAGAAACAAATCGATGAATAGTGTTTTGTAGAACGGAGAACATACGCCTGTGAAGAAGCGTTGGTTAATATTGTCCCACTTCAATAGGAAAATAAAATAGGGGTGATGTTTCGTAACAAAACACAGGGTGCCAAACCCTATTTTACTAATGAAGGAGGATGATATTACCAACCGCAGTTTCATAGGTGAAAAATCTCGGTTCTACAAAACGCTATTCACCGAATTGTTGCTTACGCTCAATTAGTTCCTGATGTTTTAACTAAAATCATTTCAAAATTCGATTTTTGTGGGCGCATAGCTCCATTAATGATTACTTTATGATAAAGGGGAGTGGACAGATGTCGGCTGCTCTTAACACCGAGGTCGAAGTTTGTCGGCGATTTCTGACAACACGTATAACACACAATACATGTAATATACATATTTCAGAATAGAAAAGATCCTAACTGATTTATAAATAGTTCAACAGTCCAGAATTACATCATTAGTTTCATATTTCTGCACTAATTTATTCTTCCGTGGCATGTGAAGCATTACACTATCAATGGACTAATCGCTAGTATCCTGCATCGATCCGGAAATATGCTGTGAAATTGTTGGAAACACAATTATAGATTTATCGCGCTCTCTCTTGCGCTGGTGTGCGTGAAACCAAAATAACTCGATTAAGCTGCCCAACATGAACGCACTATGAGTTTTTCACGGTAATCTGAGCACTTTTGAAAGCCCTGCTCGAGATCCAGTTGTAACGTCAATTGTGTACACTAAGAAAACGGTCTTGCTGAACCAAACAAAATTTGTGTGGTGCAACCAAATTATTTGTTTGAATAGGGGCAGTGAAATATGTTGTTGCTGTAACCAAATTATTTCGTTGTTCTCATTTGGTTGCCCCAAACTGTGATATTTGGTTGGTGCATCTAAAGATTTGTTTGGCTACACATACATTAAACAGTTTGCACCGATATAAAAAGTTTTGCAAATTCGTCCGAGTTTCGAACCTAGATCACTTGCGTCCAAGTGCTACACCTCAGTAACCTCAGCTCACGTGACAACTGATGACGCCGGAAAGTTTTTTAATAGATATACTGCAGATAGTGGGCAACGTGTGCAAACAAATATTTTAAGTTTTGCAGCTTTACTTGACAGTTTCTTGTTGCATTGTTTTATTAATGTGTTTATACGATTATGAAGCATCAATACATGCCCTAATAAACACGGTCACTATCCTGTCACAAAAATAAAAACAAACTCTCGAGCTGTATTTTCGAACGAACGAGTGGACAAACAAATATATACAGTTGAGTCAACAAAATATTTAGTTGTACAGACTATTTTTTTTTTTTTTTTTTTTTTTTGCCAAACACGGGGATTTTGTTGATTCAAACATATATTTTGTTAAACGAACAAAAGTAATTTTGTTGCTTCACAAATTTTGTTTGCTCGACAATATATTTAGTTAGATCAACTAAATATATATATTTGGCCCTGTACAAACAAATAGTTTGTTCGATTTTCTCTCATTGTACTCTTCAGCCGCATGTAAAGTTAATATTGGCAAGGGCCTGGCCACTTTATTCGTGCACCGGTCACGTGAAATTGTGGAACTACTAGAAAAGTAAATATTTTCAGATCTGCTCATTCTTAGACTTGCGTGCAATGAAAAAAACAGCAAAAGTGTTCGACGTTAAGACACGACACGCATTTTTCCTCCGTCGTTACCAACTTCACTGAGAGCGTGTCAATCTTTGCGATCGTTAAAGTATTTTTCTTCACGAAATTGATTTTAAAAATGCTTAATTTGTCATTAACAACCTATACCAACATTGTTGCAAGTATTCAATCAGCGTTTGCTGATAAAGTGAGTACTTTTGAAACCAACGTTAGAAAAAGTCACTGCTCCTGCCTGCATATATTTTAACGGGCACACTAACTGAAATTCGCCCAGTAAAGTTGGTAACGAAGGATGGAAAGTAGTTCCATATCTTAAGGTCGAATAAAAAGTGTTTGATAACCATTTGTGATAACTTTAATTATTTATTTCACTTTCCGTTTTTTTTTTCTTTTTGTTATCCATCGGTGTAAAAATGAGCAGATTTGTAAAAATTTTACTTTTCTAATAATTTCACGGTTTCATTTGACCGACGCATGAATAAAGTGATGAGGCCCATGGTAATGTT
The DNA here is from genome assembly GCA_029891345.1 of Dryococelus australis. Classification (NCBI taxonomy): domain Eukaryota; kingdom Metazoa; phylum Arthropoda; class Insecta; order Phasmatodea; family Phasmatidae; genus Dryococelus; species Dryococelus australis. The sequence continues at coordinate 72,831,056 of CM056996.1, forward strand.
AATTTTACGTAAGGCGGAAGATGACACAGCGTGCGTACAAGTAGATCTTAAGCAGGACTTTAAAAAGTGCTTATTTTACCGTGAGCAGCCTATATCAGAAAGAATTACTTCCAATGTGCGATTTCAAAAAGGGTTCAATCAGCCGCGAGCCGCGACTCAGCCACACCTGCATCCTGCCATCCATCACGCGCCGCGCAGCTTGCAAGTTGTAATGGCGGCGCTGGAGATCGCAACCGCAACCGCACCCGCACCGCGCGGCGGGGGTAGCCGACCACGGACCACAACACAGTACATTCAGCTTGTGTGGACGCGCGCGCGTGCGCGCAGCACAGGAAACACATTCGCGCCCGACTCTCTGCCGCAACAAAACAGTTCCCAATAAATGAGGCGCCAGTATTTACGAGTATAGACTATTCACGGTAAGATTAGCACTCTTGACAGCACTGCTTAAGATCTACTTGCATGCACGTTTTGAATTCTCCCGTCTTGTGTAAGATTGACATTCTCATGGGCCTCGTAACTTTAATCATGCGTCAGTCAAGTGAAACCATGAGATTACTAGAAAAGTAAATATTCTACAAATCTTCTAATTTTTACCCTTCGATACATTAAAAATATCAGAAAGCGATGGTTACCTAACACTTTTTATTCAATGGTAATATAGGGAACTACTTCTCATCCATCGTTACCAACCTTACTTGGCGCGTGTCACTCAGTGCGCCCGTTAAAATATATGTAGGAGGGAGCAGTGACTTTTTTTCTATGATTGTTTTCAAAAGTGCTCACTTTAAAGGGGCCTTTCCACTGACTCGTGTTTGGAGAACATGACGTCACGGGTGGGATGCGTGCAGGACAACGGGCTGTGGAAAAGCCTTATTTGCTGTGCGTCGGGCGTGTGCGAAGGGATCCGTCTAGAGGCGATCCTCCAGGTAACTGTGCTTGTACATGAAAGATGCCGACGGAAAAACCCTTCTTCGGAGTAGGAAGAGACGCACAGTGGAAACAACACCCGTACCGTGTGGGACGTTTCCAACACGGGCCGGGCCTTCCCTCCACCTGTCCCTCGGACAATGGTACGCTACGCCTGCATGCCATTGCTATACACTTCTCACGTAACTTTCTGGATCCCAAAATGTTCTATATAATATGGCAAAACAATTTTTTTCCCTTATTGCTGTTGTTTCCCAAACAAACGAATTCGGTGAGGATAATCCGGAATATTGTAGGCCTAAGTCACTCATTTCAACAACAACTTCTTTAACTGCCTAATAGTTAACTTGAACAATCTTGAGGCCATTTTCCATGATCAAAGTTCACTTCAAATCTTCATCAAAATTATTGAATTATATTTATTGAATCCTGTATGACGTTACTTGGACGTCATAATCACGGCCATTTTGTTTTTCAAGCCAATGAATAACTCTAATTGCTCCAACGTTTTTCTTTAATAACAGGTTTCATGTTTTCTTGAATCAAATTTTTCAACTAGCACTCCGAATCATTTGAAAAGTATAAATATAAAGTGTTGTGCCATAATACAGTATTTAACGAGCATTTATGAAACAAACTTATTTGCATCTAATTATTTCATACAAAGTATATATATCATGTTTGAAAAAAAAGTTATCATCGATTTCGGCAAGTTATTTTCATGTACTTAGTGCATGGTTTGTAGTGGTTTGAAAAAAAAAAAAAAGTCTGAACATATAGGTATTTATTTAACTGAAATACTACAAAGAAAATAGTGTAAGATTTAACTTTATTAACACACAAAAGTTTCATGACTTTTTTTTATTGTATTATACACGAACAGCTGTGGAAAATTCATATTCATAGGCTTCCGTTAAATAGCCTAGAGATAAGAAGTATAATTTTACCTTAAACACATTTTTGATATTAGTTATCATTAGTTAGGTAATACATCTCAAATATTTTTAAATTACATGCGTGTTGGTACAAGCTTTAAAATTTTATAGAGAAATGTTTGTTCTAAAAAACCTCAGGCGAAAATAGTAATGTTGTATCTTATACGGATTATTTGTGTGGATGCATTTTCGCAAAACGTATATTGAGTGTTGCAAACTAACTTGATTGTCAAAAGTTGGAGCCACATATTTGATAGAGCTTTTGAGGACGTGGCACCTCAAGTTCACTTATGGCCTCAGACAGCATCAAACCACAGCACACGTTTGGCCACTGCCTCCGTACGAAAAAAAAAAAAAAATTTCGGTGGCAGTGGAGCAGGGAGGACGTAACAAAGAGAGGATGATACAGCCTTCCCGTAGATTCTTGGAAATGCGATAATTCACTTATAGGCTGCTTACGATAAAATGAGAACTTTTGAGTACCTATAGTTACTTTTTAATTTCAGCCATTTTTTTAATCCTTTAATCACACTTTTAAATAAATATTGTCATATAAGTAATTAACACAGTGTGTATATTCCACCGCACTCGAAAGTTAACGTTTAATGCTAGGATAAAACATTTAATTACTATTCTTCCATGAGAGGGCTTTCAAAAGCGCTCATTTTAAAGTGAATAGCCTATGCAAATACTGACAATTCCCATACAGTGACTGCACGTCAAGAGCTTTTACTTTTTTTTTTTTTCGTTGAAACCCTAATGAGTTGATAAAAGAAGAAAAGAGTTAGTGGTATTTCAGCTGTTTTTACCCTTGTTGCGCACATTAGGAGGACCAATAACAATAAAGGAGGAAATTTTTTTTTTTTAATGCTGTTTTCCTTTGACTGTGATAGCTAACACTAAAAAGAAATTAAAACATTAATCATAACAGAAATACTTAAAAGTAATCCATGTTCACCAGAAAGGTAGCTGAACTGTAACATTACACTCGCTGCATATTCTCATGGCCTTAGAAACAGGTGAAGATATTTGGCGCAGTTCGCATCTCTGGTGTTTGGAGCTGTATCTTAGAGTGCGTGAGTGAATGAAGAGATGTGGACGGCTCTTAACATCGAGGTATTGAGAGCCAAGGAGGGTAAAGCGAGGTGAGTATGAAGCAAAGTCGGAATGCAAGGGCTGGGGAAACGGGAGATCGCAGAGAAAACACGCCGACCAACTGAATCGTCCGGCACGATTCCCACATGCGAAAATCCGGGGGCGACCCCACCGTGATTCGAACCCAGTTGCTATCTTCGACCTCGAGCGCTTGCTTAAGGACTTTCTACCAATTAAAAATCAGAGATATTAAACTAAGTCCTCTTCCTGCCACGAATATGCAATTGCAAAAACATGTCATCTGTGTAAACCACGATGCGCATCATCCTACAGAAACTCAAAACGGGCTTACTTGCGAAGAAAAGAATGTCAAGCATCCTTCCAATAATTATTAATCCGCACAGACTCCAAGGAAGATGCAGGACAGGCCATCCAAGAAACTATAATAAATCACAATCACTGAGCATCCCTGAAAATGCGTTGAAGTGAGTAGGATGCTGGCCACAGTATTTTCATATTTACGAAAATTCTGCCAGTAGCAGCATTTATCAATACAGCTCCCCTGCGAAGTAACTGAAATGCAAAGAATTTTTTTTTTTTTTTTTTTTTTTTTTTTTTTTGCAAACACCTAGCTCCATTGCACACTCGCTTCAGTAAACTGACTCGGGTATGGAGGAATCTAATGGCAAAATAATAAGAAATTGGCAGTGCTTTCGATATAGCGCTGAGAAAAACCAGACACGGTGCGTCACTTTTCCGACAGATGAGATTACGAATCTAGAAATTTGCTGGAAAAAATATCAGACAGCTTATTACTCAGAAAAAGGGTTGACAGTCAGCAGGTTGTTTTACAGTGTTGGGTTCAGGGAGAAAACACTCAAGATAAACGCAAACGAGTCAAAGAGAAAGCCAAAGCATTTTGCAAACTGAAAGGCATAGGAGTACACCGAGAAAACCCCTACACTATGTCACCCAATCTTCTCATGTCTTTGTGCAATGTATTCAAATTTTGGCTGCATTAAAAATGCTCCGGGAGAGATTATGAAGGTGCAGGTCCCGTATCCATATTCCTCAGTCAGTTTTAAGCCTTCTTTATATACACGATTCAGTTTGCAGTACATATTTGCATCGAAATAAATCTATGCTGCATAACCATAAGAAAAAGTGTGAACACCATCTTCACATAGGAGTGGTTTGTCATCGGAGCAACACAGAGCTAATTTATACACAGTCTGTGTATACAGTACATGTTGATGTGATAGTATTGTGTTCATGGTCACATGCATTGTTTGCTATTCGTTTAAGACTGCTAGATAATCGGGAAATTCAATTTTATTTCGTACCCCACACCAACGACTTTGTTGTTGGTGGGCGAAAATCACTTGTGGTTCGTGGGATAGCCGCTCGTGTCGAACTCTGCAAAGAACTGTGTGTCTGAAACCATGTCCTCGTAAAAGATCTGGGTACGAATCTGGTACACATGAGTCGGTATCCATGTATAAAAGCTCCAGATCTTCGTCGTACAGAGCCCTCATCGCTTCATAATGGAATCTGTACATTAATGTTTTTCAGAGGTCGAGCACAGTATGGCTTCGTGCTGCAGTAGAATCAGGGAAAGATTATCTTCATAAATTGTTCGGTCCAGGAATGTTGGCTTGGCTACCCGTTTCTTTAGTCTCTTTTTCACTGCACACTAGCTCCATTTTTTTTTTTTGGCATTTTCTTTTGTTCTCAATCGATTTTCCGGAAGTTTTGTTATTAGCTAATTTTAAAAATTCTTTTTCTAAATCATTGGTGGCAACCTGACGTTTTGCACTGCTGAGCTCTATATAAGGTTTCAGCCAGGGACTTTGCTCGAATGCTAGCACACTGTGAATTTTCGTAACCTTCAATCCATAATCCAGCGCATGTTTCAAGTTGCGGTAATGTAAAACTAGTTTTTTTAAATTAATTTTTCTAATGTTATTAATTTGGAGCCTGGGGGAGACTGGTTAACGGGAATAAATGGCACATCACAATGTTCCTTGTGCAGGTCTGGGGGGGGGGGGGGGGTATTCGATGTCGATCTTCAGAATATAGCCAGCATCAGCATTATCTGATATGTACATTATGTCAATGTTGGTGTGGACCCACCTGAAATTTCGTACTGGCAACGGTAGCGATATGTCCTCGCCGTACAATATGTTGGATCCAGATATTGCACGAACATGGAGCTTGCTGGGATCATAGGTTTCTGGTGTGTAGGTGTTGTTCGCCACCGCATGTCGCTTCACGAACTGGGTCATGCCACCACGTACCCCTTCCTCGACGAACGTATTCATATCGTAATCGGTGAGTAGCTGCAGATTTACCCCTGTCATCCGAAGCATGGCATCAAAAGCGAACCCCGGGGTGCTGACGTAATGAGCCAAATAGAGCTTGTACGTGGAAATACAAATGTCCCTGAAATTTTTAAATATGTCTGATAGAATTAGCACGTCCAACTTCAAACAGAACTCTGAATATTCCTTCAGACTGCTACAGCCGAACTCTTTCAATGCCTTTTAGGCGTGGGCGTATTTTTCATAGCTGATCCCAGAGTTCGTCAGCTTGTAATAGAATTTCTCTTTCCGGGGAATCCTCCCCCGTGTATATGATAGTGACCTGGCTCAGCATGGATGTTAGTGCTGCAGGGATGGTGTCGTCGTCCACATGGATGTAAGTGCAGAAGCAATAAGCCTCGTGCTTCTGACAGGAGTATATGTAGGAGTGGCTGGGGTCCAGTTCGCAGGTGTGAATTGATTTTATAATGGCCTCAAAATCTGTGTAGACAACGGTTGGCAATTTATAAATGTGTTGGTAATTTTTAAATTGTAATACTGGTGGCCTACCATCCTCCTCTGGCTGTAGTATCTCGATTCTGGCTGAGGCATTATCCTTTCAATATTTTTTTTCTTCATTTTCCAGAGGCACTACTGTTCCATCAGTCCAAATTTCCTCAGTTATCGTCATAATACTCGAAGCAGCGATTGTATATGTCGATTTCACTATGGGTGGCAATCAGCTGGGATCTTATTAAATGCCCGAAATTCTTTATTTAGCCATAGTGGGCATTCCCATATTCGGCGGTGAGGAGGAGGTCGAAATGGTCTGACTTCTCTTCTTCCACCAGACGTATGGGCATCATCATTTCCTCGGCATTGAGTAAGTAAACATTGACCGAAACAGCAGAGTGGCTGTTCTCGATAATTTTGATTTGTCTCAGTGGTGTAGGGAACTCTACCTCTGAAAAATCAGATTTTGATTCGAGGCCTTTGTGACGGTGTTCGACTCGCTGTGGATCTGTACCTTCCACATAACGTGCCAGAACGGCCCATTTAAAGCACATGTGGTCACCAGTGTTTTGTGGGTTAATCACGCTTTTCCTGTTCTTGATCCCTGCAGGCAGCTCGATGTACGACGATGTATGTTATTAACTTTCGGCAGTTCCACCCGGAACTACGTTCTTTGTGCGTTTCTTCTTCTTCGTATATTTCTCCTATACAGAATGTTAAAATATTTTAGATTTCATCGGTCTCATACACTGGCAAATTCGCAGTCTTGAATGCTCTTTTGTCTGTACCTTCATCGAATGTAGCCGGTTTTGAGTATTCACACTCGAGCCAAATGTTATATTTAATTGGACCTTGATCTTGTACTTCTCTGGTGAACTGGCTAACGATATTATTCTTCACGCGAGCCAAAATATTACAAATATCTTTTGATAAGCCATCCTCATTTTGAGCTATACAAGTCTTGTGATTGTGCCGGAAAGCTGTTTCAGCCTCACGAAACCATTATCATTAACATTCCCAGACTCTGCGATGATTCCTGGTCATGAACGTCGCTGGTAAGATGGTGGATTATCATCTAGAACCCTTGGTTTGTGTGTAAGTAGGCTCGTACGTTGTGGTGAAGGCGACTGTACACTGAATTAGGCGAAGGACCTACGGCTATGCAGGTTTTCGCATGTGTCAGTAAGTTATCGCGCCTAACAAATGACACTCCACAATCTGCGCACTTGTATACCGCTCGATCTACATTCTTCGCACAGCCATACTTTTCGTGCCTTCGAGCATCGTGGTTGAACACGAAGATTTTATGGAGAAGCGACGTGGGTAACAATATAATGGTACAGTAGATGGCACCGATGCAGTTGAATATTATGTGGAGGGTCCTGTGAATAGCATCCACGGCGACAATGTAGGCAGCTCATCTGGAGCCAGTAATGGTACAACCGAAGAAGGTGGGATGCCTGTATCAGGCACACTATAAAATGCACGCTTCATCTTGATAGCTGCAGGAGAAAAAAAAACAGAATTAATACAGCTTATAATTTAATGCTATAAGGGACCTGCATCATAAGAAAATGGAGTACATGTATAATCATGATCACGAACGATAATAATTCTCTACAAAATTTAATCAAAAAGTCGAACATTAAAAAAATCTTACCGGATTGAACGCTAAGGAGGTCAGGAGAGAGAAGACGATCTCTCATATTTAGCATCAGACAAAAAACTGAGACGATGCGAGAATCTGTTCGCCTTATATACCCGCAGAGCCCGAGATGTCACGTAATCAACAGCCAATCATGAGCGAGCAATGCGACATCGTTTTTTTTTTCCTTATCACCGCACTGTACGAATGTACGAAAAAATACCGAAAACACGAGTTACAAGCGTAACCTTCAACGAAATGATGGAAACTGTACCATAAATTGAGGAACGAAGTTGAGGAATATACTGAAGAATTAAATCGATGAATTAGCGGTATTTTATGCACCGCATCATTCAATATGTAATATTTACTTTAATTTTAACAAAATAACACGTACAAAAACAAAAATATTCACATTTTGACATAACCTAAGCCTATAAAACCAATATGGATACCAGAAACAAACGCATGCTTCAAGAATTAGTGGTCGTAACTGCTGAGTACCTTCGGGTAAGTTCAATAAACCCCGAGTTGACAGCTTCCGAGCACCCCGAGTCGAGTCGAAGATTGCAGAGTTCGTTCGGGTCGAGCTGAAGACCACCAGCCATCCAGCCGCATAAGCCGCCTAACCTCCCATTTAAATACATTGCGCCAGACTTCCCTATATCCTACTACTACCTTATACATGGTGGAAGGATACAATTTAATCAGAAAAGGATACCTAAAGTAGTGATTTCTAAGTGTACAGTTTGCCGTTAAAATTCTACACAGTAAAAAATTCCTGTACTGTTATAAACTATTTTTTTTTTTTTTTTGGAAATGAATTGCCAAATATGTTCTTGTAACTCTACAGCTGAAATATTTTATATTCAGATCGCATTACTTACGAAAATATACAAAATTGTTTATGTAGCTCAATATATGTAATGAACTGTCTACAACACATGCTTGTTACAATTCAACATTAGTTTTAAACATTCCATACAAAGATTCTGTGAAATTTACTCTAATTTATATGTAGTGTTGTAGAAATACATCTGGAAACTAGTTTCCAAATAGTTCCTTGTACAAATGCAAAATATTGTATTGTATTGGAAAGGGCTTTTTAACGTCCCCCGGTGTTATGCCTGAAAGCTTATCAGCGGACGGTTTACAGACTAACTTATGACGTACACTTAAACTAACACCTATGCCTTACCTAGGACTCGAATCCTGAATATCCCGCGCCGTAGACCGGCGGCGCACCAACCAACTGCGCCACAGGAGGTCGGCAAATATAAAATATAATTTCCGTGTATTAAGGTGGAGGCATTTTAAAAGAATATTTTCAACGTTGCCCAATTGGCCGAGAAGCGGCTAAAGAACACCATTTTCAAGAATACTTGTCGCTGAGTTGTCCTGTATTGAGAACTGCTTCCGGGAATGTAGCTGCTGCTACAGACCGGAACAGAACATATTAAAATGGCGCCACTACATAGCCGAAGGCCATAACCAGTCTCAGTTACTTGAATTTTAAATAAATTTATAAAATAGTTGAAACATAAAATTTTGTCACGTTATAGCATTTAAAAAATAGTTAAATTTTAAAACAGAGGCTTAAAATTATTTTGTTAAAGTTTAAAAGAAGAAGTTACGTTATAATTTTAAAATGTCAAAAGTTAAAATTCCTCTGCCTTCACTCTTGAACCCCGCCCCGCCATCCTCTCCGGAGACAGAGGGCCCGACGGTGGTTGTCGTCGTTTTGTGTTTGATGTCTGTGTCGGTGTTGTGTTGGTGTCAGCGTAATGTTGTGTAGGTGTTGTATAGTGTTAAGTGTTGTTTCTTCAGTTTATTTGTTCTTGAGCTGCTGCTACAGAACACGCGGCAAGCAGAGAGCGGCAGGAAACTACCGCGCCCGCGCCACCTAGCGGGCTGGCGCCTGAAGATCAGCCCGACGGGCGCCGACAGCTGTACCCCCCCCCCCCCCCCACTCACGGACAGTGTTTTAATTAAACCCTCTCTCCGCATTCCATCAGCGACCAGAGTATCTCCTCGCTCCAATTAACTCGCCGATCGGAGGCCGTGCGGCTCTGATGACGGCAGGATCGACGAGGCATAGAGTTGGGGGGGGGGGGAAGGGAAGTGGTGACGAGGAGGTCCCCGCACTCGCGTCTGATTGGTTCCTCCCGACAGACTACGTCGTCGCTGCCACAGCAGCTGCCCCAGCGAAAATTACGTTCCACAGCACCCGGCAGCGGTTTACACCTGCGAATGTAACGCGACGCGTGGTTTTCGTTCTCCTAATTTGCTTTTAGCTGTGGTAATTTTCTCACATTTCTAATAGCCAACTTTTGACCATAGATAAACATTTAAAAAACGCTATTTCAAATAAACGCGTGCCCAAGACATCCTAAAAACTAATTATTGCGGTTCTTGATATGTGCATTAAATAAGCGATATATTGATACATTTCGCTTTAACAAATAATCAATACTGTGATATACTTTCGTAATCCAAAAATATATTACATCTCTGTCATAAGGTTATAGGAAGAGATGCAATGCGAAACGGATCCCAGGCGGTTAGTTATTATAGGCTATTCACGGTAAAATGAGTACTTTTGAAAGCCCTCCCATTTGGAATAATAGTCAATAAATATATTGTATTTAAGCCATATACATTACCTTTATAGTCCGGTGGAATATACACACTGTGTTTATTACCTACATGGCAATATTTATTTTAAAATGTGGTCAAAGGATAAAATATGACTGAAAGGAAAAAGTAATAACTAGGGCCTCAAAATTGCTCACTTTACCGTGAACAGCTTATACTTAATGTTACACTAGACAAAAATGTTGGCAGACTGATTACTGTTTCTTATATTTTTGCAAGGCCATATCAAACAGACAGCCATTGCAGTCAGAACGAGTGACAGCTGTAAAATGCATACCACTAGTTGCAAGCTTTTAGCACGCCCAGGTTTCAAAATGCAAGTACGCATGTTTTGCCTCAGTTATAAAACTATAAGTTTGTAACGAACATTTTCATCACAAGTAATTATTGCAGAAAGAATGTAACTCTAATCAACTTGCATTATTTATTTGATTTGTGTATGGGCCTATCCAATTACGTGTCCAGTAAAATCGCCATGAAATGGGTGTTAGTTTAAGTTAGTTCATAAGTTTGTTTGTAAGCCGTCCCCTGATAAGCCTTCGGGCATAACACTAGGGGGCGTCAATAAGCCCAATACAATACTAAAATAACGTTTTTAAATCATTGTCATGTATACTACCGTACGCACAATGTGATGTAACGAGGATATAATAAGGACCGTATTTTAATAAATAAAACAAGATGACTTAGTACTTCATACAAATTAGGTGGAGTTAAGGGTGTTTTGTGGGTCTTACTGTGGAACAGGCACTGGTGTACAACCAGATGAACATAAGAGACAATGCACGTCAAATAATACTACAAAAATCTCAAGAATGCAATCTGTTAATTCCGGCGCACAGCTCTGAAGGCAAATCCTGCTTCCAGATTTGCAAAGAAATGCTGAAATTGATAGGACCTGAAGATTGTAGTGGTCTCCGAACTGGTACCTTCACCGAATATCCTGTTGGTGGAAAAAGATAAGGACAATTATCAACAGCATCAAGAAAAAAAAAGGAACGAGGTAATACTGAGAGAAGTAAATCCCTGAAAAAAAATCCGTCTCTCATGATGGGAGTTGGTAATGGAATATCGAGCTATACAACAAAAACTAACTTATCTCGAAAATGAAGGCACGTTCAAGTATCCGCTTGTAAGATCAAGTTTACTATTTGTCATGTTTATAAAAAGATAAAGATGAATATGAATATATTTTTATAAAAGTACGGATGTTGATAAAACATAAAGTAAAGCTGTGTCATGTAGAGGCGGTAAAAGAACGACAGGATGACGTACTGGTATTTACTCTTAACAGTCAAAGTTGATTCCTAGTTAACCTAACAGTTTAGGTCTGTTTGTTTTCTAAATTATTTATCTGATCGTAGGTTTGAATTAAAACACACACAGTTCTGTGTTTTAGGCCACAGATTATGTAATACGCCTTCCATGACCCTGAGCCAGTACTTAACGGGAGGAACATCATGACTGTATCCCGAGCAACCTAGTCCCAAAGACCTCTCTCCATGACATCAGAAATTAAAAAAACGATTCCGACCCAAGTATGTATAGGCTATTCACGGTAAAATGAGTACTTTTGAAAGACCTGCTTAAGATATACTTGTATGCAAGTTGTGTATTCTTCCGCATTATGTAAGATTAACATTTCCATGGACCTCACCACTTTATTCATGCGTCGGTCAAGTGAAACTGTGAAATTATCAGAAAAGTAAATATTTTACAAATCTGCTCGTTTCCACACTTCATTGCATAAAAAAAACCGCGAAAGAAATAATTTAAATTTTAAATTATCATAAACGATTGCCTAACCCGTTTTATTCGAAGTTGACATACGGATCTATTTTCCATTCATCGTTACAAAATGGACTGAGCGCATGTTACTAACGGCGCCCGTTAAAATATAGTCTATGCAGATAGGGGCAGTGACATTTTTCTAAGGTTGATTTCAAAAGTGCTCCCTTTATCATGAACAGCCTTTAGTTAACTTGAAAGTCTAATTTCGCACCAAATGAATTTCCGAAATTCGACGACCTCCACTTATTAGTCACTGAACACAGTCCTGCAGCCGACTTCACACCCACCACCTTGCAAGATGGAAGATCGGTAACTTGCTTGTAAATGTTCGCGACTGCTTTCAACGTTCCCTCGGCCCACAGTGATTACTGGTTACTGCTATGCACATTTCCCTACACGCATAAGAACACTTTAGAACAATTCACCTTCACCGTTACCCGTTATAAAGTGACGTTCAGAACACAGAAATGTACAGAACGATTCAGCTCTCAGCAGAAATCTTCAATAGTGTTCTGTTACTCTCGTTCACAGAGTGTAAATGTATTAATTCGAACCCCCGTTCCCCAAGTAGAATTATAGGTTTTTGCATATTAACGAGCATTTTATCCTTCCCAAAATAAGGTTATTATATATAACGGTCTGTTACAACGCTACTCTTAATAAAATGTATTGTGTTTGAATTTTGTTACTTAAGTTGCGCATTTTTTAATGCAGCACTAAGCGTTCCTTTAGCTTGGTATATATTTTACATTTTAAGGGCTGTGAAATCAGAATGTTGCCCAGGCTTGGTCATCCTACGTATTAGTTGGATATGGTAAACGGAATCATGTCCAGCACCTGTGGATTCGCGAAATATCCAAGATTATAGGCTGTTCATAGTAAAATGAGCAACTTTGAAAGTCTTGTTTAAGATCTACTTGTATCCACATTGCGAATTTTTCCGCCATATGTAAACTTAATATTGCCCTGAGCCTTTGTTCGTGCGTCGGTCAAGTGATACTGAAACATTATTGGAAGAGTAAATATTTTAGAAACTTATTTTTTCATGCTCTTACATTCACCAAAAAATCAGAAAGCTAAATAAATAATTTCAGTATTTGCAATATTTACTTAAAACTCTTAATTCAACGTTAAAACGTTGAACTACTTTCCCTCCGTAATTTGGAACTTTCCTAGACGCATGCCAGTCTGTGTGTTGGTTGGCAGCTAGAGGCAGTGACAGTTTACAAAGGTTCATTTCAGAAACGCTCACTATACCGTGAACAGCCTTTATATAATATTTAGTTATGTTAAATTAGCTACATTGAAAACCGAATGGCATATTTGGCTTCTTAGCCCAGTGAGCTCTCGTAAATCCTAGGTTAATGCAAATACTTTAAATTTCACCTATTATTTTTAACTACATGCTAAAAAAATACTACACCTGTAATAAAAATGCTAGCAGGATCATGTTCAGCTCTACTGAAAATCCACACAACATAACTCTTGTACAAACATAAATAATGCGTCGAGATCTCATCTCGGACATAATCAATTATGTTTATCATTTTGGTAATCCACTTCTCAAACACTATTAAAATGTTAAATTGCAACGAGATACCAGTATCATGCTACTAAAGATTATCCGCTACCTGAAGAAAATAAAACGAACAAATAGACCTACACTATGGAACACTAATTTGCCATACATTCAGCTTAATTATCAAGGTCAGGGAGACAATTATACAACAAACAGTTAATTACGTCTGTATAAATAGAAACATGGAATTATATATATACACACACACAGCGTCATTCTCAATTAGACCGATAAATAAACCTCGGGAGGTAATCCTTTATTAAAAATGAAAAGGAAAACATACTGAACACTTTATACCTAAACCGCTATACCGAATATTAAGGGAGGTATGAACCCTTTAAAATCGAGATTTTGAACCGCATTTTTGCAAAATATCGGTAACGGAGCAAAACGAAATTATAACTTTATTAACATCGTTTTATGTTATCGGGATCTTCAAAGTAAGAGCTGACCCTCATTAATACCGTCCTTCGTAATGAAAATAACAGGGGTAGTCACCCTCGTATTGCATACAACATTCTTACCGTCACGAATTATAAACGTTTTAGGCTTTTTTATGGAGAAGTACGAACTAATTAACAAAAACGGCCATCTTGTTAAAACTGTCGTTTTCGTTAAAAACCCACATAAACTACTGCTGCAGCGATACAATGCCGAAGATGTGAAGATAGGTGAACGTTTTTAATGAAAACGTTGGGTCTTAGGCAGTTATACTCAGAGGGCCATTTTTATTCATTAGGTCGTATTTCTCAATAAACAAGCATGAAACGTTCATAATTCCCAACGTTAAGAATGTTGTATGCAATACGTCTAGATAAACCGAGATTTATACCTAAACCTCGGCTTAGGTATAAAAGTATCCCATATGTTTTCCTTTTACTTTTTCATAAAGAATCACCTCCCGAAGTTTGTCGGTCTGATTGAGAATCACCTTGTGCATACATATGTGCCCATGAAACAGTTCCCACAAGCAGATAAATGCAGGGCAGTAACACAAACACGCATTTACTTGTAAACGTAATTTCCGTCATATTTTTTTAGACACTGTGTAGTGTATGCGGAAAATAGCAACTTGAGGAAAAATCTTCCAAATAAGTTCAGATAATGCAACTAAATAGTTGTAGTCACTCATATACGACATTCCTTTGTTTTGGTATTCAAAAGGACGTATCCTTCACAAAACATGTTAGATGCCTACTCCCTAACTTCTTACCTCCATGCTGTTGACGCCAGAATATAAATGGAGTTTAAAAAATCTTTTTACAAGAATAGGTAAAATCCGCATGAAAGCGTCATAAAGATGGACTAGTTCGCTACAGGGAACATGCTGCGACAGTCGTATAACGGTGGGTTTTTTATGCTACGAATGCGGATTGCGAAATGACCTGCGGGGCACAAAAGAAAGTTAAGCCGAGCAGTGAAGGATACGCCTGTCGATATTCTACGTGCGCTGCAGTAAGAGGGTCAAATCGTAAAACGAGAAAGGGCGACCAAGCCTACTAAATCTGCCACACAGGCTTACTACGCTGACTCTACCAACACGATACGGCGAGCTCAGCCACGAGCGGCACATAAACGCCACGAAACAAGAACAGGGAGACTAGCAGTATCCTTATAACGAATCCCCTAACATTACCCTGGCTATTCCAGGTGTCCTGTTAATTTTCCCTAACCATGCACGGCAAAAATTAGAAATATTTTTTTATGTCATTTCCTCGAAAATTACGATTATATTTTATGGATTAGTATAGTCCATTCACGGTTACTTCAGCCTATTATGAAGCCCTGCAAAAGTTCTACTTCCAGGATATTCCTCCGCCTCGGGCAAACTAATCTTAACTAATCCTGGAGAATTACACCAGGGGGACAACGCACCACATTCGTGCGCACGAAGTTTAACAGTATTTTGTATAAGGACTATTTCTCACTAGGCGCTACCAACATGCCTATTTTCTCCCTGATTTTTGTTCAGATTATTTATAAATGAAGCATTATAATTTATAGATAAAATATGAATAACATTTCAATTAAACAGAAAAAAAAGCAAGTATAAAACGATTGTTATACAGGGCGTATTTAGAAAATAACTAAACACGTCATACATAGGGAGATTTTTCGAAGGTTTAATTGAAAAAGGCCGAAGAAACCGTGAATGGACTATAGCCGACCTCCCGCAGCGCAGTCGGCTGGTGCGCTGCCGGTCTGTGGTGCGGAAGGTTCTGGGTTAGAGTCCTCGGTAAGGCATGGATGTTAGTTTACGTTAGGCTATAAGTTAGTTTGTAAGCCGTCCTCTGATAAGCCTTCTGGCATAACACCGGGGGACGTTAATAAGCCCTTTCCAGTCCAACTAGGGTAACCAGACGTCCTGTTTTACCCGGACATGTCCTCTATTTGATGAATTGTAAACTGCTCGGTCGGGTTTTACGAAAAAATCGAAATACCCTACTTTCCCATAAAAGTGAAAGACAGCGAAGTTTTACTTCATTGTGGGATATTTACACATCGTCAAAAATTTAGTAACGATGTCAACTACCTTCCTGCAAAAGTGCAAACTTTTTGGAGAACATTACGTTGTCCTTTTGTCTTCATTAAGGTCATATGTTTGCCCAGCTGTTTTTTTTATGTATAGATTTAGAAGTGCCTAATCAAATCAAAATTTTATGATTATTTGTTAGGAAATAGAAACCTAGCAGAAAAAATACAATCGTCGAAGAAATGCGATCGAATTGTATCTGAACTTGAAGTGTGCGAGAATAATTTACTGTCAATTAACAAAATGGTTTCTTCTGCTTATGTACAGCTGTGTTATCTTTTTGCAAAATATTCCGTAGTGCCTCCTAATTAAATAGGATTGGCTTTCATATTCAGAGTGAACCTGATAATCACTTTATCTGGACGCAAAAAAAATATTTAGTTATTGCTTAATAGCTACATGGAACCGACTTTCGAATACAATTTTGCATGTAATATATTTTTAACTGATATGCGACATAATAAATTAATTTCGTATATTTACATTGTAAAATTATATCCCCTCTTTGTCTCGTGTTTTTCTGGCAAGTGTGTCCCTTTTTTAATGCCAAATACTTTGAACATGTTCTTTTTCGAGTTCCATATATCTGGTAACCTTGAATCCAATCCAATTTATGGATAGTACTAACACAGTTTTTCTTTATGAATGCTTTTTTTACGCGCTAGGAAATATTTAAAAAATACTCTTAAAATATTATATGTACAAATATTGCACGGAAATAAAGCTGACACACAGGTGGGAAATTACCGGTCTCAGGGACCGGAACAAATTTACAACACAAAGCAGCAACTCTGCAAAGGTGAAATAAACGGAACTAATGATATTGTGTGTAGGATAAGTGCTACAATCCTATATTTATTTTCTTATTAAATGCATTTGTAGTTATTTTATCAAAATTCCATAACTTCATATCAATTTCTCCATTATTTCCCTTGCATGTCCAGAAATTCAAAATTCCCCGACTTTTTCAGATTTTTCCTCTTTTCCCAGGCTGGATCTCTGTGTGCATAATTGTTTATTCTAATAACTAAATACTGTAAGTGTTCTAAATTAGAACCTAAGGTGCTCAGCACCAGATGTACAACGAAATAATCAAAACATTCAGCATGAATGATGTACGTCCGGATTACTGCCCAGTTTGCCAAAAATAAAAACGAAATATTAAAGTATTCCACGTACAAAACTGATTGCACATAACTTCAGTCATCTCGATTTTAGAAACCCAATAATATTATCCAATTATCTCGAGAAAGAAAAAAAAATGTTTCGATGGTCAACTTTAAAAAACTATTTACAGACAGTAGTAGCTACGTTCACATACGGATATTTGTATTACTTTTATTTTTATGTAGCGAAGTTACAGTAGACTTTAGTTAATGTGCATGGCAAATTTATGTATTGTTAATATTTCATACAGAATACCTAACGAGCGGATATCAATGCATAAGGTGCATAGTCCTACTCTGCTGCAATAAGTTTTTACTTACTTGCTATATTTGCCGTTAAGAAAGAGCGGGGAATAGAGAGAGGATAAAACAGAGAGAGAGGAAAATAAAGAGGGGGAAATAGAAAGAAGGAAAAATAGAGAGAGGAAAATAGTGGCAGAGGGGGTGGAAAAATGAGAGAGAATGGTGTGGTTCTTGTCTGGAAGGAAATCTACAATAGGTGAGAATCATTTACAAATAATCTAGTATTCGTATTAGAAGCAAGAACATGAATTTAATGCGCAACTGTTGCCAAATGGCTAATAAGTTTAAAGAAAAACCCGAAGAAACACTTAAAAAAAAATAATAATAATCCCCCCTCCCCTCTCACTCTCTATCACACACACACACGCCTTCGGGCCAACGACAACTCTGCTCGGGTTACGTCGGAAATACGTTATAGGAGATCTGAACGCGATTTTATTATGGGTAATTAGTGCACCCGTTATTTATTCCTGCGGCGTTAACGAGATACTCTCTCCCCGACCGTTATGGTGACTCCACGAGCCTCAGCACCCCCCCCCCCTTTTTTTTCCACTAAATGCCTCTTTACAGAGCTGCGTGTCGTCCAAGTTTCGCGGTGCATCTATCCCTCAGTCCTGAAACCGGCCAACCATTCACTTTACTTCTCTGACGTAACCATGTCCTTCGCTGGTTCCCGCCGACCGACATTACACGAAGAGAACGAACTGTGGGGGGGGGGGGGGGGCTATGCGCCTTACATTGTCTTTCTGCTCATAGTAAGCCATTTCACCATGCGTAAGAATAAACACTGCAATTTACTTGACTGATATCCATGACTTGAACAGGGGCATTGTGAACATCACAGAAATATGATTATTGAAACCGGGATTACTTTGCACCTGCAGAGGTAACTTTGCGCCACTTTTTTGGTGCTATTTTGTCAGGGAACGGCGAACTGTAGTAGCGTATTTTAAACTCCTTATGTTATCTGAAAAGTTAATGTTTTCATATTCCTTCACCAAATGGCACCAAAACAATCATTCCCAGTGGTGCAAAGTTAACCCTACAGGAGAAGTCACCCCATTTTACGGT
This sequence comes from Dryococelus australis, assembly GCA_029891345.1. Lineage (NCBI taxonomy): Eukaryota > Metazoa > Arthropoda > Insecta > Phasmatodea > Phasmatidae > Dryococelus > Dryococelus australis. Next base: position 72,849,572 of record CM056996.1, read on the forward strand.
TTCTTCGGTAGACAGATACCCAATCAAAAAATCGTACCATTATACCTTCAATAATAGTGTGTTAAAACCAAGCCACTTTCTAGTTCGCTACCAATATTACTGCAGATGAACCTATCAGAAATTACGTCAAAAACACGCAGTTACGATAAAGCTTTAAGTTTTTTTTTTTTGCTTATAATTTGATGTCAGAAGTATGAATCGGATGTAGCATCGTGAATCCACACACATATGAACTCAATTCCAAATATCTTGGTCGCAAGAAAGACCACTTGACCCAACACCATTATACCAGAATGTCCGATTGAAATAACTTATTTTTATAAAAAGACAACGAGCAAAGAGAGATGAACAGAAAATCCCATGATATTTTTCACCGGACAAGGAATTTCTAAAGAACAAAACTAAAAGTTCTGAGCACGCGATCAAAGAGCTCTCGGACAGTTTTAGTTGTTCGTGGAACTACAAAGTCTGCAAAAATAACAAACATCCTCATGATACAAACGCACAGAACCGCTTTATATTGTTCAATAATAGCAGTCAAATGAACGCCATCGTTTGAAAGTTCTTTACAAAAAAAAACTTTTTATTTTTGACAAGTTACGGTTTACGGGACGCATCTATTCGACGGTCTTTCAAAGAAACAAACACTACACGTTCCACGTTATTATAAATGTACTGGAAAACATTGAACGTAAAGCATTCGAGAAAAGCGTTTTAAACAACTGTGACGATTTTCTTTTAACGCCACCCGCTTGAAACTTCAAAGGATCGTGGAGCGTTTTTCATCGCATGCAGAGAACTTAAGTGTTACAAAACAAACAAGTTTTCGCTTTTTAACTCTAAATGAACATGAAACAGTGCTCCGAAACTTTTTTTTGTGTAAGTTCGTACCAGGCCTCCCTAAAGTTTACGCTACGACGAAGTATATTTGGAATCAATAGGAACAGGGACCAGGCTATTGGCGAGGGTTTGCACCCTACTGCGACATTTTAAAAACGCAATCTTGTTAACAACTCCATTAATAACCTCATTCTTCTAATAAATTCGAAAAACACAATTTGAAACAACGCGGGCGGAGGCGAGTATGTGTACGCTTAATAAAGGCACCAACTCGCATTCACTCGTAATGAGTATGGGATAAAAACATCAGCAGGGTACGGGTTATCTAACCGTCGGCGAAACTGTTCGTTAATCCAAAATCTCCAGACTGAATCAGACATACGAACCGCCGCATCAGCAAGGTTGTGGTGATCTCGATGCTACGTCGCTGCGTTCACGTACGCTCGAGTAGCGATCGATTGTTTCAAAATCTCATTCGACTAACAACGCCATAACCACAGTCGAACAATGATTATAACCCAGTGATATTTACACTGGCGTGGTAAATTCATAAGATACGGGTCTAGTATCGCATAGGACCCTCCTCTAGCCCGGCGAAATGCAGAAACACGTCGTGGCATCGATTCCACAAGTGGACGAAACACCTGCGGAGAGATGATGAACCATCCCGTATGGATAGCTATTCACAACTCCCTACTATTTGTAAGTGCAGGTTCTTGAATGCGAATGTACCTCCTCGACACTTCCCACAAATGCTCAATGGAGTTCAATTAGGGCGAACGACGTGGCCATAGCAGTCGTCTAAACAATCCAGAATGCTCTTCGAACCAATTTTGGACAACTTGGTGCTTTATCCTGCCAGAATGTCCCACCGTTGTTGTGGGTGTACCCGATGACCATGAAGGGCTGCAATGCAATGCCCTAACCAATATACACACACACATGTGATGTCAGAACACAACTTATACAGGCCTGGACACTTCCAAGACGTAATGGTACGGTGGCACCACCGATTATTATTACATACTGCTATCCCACGACTTTTGGCATGTCAGTATACACCTCAAACTATTGGTGATACAATCAATACGAGATGTACATAAACAGAGTAACCACTTAAAACTCTTGTAAAATTGAACATTCTAAGCAGCATGCCTGCCTGAGATGTATTTGAAATTAAATTTTTGGGAAAAAAATATTGCCTAAAAGCATTATTATTAACCACTTTTATAGCATACAAATTTACTTTGCTGGTAACAGCCCATGGTGTTTTCTTTTTAAGCTAAATTCGTTATAAGGTTAATTTTGGAGAAAAAAAAATGTAGCACTATGAGTACCTGAACCAAGAAAATAAATAATGATGTATATAACAGTCACATAATAAGCTCTAAGTATGCTTATTTTAAATTATTCATTTTACGAAAGAGAGGCGTCAAAATAATATGCTAAAAAAATAAACTACCAAATTGATAGAAAAAATTGCGCCGAAATATTTATGTTCCGTTACATAGCAACAGAATTCAATTTTAACATCGATTAATACGCAGTAAAATTAGTAGCATATATACTTTTACCATGCAGGAGAACTATAATGCTTTAAAGTTCGTATTTATCACCCTCGATATCCACCCATCACCCATTTTATTGGGTGCTTGAACCAAATATTTTATTTTACTTGATCCACTTCAAGTGTTTTTTTATTCTGTGCCCAAGTTTTTTTTTTCCAGCAGCCATCACCGTCGCAGTCACCAAGGTGTGATTTCAATCAGCAGTCTACTTGTGGAGGCTGCTACAATCGAGCGAGTTTTGTCATGCAGTAGCATGTCTCACATTCGGCAGGTCATTGATTAGATCCTGGCAAATACTCTAGATGCGGAGAACCTTCTAGATTGGAGAACCTTCTAGATCGGACCACCGAAGTTACTTACGCCGCCACAGACCTCCGAGCCGACAGTCTGAGTGTTGAGAGTTTGAAGGATAGTGCGACCTTAAGCGTAGGTGTGCGAAGACATCGAAGCGACTAACGGGAGTGAAGTCTGCGGACAAACAGTTAGAGGAGGGGGAGGGGGAGAGAGAGGCCGACGTGCGGGACTACTGACCTGGATGCGTGAATGGCAGACATTTGGAATTATGACAAAGGGCAGATAGAATATGTATAAATAATGAGTGTAAATTAAATGCCTCTAATCAATGTAGACAATGATAAGAACTTTAATCAGAATTGAGATAGGCATTAAATATTGGGCTCGTAAAGAACAAGAGAAATAGTGGAGATACGAAGTTTATTTTTGTAAATAATAGTTGTGACTAAATTAAAAATCAAATTTAGTTATTTTAATTTTTATTGTGACCTCCATCCCTTACGAACTTATCTGTCCCTCTGGCGTCGTGTAACACTTAAAACTCCTCCTTTATAAGATTTACCACCAAAGGGCTTTACATTATATGCTTTATTCATCAATATTATTTTATAACTGTTTGCCTTTTTATTATAAACTAGTTGTGCCCTTGCCCACTTCACTACGCATTAATTTATTTTGAAATTTATTTTTTGTTACATTCCAAACTTTCAAATTTACATTTAAAAAATAACTGTAAAAAAATTAAAATTATTGGTATGTTATTATCCTACCGATGTGACTCAATGTAGGGGATGATATAAGACAGAACTGTTCGCAGGTTTCAGGTCTTGGTTAAAGAAAACATTATTCACAGAATGGCTCTTTCATCACGTGTAGGTTTTATTATTTTCCGGTAGAACCATTTGAAATATCGATTTTCAAGGGTGGTTACCACCCTTAAGAGTAAATGTACCACATTGTTCATATAATGTTTTCTATCCCATTTTGCATAGGGAATCATCTCGCAGCGTTGCCAACAAATTAGCAACAGCCTGAAAAATAACGTTTTAAAGCTATTGTTTACGAGAATTATCCTTGAAACTAAATTATTGCACCATAATTACAGTAGACAATTTTCTGTAGCAGTAAATACTAATCACATTTTTAAAAGCATGGTTATTTTCATGATAATTTTTAACTAAAACCAAAGAAAAGTGGGAATTTCGCCTCATTTCGTGGAAAACCTGGGAAAGTCAGGGAACTATGACCCTAATATTCCGTACCCCGGAGTTTTCGGGTTGCAGCTTAGTATTTTGTCGCTCAGGTTCGATATTATACATTTATTTTGAAAAATTATGAGTTCTGTGATAGTTGCCCGTTTGTTGATACCTTTACCCAAGCATGGTTTTGGCTTCGTGAATGTAGTCATATATCAAAGCTCTTGATATACATATATAGTAAAAACAAATTAAAAATAAACATGGATGGGAAAAATTACTCCATACAGTCACACACACACACAACGTTAAGTTAAGTTTTAAGAATTAGGTATTTGCTACACACGTGGCGAGATATCTTCATAAATTTTTTACAGAACTTTACGCGTCAAATCGAAAAATCTAACGGTGAATATTTAAGCCGCGAAATAAAATGCTTATTTTATACACAAAACAAAACTTAGGCGATTGAAACCCAGCATTTAATTTACTTTTATTTTTGAGTGCAGCGCAATTTTCTTGTGATTTTATTTACTTCAAAGGTTTATACAATATTTAGTAAACTATGTTTCTGTAATTGACGTCAGAGCAAGCAAAAACAAAGTCATAAAGAACACGATGGATGGTTAATAAGTGATTTCTGCGCAAAAACTGGTAACCGTCTGGCTGCTTCATAAACCAGGCTTTCAAAAGAGAGATAAACAAGAGGGCACAGCCAATTTTAAAATTAATTTCCCTCATAATTATCTAGGTTTTTGTCGCGGAAAGTAGACGAGGAGAGAGGTATAGTGCGCGTAAATCATTAGCAATCTAGTTTCAGGCGAATATTACATAGAAGATGACCACGAGCATTATGTATAAATAAGATACAAACACTCCAGCTACGAAAAAAAGTCTTATTCAATACTCCGTATACGGAGGCTTGTATTAACGCGCTACCGATTTTCTATTGAAACTACAGTTAAACCACCAGTTGCAGAGTTCTTTTTTTTTTTTTTTTGTCGTGACAAAGCTGCGTTTGTCATACGCTGTGATCTTTCACTGGAAGCAATTATTCGACGAGTACCTCAGAAAATACGTAAACTTACACATCGTTTTCTGCGTGCTGCAGGCTACATAGCGTGGATGTATTTATTCCGAACGCTCATGACTTTTACAAAAAGTGCATTGATTTGTGGAGAGTCCGGAAAGTGAGGAACGCAAGCTCGCCGAATAAACGTGATTTATTTCGTTTCCACGTGAATCATCAAGCGACGACTGTCGGATGCGTTTCTTTTATCTCTTCACTCTTTTTTTTTTCCAGCTCGATTCAGTGAGACGTGCGACAGCCTTGAGCCCGCGGATTTACGCCCCACGGGCGGTTCCAATCCTCCTGCGCTGGTATTACACGATTGCGGAGCTGGTAAAAAGAAAAAAAAGCACCGTGTACGTATGTCACACACGCAATGCCGAGATCTGCGTCCGTAGCCGCCGTATAAACGGATAAACAGAGGTAAAGTTTGTTCACGATAAAGTGAGCACTTTTGAAATCAACCTTAGAAAAGTCACTGCATCTACCTGCATGTGCTTTAACGGGCGCACTGAGCGACATGTGCCCAGTAAAGGTGGTAACGACTGAGGGGATGTAGTTCCATATCTTAACGCTGAATAAAAAATGTGACAACTTAAATTATTTGTTTCGCTTACTGTTTTCTTTTAATGCATAGAAGTGTAAAAATGAGCAAATGTGTTAAATGTTTACTTTTATGTTAATTTCACAGTTTCACTAGACCGAAGCATGGATAAAGTGATGAGGCCCATGGCAATGTTAATTTTACATAAGGTGGAAGACTACACAACGTTCATAAAAGTAGATCTTAAGCAGGGCTTTCAAAAGTGCTCAATTTACCGTGAATAGCCTATAAATCTCTCTTGTCAGCCGAGTTCCCCCAAGTTCATGCCGTTACTTATCTCAAAACACTCGCCCAAAGTCTAAAGGAATTTTCATGGCTGTACGTACTAAAATCTGAATACTACACTAATTCGTGGCGCTGCTTCAGTCACAGAGTACATGTGGTAAAAACAGCAAAAAGAAGTGGCATTTTTTTTTTTTTTTTTTTTTTTTTTTGCGAAATTGCTGTTTAGTAAAAACTGTGTGAAATTAATGCATAAATGTGATTCACACAGTAACGCAATCATAACATTGCGATTATAAACAATTAGCATTCCGATAACAGCATTACAAAAGGCACCAGTATTACAACTTAGAAGATAAACCTGACAATAAACCTTTATGTTGAATGCTACCGCTCGATCGAAAATCTGTTGCGGGGACGCCCGCTGGAAAAATTAAGTATTTCTCAGAGTTTTCGGTATGCCTTATTAAATTTAATATGACCTTGATAATAGCCACTTGATCTTACAAAGAGCCACACCATGACGGAAACAAGTCAAATATGTACAAAATACCCTTTGTGTGCAATTTTTAAGTGGCGAATTGTAGTACAAGAACAGTAAATGAAGATCTTAAGTATAACAACGTTTTTATTTTTATTTTTACTTTAAAACTGTCTAGCCATTTTATTGTAGAATTTCAAAATAAAGTTTTTGCAAATGGATACAGTTTCTCGTTTTGCGTACGCACTCATGAGGAGCTAAAACGAGACACCTATGCCTAATAGCGTGTAGCAACCCCTTCAATCCTGATGATGGCGGTGTGACATAACTCCACCGATACTGATCCATGACCGCTGCATAGCCTCTCACAAAGTACAGAGATCGGTCGGAGCAGGATGAAGTTTTTATCCAACTACTCGGCCACAATTCGGGAGCGGTGGGCCTGTGCATTGTCTTGCCGTAGGCACAGTCTCCTGCAGGGTGCTGTAAGCGCATAAATGGGTGTACATGGGCTGCCAGCAGTTGAGGAGCGATGAACCCTGTATCAAGTGACCCATTTCATCCCACATAAAGTCCCCATAAGAGGATACCACCATCACTGGCCTAAACTGTACTATGCTGACACGAGGAATCCATAGTTTCATATGCTTGGCGACGAAATTTCATCAAATTTCTTTGATAGAATTTTTTGTGTGTAAAGTGCTTTGTTTTCTTTCTTTCTTTTTTGGGGTGGGGAGCGGCTCTGATAAGTCCTCACCCTTAGAACTCTGGCGACGCACTCGTACCATGCCATCGGTTTGTACCAACGTGAACCTCGACGCTTCCTTCGAGGCGACCTTTATTCCATGTGTCGAAGGTCCAGTGATGGTGCTCCCGCTCCTACGTTAATAGTCGAGCCTTTCGAACTGTGGTACGTAGATAGTTGGGCGTAACGACTCGTCGACAGCGAGGTCATTAGAGACGGTGCAATTTGCACAATGAAGAGGGATTGGGGAAGGAATGGGAAAGAATCGGCCATGGCCTTTGTTAGGGACCAATCCCAGCATTCTCCTGTAGTGATTTCGTAAAACCATGGAAAACCGAAATCAGGATGGCCGGACCGGGAAACGAACCCGGGTCCTCCCGAATGCGAATCCAGTGAGTTACCACTGCGCCACCTCGCTCGGTGTTAACTGCGCTGAGCAGAGGTACTCTAGTGGGGTGGTGGCTTCTGTACCCCATGGCGAGGAGATGGTTCTGGATGGTATGCCTGCTCGCAGGTCGTCGTGGTCCAGCGTTGAATTGGCGAGTGATCTGCTGCACTGTGGCCTGTCTATCCACTGCTGCCGACCCAACTATTCTACGGTGACCACAGTCACCAATACGTTGTACGCCACCGCAGTTGTCCCAGGCAGTGGTTGTTTTACTCGAACACAAACTCGGAATACAGTCTTGGCTCTGTGGCCCGTAGGAATTCCATTACCTGAAAGACTTAGGAGGTGGCGTGCCCCATATGTCTCGCCCCAACGGTCTGTCCACAAGCGAATGCGCCGAGAGCTTGTTTAACTGTTTATCCCATATTTTGTGGCTCAAGTGTTAGTCAGACGGCCAGTATACGATGTGACGATGTGAAAATCCAGTCGTGCTTCTCGCATACATGGCAGGTGTCTCTTAATTTGAATGCTCGAGAGAGAGAGAGAGAGAGAGTGTGTGTGTGTGTGTGTGTGTACATATGTGTATACAGTGTGAGGTCTTTAGATCAGGCCACCTTAATAAATCGCCCACTTGTAAAGATAGAAGAAAATGGTTCAGACAAACGTTGTTTGGGGGAAATGGGCCATCATGTTACGTTAAGAGTTTGGTCTTACGTCGAGGTGTGAAGGAGTTAGGGGGTAAACGTCGGTATTGTAACTGGGATGACATACTTTATTACACACCTCTGAACAGCTCTTCGCAAGATGAATGCAAACATGTGCCACACGTACTAGAAATGTGAACACTAAACCACATCGTCCCATTTAACATACGGCAGTTGACCCCCACATTTCCGTCACCCCTCGGCATACAACACGCCTATTTATTAATGTAACATTAGTGCCCCTTTCCCCCAAACAACTTTTGTCTGAAACATTTTCTTCTATCGTTACAAGTGGCCGATTCACTAAGATGGCCTGTTTCAAATGCCTCACCCGGTATATATAATATCGCAGTCACTGGCCGAGAGCACTAACTATCTGTAGCAAGCGTCAACTGACATAAAAGAAAACAACTTGTTTTCTTGTGTGAGAACATCTGAGGCGGAAAGATACATTAGCAAGACGTCAATAATGGCGCTACTCTCTTACAACTGCCAAGAATGTGGCTTTCAGAGGCGAGATGGATAATAAACAATAGACTTAGGTTCATGCCCAAATTCGTCGCTTCTTCATACAACTTACACGAAAGAATAAAACTATAACGTGAAACTCGGCAGAACCATGTACTTCGTTTCGTTAGCACAAATCAGATTCCAACTACTGCACAGTATTAATTAATGAAACGGTGAAGAAGTCTTTCAGTTCACACCCGAGACTTGTCAAACCGCCTGAATATATAGCCCACGTGACCTCCTGAACCAATGAAAAACAAAGAAGACGAAACAAGAGCTGCTCCATACCCTAGTAGTTGAGATCGTATGCCAGACTGACAAATACCTGTAGGAGATCGTGGATTCTTCGGCCGTTCAAGATTTATTAGATGAATTATGAAGATAATGTCTCGGAATAGCGTATCATTCGTTTCTGTCACTTTCGAAATATGCCAGAGTCAATTAAATGGTTTGAGGGAAACAAACCAAACATTCTTTAAACCCGAAATTTTACCTTGTTTAGGTATACAAACAAGGATGAAAATGAACGAAAATGCTTAGGTTGAAAATACACACTGTTGTAGCCTGCAGTTCTCATTTGTCAAGTCTAAATAGAAAAGACCAACGACAAGAATAAATATGCATCGCATAGTTCGTGATTTGAAACCCATGTAAGAAACGTCCGAGGGTGTCATTTTTTGATATAAGTTTGGGGTCGTATAACTTTTTTTAAATTCTCCATTTAGCTTTCTCGTACAAAAATGAGAATTTATAAAACAATTCAAGAGAAACATTCGACTAATAATATGAATTATAGTTTTAAAATTAAGTCCAAGCTAGCATCATGATACTATTATCTTGATGCAATCACTAAAGTCCGAGGCACGATAAATTTGGACTGGTCGTGACAAACTGACCCGGCCAATCGAAATTAATAATGCTTAAATTTCAAAACAGCCACTATCCATCCAAATATTAAGCCTTAAAATGACGAAGCTATTGGTTGAAATTCTACTGTAACAAACCGGGCTTGTTTTTCCGAACGGTGCCCCGTTTACGCATCCGGAAGGTGAAGTATTTAATACCAGCCCCAGCAGCAGCCCGCCACCAAAAATTGATTATTTTTAAAAGCATGTTCAGTATGTAAATGAACGGCAATGCATTCATAACAATGAAAACAACGTAATTAACTAGGCACTGCGGGCTGCCAAACTTTGGTTTTAGAAAAATAATGATGCTTGAAATTATTTTCTATTCGTGGTTTTGTGCATTATTAGCAGTCAAAATCATACTTTTCTGTTACGTGGTGCAAAAAAAAAAAAAAAAACCAAAAGTTCCCATGGGAGAAGTGAATGCACAGCTATTCTGAAATACTAAGTAACATAATGAAATGTCCAAATTTTTATTTTTATAAAATGGTTATAAAATGTAAACACATGCATTCTTGTATGTTTTGCCAATTCATATTTATATTTACTAACACTTCTTCTACCGACAGTGTTAAATAAATATTTATGCATAGCAATCGCAACGAAACATACGTTAAAATAAGTTGTTAGATCGCCCAAAAAAAGGGTACGTATTTGCGTCTTGAAAACTGGCACGGGTACCCATTTATTGAGTTGTATACGCTATTTTCATATAAAATGGCATGGCTGAGAGCCATCCAGTACGGTGATAATATTTTATTAGCCTGACATGCAGTTTAATAATTAGTAACAAAAGATGTCAATACTTCGTTAGATACGTATGTACATTTACAGTAGACACCGAGTGGCAATTCCTGTAGTCTTAAGGATAAGAGGTGGGGAGTCGACGTCAGTAAAAGTCTTTCGTACTCTTTTAACAACTTTGACTCTAGAGAAAACTATAATTCTGCACTGTTGTTGTTACTTTGGAACTAAACACATTCTGCAACTCCACTCTCGGGGGAACCGTAACATTCGTAAGATATGAAGAATCAGGTTACACATAAACCTGCATATATTTCATACATACATACATTACATGCAGTACATACAATACATCACATCACCACAGAATTTGTCGGTGTAGTTACAAACCCTTCCTCAATAAAGTAAAATTATGAAGTGAATCAAGCTAGCTAAATAACGGAACAACACTGTGTATAAATCAAGAATTGAATTAACCAAGCAGAATAATTTATATAAAAAGCAAAAAATCTTCAGGCACCGATGTTTTATAATATTTGCAAGTATGTACGAGCCGAATGTTAGAAATTTGATGGCAATTGTTTCACTATTAATTATTTTTATTGTTCTTTGCCAGTTTCCTTATCAAATTCTCTTCGAAACCAGTATTAAAAGTGCAATTACATGAGACTGCAACCCCGAATACATGTAAGGATTTTCAGAGTTTACCTAATTTAGTTATACATGGGGTCAGTGTTCCACTTCCGTGAAATGTGCAGTTTTCGCTTGCGGTAGGCGGCCGTCTTACAAAATGTGGGGGCAACGAGGAATAGGCCAGCCCCGGGTCATCAGCCAGTCTCTCATTGGCTCAGCATTTGTCGCCCCGGGTAAAGTCTGTTCATGGTGAAGTGAGCACTTTTGAGGCCATAGTTACTTTATCCTCTAAGCCACTATTTGCCACTTAACCACATTTCAAATAAGTATTGCCATGCACGTAATAAACACAGTGCACATATTCCACCGCACTCGGAAGTTAAAGTCTAAGGCTAAAATAAAATATATTTATTGACTATTATTCCAAATGAGAGGGCTTTCAAAAGTGCTCAACTTTACCGTGAATGGCCTATACGCGTGGGTGACGCGTTTTACTAGGTCGGGGAGTCGATGCCTTAACTCTAAAGAGTGCAGATCAGTGTCGCGAAGGGGACTCGGACCCGCCTAGGACCGGGTTGCAATTCACGTTGATATACCGGTGAAGTGCTGGATTACGATGGGAGTTCGTAGAAAACGACTGGTCCATATTAAAGATGTACGGTGTGATCTCAGTCAGGCATTGTGATAATCTCAGACTCTATGGAAGCCTGGATAGTCCGTAGTGGGGAAGGTAATTACCGTAGCCTTTGAATCTGATTTTCATTTTTGCAGTACGCCTAGACCATCCTGTGGTGGACGGAACATAAATATAGACCCTCGGACTCAGAAATTATGGAGATGGTCTGTAGAGCGGTAATGAGTAGGGGATGAGCTCGTAATACTATAATGACAACTTTTTATCTTTTATCTATAAAACAAAGAGCATGTTGCACTTGCCACTAATGTTTGTTGAACTATTTTTTTGAAAAACTTCAAGGCATTGATTTATTTTTCATAATATTTTGTGAAAAAATTACTTAAGGTACTAATTTAAAAAGTGTTAAATTAACCGCGATTCGCCATTGTAAAAAATCCTAATGAGCTGTAAAATATGTCTGACAGTTTAAGACGTCTAAGAGAATCACTGGTACGATGAAACAAATCGAAAGCAAAATTAACCGTTCAAAACACAGGGAGAGAACATAGCGTTCAATGGAGTGCAGTGCAAATAACTGCTTCTTGCACCGTGGCGCTGCAGGAATCCCGCATTACCGGAGCAGTCTCCAGCTCGTTTCCAGCAAGGAGGCAGATGGGCCACACGCCACTGGGTTACGAGCAGAAAATAGGCCGGTCATTTGGCGAGGGAAAGGGTAAAAACAGCTCAGTCCGATCGTTATACATCCATTTGTGTCCCTGGGGAACTTGGCAAAAAGGAAGGGAAAGGAAGAGGGATAGTAGGTTTCCAAACAGGAGAGGGAAGTCCGCTACTCAGATGGGAGGACATTTCTTCCTTTCCCTGGCTTCCCCCGAGGCTGCTGGCCGACAGAATACCCAGCGCGATATCAGCTAGAAGTACTTATTCTCAGTATCCTTCCTCGGCTTCTTCGGTGCATCCTATAGTTTTCCTGATGCTTGCAGGCTGCAATTATGGTTAAAATGTGGAAGTCGCTTGCGTCACGCCCGAAGATAATACACCACTAGTAGTGGCACCAGTCACGAAATAATGCTACCGAACTCGCACCACATTCCTTAATTATTAAGCGTTCAATTTTAGCCCTGAATATATATGAATGTTCACAAGTTGAAAAAGCAAAAATTATTATTTCCTTATACCTGTGAATAATTTCTGTTAACAGCAGTAAATTACTCTTATCATCCATCGAAGTGTAGGCCTACTCTGCACGAAATGTACATTCACAAGTCTTTAAATGGCCCTTAAAACGCCAAAAATCAGCATTTCAGATCATTTTTTCTACTTACAAATTTCGCAATGTCGCAGAGCAATTACAGGCCAGGTCCGTGCGCTAAGGCCGCCATCACAATCCACAACCAAGTTCCCTATATTTCAACATTGTATACCATTGTCGAATGAAAGTATGCATAATATACTTGTTTAAAGTTGCCTCAAAATTATAAAGTAATTTTAAAAGCTTACATGTTTAATATTTCTATGTGACAAAGTAAAACGTTTTCGCACTGGCATAATTCTTAACACAGAATTTTTTATTTTGAAGGCGGTACCTAAACGGCGAATTTTGTTCTTGAAACACAAATGTTGTTGGAGAAAATCAAAGTTGGCAAAAATCGCTGTAAAAAGTATATTTTTACTGCATTTATTCTATCTGCAAAATGGTGTTCTAATATATAGCAACAATACTGTATCTTTCCTGGAAATATTGCTATTTCAGAACCCTATACTCACCGCCTAAAATTCTGAGAAAACAGAACACACGCGAAGATTCTTTAGGGTATTTTCCATCGCCATTGCATGCGTCCTTTAGAAGGGCGTGGACTTGAGACGCTTCAAGTTTTTTACTGTAGTCTATTCGCGGTTTCTTCACCCCTTTTTGAATCAAACCTTTGAAAATCTCCCCATGTATGACGTGTTTAGTTATTTGCTAAATACGTCATGTATCACTAACGTTTTATACCTACTTGTGTTCATAAAAGTAACTTTTTTTATGTGAAATAGAAATGTTATTCATATTTCATTTATAAATTATAATTCTTCATTAATAAATAATTTGAATAAAAAACTGTGGGGAAAACGTGTGCGTTGGTAACGCCTAGTAAGAAATAGTTCTTATACAAAATCCTGTTACACTGAGTGCGCTTGATGCGGTGCGTTGTCCTTTGGTGTGATTTTCCAGAATTAATTAAGCTTAGTTTGCACGAGGCGGAGGAATACCATGAAAGAAGAACTTTAGCAGGGCTTCAGAAAAGTCTGAAGTAACCGTGAACAGATTATAAAGGGACGTTAAATTACGTCACTGCCCGGCATGGATTCTCTAACCTCGACTAAGAAAGACGTTGCAGACGTAGATACGACAAATGACAAAAGGTACGCTCAAAACTATTGAAGAGTGAAATTGCGCCAAATGGATTACACATATTCGCGGTTGAAGTGTTCTGTAACACCCTCGTGTAGTTGTTTCCAGCACCCAATAGGTACTCTTATCACGACACAAGGATGATACATGTGGAAGGGTGGATACAGATTCCTGTTGTAGTAGTGTTTGCAGATCTTAAGTTAAAGACGTGCTCCGGTCTTTAAAAAAAAAAACTGATTTGCAGAAATATTATTTTATCAATAAAGTGGTTTGTTGGTTGTCATTTTCTTTTGTTATCCACATAGAACAACGGTTAAATATATATTAACCACACCAGTGTACTTATATTATTTTAAGAGGAGAAAATTTCAGTAAAAAAATAGTACAATGACAAATATATATATATATATATATATATATATATATATATATATATATATATATATATGTCTGTGCCTGTGTGTGTCTGTGTATGAGTGCGTGTGCGTGTGTGTGTTATCGTTTGGCATACAACATAAGCATATATACTTGAGCATTTTATTTGAGTAAAATAAATATTTTAATAATAAATTTAAACATCAAAGGATCTTGAGTATTCAATATCTTTCACAACTAAGGCCTTCTCTATTCAAATCAAGTTACTTTAAAACATAACATGATATTCTCAGCAAGACAGCAAGTGAAATCACCTTCGGGTACCCGTTTGCAAGTATTAGCCACAAGGGCACATTAAGTTTTCTTAATTTTGTAGGTTACATGTTTTATCGTCCCGAAAACACAATCATGTTAATTTGTTGCCAATGTTAAGAAAAATTTAGTTCAACCAGTATATGAACAGTTGACGTTATTGAGAACTGTAAGCTCGGAGCACGTGGAATACTAACAAAATTGTTAGATTTTACTTGGTGCTGGAGAGGAACAAACTTTCGTCTACTGCGTAGGCCAAGAAGCAGCACTCAAGAAGAAACCAAGAAAGGCTGTGAAGAAATCATCCCAGCAGGGATGTTGGCCACGATCTACTGCATCGTAGAACGAAACTCCAGCACGTGCACCGCTACAAGATATATCACAGAAAAAATATAATGTGGCTCGGCACACAAAAAAAAAACACAAACGGCAAAAAAAACACCAATAGTTTAACTTACCCTTATACTATATGGTTTAGTTCAACAAGGAGGCAATAACTTCGCGAGCAGGAATTTGTATAAAATTGATCGTGCTCAGAACTCCAGTCTGGTGTGACTAATCGACACGTAATACAATAATTAGAAATATGTATATAACAGATAACTAACAACTATTTCATTAGCGTACTTTAAATCATATTTGCATCTTGCAAATACTAAATACTCATTAAATTAAGTCGAATTTATTTTTGGACACAACATAGACATATATCACATAGAAGAATTATTTAAATTTACATCAAGTAATTTGCCTCTTCAGGTTGATAAGACCAAGGCAATAGTAACATAATTTAAATAGATTCTCAATGTTTTACATTTTGAATAGAATGAAAAAATCAAATAAATATAACTGGAGCACGTTTTAACTAAACCAATAATTTTTGGTGAAGGAGTAATTAATGAAGAACTTATTACATTAATAGTAACTAAAAAAAATTAAGGCTGTGCCAATACAACTGGCACAGAAGATACATTGCATTCTCATTTTCCAAAATAAAACAATTAAATCTTATGAATACAACTTAGTACCAACGACTCCTGAGTTGATCTCTACAGCCACGGTTCCTGTAGCGCTTTCTTCACACCATCAGGTTCTGGTATGTGTGTGTATATTATATATATATATATATATATATATATATATATATATATATATATATATATATATATATATATTAACACCTTCTATAGCGTAGAATATATATATATATATTCTACGCTATAGAAGGTGTTTTTGAATAACATGTCGAAAATTAAACCACAGTATCTATGGACTAATATATACAACAAATCCTGCAGTAAAGTATTGCAAAAGTCATCTAGTATTTTAAAATTTTAATTGATGTTAACAAAACAGCGTCGGGAATCCGCAACTACACATACTTGTATGCCAAGCAAGTTGCATATCATGAAGGCGGACAGAACTGACGCGTCATATGGCGACTGCAGAGGCCACCATAAAAAAACGCGATTACCCTATTTCGCTAATACTGCAGTTTGTGTGTTAGAAATAAAATGCAATCATTTCTGGCAGCCTCTTTACAACTAAATTGATAATCCTCGATATATAGTGTTCCGCCTTTGTGATATGTAACTTCTTGTGCACGCTCCATGCGTTGCTAGGCATAACTTCAACTTAAATTAAAAAATACTATATGATATTTAAAACATTTTGTTACTAGGATTTATTGTTTCTATTAACCCATTGATGTTGTGGTTTTAGTTTCGACATGTTATTCCAAAATTTGTGTAGTCTGGTGTATACCAGTATTCCATGTAATTAATAAATGTGTGCGACTCTTAACTGTGCGCTAGATGTAAATAGCAATAAAACAACCTCTCCAGTTTACCATTTTCCGGTCGGCATTAAATACTCGTATAGTATTTCGGATGATCAAAAGTATTTGACGACTTCCAATCCTTAGCAAAGCCTCTGTGGCACAAAATTCAAAAGGTTCACTGGCCACGCTGTATATACCCAGACAGCCTATGCAAGTTAAAATATTTTAATGTGAACGCCATTTACCTTGCAATCATTCGTTCCGTACCAGATATCTCGTCACACTTAATAACAAAAAAAATGCAAATTTATATTTTTAAATAGTTACAAATATATACGAAACGCACAATACACAAAAAATTGAGCTAAACTGCCAAATATAATGTGGAAATAATGAGATTTTATCTTAATCACGGTTATCAACAAACTTAATCGGGCAACATAACGCAATGTACACTAAATTGCTATATCTACAGCGCTGTTATTTCACCTGGGTGACATAATGACGCCAACAAACTGAATTTAAAAAAAAAGGTAATCTACAGTAAAAGATAACTTTGAACCGGGCCGTCCCAGGCAGCATACCCTTTCCCTCGCACAAACCCCTTTCCCTTAACTCGCCCACGTTAAAAAAAAAAAAAGTGTGATGCGGCTGGTGATTGCTCCGTGGCGTGCAAGGGTAGTACTGGTAGCAGACTGGCAGTTCGACGCCTCTACGTCCTGACCCTTCCGGCTATCGTCGGAGAAAAAAATACAGGTCAACTTGCACTCTCCTAATGCTTCCTACTTCTCCCTCATTTTGCCAGCAACGTGATCAATTACCTTCAGGTTGTCGCCAAGAGGTTACCAAGATGTAACGGCTCACAAATACATTAACGACGAACCAAACAGGCTGTGTAGATTATAATAACTATCGTAGTGTAACGACACGCCGATGCCACGTCTTGCAAAAATAATTTAGATCCGCATTAGGGCCACACGTCACATACTAGTCTGCGAGCCCACCAAGACAGGTAGGGGACACGTTCTCTGTGAAAACTATCCCGATTCCGGAAATACTCTGTGTCTTGCGTGTTCTTTACAGTGCACGACAATTCTCAATTCTATTTTAAAACCGTAACTTCATTTTCTCGTAGCGCTATCTTGGCTGTTTTTCTTCGTGCGCACGAGTTTTCTCGTAGCAGTTTCTCGTAACACGGTACTACACTACGTTTGCCAAGATTATCCCTAATTTTCTACGCATACGGGCGTACTTGGCATAAGTACAGTATGTTTTTTTGACCAGCATATTTTTACGCTGTCGCTTGCCGTAACTTCAGAGGTCCTGAGTGCTTACACTCTAAACATGAAACAGTGAGAACTGAGCCAAACCAGCAAAAAATCAGCAAAAATTGAGCTATGATAATGAATACCAGATAAGTAATAAATTAATCAATTAAATTTAGTCATAATATTAGTTATTTCCACTAAATGTCGAGAATTCCACTGCCATGAGTCACTTGTTCCCAGTTCACATACTTGATTCGCCAGTCGGCAGTAGTTTATCAACTGACTTTCAGTTAATGTTATTTTACTGATTGATGTCACTGCTTCGAGCTTAGAATATAGTATATTTACAATAACTGGGCACTAATGTGAACTATTTAAAGGTGCTTACGTTAAACGGCAGTTACACACAAGCCAACATGTATTGGACTTATGGTTTGATTTCTCCCTACATTACGCAAGCGTCCATTCCAAAGAAGGGTCAACTGGAACTCGCAACCTCTGTGTTAACATTGCGTACCTTTGCAGCGTTACCAGCTGTTACACGGAATTTTCTCATCAAAACGTAAATGAAACAGAAACCTACCGAGTGCGAAGACAAAAAAACAATATTTATCAGAACTATCTAATTCAGGTTGTGCAGGCAAGAATCTAAAGCAGCCACCATTTCAAGTCAATACTATACGATGCCTGCTGCTATACTTGATCTCGTACAAACTGTGCAAGACCTGGTTCACGAGCCAACATGGAGGATCTCTATTACTATAATGTTCAAACGCGTAGTAATTTTTGCCGAGAACTATATGCACAAGATAATTTGAAAATGTCATTATCTTGAGTTTCAGAGTGCGGGAGTGCGTCCATTCGCAGGAAAGATGTCAACGTATGCTAAAATAATCACAACATAAAGTTACAGGCTGTCCGAAAAGTATTTCCTTGATTACAAACTTTATTTATATTTGCTATATGTAAGATAGAGCCGTGGAACTGGTGTCAAAATGTTGGCAAACCAACCAAGTTTATTTGTTGTGTAAGTTTCAGTAATGTGGCTGTAGTGTAGAAGTTGAAGTGTCCACGAAACCGGACATGTTCACAAATCAGGAAAAATCTTTGTGCCTTCTGGAACCACGAGACCCGATCACCAATAACAGCGCAGATGAACTTTCAGATACGGTATGGGAAGATGCTGCCCGATGTCAGGAACATTAAGTCAGGGTATGAAAAGTTCGTAAACACAGAATCTGTTGCTGACTTACCAAGAACTGACCGGCCATCAACCTCAGCTGAAAGGATGGACGCAGTGAGAGTCTTTTGTGCGAAGTCCAAAGAAATCAGTGCGTAGGGCATCACATGAATTACAGGTGCAAAAAGTTATCTTCATCATACATTACATAAACATTTATTGTGTCGAGCATACAAAGTGGAAAATGTTCAGGCTTTGTTGCCCAATGACGCCAAGCGTCGGTATGACTTTGCAGTCTAAATGTTATCACGTATTGAGGGCGATAATGGCTCTCTCAAAAGTGTTGCTTTTTCTTACGAGGCGACCCTTTTAGTCAGTGGTGTAATGAACTGGCATAACGTGCGTATTTGGAGTTCAGAGCCTCCTAGTGAGGTATCAGTGCGTACCAGAGGCAGCCCAAATGTTAATGTTTGGTGCGTGCTTTTGCATGACAAAATTATCAGACCATTACTTTTCGCCGAAGGCACCATCACATCTCCAGTGTATCTGGACACGTTGCAATTATTTACTGTTCCTCAGTTTAAGTATCACTCAGATGTCAATTTTCAACAAGATGGTGCACCGTTTCATTGGGTTTGGACTCGCAGAGCCTTTTCCTGATTTGTGAATATGTCCGGTTTCATCCACACTGCAACTGTAACATTACAGCCACGTTACTGAAATCTGCAAAAAAAAAATCTTTGTTAGTTTGCCAACATTTTGGCACCTGTTTCACATGTCTATCTTATATGTAGCGAATATAAATAGAGTTTGTAATTCGGGAAAGACTTTTCGGACATCCGGTATTACATTCCACTATGGTACAATAACTTGCATTCAGTCGACCGAACAAAATTTTTCCATAAAAATTTAAAACATATAATAATAAATAGAGAAGGAGTAAGCTGTGCCTGTGTACTTGGTCAAAGCACCCAGCCGCAAGTTCTGTGATCCTCTGGAACTGGCACAGTTACTTTTACAGTTCTTATAATGCCCCTAGTCAGAATTTTCTAACCCGCGTTAACAATTCAGAACTGGCTCCATGCCCCACTTAGACCTCCAAACACAAATAGAATATCCTAACTTCGCAACCTTAGCAAAATTTCACTGCCTCTACATTCATGTATTTTAACGGGTACATCGACTGACATGCGCCCAGAAAAGTTTGCAAAAAACGAAGGAAAAGTAGTCAGCGTCGTAATGTTCAACTTAAAGAGTTAGCTAAACATTTTTGGGTTCTGAAATAATTTATTTTGCTTTATGTTTTTTTAATGCATGTGCGTGTAATTATTAGGGAATTTGGAAAATATTTACTACTCTAATTATCCAACAGTTTATTAGACCGACGCAAGAATAAAACGACCATACCCACGACAATTTTAAGTTAACATATGGTGAACACAATGCGCATACATGCAGATCTTACGAGCTATTCCTTCAAAAGTGCTCAGATTACCGCAGACAGCCTTATTAATAACCACGAGGTTACTGTGGCCAGCACAAGTCACAACAGTAGACTACTCGCCTAAATTTTACAGGAAACGCAACGCCGGCGGCTGGCCAGTGTTATACTAAAAGTTTGTGCCGCTGCGGCTAAACAGGATGCGGTTTGATGGGATGGGCACAACACACTGTTGTAAATGCGAGGTGTTACACTAAAACCGAAGCGTTTTAGCCGCTGCGGCAAAAACGCTTAGAATGACACCGGCCTAAATTCAGCGGCTCTGGTAGGGCAACTGCCGTCTTCGACTATGCCAGCACACCACGCCATCCAGGACACCGGAGGAATACACAATCGGTAACACCACTTGCATAAACCAAGTAGTACTACATCTACCAATAACATAATTTTGGGGAAATACGTAAGACTGTCGTTTTTTTTTATAGCACACGCTTTTTGAGCTAGAAGAATGAATAATAATTAACACGTAATTTTTATGTTTAACAAGCTCAATATTATTTTTCAAATCATTAATTTTATTCTGTGGCCATAAATATTTGTTACTACAGTATGTTTATCTTAGCCGCATATTTATTATATGTCTTTCCATTTTTTACGTTGAGTACGTGAACTTACAAGGCCATATGACTATGAATTTTTTTAACTTTGAGGCAGTTTTAAGTGGCAGTTCAAGTGAATTTAAATTGTAACCCTCGGGATTGGTCAGCTGTTAAAGAACATACTTAAGTTAAGTTTTCAACGATTAAGACGGACATCTTATTACGCAACATCAGGAAGTCAGCCCGGGTAGGCTGCGCATTAGGTGTTAAATTAAAAATTTTAATAAGGATGTCCGAGTTCGCACCCATGAAACAGCAGGCTGTCTACTAGAGATGAAGACGCGAGGTTTTTAAAGCAGCAAGTAGGCCTGTATTAGCCCACTCTGCGTCACTTTCACACAGGTCAGCTAGAACTCGTGAGACGTCCATTAAGGTGCCACTGAACTGTATGTTAGCACCGTAAACTGTGAGCTTACATATAGGGAAGACGTCACCCAGGGCTGCTGCGCATCCAGAGAGATGCCCCGTCGACGTACTTGAACATCGGGAACTTCCAAGATCATCAAATTCTACGTTTGGACACTAATTCCAGCTAAGAAATTCCAAATAAAGTTTTTCACCTAACACCGTTAGTACGACATTCTAGAACATTTTTCACGCCGCCACGTTGTTTTTCGTACGTATACGACATTTCCAACATTTACAACGGCAAACTTGAACTGAATCCTTGCTCTGCCGCTAGCTAATTGCGAACGTTTAATTTAAAGCGATTATTTTTGAAGGAACATTTAAGAATTTTGGCGTGATTTTTAAATATTTCCATTTTTAACCATCACGAGGGCACTAGTGTTTCGAATGGCACTACCCAAAGTAGAAATATTTCGATTTTATGGTTAATATTTTCGGAGCCACAGATAATCTGCTAATTTGTATTACCATCTGGATGAATTATTTTGGTTTTCTGGGGCAAGTAAAGTTATTCTGTGCTCCGTTAAACCTCCAGATATTTTTTTTTTTTTAACACAGTCGCCCATT
The DNA here is from genome assembly GCA_029891345.1 of Dryococelus australis. Taxonomy (NCBI): domain Eukaryota; kingdom Metazoa; phylum Arthropoda; class Insecta; order Phasmatodea; family Phasmatidae; genus Dryococelus; species Dryococelus australis. The sequence goes on from CM056996.1 coordinate 72,871,497, forward strand.
GTTGTTATTTCGTAACTTAGTAGTATCAAGTTTTTCTCCTAGTGTTCCTGTTTGTGTATGTGTTTGTTAGCCCCCCCCCCCCCCAAGTATTTTTACTACCAGACTGCTGTGTTGCTGGGCGTACAAAAGGTACACGTTACTTCAGAATGGTAAGATAAAGTGTGTGTGTATTTCTATTTAGTCTGGACGGGGCCGGACAAAAGTATCTCTTCAGACTGCCTTCAATCGTCACCAAGGTTAATCTGATTTCCAGTTCTCACACTGTATTGTGCTATGAAGGAGTTAAAGGGGTAATCATTATGAATTTCAGTAAGCACACCAATTCAGTACTAAATTGGAACAATCCTGGTGCGCAGCTAGGGTTTGCACTCTACCCAGAAAATTCTTCACACGTACTACAGCTGTCGCAACGTCATCCTCATATATAGGCTGTTCACGGTACAGTGAGCACTTTAAGGCCCTCCCAACAAGCATTAAACACTAATAAATTTATCTTAAAGCAGCCCCCGTCGTTCAATTTTGAGAGTGGTGAAATATATACACTGTGTTTATTGGCCACATTGCAATGTTTATATAAGAAAGCAGCAGGAAGGTGGAAATTGAATGAAAGGAAAAATTGATAAGGGCCTTAAAAAGTGTTAACTTTACCGTGAACAGCCTATACTGGCATTTAACATTTAACCTCCTCACGCGTTGATAAAGACACTATTATTCTGTTTATAAAGTAAATATGTTTTAATACGTCAATCCTCACTTTTACGAGAATTAACAGATAATAATTTTAATAAATCCATCATCCGCAATTTCAAGATCACAATTTTAACACGACGTTTAGACATGGACCTGGTCGAGCATTAAGAGAAAATGCCTGCTGATTACAATACTAGCAGTATTTTTTTTTAAATACTATAATAGATGAAGATAAAAATCAACTCCGTCGTATGCGAAGTCAACCCACGACCGCTCATTTCAGTGAACGTGTGAAGTCTCCCCTCGCTTATCCCACGTGTTTGACAGCCAACACTGCAATGTCACTACACTACGCACGCTACTATCGCGTGTGAAGGAGATGTGTGTGTTGATTTGCGTGGCGTGCTAGCCCCCTCAACCTCTTCCAAAGAGGGTACTCTACGTGTCCGTTCTGGCTCTTGATATAAATTGCTAACTCTGGTATAAATCAAACACGTCTATGAAACCAGCAAAGTCCGTGACCTTTTTAATGCTGGATGTGGTTCTAAACGTCATAAAAATTCTTTCTTCGCTCACTTTTGATCGATGAAGCAATCGCGTGGTTTGGATTTCCCTCGAAAAGAGTAACTATATTAAAATATACACTCTCCGACTTTTTTCCTTCAAAATAACGCCTTGGATTTTTATTTTTTTCACGCCATAAATTAGACACGGAGGAAATTAAATTAGACATGGAGGAAATCCGCTTATAATGTGAATGCAAGGAATTTATTTTTTTATCTAATGTGCTACTATACAGACAGTCTTGTTTACTCTCCCACGAGATATTTCGTCATTCTGTAACACTACGTCTTCGCTGCTTCTCGAACTTGTTTTTCAGCAGTTCTCGTGGCACGTGTTTCATATTTGTAACTCCATATATCTTTCCGCATATCTCATTCTGTCAACAACATAACGTCTGAAGTTATATTTCAAAGGAGAAACGAACAAAAGTTACCATACAAACGCCTCACAGCCATTGCACCGATGCTCAGAAGAAACCAGAAAATATTCATTCTTTGGTATCATACACAGTTATCTAAATTTATTTGGACGCACTTCCGTTACAAATGGGAACAAAATATAAAAGTGGTCCGATAGCACCATAGCCACTTCAAGTAGAGGGCATCCCATTTGGACGATACGCGAAATTATTTCAAGATAAATTTTATTAATCTTGAAACAAGATCATTTGTAATTTTCATGTATTAAGGGACACTGTATTCAGGAAATTAGTGAACAGTGTGGATGTAATAAGTATTTTTATTGTCCCTTATCCCCAAGAGTGCTGTTTTAATACCGTTTCCAATATCAAATGGATCTAAATGGAATCGATTAACGGTGTACAATTGAATCACAATGAATATAACATATTATATAATTTTGTTAAACTGTAGGTGCTACCTTAATTTGATATTTTTATCATACAAAATACGGCATTAAGGAGAGGAGTAAGATGACATTAAATATTAACCCTGGCCATCTGTTACTTCACGAAATTTAACTAAACTCACGTGTATCTGACAGTCATTTCCGCACTCACCTAATCCTCTGCAAGAAATAATAGTGTTCCAGTACTTTCTTAATATGTTTAGCCTCGCTGTCATGCTAATTTGATTACACTCTGGTTTACACTGTTACAATGTTCCAATCAACTTTGTGGCCCTTCCCTCGTCCTACACTGTAGACACACGCAAGGTCTCTTGTACAAAACCCCACGACCAAACTGTCGTTTATCAGACACCTCCAATATTTTATAATCAGCGCTACAATCCTTATGCTCAAACCAGATTTCAAAACAAATCTACATATACTACAGTCCACTTTGCATAAATCAGGTACATTTTTTTTTATAAAGAACTGTCTCAAAAGACGCGTTATAATTCGCAATTGATATTCAAACATTCCCCTTTAAAAGGCTGATAATTTTAAAATACAATTTCGAACAGAACAGCCTTAAAATTCTGACATTTCATTCTCGGACATTCCTTTTAAAAGGCTGATATTTTGAAAATACAATTTCGAACAGAGCAGCCTTAAAAATTTGGCATTTCTTTTAAAAACCTATCATGCCACTTTTCTTTTAAAAATCAAAATTCTCAAAGACATTTTTAGTGAAAATTGTCTTGACATTGCGAGGTACATGAAACATTTACGAACTTTTTTTTTTTTTCCCACGAAACGAATTTTCTAAATTTCGCATGTGCGTTCAAAAATTACAGGTTGTAAAACGAAGAGACTTTCCAACAGCCTTAATTTTACCATTTCTCAAAATGCGTTTTTTTTTTACATTCCGCAATACTTTAGGTGCATTATGAATACTGATATTTGAAAATTTTATGTCTTTCTTTCATGAAAAAGCCACGTGATGTTATTAACTTTAACTGATTTAAAGATTAACGTTTTTACAATTTGGGCATTTGTTCGGTCTAACTTCAAAATCCAAGTATAAAGACAAAATGACTAAGCCTACTACAAGTAATTTTGGATAGCAATTGTCCACTTCTACATATTGGCCTTAAGAGCCCTACATTTTCATTTTTTACTTATCTCAGGAATGGTCTCGTCCCCAGCACCCACCAGTCTCTGCTGACCCAAGCTGCTGCGGGGACTTACATACGGAATCAAAACTAAGGGTTAAGACATGAGAAGGGGTGACATTTTTACCCTAACCAATCATAAGTCGTGGCAAGTTCCGGAAGTCGTGTAATTCGCATAATTTGAGAGTGAAATGCCATCTATTTTATTTTAAATGACGGCGCGCACTTCCTACGAGCTCGGCGACGCTAGCGCTCCTAAGCGCGGCACGACGACCTAAGGATAGCCGCCATGTTCCTCAGTCTGGTTCCAGCGGTCATGCTGATCGGACGTCAGTGCAGGTATCTCCAGACAAACTTCACAGTGCTAGATAGTGTACAAAGTAAGTAACAGTTAGTTTACAAGTATAATAAGTCTTCCATATGTAACTCTTGTGGTAATTTCGCCGTGAAACTATGATTCTGCGTCGTGCACTTTAGCAAGCCGGCGGGCTGGCGGCTAACGCAACAGGGCGATGTCGAAGCAAAGGTAGTCAACTAGGGACGTGCAGACGGGCTGGTATTTTTCCGTGAATAATGAGACGTCACCGTCTAAACTTTTAATATAATTTTCACGCTTGCAGGTTTCAATGCAGACAGTTTCGTCAGCAAACCGCCAAGGAACGAAGTTATGCACGATGGACCGTCCTCCAGAGGGTATCGGTATTTGCTTGCAAAGTGTGGACACATCCACTTCTACGAATGACAACGTCGCAGATCAAGTGTAATAGTAAATGACGAGCCACTATCCTCTGTCGCACAGTAATCAGAAGAAAAAAAAACCACCACACAATTTCGTAGTAGTAAAGAAAATGTTTTACAAAATAAATTATGCAAACGATCAGCGTATTGAAAAACTAAAAAATACCATGCTCATCAGGGTATATATTGAGTTCAGCTCGCAACAGTAATGCGTCAGCATACACAGTAGGTCGTACCGCACTTGGCCTGAAACCTAGTGTACACGCAGGTTTCGATTACCGCGAGGGAGAGAACAGATACAGGTTTAAAAGGCGAAAATTTGTCACAGTCCGTTACAAAAAAAAATCCGATTGTTTCAAATAACGATCGTTACATTTTTTTTATTCCCACCTACTGATTGTGAACTACACTTAACCAAGCAGTGTCTAAACGTGGCTGATTGAGACCTCATATTCAGCTTTGGAGTCACGGTGGAGATGAAAGCGTTTAAGCGACCTTCATCACAACATTAAATGCATTATATGAGAAATATATAAGTAGTTCGTTTCAGTTCTGAAATACAACTATTAATAAACGTCTATCACTATGGATAAATTCATACACAAGAAAAATATTTTTTTCCCGTGTTTCAAACCACTATAATTATAATTTACCTTGTCTTAAATTGTTTTAGCTTCCTTCTATCAGGGTATAGGCTGTTCACGGTAAAGTGAGCACTTTTGAAACCCTAGTTACTTTTTCCTTTCCGTCATTTATTATTCTTTAACCACCTTTTAAAATAAATATTGGGGTGTAAGCAATAAAAACAGTGTATATATTCCACCACACTTGAACATTAACGTCTAAGGCTAAAATAAAATATATTTATTGACTATTCTGAATGAGAGGGCGTTCAAAAGTGCTCACTTTATCGTGAATAGCCTATGAGGAATTGACTTCTATCTGTAAATATGGAGAATGTGTGTATTTAAAGACAATATGAAGCACTATGTTACTCTAATTTTATTTATATTATCACCACAATTATTTTATTCGCACGATTCTTAAAACAGTACCGTACAAAGAATTTTTCCCCGCGTACGTTAGTCTGTGGCATCACATTTTAAAATTAGATTTTTTGTAAGAAATAATGTCCATTTCCAACGAATTAAAAACTCCAGTAAACGCTTCCGTATCTTAACAAAATTGCAAACTGTTTCTAAGATCGTAAATACGTCTGGTAGAGCAGTGCAACATACATTATAAATGCCGTAAAAATGTATGCATGGAGAAGTAGCCCATGGATTGAAAATAAACTATTTCTGAGCTAGTACAGACTCAGTAAGCAATTACATCACCCCGTCGTGACAATGTTCCGCTCACATGCGGCACAGAAAGGCACTTTAAATAGGCTACTTCACCGGACAGTACCATTCCTGGGCACGTGTGGCTATACGACAGGGCACGGAATCAAACAAACGCCATATGTTATCCTGCGGCAGACTTGCCTAGGTCGTTGTAAATTAAGCTCCAAATCACGGACACTTCAATATGGGGAAGGCAGGCACACCGCAGTAGTGTATAAATGAGAGTTCAGGCATAATTTAATTTTAATTGAAGCTGTGAGCCGAGCCTAAGACCGCCAGCCACAGCCTCACAGCTCCCATTTAAAACGCATTGAGCTAGAACTCTCATTTAGACACGTTTTACTGCATTGCATAATTTTTTTGGAAGCCAAAAAATGTTTTGTTGGTAGTCATCTTGTCAAACATTTTCTTTTCTTTGTGAACACATCATTAAATGCAGAATGCCAAAGTTCTGTGTCCACAAAAAATCATTTTGCACTAACTACAAAAAATCAGCTGGGTTACTTTCTTAGATAATATCTTTCTATGTATGCTGGTTCCCAAAAAGGTTAGACTGGCATCAAGATAGGTGACAGGGCAGTCCCAGAAATGTGTTTAAGTATGACGTTAACACCCGAGAGGGAACCAGAGCTGTGTGTGAATGGGTGTTAACTTGCTGGAAACTGGCTCCTGTGCACTCAGCCCGGAAAGACGGCAGCACATGGAGCCGCAGTAAAAAAATAATAAATTTCTTTCAGGCGAAATAGAAATAATATCTCTTTACGTAAATAGATTTCGTTGCCCCAACATTATACACTTTGGTAGCAGATAGACGCCAGTGTTTGCCTATGTGTAGGCACGAAAAGAGGAGAGACAAAGACGCAAGCAGAGAAGTGGTACTCACACCTCGATGGCCTTGTTCCAGTTGACCACGTAGCCGGACAGGACGAAGGACTCTATGTTGACGACGTGGATGTTTCCTTTCTCCGTGCCGACGTACAGCCATTTGCTCTGCAGCGGCAGGTGTATGTAGGTGATCCTGACAAACACACAACCAGTTCAACCAAACTTAGAATGATATTATGTATATAACATACACTATTCAAAGATTTTTGCACAATAACTTTATATACAGCTATTTCAAAGTTTCCGGGGCAAATAAATAAAACAAATATATATATGTTGAAATTAAGAGGATTACACTGAAAATGTCCTGACCGAGCAATACTTCATTAAAAAAAAACAATTCCCTCCAATGAAGGTTCTGTCGTTTCCATAAAAGTACGATATCTATTAAACCCTGTCTTTCGTTTGTAGAATATGTATTTTTCATTAGCTTTTGCAAAGTCGATTCTTTCGGCATTATTTAAACTTTCTTTTTAAATAGTGTTTACTGTATTGGAAAATAGAAACGGAAAAGCGTGTCTGTAAGATAAATTAAAGAACTCGTGCCATAAAAAAAGATTTTTTACCGATTCATTTGGATTCTTTTACCACACTGATAATGTGTGCGACTCCGTCATTTTTTATATTTGTTTATTAATTAAAAATTTCGAATACAGTAAGTAATGGAAAAAATATATTTAAGGTAGTTCAATAACTGAAACAAGTGACGAAGAATAATTCTAAGACCCATAGAAGAAAATCTTATTGCTATATGATGTCACACAACTAGCCAGAGGACTAAGAGGGGAAGCTGGCGACAAGACACGTAATACTCAATCTCCAGATAATAATACTTCACTGCAGCCCGAGACGACGTTAGGTGACCGAGTACCGTCGTATTTTCCAGTGGCTTATTAAAATGTTTATTTCTAACACTCTTCATTTTATGTCAGAAAGATAATTCTGTGCAAAAATTGTATTTTGATCAAATTTTGCACGTCTCTACTTACAACGTAAGTGTATATGCTTTAATTTACATAATTTTGTTATGGCTGATGAAAAAATTGAACGACATGGACTTAAGTTTATTCAATTAAACAATTTGTTTAACCAAAACATTAACTTCATGATGGGATGCATCCCAGTTCAAAATAATCGGGGGGGGGGGGGGCTATCAGAAGAAACTTACATTATTTGTGTGCTGGGTTTCTTCGAGACTCTTGTAATTACATCCCACCTTTTATCCACGTTCGCCTCTTCTCGCGTGTTTTTCAAACTGGCCAGGACTGATGAGACAGGCAGCAAACACCTTGTAGCGGGCTCCAGGGGACCGCACAAAAGTTAAGGTAGTACAGGGTATAGATTATTTTGCGAAACCCCTGTTTATTTAACAAGCCTGGCTGACCCACTACTGCCATGGTATAAAGATCTGAGCGCACACCCCCACCTCCCCAGGCGGCAGCGAGAGCTTGTACTGTGTCGACGTCAGTGCCGGAGCGGCACGAAACAGAAGGCTACAGGGTCTGGAGGCGCTCCAGGCATTCAGCAATCTGCATTTCTAATATTGGTGAGCATAACTCCGGCTAAGCAGTAGGGTGTCATCCCCGATCTCGAGGCCCCGTCAGCAAGACATAATTAATACGTGGCAAGGTTAGAGTATTTGGCGTGTAGTATCATTGATAGTCTTATAATTAACTACTGTACCAAGTAAAGAGACGTAACTATAATCAGGAGTATATTGTCATATTGTATTAATGTATCGTTGTGTTCAAACATTGAGTTAATGTAATAAATGTGTTTTGTAGTAACCCCTCTCTTATTGAATAGCCATCATCTGCAGTAAGCTACACCCCCACTTAGGCCCCTACCCCACCGAGTTGATATTAAGCGAACTAGCTGTAGCCAAAGGCTCAGGAGTAGCAGTGAAGAGCTTAATTAGAGTTAAGGATAGAGGCAACTGCAACCTGCTGGCGCGGGCGTCGTTCCACTTTAGCCAACCCTGCTTCAGAAGGCCACAACATCCACATTTACCAGCCTAATGCTAATGGGCTAGGAGGGGGGTTTATCAGTGGTTATCAATCACAACATTACACAACATCCGTTGTTAAAACATAGAAATAATAATTATCATTATTGCCTAGTAAGGACGCTGCACATAATGGCAGTCAATAATTAAACTGTAGGCTGCTCATGGTAAAGTGAGAACTTTTGAAAGCAACCTTTGAAAATTATCGCAGCCCGTTGACTGGATGCAATATTAGCATACACACTGGCATGCATTATATCAATTAAGTTGGCAGCGAATCAAGTAAAACAGTTCCAAGACTTTAACTTGTATCGCGAGTGTAATGTTTAAAATTATATTAAAGAAACAGATTTTTTAAATTTATTAACTATATCAAACGAATTGGCATATAAATAATACGTTTGTATTCTTAACAAGTTGACGTTCTCATTTTACTGGCTCGATTAAAGCGATTAAACCCATGGCAAGACAAATTTTACATATGACTGAAGGATAGACTACATAATAAGGAGAAAAGTAGATGTTAAACTGGGCTATGAAAAGTGCCCTACCATAACCATGATCTGTCGATATACACACACCATTTTTTTAATGACAGGATAATTTCTGTGGTGCTGGTTGTAAAGCGGAGGGGATACGAGCGGCCACTACTCACCGCTCGCGGGCGAACTTGAGGCTGTGCACGACCTCGGGCCGCTTCTGGCGGAAGTTCCACAGGTGGATGGTGTCGTCGGTGGTGGCTGTGACGAGGGCGCCCTCGTTCACCAGGAACTGGATCTGCACCACCGCCGCGTCGCTCTCGTGCCGCACGTGCGAGTCTACGCCCGGCCGCCCCACTCTGAGCCTTTCCGTCAAGGAACAACCACGTGCACGTCACAGACACAACACAAACACTCTCTATCACCACGCGTCTTTCATGTAGCTTACTTACTAATGGTAAACCAACTATCTCTGATAGTTGGAAAATACTGGGAAAAAAATTACAATATATGGTTTTTTCACAATGAACTACAGTAGTACAGAAATCAATCTGGCTCAACAATTGGTCGTTAGTCGGTAAGTGGATGGGAGGTTAGCTAGTTGGACAGTTGGGTATATATGTAGTTGGTTAGGCACTTCGGTAGATACGTAGGTGGTTATGTAGTTACATAGGTGGTTAGGTAATTAGGTAGACACATAGGTAGTTAGGTAGATATGTCGGTGGTTATGTAGTTAGGCAGGTACGTAGGTGGTTTGGCAGCCATGTAGGTATGCAGATGGTTAGGTAGTTTGATAGATACATAAGTGGTTAGGTAGTTAGTAGATAGTTAGGTAAGTAATTAGATGGGCCTTAACGTCTTGTCGAAAGCGAGGTCAATAGGGACAGAGCAAGCTGCTCAGAGGAGCAGGCAGCGAGGAAGAAATCGGTCATGACCTGTAACAAGAAACCATTCCATCATTCGCCTACGGTGATTTTGGGAAACCGAAATCAGGATGACAGGACCGAGGTTCTAACGTAGGTCCTGCCGAACGCGCGTTTGAAGGTCTACCAATTTGCCACCTCGCTCGGTGCTCACTTAGGATTATGCGAGTCGGACAGACCTCGGTACACGCAAACACTACCTTAACGCAGCATCGGGGAGATAATTTCCCTTGCTGGTGTTAACATTAGTCTAAGATACCTATAGTTTATATATAATAATATAAGAACACGCATAAACATTATTTAAAATTACAATGTTGATAAGTTGCCAATATGTAACTTAAAATACTTTTGACATTGGTTCTAACAGCTCTCTCGATTCAGTAATAATCAGTGACTAGAAAATAACAGAAAAATTTTGCATTAATAAAAATATATTGCGGGCTATTGTGTGGCATTTACTCGTGGTAAGACAGTGACTTACACGTTACGATCACTTTTACGTGGCAATAGACTATATTTTTCTCTTGGTGCTAGTGACGGTATATACCGAAGGCCAATATGAGAGGTATGGATGGGAGCAGTAAACAATGCTGTATTTTAATGAAGTACCTGAAAAAAAAAAAACACAGCCTCTTAAATATCCGCAATACTACAATAAATGCCAACACATCAAAGCAATGGGAAGCACACAGACGGTTTACTGCCCACTACACGCACGTTACCAGCGCGTACTGTTAGAAAAATGTCCCTAAAATTACGGAAAGTACCGGTTACAAACTATCCAGACATCTGCGTCAAATTAAGGACTCTTCGTATTTTCCAATAACATTTTCTCCGTAAATCTCAAATAAATCTCCGTGAATTCATGAAACGTGTCCATAGACTTCCAAGTTTGTTGTTTAAAATGTGTTCTTAATAAAAATGTGCAACAAAAAACCGTTTTACTTTCGTTATGAAGGTATTTCACTGAGTACAAAAATTACTATAAAAAAGTTTAAAAAAATTTTGTCCGGTAGCGGGATTGAAAATAGAAAAAAAACCTGACCCCAATACATCCACTCACACACCACGCTTTTGCATAAAGTACTGTTATAAATATGGGATTAATGTTTCATCCATCTGTATTATAATTTCTAGTCATGTTAGTGTGTTTGGGAGTTTTTTAATTTCATGTTTACAAACAAGGTTAAGAAAAATAATTTGTATTTTCGTAATGTTTTTCACTATGTATAACAGATATATTAAAGACTTTTAATTATTTTGCCCTGTAATAGGATTTGAACAATGATCGAAAAATTAACACGCAATAACTAGAACCACTCACCTACCACATCTCTACCCAAGGTATTTTGTAAATATGGACTTTACATGAAACTGACGAACGCGCCTCTCTCAGTTTCAAGTCGTGTTAGAGCGTTTGTTATTTTATTTGCGGTTTATAAAACGAGGTTACGAAAAGAAAATGTATTTTCGTTATGTGCGTGTTTCACTGTGTATACAGAAAGTTTTATCGTGTAGCGGAAATTTAACAAGAACCAACAAATTGTCAGTCCACGAGTGGTTCGCCACTCACCTACTACTATTTTACACGAAGCAGTATTGTGAATATGGAATTTTATACGTTTCAGGTATCATCGGAATTGTCCGTGTCTCAAATTCCTAGCCGTAAGAATACGGAGTGCTTCCGTATTTTATATTTACGGAGCTCATTTCCGCTAGTCGTCACTACGGAATGCCTTTCCGTAAATTAACTCTACATTCCGTAAAAGTTTCCGTATATCTACAGGAATGTCTAATAGTGCCGCCCCCAAGCGGGGGAGATGGTGGAGCATTTCGGGCTGACCGATTCGTTTAATCAACCGCCTTCCATAATTTTTATTACAGAATTCCGCAAAAAAAATACTGTATTTTTCTAATACTCTTTGAACACATCTCACGGAAGAAAAATTATAGGAAAAATTGTAGATTTGACTGGTTTAGTCTTGTATAGTGACTGATCCGCATTCCGGGAACTCAGGGTTCCTTACCTTGGGACTGTAAAGTAGAGGATTTTCGTGGATGATTTTGCAGGCAAATTCCACAGAAATGCATATACAATTCCTTTGCATAAACCCTTCGTTCCTCGTCACGTAGTTTAACAATCTTATTAGCAGCGGCGAATAAAGATAACTCTTAAGTGAAATTCATTATTATTAGAACTGATATATCTGAATTTTCTCAACAAATACAGTAGATTTCTTCAAGTTACACTGTACATGAGGCTACTTCTGCAGACGGAGCAGCTGCGAAATGCTAGATCGGGGGGGGGGGGGGGGGGGGGGGGGAATTGGCCCGAGAATAAAAATTTAGAACCCATAAAATGTGTTAAAAAATTTTATTTTACTCAAACATTTTACTTTTATTTTCTTCCGGTGAATAGTTAGTCGTGCTGTAAAAACTATTTAAAATTACGTTGGTCAATAGTTATGACTTGGTATTTACAATTTTCTTGTTATGCCAATAAACGGAAAATTTACGTGCTTGCGGTTTCAGAAGTATAGTGGTAATTGTTACAAAATCATTTAACTTACGGGCAAGGTTACTTCTAGTACAGGTTGGGAAGATCAATGTTAAAAGTTTGGAAACGAAAATTTTCGCCACTAGGTAAGCGCTAGTGCCGGCAATGTGCCAGATTTTTTTATTTTCTACGTTAAAAAATATGATAATTGTAATAGTCATAAGTAGCGCCCCGAGTATTTCGCACATTGAGTTGGCAGCAAGCTAGGGTGAACGGGCCTCTACAGGATTATTCTCAATCAGACCGACAAGCTTCGGGAGGTGATTCTTCAAGAAAAAGTAAAAGGAAAACATATGTGACACTTTCTACCTTTACTAAATATTAAGGGAGGTATGAGCCCTTAAAAAAAAAGAGATTTTAAGCCGTATTTGTGCAAAATATCGGCTCTTAAGTTGAAGGTCCAACATACAATAATGTTCCGAGAGTTGTCATTGTATTCTACTTAGTTACCGATATTTTGCACAAATAGGGTTTAAAAACTCGTTTTTTAAGGGCTCATACCTCCCTTAATATTCGGTTTAGGTATACAGTGACACATATGTTTTCCTTTTACTTTTTCATGAAGAATCACCTCCCGAAGTTTGTCGGTCTAATTGCGAATCATTCTGTATAAACTCGAGACATTGTCGTTTGCTTATTGGTTGATGTAAAGTGAGGTCTCTGTACAGGACTGTTAAACACTCACTCCTACTGCTTCCTGTTTATTACTGGCTCACAGTTAAACAGGGCGTGTCGAAAGAACTGCCGTCCAATCACAACAGTAGGAGAAAACAACAAGTGTTTGGAGTCTACCTCGCCGCCGAATGAATTCGCGAAATCTCGTGCCTCTAGTCATAAGTCAAAAATAAAATAACTTCCTAACTATGTAAAATCTTTCCCTTTTATTACTCACGTAGCTTAAAATGTTAATTAAAAGTTACCTCTTGGAACATTGCGCACCTAGCGGCGGAAATTTTCCTTGTGCTAAATTATCCCATAAGAAATCACGTTTTGTTTCTAATCTGAGTAGCATAAACCTTAGTAAAGGCTGTTCACGATAAAGTGAGCACTTTTGAAATACCACTAGTACCTTTATGTATTTTAACGAGTGCACTGAGATGACGTACGCACAGTAAAGTTGGCAATGATGGATGAGAAATAGTTCCATATCTTAACGTCGAATAAAATGTGTTAGGTAACCATGTGTAGCAACTTAAATCATTTCTTTGGCTTTCTGGGTTTTTGTAATGCATCAAAGTGTATAAATGAGCAGATTTGTAAAATACTTACTTTTCCAATAATTACACAGTTTAGCTTGACCGTCGCACGTATGAAGTGATGAGGTCCATGGCAATGTTAATTTTACATAAGGCGGAATAATACACAACGTGCATACAAATAGATCTTAAGCAGGACTTTCAAAAGTGCTCATTTTACCTTGAATATCCTATACGGGTAACACAAGATCATCCTCTCGCTTGATACCGGAGTTCTTCGGATACACTGGACGCGTCACTGAGCAGGCTATTCTAGCGCAGTGATTAAGAAGAGCAAGTTGGTCCGTATCATCACGCCACCGGACCGAAATAATTAAGAGAGATTATCTCCGAACCAGGTCATCCCCATGCAAGGCGACACAGTTTCCCCACAACAGAAGATGTGACAGCCCGTGCACGGCAAACCAGGCTATTTCAGTTTCACACAGAATAGAAGACGGGGTTGAGGTAGCGCGGGCTGGTAAAGCGCACGTGATGGGGGGGGGGGGGGGGGTCCCAGTAAGCTAACGACCTGTGACCCCAAACACGGTTCCCCTTCCCGGCCGAGAATAAACTTCACATATCTCACGCCCCGGAGCGACACGCGCCAGCGAGGATTCGCACCACCTCCGCCAAAGACAACTCCCCCGACAAGTGACGTGCAGTGTGTGTGCTTGTCGTAGACTGATAAAGCTGGGCTGCCACCAGCCCTGAAGCTCAAATCCTGGTTTTTGTATATAAAAATCCTGTAAAATCCTGGAATGATTAGCTCGAACACTGTAAAATCCTTGGAATTAAAAAAAAAATTGTAAATTACAGAAAGAAAAAGTGGATATGAAATATGTTTACATTTTTAATGTAGTAGTTTTGGTTTGGAATATACAAACTATGGCAATTCTTTACTCCACTCACACTCATACTTTCGTTAATACCTACGAATGTATTGGCAATAATTTTCGTTTCTTCACCATTGTGATATCAATGCCAAACGCAAAACACAAGTCACCAAATTCGGATTGCATGCGTAAAAACGGCAATTCGAGGCAAAGGTTCTTTTCAATAATGGCCTTGACCTTTGCATGTATTCATACAGCCAGGAACACAAATATCCAGATAACTGTATACCTGCGCCAGTGAATAATTAAGCAAAATATTTTGGACGTACACTATTGAAGGAACGGTATGTACAAAATACTTATCTTAATTATCCACCTCCATTAGTAGAATCTTTCAAACAAATACATCAGTGAAACTCACATACATCGTGGGTGCTAGTGCCGCTACTATGAGCCAAAAAAAAACTATAATTCGGCATTGAACTTTAATAAGTGTGTTAAAAATCCGTTAAAACGGCAGACCTGTGATAAAGTATTGTCTATTCGCGGTTGGTTTCTTCACACTTTTTTAATCAAACGTTTGAAAAATCATCACATGAAACGAGAAAAAGGTTTTGTTGAATCAAACACAAGATTTGTTTGGTGTAACCAAATTATTTGTTCGTATACGGCCAATGAAATATTTTGTTGCTGAAACCAAATTTTTTGTTGTTCTCGTTGGGTTGCCCCAAACTGTAAGATTTAGTTGGTGCACCTAAAGATTTGTTTTACTATACGTGCATTAAACAAGTTTGGGCAATAATTAAAAAAATGTACAAGTTCGACCGAGTTTCGAACCTAGATCTCCTGCGTCCGAGCGCTAAGCCTTAGTAATCTCAGCTAATGTGACAACTGATGACGCCGGAAAGCTTGTCAATAGATATACTGCAAGTATTGGGCAACATGTGCAAACAAATATTTCATGTTTTACAGCTTGTCAGCTTCTTGCTGCATTATGTTATTAATGTGTTTATACAATTGTTAAACATCAATAGATGCACTAACAAACACGGTTACCATCCTAATTGTCACAAAAAATACAAACAAACTCTCGAGTTGTATTTTCCAACGAAGGCAGTCAAATGAGTAGCCAAACAAATATACAGAGTTGATTCAACAAAATATTTAGTTGACAGTCCAATTTTTTTTTGGTCCAACACTGAGATTTTGTTTATTCAAACAAATATTTTGTAATACGAACTAAATTAATTTTGTTGCTTTTCAAATTTTGTTTGCTCAATTTTGCTAGGGCAACTAATTAAATATTTGGCCCTATACATCAAATATTTTGTTCGATTTTCTCTTAGTGTGTATGGCGTGTTTGATTCTTTCCTTAAACATGCCATGTAACACGGGCGTTTTATACGCGTGTTGACATGACTACCTTATTTTTGATAAAATTGAACTTCTACCTATATTTTCCTATAAATGATAATATGTCATTTATATTTAATATGAATAAAAGCAGTGAGAAAATAAGTGTGTTGGCAATGCTTAGTGAGATACGCCTAGTTCCCTATGCGAAGTATTATTACACTGAGCGCGCACGAACGCGGTGGGTTGTACCTTCGGTGCAACTTTCCATACTTAGTTAAGCTTCATTTGCATAATGCGGAGGACCATCCTGAAAGAATAATTTCAGCAGTGCTTCAGAAAAGTTGGAAGTAGCGATGACTGGACTACAGGCCAATCTTCATTTCCTGCGCATGTCCTCAAAACTGACTCGCCCATCACCAACACAAACTATCAAAGTTACATGGTCAGCAGTGAGAAACGTGTTTGCTTACATTTGGGTTTTCAACAGACCCGCCCCTATACACAGAATGCATCTAAATTTGACCTACGATTTTCGGATGTACGTTAATCACGAAAAAAGGCGTTTAAAACATATGTACGAAATATGGTCTAAAACAAATTCTAAGGAAGGTGCCCATTTTTTAAGTTGCAGTAGAAGAGAAAGTTTATTACAGTACCACTGCAATGAACCTCTCTCTGGAATCTTCCCCTCCCTTTAATAGCCGCAACAGTGTGTGATTAGGTATCATGTGTGCCCCAACTGCCAGGTATTGTTAAATATTATTTTGAAAGTAAAACACGAATTACTCGAAAACGGTGAGGGTTAAGGTACTTACACAAGGTGACATTTTTGTTAATTGTGACAAGAGGATAAATAATGCATCCTTTAAATCCCGAATACGCTACCTCGACGTGGAGGTTAGTTCGAAATGGAGATTTTCTACATTAAATAATTTGATGACAGCGATAAGTGTTGTGTGTGTTGTTTGAAGATCTTTGTTTAGTTGACCATTATCCAGATAATCGGAGTTCAATATTAAATATTATCTCCAATATTTGCAATAAACAAGTGTTCCAGGTCCAACTTCAAAGATGTGTACCACCCTTAGCATTCACTTTAGACCATAGATTGTGCATATGTTTTCAACTTTATTTTTTCGTGATTAACCTACAGCCGAAGTTCGTCCGTCAAATTTATATACAGCCTGTATATGAACGAGATACTTTATTTACTTGAATATATTCTAGTTGAAATGAAACTATGTTATGAGAAATGTACAAACATCTCAAATCACTTACTTAGGTACATAAACATTGTTATAATCTCAGTTACTATTGACGACGTTTTTGACGGTGCCGTTTGCAGATAGCAGTACAATGTTGGGGCACGGACAGAGGTTACTACGCAGCTCGCACGAGCACTCTACCCCAAATTTCCTCTACGGTGCTTTTCGGCCGTAAAGACAAGAGGATGGGAGAATCCATAGAAGAAATGGGCCGAGTTCACGTGAACACGGTCACCCTCTTGTTGGCCATTTACCATCAATCCGTGACTACGGAAACGGGAAATTCAGTTGAAATGAGTTTACTAAATTATTTACTTATTTATATTTCTAATCAGCATACTGTTTACGTGACGTAACAGCAGAGCATTTTTATTATTATTTGTTCGCCATCGGCGCACAAGGCACGAATATGGCGGCGGCCGTTATGACACAACATGGAAGGCCGGGGTTTAACTGCGCAAGCGCGTTTCCACCCATTATAACTGGAATATGAGTGTGTTATTCAATGGAAAAAAAACTATTGGAACAAGAGCATTCCAAGGAATTCAGTATTTCATAGAATATATAATTTTGGACATTACGTAGACATATTTATTTGTTGTTTCTGAGCTGATATTCCTCCATCCTTACCATCAGAATATCCTACTTATGTTCTTTGGATCTGATGTGTTTCATCACACGGTATTCGAATTCGTTCCATGTGTGTTCAATTAAACCGCAGTCGGGGGATTTTGGTGGGATAATTACTTCCAATGCACCACTGAACACGGCTGTAGAGCATGCAGAACTCATTAAATAATAGTACACACTACGCCGAAATTGTCAGAAAAGTACGATTTACGTTGCATTTGAAAGAAGGCATATATTTAAGTTAACACTGCAAATTATTGTGCTAGAATTTTTTCTAAGGTGACTTTAAGTGAATAACATCAAAAGCCTTTCTGTTAGAATACTTATGCCCGAGTGTGTATACTCGTACGAGCATATCATCATCGTGGGGTCCAGTCGACCAGAAAATGCTTTTCCCCATTTTATCCGCAGCTTCACACTTCAGCACAATGATAACTTCTGTTTTTATGTTGAATTTAGTTTCAATTAAATTTTTCTTCAAGTAGCCAGATTTTTACTACGCATTATTTGATAACGCTAAAGCTGGAACCACTTATTCTGAAGTAATATAACATTATATTAAACAAGCAAATTATATACTAGACATATTTAGATTTCGTAACGCAACCAATAGTAAATACGTGGGTAACTAAAAGTTGATTTAGGAAATTTTTACCCTGAATAAAAAAAAAGCGAATTAATTAAAAACGGTGCAAACCACTTGCTATTAAAGCGAAGTCCCCACAGAAAAAAAAAACAAAGGAAATTTAGATTTTAAATCGCGGAACAACTTACAGCGGTTTGCGGAAAGGACCTTTAACAATTTCATGTAGCGTCAGGTCTCCGAGATGAATATTAAACCACGGAGGAAAAAAAAATTTTAAAAAAAGTGTTCGAGGTTTTACACTACTAAAATGTTTGTGGGCATATCTCAAAAGTCGCCAAAATATCTACAGGCCTACCGCATAGAAGATAAAACTAATACCAATGTTCTACCCGAAAAAAAACTTGTGAACCCTTGAGAACTAATATTCACGTAAGAAAACTGGCAGTGGATTTGATCTTTGGCAACTAAACTTCGTTCACGTTCATATTCCAACAGAAAACAAACACCCGAACAATGTGCATTACTTCTTACTGTTTCATGCATTTAACGTACGCTAATATACAATATATTTCTCAAGATTACTCCATTCCAAAGGATGGGATGAAAAAGGTAGGAAGCGGGGTGTTGCGTCCTCTGAAATGACGGCACTCTACATGTATGCGGATCTTGGGCGACCATCGTCCCTTGCTGCGATGAAGAAGCGACAGAAGACAAAAGAAGAGCGATTCCGGTCGCTCACAACATCAGGATCTGGAGAGCTGATGAGGATGAAGCGAGGTTAGCATGGAGCAGCGCCGGAATGCAAGGCTGGGGGAAACAGCAGATCCCCGAGAAAACCAGCCGACTGCCGGCATCGTCCGGAACAATTCCCACGTGCCAAAATCCGAAAGTGACCCGCCGGGAATCGAACCAGGTTCCACTTGGTAGGAAGCTAGTAGTCTGTCCACTACACCACCACGGCCCAGGGGAAGGGGGATGGGAATGATCGACAACGGCCTTTCACTTCCTTCAAACGTGAAAATCCGACTCCAATCCGCCTAGGTTTTACTGCAAATATTTTTATCGGTCCTGGGGCGACCACGGGGTTCCGGGTCCAAATCCCGATTAAGTGGTAGTTTGCGTCATTTATAGACTAATTTTAGACAAGTTTAGTCTAATTTGTGTAGTAACAACGCCCCCTCCCCTTTTTTCACCCAGAGCCTTTCGCGAATAAAGCAGGGTTGATAATACGCCTAACTGAAACAAAACGGATCAATTCCCTTTTTGTGGAGTTTTTCGTTAAGAAAGTGGTGTCCAACAAAAATATTTGAATTCAAGCATCTCTAGGGCCGAAATGGCGCGTCCTAGTAAAAAAACAAATTGCTTAAAACCTTTTTTGTACAGAATTTTATAAAGATTAATTTTTACCTTTATATTGTTTGCTATTAAGTAACTTAAAAGCGAGATATTAAAAAAAAAAAATTGTGGGCGCCATCTCTACAATATGGCGGCCAAATACGGTGTGGCACAGGGGTGGATTAGTATGTTGTTACTGGCATTTTCAGGAAGACAATAAAATTTGTTTCAGTTTCCCCTGACTTTTTTCCTTATTGGGTTAACTATATGACTGGCCTAGCAGGCGTACGCGCAGTTCACTGCCCACGCGGACGAAGGCCTCAAAAGTTCTGGTGTTTCAATATACAGTAGCTCGGCCCGCATCGACTCCGGCAGCACGTGTAAATTGTGTTAAATGCCGAGATGGCTCTTCCCTTCGCGAAGAAATTAGGTTGGCCAAGTTCCCGCCTCCCACGCAAAAAGTTAGCGAAAGCGTTAGAGGCGTACATGGAAGGAAATTCGGTAGGCGCAGTTGCTCTCGTGAAAGCGGAACATGGGGAAGGTAGATGCACGAAAACACCCAAGGGCACTCATTTCTTGGCATTTCACTTCCGAAATGAGGCCAGCGGAAGAGCAAAAATGGCAATAAGTCACCTAACAAACTGCAGTGAGAATAATTTTGGAATTGGAATTTGAATTTTTCAATTACGCCAATTCCTTATCCCCAGCGCCAATGTAGCTTCTTGATAGCCAGATTTTTCAGCTGTCTAATACAATTTAAATACGCGACATATCTTGAAAATTACAAATAACTTCGAATACATTCAGTTTTACTTGAGACATGTTTGCAGTTTCTTTCGCGTATTTACGAGTCGCAGATATGCGATACGGCCAGATAAACAAAAGGCTAATTTCCTACGGTGTCACTTTATTTCTCAGCATATTTCTGGCGAAAATGTGTGGAAATTTTAAGCTTTGTCAAACACAGTTATCCCCAATAATAACCTAGGGCTTCACTAAGTAACACTCAGCTGATTTTAGATGTGAAAGAGGCCATTAAGACACTTTTCAGTTCTGCGAATTACAAGACTACATCAATCTATAAGCATTTCTGTGTTTATATTTCCCGAGAATTTTTTTGAAAAGTCTGTTATTGTAGATTAAAAGGATTATGTGATTATAGCAACCTACAGGTCCTAATGCAAGAATATGAATGTGAACTTAAATCACTGTATCTTCGTCACAACATTATCACCGTTCTATCAATCATTGTCGAGGAAGACCATTTAAAAATGAGTATATAATTAAGTGATAGACGAAGATGAGTATATATATATATATATATATATATATGATACACGGGTAACAAAGAAACTTCAACGTTTTGATCAGGTTAAGTATTTTTAATCGGTGTTTGGAAAGATCGCCATCACTTTTCAGCACACAGCGAATAGTTTCGTTTTCTTTTGTGAATACCATGTTTAAAGACGCCATCACAACAGCTAACCAGATCGTCTCTCTTGCATTATTCTTTGACCCGCATTATTATCCTGCGTCGAAGCCATGAACAGTACCAACATAAGAACAGTTTTTGTCAAAAATGTTCAACGAAAATGGCAAATGATTTGAGAAAGCTTTAATTTACACAGATTACGGTAACAGCTCTTGCGAGAGAGAGAGAGAGAGAGAGAGAGAGAGAGAGAGAGAGAGAGAGATTATGGAATCGTAACTTGTAAAAACAATGCTCAATACACTATAGTCCTATACAGTAATTTAAAAAAAACGTTATTTACTAAAACCATTTGCTGATAATGGTTTCCAGAGCAAGAAGTATTGCGCAAGCGACCATGCAGTTAGGATGTCTGCAGTGGATAATTTTATCAAGAAGGATTAAACTTTTCAAACTACCAGTTTCGCATCGAAGGAGAACGTCAGTAGCGATGAACTGCCCCCCCCCCCCCCCCGGCTAAGCATTAACATTTCCTAAAAACTTTTCTGTCGAAACTCGCGCGAGAAAGAAAAATTGCACTTCGAGAAAAGTTTGGTCTAACACCAGTGGTCCTTCCGACGCTGAGAACATACGACTATGGGCTATCTTCCTCCCATCTGGGACTGAACAAGTGGCTGTCAGACGATGGAAAAAGCATTCTGCCAGCGAGGAACTGAAGTTCCGATCGCGAAGCACGAACGAAGAGCGTGTCCAGGGCGGAGTGCCGAATATGTTATCGAGCAGATCCATTTCTGCGAAGGCAAGAGAGAATCGCAAACGGGCTCGCTCCCCAAGGACGACGGAGTGAAAGAGCAGTTACAAAAAAAATGGCTCCATTGTCCGCACAAGAACAAAACTAGAGATGGAGATAAGCACTTTTAATCGGCGTAGTGTACGGCAGGAAAAAAAACGACCTGCGAAATGCCAGTCATTTTCTTACATGGCGTCCATACCTCCGCGCCCTTGGAACATGCTGATGTGTCTAAAGCGGAAACTGAATGGTTAGAAACTGAGAGAAACGTAAAGAAGTGCAGAGAAATTTAAACCGGCCACCTCAATCTAACTATTCGGAAATACCTGATGGACTCATTTGTTCTGTGTGGCAAAAAAATTGGTTTAAAATAATAGTTATAGGAGTGCTTTCGCACTGTTTTAATTTCATATTAAAATTACTATTTCTATTAAAAGATATAGTTTTGTTTCTCACTTGTAGCACAAAAGTGATTTATATTATCACGAAAGAGAAACGAGCTCAAGCACTTACCCATAATTATATAAAACTCGCAATTCTGGCAATTAGCAAATATCTCGTCATAACATTTTGGTGGATTTTGTTTCGTATTTTATAAAATCGGTCTTTAGCTAGACTAAAGATGAGGTAAAGCGATTATCGTCTTCTGCGAATGTACCCAACGTTGACGTACTCCGCACCAATACATGTCTAAGTCACGTGGTTCACAGTGATGAACATGTTTCTTGTCAATTTCATAACTATAGTAACTTTTAATGAATAAAATACATTTAACAATTTTGATTCGACCATATTACATTGATAGTTTAGAGGAAGTGTGAAAACATACCGAAGCTTCTTGTTTACGTAAGCCATGATCTAACCTCAAACCCTAACCACGTGGTTCACAATCGTGTTGGCAGGCGAGTAGTGCAATGTTGCGACACGGAGTGGCTACTGCACACCTTGGGCGCGCAATTTCCTCAATTTTCCTTTTATAGTCCATTCACGATTACTTCGCACTTTTCTGAAGCCCTACCAAGGTTCTACTTCCACGTTGTTCCTCCGCCTCGTGCATCCACAGCTTAACTCAGTCTAAAAAAACAACACCAAAGAGACTTCTCACCGCATTCGTGCGTACTCAGTGTATAGGCTATTCACGGTAAAGTGAGCACTTGTAAAAGCTCTCTCATTTGGAATAATAGCCAATAAATATACTTTAATTTCGCCTTAGACGTTAACTTCCAAGTGCGGTGGAATATACACATTGTGTTTATTACTTATACGGCAATATTTATTTAAAAAGCTCGTTAAAGGATTTAAATTGGCTGAAAGAAAAAAGTAACTACGTTATCAAAAGTGCTCACTTTACCGTGAGCAGCCTATATCAACATTTTGCATAAGAACTAGTATTTATTACTAGGCATTGCCAACATTAATGTTTTCTCACTATTTTTATTCATATTAATTAATAATGAAATATAATTTACATATAAGATAAAGATTTAAAATTTCAAATTAACCAAAAATAAGGCACTAGTGCGTTAACGGAAGTAGAAAACGCTTGTGAAACATAGCATATTTAGGAAATAACAAGACACGTCAAACACGGGGTGAGTTTCCAAAGGTTAGATTCAAAAAGTGTGAAGTAACCGCGAATAGTCTATACGGAACATTTATTAGAAGCTCCTGCTTGTATGACATTTGGCTGGTTGAGCGACGACTTGCATTTAAATTAAACCTAAACATAAGACTAAATATGGTACACACGGCAGTGGATAAAGTTCATTCACGGTTCTGAAGACCTGTTTAGTTTCTACTTTCTGGATATTCCTCCACCTCGTGCAAACAAAGCTTATCAGAGTCTAGAAAAATTTCACCAAAAGGACAACGAACTACATTCGTGCGCACTCGGTGTAATAATATTTTGCATTAGAACCATTTCTAACTAAAGGATGTTCACAATAAAGTGAGCACTTTAGAAAAAGTCACAGTCCCTGCATGCATATTTTTTAACGGGCGAACCGAGTGGCATTCAACCAGTAAAGTTGGCAACAATGGAGGGAAAATAGTTCCTTGTTTTCGCGTCGAATAAAAAGTTCTAGTCAACCATTTGTGATAACTTAAAATTATTTGTTTCGATTTCTGTTTTTTTTTTTTTTTTTTTTTTTGACGCGACAAAGTGTAAAAATGAGCAGATTTTTAAATTATTTACTTTCTTTATAATTCCACAGTTTTATTTGACCAACGCATGACTAAAGATGATGATGCCCATAGTAACGTTAATTTTACATAAGGCGGAGGAATACACAACGTGTATACAAGTAGATCTTAAAAAGAGCTTCCAAAAGTGCTCATTTTACCATGAACAGCCTATAGGCATTACCAACACGCCTATTTTCTCCCTGTTTGTATTCATATTAACTATAAACGAAATATTATAATTTATAAGTAGAATTCAAATAAAATGTCAATTTAAATAAAATATAAGACACCTTTATGTTAACACAAGTATAAAAGCTAGTGATGAATAACATAATTAGGTAACAACCAAACACGTCAAACTTAGTGTGTTTTTTCTTTCTAAGGTTTGATTCAAAAAGTGTGAAAAAATCGCGAATAGACTATACCCTAGGATTCGATCTGTGGACATTGCGACTCGAAGATTCCTCCTCATCTTCCTCTGCAACTTTGGCAACGGAGATTTTCTACAAGCTAACACATAATTTGGCTGCAAGGACAAGCTCCGAAGAATGTCCCTGAAACAAAACTACGCCACAAAATAAAATGGAAAATTCGATCGCCAACGAAGCAGGAGTGATATTACCTCAAGCAACAAACGGCTACCGAAAATTAAAAACGTCCGCGTTGTAACGGTCAATATTTACTTCCGCGGAAATTAAAGATTTCTTCCTATACTCTAAATATAATTACTGCACGATAACCAATTCGAGGAAAATTGTGAGAACCGTAGATTAATAAGAAAATAACTTCACTCCATGTTAAAATTCTTCAATTCATTGTGACATAATACACACACACACCCCCTCCCCCAAATAAAAAAGGCAGCATACCTTTTGTGGCGGGGTGGGGGAGTTAACTCGTAAGCACCACTGGATGAACACGTGCTTGTGTAAGTTCCATCACCCCCAACACCAAAGCCTCTACAACGAAAAATATGTGTGTTAATACATCAAATCGAACAAGTCGTGCACATCAATTTCCTAACGATGAGGAGAGCCTAAACAACATACGGAGATAGCCTGGAATTAAAATTCATGAGAAATCTCTTTTCGCTACATATACAACAAAGAATAAACGAAGCCGCCGGTCTGATACCACAATACTAATGCAAAGTAATATACTAAAAATAATTATGTGGATAGTGTGTTGGGAGAAATTGCAAATAAAAGACTTTCCACTCATTACTTTACGAGTCGTGTTCGGTAATCACATGAATTTTCGCAACTTCAGGATGGGTGATAAGATGGAGATTTTTGGACATCCGCCATTGCGATGCACATGTCATAAAAAAACGGGACTGAGCACGAAAAAATACTTTAAAAAAGACAAGCAACCTATGGACGAGAAAATATATGTATACAACACTGGAAAATTCCAAGGAGGAGTAGAGTCAAAAAACAGAACAGCAACTAATTACGAAAAATATATGTATAAATACAAGACCAACAGATAAACATACAGCAGCTCAGTCCCATTTTTTTTTTCCACGACAGACATCTCCATCGCAATGGCGAATGTCCAAAAATCTTCAATCTTGTCATTCACCCCCATTGCACTATTCATTCAAAAATCACTTCAGGATGGGTGTGCATGTGTGTGTGTGGGGGGGGTGGAATAGGGGTCAGCGCGCGCATATCGCGGTGCATATACTGCAGAACACGCATAACCACCGCTACATCACAACAAATCGAAATTAATACTAAGAAAATACATGCAAATGTATTCAAGTTCTAACAAATTGCAAACACTGAATAAATGAAAGTGTCAGTTGTCCCCGACGACTACGTATAGTACTTGATATTTAATAAAAGTTTTGTAGACTATGCTTGGGAATCCTGAGCTGCCGCACGTACCATCTCTGCCGCCAGCTCTTTTCTCTGAAGCGTGTAGTACCAATCTGTGCAGGATACAGCGAGGAGAGAGAGAGGAGAGAGAGAGAGAAGAGAGAGAGAGAAGAGAGAGAGAGAGAGAGAGAGAGAGAGAGAGAGAGAGAGAGAGAGAGAGAGAGAGAGAGAGAGAGAGAGAGAGAGAGAGAGAGAGAGAGAAATAGGGACGAAACAGAGTGCGCGCTCTAAGCTCTCCCTCCCTCGTTAGCCAGCGCACTTCCTCCAAATTCGATGGTCGTCAGCGCTCTCAGCCGTCATTGGCTCGCCTTCCTGCGACGAAAGACTAGGGGGGGGGGGGGGGTTCCGCGACAACGTCGAAACTTGCCTGGATGGCAATTAAGTGCAGTTGGCCGAGCAAAAGGACGATTCGCGCAGTCTACGGGGATGTTGGAAGACGGGATTGGGGGGGGGGGGGGGAAGAGAGAATATGAAGTACGAGAGCGAAGACAGGCATTCAAAGCAAGTTCGCATGAAAAGCACAATGAAGAAGCGGCAAATCCAAAGACACAGAACAGGTACATTCTCGTTCGCGCCCTCATCCCTACTTCCTCTTCAGCGCAACTCGCGAGAACTCCTACGCTGCATTAAATTACGCGCTCTTTCCCATTTCTCACTCCTCTGTACGCGTTTCTTCCGAAAGGAAAAAAAAAAAAAAAAAAACACTTTTGCGACTGAACCTGAAAGTCCCAAGATTGATCACCGTCCGAAACTTCCACTACGTAACGATAAAACAAACTTTGAAACAAAAGAACATTTATAATGCGAAAAGTATTGTGCGATTATACAAAAGTGAAAATTTATTACCTCTGAGAAAGAAGTCTGCTGGAAGAAAAAGATGAACGTTTGAATATCATCACGGTAGTAATTTACAAAAAAAAAATAGCAGGGTCCCAGTCAAATAAATAGGATTAAATGTAATCATCTCTATATAAATTAAGTAAAACGATCATACGAAAAGGACACACAAAAATTAATAGTACCTATCTAATGTATTCTGAAAGCTTCATAAGATGCAAAGTAACTATGACTTGTACGGGCGCAACTAAACGAAAGTATGTATTTAACGTAACAATTAATTAACATTTATAAATTGTTTCGATGTCTAAAAGCTTCGGAAGGGCATAATGTAGGAGCGTAAAAAATTTAATTTTGTATATTTCGGTCAAACAGAATTATATTAAAGGTATCATAGTTACTGCAGTTACACGTAAAACTCTGTTTTGTTGTCAGTGGTTGACACAGTAAAAACCAACCCCTGTGGAAAAATTAAATAATTTAGGCTGAATAACCATAAACTATGAAACATCAACGAATTTACAAATACAATTTTACAACTTAACAGTTTCAAGTTTATTTTTTATATTCTTATTTTGTAACAACTAAAATGTGTTTCAAACTAAAAATCTTACTCTTTTCGGTATGTAGAACAAGAACACTACTGGGGGGTGGGGGGGAATACAACTTGATGAAATTTTTTGAGTCAGGCGTTCTTAAGCTAAATAGATAAAAATTTAGAATTGTTAAGTAAAATCTTGTAACAATTTTTTAACAGGTCTTTTCTTTCAATTCAATTATTAATGTCTTCATCTACTTCTGTATGTATGTTGCATGTTGTAAATATATATACATTTATTTTAGAGTAAATCCTTCATTGGTGTACACAGAAATATTGCAATTGTAGCTGACTTGTTCTAAATACAAAATATGATAGTTCTAGTCAATTTCAGCTGTATTTATGCTGGCAGTAAGCTAGTAAGTCAACCTGCATCTGTGTGTCAGATATTTGCAAGACATTTGAGCTGCCGTTTGATGCTGCATTGGACGAGGCAGTGAACGAAACACGGATTGGGATCGCCGTGGGAATGTGTGTGTACAGATAGACTGGGTACTGCGGTCAGTACTGAAAGGCACATGCGGTACCAATGGATTTTAACAGGTCGTCGGGTGAGAAACTACGTGGACGATAAATTAATGTGTACGCCTTCTAGTTCTACTTCAGTTATGCGCCAGTGTTTCAAGGTTGGAATAAAGATTTTTTTCCTGACTGTTTGTATTGAATCCAATTAAGAGAGCTAATAACGGACGCCAAAGACAAATAAGATTTATGCAGCAATTTAAAAGTTTGAATCTCGCGGCGTATTTGTTTGCTGTATTAACAGAGAAGTCTCCGCTTAATGAAATTCAACATTTGTTTAAATTTATAATTTTTATTAACTATAGGTTTTCGTCTGAAATGCAATATTGGGATGCAAAATGTTCCAAGTATGCAAACTTTTTGTGAGATTTAACTTTTTTTTTTTAGAAATCATTAACATTGTAATACGGCCGCACCGAGTGGCACCATTTTTTTGTCTCGATTTGTTCCTGGGCAAGAGATCTGAATAACTGTAAATTTAAATAGGATATGCGCCTACTGTCTGAGTCTCATATAAGGAAAAAAATTTCAGTGAATTAGAAAACAAATAATTTTATTACATTCTTTAAAATCCGAATGTATTGTTTACAATTAACAGGTCTCGTGCCTCGATCTTACTTCAGGTGTTTTGTAAGCAAGCTGGTTACAGTTTTGGACAGTGTCGGGTTGTTAGTTAAATCTGACCGACAATGTGAGTAACCTACACACTATGTAAACAGTAAATGCTCTCGTTTGTAAAGTATTGTATCAACTGATGAATTGCTGCGGGATCCATGTTGTTAAATTGGCACTTTTGATGATGGCTTTGAAAGAAAATAGTACTCGAAACTAAAATTTGTAATTTAAATTTTGATTATACTTACAAGCTGCACGGTTTAAAATATGATTTTAATTTTTTTTTTAAGTGAATTCACTTTAAAAACATGTTTAGCAACTATGGCAGATCATGTAGACACGTACGAACAGTAGACGTTTCGGGTCAATGGCTAGTCTTAGTTTCCAGCCCGGTGAGTGCCATTGTATGTGTGTTTTTTTTTTCTCATCGTGTTTTATAGAAGTAGGTACCTTGTTGGTGTTGACGAAATATTTTATCGGTAGTTAATTATTTTGTTTATTTGCTATCTTCAAACACAGTTGCTTGTAAGTACCGTTGTAGTGCGTTTTATTAAGCGAAATGTAATATTAATCGGCACGTGTTTACTGCTCCGTAAAACTGCTCGTTACGCCATTTTCCTTAACAGCCGTCCGCAATGAAGCGACACGAATATTAACGTTTATAAGTTTAAGTTTGTTGGTGTCAAGGAACGTGCGCAGTGTCAATTTTACGGAATGATTCGCAAATAAATTATTTAATGCCAATGACGAACAAACATGATTTTAGTGAACTAAACTTGGAAAGATTCCCAGAAAAAAACACGTGTTTAAGAAGTTGCGAATTTAACAAACAGCAAGTTTGCGTGTTTTGTACATAGTGTATTTGTAATCAGATAGAATAATTATTAAAATGCACGTGGCCTGAAAAAGCCGCACTTTCAACACTTTTGTAATGTGTAAATAATATTACTTTATTTGCCTATATTGTAAATTCAACGAGTGTAAGGTTAACTTCGGTTAAAGGGGCGGAGAGAGAGAGAGGGGGAGAGAGAGAGAGAGGGGGGGAGAGAGAGAGAGAGGGGGGAGAGAGAGAGAGAGGGGGGGAGAGAGAGAGGAGAGGGGGGAGAGAGAGAGAGAGGGGGGAGAGAGAGAGAGGGGGGAGAGAGAGAGGGGGGAGAGAGATATGGGGGGGAGAGAGAGAGATATGGGGGGAGGAGAGAGAGAGGAGGGGGGGAGAGAGAGAGAGGAGGGGGGGAGGAGAGAGAGAGGAGGGGGGGGAGAGAGAGAGAGAGGGGGGGGAGAGAGAGAGAGAGGGGGGGGAGAGAGAGAGAGGGGGGGAGAGAGAGAGAGAGGGGGGGAGAGAGAGAGAGAGGGGGGGGAGAGAGAGAGAGAGGGGGGGGAGAGAGAGAGATTGGGGGGGGAGAGAGAGAGAGATTGGGGGGGAGAGAGAGAGAGATTGGGGGGGAGAGAGAGAGAGATTGGGGGGGAGAGAGAGAGAGATGGGGGGGGAGAGAGAGATGGGGGGGGAGAGAGAGATGGGGGGGGGAGAGAGAGATGGGGGGGGAGAGAGAGAGATGGGGGGGGAGAGAGAGATGGGGGGGGAGAGAGAGAGAGAGGGGGGAGAGAGAGAGAGAGAGAGGGGAGAGAGAGAGAGAGGGGGAGAGAGAGAGAGAGGGGGAGAGGAGAGAGAGGGGGGAGAGAGAGAGAGGGGGGGGAGAGAGAGAGGGGGGGGAGAGAGAGGGGGGAGGAGAGGGGGAGAGGAGGGGGGAGAGGAGGAGAGAGGGGGGGAGAGAGAGGGGGGGGGAGAGGAGGGGGGGAGAGAGGAGGGGGGGGAGAGGAGGGAGAGGGGGAGAGGGGGAGGGGGAGAGGGGGAGGGGGGGAGAGGAGAGAGGGGGAGAGGGAGAGGGGAGAGGGAGAGGGGAGAGGGAGAGGGGGGAGAGGGGAGGGGAGGGAGAGGGGGAGAGAGAGAGAGGAGGGGGAGAGAGAGAGAGAGGGGGGGAGAGAGAGGAGAGGGGGGGGAGGAGAGAGGGGGGGGAGAGAGAGGGGGGGAGAGAGGAGAGAGGGGGGGAGAGAGAGAGGGGGGAGGAGAGAGAGAGGGGGGAAGAGAGAGGGGGGGAGAGAGAGGGGGGAGAGGGAGGGAGAGAGAGGGGGGGGGAGAGAGGGGGGGGAGAGAGAGGGGGGGGGAGAGGAGGGGGGGAGGAGAGGAGAGGGGGGGGAGAGAGAGAGGGGGGGAGAGAGAGAGGGGGGGGGGAGAGAGAGGAGAGGGGGGAGAGAGAGGGGGGGAGAGAGGGGGGGGGAGGGGGGGGAGAGAGAGGGGGGAGAGAGAGGGGGGGAGAGGGGGGGAGAGAGGGGGGAGAGAGGAGGGGGGAGAGGGGGGGGAGAGGGGAGAGAGAGGAGAGAGGGGGGAGAGAGGGGGGGAGAGAGGGGGGGGGAGAGGGGGAGAGGGGGAGAGGAGGGGAGAGGGGAGAGAGAGGGAGAGGGGAGAGGGAGGAGAGAGGTGTGTGTGTGCATAACAGCTGCTGCATCTGTACGAATACAAACAACGACGTATGTATCGCGTTTTGTTTTTTCATTGAATTTAAAACTTTGGAAATTGAATGTTAATTCCATACGAGCACAAAATTTTACAGTGCTCCATTAAAACAATAGGAAACTCAAAATGGCACACACTCTTAAGGACCTCAAAAAATGTCGTTTCATGAAAGACAAACTAAAACTCCCACGCTTGCATGAAATGGACAATATCAAAAAGTTTTCAGCAATCTTAACGATAATATAGTCGTCCTAGAAAAATCAGCGACTACAATGGACTAGCGATTGTGCGGGCATTAGTACTTCACAATTTTACAAAGATACACTAAACCTTCTAGATACTGAGCAAGATCAATTCTGGAATAGTAGAAACAATACTTCACAAAACAAACAGCCAAAAATGTAAACATGCACGTTTACTTCACCTAAGGAAATACATAGATTTAGCCTGCAAGGTCTCTGGCACTGGCCTTCTGAAGAAATAGAAATATTTAGATGTGTGTTGTAAGGGCACTGCCTACTATATATCCCATGTTATGGAAATTTCGCCTCAGTGCGTTAATATTAAAGATAGCCGTTTTAAACAAAACTTATTCTTCGCGAATTTTTTTGGAGAAGTTTCCGGAGATGTTTCCATAACATGTATAGCCTGTTTGCAAGGAATTTTTAAACTTTACGTTTCACGGAAAAGCACATACTGCCTATCAATGTTGAAAATATACGCTCGTAGGGATCTCCTCGCAAAAAATTCGTGAAGAATACATTTTGTTTGAAACGCCTATCTTTAAAATTAACGCACTTAGGCGAAATTTTCTATATTATTTCCTATTTAGATTTCGCAGCTGCCAGCTGGTGGGCAGTACCCTTAAGTGCCCTCCCTTTAACGCATCGAAAGCTATTACATGAATTATAAATATACCATAACGCATAAAATCCATACGCATTTTTAGAAATTTGGACCCACTGCCTCTTTCACCAAAAACCAAAATCTTCGTAATTTTAACCACGAATATAGTGAGCCTAAACTATTTCCGAGATGAATATTATTGATCAGAGAAAATTACCCTAAGCAAGGATGGGTTAAATTCTCAAAATTCACTGTGGTTAGTGTTTTGGAGGGAAACTGACGAGGTTAAGCACTGCTAAATTTCAACCCAACTTTGCGTTTCGCACACTGGGCAACGTTACTCGTTCATCAAAAACTTTCACGGAAAGCTATAAATTACTGCGTGGAATGCACACATTAATTTATTTCTCCAGCGTACATTTTCGACATCTAACATTTTTTTTTTTTTGCATTATTAATTTTAAGCTTAAGTGTTTAACTATATCCAATAAGGATATAATAGTAAAAGAAATGTACGCCGTAACTGACTGTAAAACGCATAGAAAAAATTAACCCTCCCTTCCCCTTCGTTTTAAAATATTGAGTTCTTTAAGAAAAAACGCAAAATACACCAACTTGCTCTAAACTGAAACGTGTATACGCACTGATGATACGTCTAGCAAAATATTGGCACATAAAAAAATACTTCGAAAACACTTGTTTTCTTAACGAAAATTTCTATTCAATTTGTTGGTAGCATCACAATTATTTAACAAGACATCAAATAAATTATAACACAGGAAAAAAATCTGGATATTAAGCTTTCTCACACAAATTGTCTAAAAGCATGGTTCTTGATATTATATAGTATTTCGGCCTCTATTTTAAAATAAGGTGTGCATAAAAACAAAACATAGAAAGAATATGAAATTAAACATTTATCCAAGCCCCCACAAAAGTAATAGTTTTTCCAAAAAAAGTTTAAAATGTGACAATATTTTGTACTATGGCGAATTGTTCTTTGAAGTTAACTTTTCAAAACGTCTGAGAAATAAATACTCTGGCGAAACAGTTTGGTTATTCGTTGTATCTTGGCAATTTTTTTAAATATATTACGCAAAGCATGTCCCTTGAAAACTACTTTGTTAAACCAATATAAACATCATAGACACGATTCATAAACCCATCGCACATAATTAAAAGGTAGGAAAAAAACTGCACAAATTTTGGGTGGCAAAAACCAATTCACGATACATACACGTTTAAACATCAAAAGTACGTATTACAGTGACAAACAGAGCAAAAGGTTTTACTTTGGAATTTGGAGTCTGCCGACCTTACAAAATTCAGATTGTTTTTAAAAGTAATACTAACACAAAGGGGTAAAAAAGCCGCGACTTTTATAAGTAATTTTTTTTCCGAGTTTCAAAACTAAAGTATTTAAAGAATTTTGGCCTTTGTTTTTGTTTTAAACAGTTTAGCAGTACATGCATTGTAAATGAGACACAAAACAATTAGAAGTGTAACTGGTATGCATGTTCCACTTCACCTGGAATCTTCGTCTTATTTGAAATATTTTATGGAGGGACAGCAGTAGACCTTTATACAATAGGTGTTTACATACACTATTCCACCCCCACTGTAACTTTTTTTAAACAACTGTGCAACACAACTACTATTGCTCCCGAATATTTATTCTGTATGCTAAATGGTGTTTTGTGACGGGGACTGCAAAATGTCCATGAGAACGAAGGTCGTATCACAATATGAGACATTGTTAAGAACGGTATGAAATCCGGTCACACGCCGCTTTACCATACTACAAACAAGTCTGAACGGTCGTTTAGAAGAGATATACGCTCCTGTCAAAGGCACCAAATGAAAACACGTAATTTGCCGAGCAGTTTATATCCCGCACGTTCTGTTAGAAACCCAAGAGAATAAAAAAAATAGCGAATAAACAAAGAGAAAAATTACGTTTTTGGACGTCCCCGCCAGAGCAAAAAACAAAGGCACGCCCAGTGCTGAATTTGAGAGGCAGCCCAACGCATTTCGTGGGAGCGATGCTAATGACATTTCAAAATGCAGCCGACACAAACTTCATTTTTCATCCCGGCCGCCGCGACTCCAGTTTTGACGCCCCGGCGTCATATCTGTATTCATTGCCCCGAACAGCCCCCCCCCCTCCCCCTTCAACCTCGCTTCCCCGACCAGCATTATGCGGCCTTCTGTATTCATGTCCCCCCTTACAATACACCCTGCTCCTACCCCTCCTGCAGCAACTCCCCCGCTGCGACACTTCCCCTCGGGCAATCGCTTTCACCACGAGAGGGCTTGTACGCCCCGGCACGCACTGCTCTCGCAGACAAATGAACACCGATATCGTGCAAGATTTTCTGCCCGCAGCGAGCCGGTGAAACGTCAACAAAGAGGGGTCTCCAAAACTCCGTTCCCCTAGAGGGCCGCACACGAAAATTGATCTCTCCCAAGTGTCGCTAGTAACTTCACTCTGAGAAAATAAATCAAAACACGTTCTCCTACAACACACTGACAAAGTACGTAAAAGAAACGAACCTGAGAACAAGCTAACCGACGAGTACAATTCTTCTCGATGGAAATCTGCACAAACAGCAACAGATTTCGAAAATAACTAGCGGAGCACTACTAGAAGCGATCGCTGCATGTGGCAAAATTGATGCTAATATTTCGGAGTTTATGTTCATTGCTGGAAATTGCATACTTTTCGCGATCGACAGAAATTGAAAAGCTATGGATGTCACGTCACGTCTAACAAGATCTCAGCTCCACAGTTTCCGTAAACTAGTCCTCAAAACCCATTTGAAAAAAAAATTGAAAAATTTATTATATGCTGTAATAAAACAGATTGTCCCATGTTTGTTTGCATAACGATGTGTATGTTACAGGCGTCTATTGCTTGCTGTAAAAAAATATTATTTTTGTTTAAGTTGTTTTGTAACACCTCAAGAAGTAGGTAACATTATTTGACACAATTTATATTTATTTCATTTTTTTAAAGTAATTTTTATATTTAAGAATTCTTATTTTACTAGCTATTCACAAACCAAAACGTGAGTAAATTATTAAACATTTCTCCTACTTTAGCAATCTTAGATCTGCGGTGCTTAATTTTTCTTTTCAGGGTACACTTTGTTTTCCAAAAAATATGATTATTGAAAAATGGCTCAAAAAGAATCACGCTGTTAACACATTCTTTACCTTGCGAATTTGGAGTGTTCCGTTTTAAAAGGTCGGTTAGAGCTCTTCATAGAATTACCGACTGACTTTGCAAAGGATGAGATCAACGCTCTTTCATCGAAGCCAGATGTCCTGAGTGAGAAGCGGAATAAGTTGCCTTATTTATCCCGCAGTGATGTGTAGGGATATTGGCAATTGAAACGATTTGGATTGGATGTCTACGCCATTAGATATTCACGTTAGATCGAATAATATGATGTAGTGTAATGTCATGCATCGTTTTCATTATGCAGAACTATCACCTTTACGAGAGATACAATGAACTTAGAAATTGAGGTTAATTTTATATTTGATGGAATCACAAACTTCCAGTTCTAAAACAAGAGAATTCAGTGCTAAGATTTAAAAAAAAATAGGTTACAGGGCGTACTACAAATGATTTCCAAAATCAGTGGTCCAGGGGAAAGAGTACCTGCTTTAAATGAATTTTGTTAGTCGAGCACATTAAAACATTAAAGAATTCGGTCTGAAATTGCCACTTTGTAAATCCAAAATATGGTTTGTAGACTCGCGATTTGGTGATGAGTTGCATAAATGATTCTGAGGTTCAATCATAAAGTGCACTAGTAAATCACATCTGGTATCTGGAGTTAATTATTATCTGACAGCAGACAGGGAAATGTTATTGATAATTGATTGTCAAATGGTCTGTTTTATTTTGTTTTATTTTTCATTTAAATTCTATTAAAAATTGTAAATTTTAAAGAGAATTTAATCTTTTGAGTAGGGATCTGTACTTCTATATTGAAATATTGAAGGGTTTATTACGATGCATGTTGAAAAAGTGTTGTTAATCATTAAATTGCAAGGATGAGATTCTAAGGGTCACTTCGTGTTAACTAGTACACGTAAAGTTAATGTCATTCTATTTACCTAAACTGAAAATGTCCGAGTTAAATATTCATTACTGAACTAATCAATATGTCGTACATAAATTTAGTCCAGGATTTCTTTTGATACTGTGAATGCATTGAAATCTAAAGCACCTGTCGCTTATAATTTCTTCATAGGCCTATACAGAAGTCATTGAAATGTGTGTTTTTTCTGGACACTATCTAATAATATTCTTTCGATGTCATTCCTCCCCAGCCCTGTAACACACTAATACTTAGTTAAATGTTTCTAAATAACTTTCATTTATTTGCAATGCAATGCACCCTCTCAATGCATTCTGAAGCCCTTTCCTTGTGGATTTCGGGGGTTTTCTGTTAAGCTGACTTGATTATTTCTGAACAGGTGAATCAATAGTGCACGCTAATTAACATACGAGCTACGCTTCGACAACAACTGCGTGGCCACTCTTTAACAAAATAGGTAAATAAACCGTAAATATATTCGCACGCCATGCAGTAAAAAAGCAAGCCCCTTCGTTGGATCATGCCACAGAATTGCCACACCTCAAACTATCCAAATGTATTTTAATCAATAAGACGATATGTTGGTGTTTCCAATTCACACCAATGATATAATTGTTCATTCAGAAATGTCGCTAGGAAGCTCGCCTATAACATTCGAAGTTTACTAACACAAGTTTAGATTTAAAAAATATCTCAAACTATTTACTAGTGTTTTAACAAACATATTTGAAACCACATGTGGCAGGCGGTTGGTAAACTACGCGTGGCAAGCAACTTTAGGACATTGGAAAATACAAATGATGGTCCACTTGCATAATTACGATATTCTTTTTTAATTTGTTTGACGATGAATAATGATCTACCGCTGCAAGCGGGCAGTTGACACGCATACAACCGTTATCTTTTGAACATTCACTGTATTCGACAGAGCTGAAGAATGCTACCCGTGCTATCTAGGGAGGAAAAATTAATAGTCTTGGGTGGTTAAAGTATGGGTAATACTACAGAGGAAAAGAAGATTGAAATATAACCACATATTTTTACAAACTATTTCCAGACAAAACTATATATAAATGCAAAGTGAAAATAATTATTTATTATAATGAGTATACGTACTGTTCATAATATATAGCTATTGTAAATAAAATCTAATTAATTTTTAAAAAGTTCCGTTGGCTGCGTAGATGGAATTTATATGGCGCGAGTTAAGCTTAATCCTTCACGGATGTATTTTTATCACGGCTTCTAAAATATTAAGAATATGTACAGATACTTCATACTAACTCATTCTTTGCGTCGATTCAAATTTTTCCGACAGTGGCGGATTACAACCAAAGGGAACGAGAAGCGCACAGAAGGAAAGTGGATACGAAAAATTAACTGCTAGAAAGCATAAATTATTTTACTGCAAGACAACTCCGGCGAAACAGACACGTTCATTCATTAACAGCCAAATGACAAATTTTCGAAAATACACCCTATATCACGTGCCACATGGGCAACGATAATTTGAGGAAACCCCGTCGATGGCCTAAGTTTTACAAGTGAAAATATACTTTTACAGTACTAGCTGAATTTCCGAGAAAAGAAATTCCCATGTTACTTCTTCGTGCCTCTTTCAGCGGCTGCGAGAAGTTCCTAAATCTTTAGTCACAAGAGCAGAACGTGCGAATGTTACAAGAACTCACATTCGAAGCACCAGCAGTTGTGGTATGAAAGTACGCGCAGTTCGTGAAATTAGATATCTCAACGTGCGTATCTGGAAATGCAAGATCATTTCCGAGAAGAGCCGTATTTCGTGAATGCCATGTTAAAACGCCATACAATCACCGAAAAGCACCGTTATCAATACTAATTGCGAGACTATTTTCTAGAAAAGAAAATGTATACTTAAGTGAGCACTGTTTATTACGGACTGAAAGTCCACTATTTATACCAGCTGCTCAGTTACTACATGTAACGTACTATAGCCTATTTGTGTTTTTTTCACAATTTTTTTACCTAACCTGTGAAAAATCACCCCATGTATGATACATATGGTTGTTTCCTATGCCATTTAGCGCAAGCGTTAAAAAAGTATCTTATTTTTTCTTAAATTGAACTTATACTTACATTTTATCCATAAAGTACAGTATTTCATCTCAAATTAATATGAAGAAAAAAAAACAAGCGTGTTTGTAACGCCTGGTAAGAAATAGTTATCATTCAAAATATTTCTGCACTTCGTGAACGCACAAAAATTTCATCAATTGTAAAGCTTTTTTTTTTTTTTTTTCGAGAAAATACTGCTGAATCTAAATTTTTGTTTTAGCTGACTTTAGTAAGAAGTCCCTCTAATTATTTTACCACCTGTGACTTTGTAAATTACTTGAACTGGTATACTGATCCCATACTGTCTGCTGTCTGTGCCACGTAAACTTTACATACTTAGGTTCCACGAAATAATTCTGGCAGCTTTCTTACGGCAAACTTGATTAAAAATCGGATTCCTGGACGACAGCGCAACGGCAACAGTGCTGCTAGGTGTTTTCATTAAACTCTTAGAAGAAAATCGCCAACCACACACACGTGTAATGAACTTAGTTTACAGCAATGAACCGTACAAACACTCGCCTGGGATGGAGAAGATTTTAAGGTTGAGAAAAAACCTCCAAAAGCAACGTGATTAAATTTAAACATTGATCTCTGTATTGCGTGACTAGCATTTTACCACTAGACCAAAAATTCTTGGCCACACACAAATGGATTTCCTGCAATGGTACCACACTGCATGCATATACATAAGTGCTATTAATTAGTGAAATGTAACTTATCGAGGATTAATTTAATAAGCTGTTGCCTACTGGTATGCTAATAGAACGCAAAGCAAACTGTGAATTGTGTCCGGCCAGTGGAATCCATCGTGAATGAGTTACCATTTGGGGTGCAATTCTCACTAATTCAAACTACGAAACTAAATCTGCACATACAACCATGTCTTGCCCGCTGAGCCCGAAATTTAGGGTGAGAAAGTTAGCACCTTATTTCGTCCCGGGCTACTTACACACGCGAATTATGTTACTCCAGCTTATCTCAACCGACGACGATCAGGAAACGAAGAGGAAGGCGACAAAATATTCTTGACTGAAACAATTACTGATTAGGAACTGGGTTAACACCGCCCCACGTTTTGTGAAGGCTGTATCACATCATCTCCCCCGTCCCAAAACTACCGCAAAGGATGATACATGCGCACCTGCCTGCTCAGCCATATTACGACAATCGTCCTCAATAGACATCGTGAGCGGAATCGCCATTAAATCTTGCAGTATATTACTATCATCCATTCCCGGTTACTTCCAACTATTCTGAATCCCTGCTAAGGTTCTACTTCCACGATATTCCTCCGTCTCGTGCAAAAAAAGCTAAAGCACGTCTAGAAAATTACATCAAAGGGATAACGCACCGCATTACTGCTCACTCACAGTAATAATATTTCTTACACTAGGCATTAAGAAACACCTATTTTCTTTCTATTTATTCATATTAATTAGTGAAATATTATAATTTATAGTAACAATGCAAGTAAGAGTTATTTTTCAGCAAAAATAAGGTATAAAACGCTTGTGATACATGGCGCGTTTACGAAACAACCAAACACATCGTACATGGGGTGATTTTCCAGAGGTTTGATTCAAAAAGTGTGAATAAACCGCTAATAGAATATACATGTCATGACGTCTTGCATTTAAGTAAGTGGTTTGAGACTAGTATTTAACTAAAGCGTGGCTATTGGCTTCACCGCACTGTCGATCCACGTCAATCCCTCTGAAAGGAAGTCGACAAATCATTAAGGGTACTATGAAGCTGGGCGTCCAAGGTCAAGAAGCGAGTGATCGATACGGGCGACACTAACACGCACGCCTATAGCGCCTCATCGCTCCTACGCGCAGGACGTGTAGTGTTTCCGTCGTAACGTTTTAGTGTGTTAATTAGATCTGTATTACGGTAATCTTATTAAACGCGATAAAAGTCCACAGATCAAACTACCTGCGCATAATCGTACTTCTCTCTTACCGCTTAAAGAAACTGCATCGGCCAGCTTTAAAAATGCTATACTTGACCACTTTCACGAATCTTTTTCTCCATTAATACACTTATATGATAAAAGTAAAAATATAGGGACATAGACAATAGTTTTTTTTTATCCGTTCTGGCGAAACTTCGTATTTCCAATACTCTGGTTTTACGAGCAAACAACGATTTCACAGGAAACGTTTCAGTACATAGGATCCTTTAACAAAGCTCGGGCCCAACTCTGCCAACGTCCACTTAGCAAGTCTTGTTCCTGGAGGCGGAGTTATAATTACGTAAGAACATACGCACACTTGACAAACTAGGTTAGACAACAGCCACTCAGGCGAGGAGCTAATGCGATTTATAACTGCCGCGAAAGCAATTAACGAACAAATCCGCAAGAAATTCCATTGGAACGACGAGCACAGCTGGAGGTTGACGAACTTTCGACTAAGCGCATTGGAAAAAAAGAAACTAGAGCGAATAATTAAAACCCTTTCACCAAGCGGATGTGGGGACGTTTATTTTCATCTGCGGTGTGCTTTAATCAACGTTGTTGTCGCAGTTCTGGTTCTGTATTCTAAATTATGAAATTTTATCTCTAAATACTCGAAAAAACATGGCGACTCTTCGGACACTTTCCAAGTAGTGGCTGTCTTGACAAGTGTTATCAATATGCACGCGACGAAGAAACTGGCCCGGCGAGAGGTTCCCGTCCAGCCGCCGGAATGACTCAGTCTATTGTAGGCTATTTACGGTTAGTTTAGCACTTTTAAAAGCCATACTTAAGGTCTACCCTTCTTCTCATTTTGTATCCTTCCGCGACATGTAAAATTAACTTTATTCATGCGCCAGTTAAGGTTGAAGTAAAGCAACTACCTATGGAGCACTGCAACAGACTATACTACGTGAATAACTCATTTTTAAAAAAAGTAGCACAGGCACCATAATAATTGTCAGAAAAGTGCGATTTATTCTGTAAACGAAAGAACTACACTATAAAATATTTTACTAAAATACATTTTTTAAATGTAAAACAATAATCGATTAAAATAGTCTGTATTTTTTAACCAAATTTGAGTATATTTCCTTTCTGGATGCTTCAGAAAGCAGAATTTGCACGAAAATCTTAGTCATGGAATATCATCATAATGTTTACTATGATAGTGTGTAAGAAAATTGTAATAATAATGTAGGAAATAAATTTTATAGTTTATTTTGTGCATAAGTTTGTCACAAACATTTATGTCTGGAACTCCAGTAAACAAAGTTAATAATAAAATTGATATGATACATCATTACTACGATTTCATTACACATGATCACAGTAAATATTATGACGATCTTTCTCGAAGATTTTTTTTTAAATTCTGCTTTCCAAAGCATCCAGAACGAAAATGCGCTTAAATTTTGTTAAAAATGCGGACGATCGATTAATTTTTTAAATTTAAAAATTATATTTTAGTAAAATATGTTATAATGTTGCATATATATATATATATATAATTCTTTCATATAAAATATAAATCACACATTTCTGACATTTTTTATGGTATCTGTAATAATTGTTTAATGGGTTCTTCACATTGTACAGTGCTTAATAGGCAGTTGCTTCACTTGAACCTTAAGTTGTTGTTAATTACAATCATGTCGGACGATGCCGCTGGTCGGCGGGTTTACCCAGGGATCTGCCGTTTCCACCGCCCTTGCATTCCGACGCCGCTCCTTATTCACCTCGCTTTACTGTCGTCGGCTCTGAAGAGCCTGATATTAAAATCCGCTTAAATCTCTCTACTCCACACCCCCCTCTTAATATTCCAACCACGAGGGTACACCCGTACGCGGTAGACAATCCGGTCTCTTCGCTTCTTTCTTGATGAATATTTTCTAAATATCAGCCGTATTGTACCCGACATAAGTATAGATTGTTTATTCGGCTAGCGTATTTATATTTGCATTTGCGCCACGGCATGTATTTTACCGCCCGAATCAACGTACTTTGTGGGGCTAAAAACTACGTATTTTTACGTTAACGCCTGCGTTAACTCAGAGGTCATGGTGACTCACCGTTCACCGGGCGTTAAACTCAACTGTTTAAATTTTAGCGGCAGCGTTTGAGAAACCGAAGTTACACACACGCCGTTGATTAAGCTTTTCCGAAAGCATTATTAAATTCTTTATCGAAATTATTTTTATTCTCTTGTCGTAGGATGGTATCCAAGTATAGAATAGTATCCAAGAATAGTAATGACTTAAGTCAACACAGATAAAGGGGCAAT
Source organism: Dryococelus australis (assembly GCA_029891345.1). Taxonomy (NCBI): domain Eukaryota; kingdom Metazoa; phylum Arthropoda; class Insecta; order Phasmatodea; family Phasmatidae; genus Dryococelus; species Dryococelus australis. Next base: position 72,913,608 of record CM056996.1, read on the forward strand.
AATTACTTACTTGTCGGACGAAACCCATTAGAACAAACACATCGGTAATAAGGGTGAGAACAGATGAGTTTCACAATTGTATATCAAAATAAGTCCACAATCACCGTCCTCCATAGGTATAGGCTATTCACGGTAAAATGAGCACTTTTGAAAGCCCTCTCATTCGGAATAATAGTCAATAAATTTATTTTATTTTAGCCTTAGACGTTAAATTCCGAGTGCTGTGGAATATACACACTGTGTTTATTGCTTACATGGTAATATTTATTCAAAAACGTGATTACAAGATAAGATATGGCTGAAAGGAAAAAGTAACTAGGGCCTCAAAAGTGCTCACTTTACCGTTAACAGCCTATAGTCGCTAGAGAACTGAAAAATTCGCGAGTTCAATGACCAGCAGGCTAATATTACAGATGTATGTACATATATATATATATATCGATGTCAACCATACATTGGTTGTCTGCTGTCGCAGTGGATGGCGACGATTGGACCACCGTTCTCCAGGAAGCGTCAAACACAGTGTGGACCAATGGCTACAGTTATATAAACACATGGTTTTTTTTTTTCTAGCCTGTCCCAAAACGAATTCGCGAATTCTTCAGGTGTCTAGTAGTCGCGGAACACGGCGCAAACGAATTAAGGTGACGTGAGTTAACAGCAACGAGCAAACACAGCTACGCATTCGGTCAACACGTCCCATTGGTTCCTTTAGGTATAGGTATGGAACTAAGATCCGGAGATCTGTGGCCAAGATGTGTGCACATCTTCACCTATTTATCTGATATTTTGTAACGCGAAAGTGTTACAGCATTCGTAATTACCAACACACATTAACTGTTCTGCCTGTATGATGCTTGAAATGAGATGCAATGTGTTAGAAATCCATCGTTTTTTGACGAAACTGTTAAACGTGCCCCCAAAATGTTTACCCACGAAAAGACATCATACCCCAGATGAGGAAGGAATGGCACCGTCAAGTTACCACGCAACGCATGCCGTAAATATTTTAGATCCCTCCAATATAGTTAAAAACGGATTTTTCACACTACTGTATCTTAACACCTACTAACCAGGCATGAGTCGAAAACTACGATAGGAGCTTGTACAGGCAGCACTAATAAAACGCTGCACGCCAGTTAATAAGCCCTGCGCGTAGCGGCGATGACGCTCTTACAACGCGTGCCAGTGTGACCCTTATAGCTCCCGCGCATCTCGGCCCAAAAACGGAGAAAAAACGATTAGGCAGGCAAGACCCTTAAGTACGTAGTACATGGGAATGTATTTTAGAAAAATTCCATATAGCAGATCAGGAGCGTCACACAATAAGACTGTTATAGGCACACAGTAAGCAGTCACTACCATGACAGCTATCAAAGCCACGAATAAGATTTTTAAATTGGATGGTTATGCACGGAAATGCATAAAGGGAGCTCCTAACAGAAGTGCCCTCCAAACCAGCACCGGGTCTGCTACCTCGCAACACTAGCATGACGCCCCAGTGTGCACGGACACCAAGGATCCTTCTAATGTGTATCTGCGTTACTGCTAAACATACATCAGTTTTATTATTTTGCGTGCGATGCATTGTGGCTCACCGCATTTTCCACGTACAACGATCAATTTTTTATCAAGGGCTGCTTCTCATCTTTCCGAAGCTAATATTGCCTCCGGCTTTCGTGTGCTAAGAGCGTATCCGTTATTTACCAACCAACGCCACCTCTCCTTTTACTCTTTTCTTTCCCTTCTCATATATGTCACACACACGGGATTATTCTGCCTACGATGTTCACCCCAAATATATCCCGAACCACTGATGGTATCGACATTGATTTAGAATTCGTAATTGGCACTACGGGGCTCATAAGACGCAACGTTTACGTTGTTCCGAGATGTAATTAAGTAATAAAATATGGATTTCAGCTTTGATTTTTAGAATAGGAATATACCAATTTCCCCCGATAACATAAAATGTTATTAAGCGGCGAGATCAATGACGTGATCAATTTCAAAATTCGACGAGCACTTTTTTGAGATATTAAGGGTGTTAACATGTGTATGCATTTGACTGTAGCTGTGGCCTGTCATTAATTTCATTAAGTAGCAAATTTAATTTAATTTTTATTTATTTAAATAAAATTAAATAAGATCAGTAATGGCCAATAGCCGGGTACTGATGCAATTTAATTTTGTTCTGTTCTGTAGCTGTGGCCTTGCGTGAAACTCTCATGGAATATCGTACGGAAACTCGGGAGAAAATCTCTCCCCTTTTGCAGTGGCCATTGGTTTGACTACAGTCCCGAACCATGAACGTGTCAGGGAATCAGACCTACGCCGTGAGAGAGCGGTATGAACCGCGGACGTGGGCGAGAAGGAAGCCATCAGCGCGAAGCCGGTCGTCTTTCAAACGTGGCTTCGGCGACGCGGTGTTGACTAAAACGCAACACAAAACAATGACATGTAAAATGTGATGGTGGTGGCTTGAGGGGGGGGGGGGGACGTGTGGAACAAAAGCGGGGACGCTTTGTAGCACTCACCGGTGTGGCGGGGAAATATATCTCGGGTGCTGGAAATTCAGAAGGCGCAGACCGGGCGGGGAAGACTGGAAGCGGGTCGGAAACACCGAGAGAGACGTGCCCCACATGAGCAAGTGCCCGCGGCGAGATGATTCCGATACGTGCTACGTCGGATAGAGGCAGGGCGCATACGAGTAGAGAGCAGTGTTGCCGGCCCTACCACATGTCAATGCAGGAGATTGAACAATGAAAAAACAGTATATTGCAGTACGTTGTGGTGCGTCCTACTGAGGACTGACACCAGACAATATAAATATTCTGTTTGCAGCACAGGCGACTCCGCCTGTGCAAGATGAGCCTTTTAAGACTGGATGGAGTGCTCAACATCAAAGACGGATTTCTTCTTAACCGTCTTCATATAAAACTCAATAACTCACAAGAGTGCAACACTTTACAATCATAACGTTATATTAAACGGGAGAGTTTGCTGCTATTTAATTATGCCACAGCCACTTTGTTAAATATCAATATAATGTGTCTCCGACGTAAACGCTTGGAACCAGTTCACCTTGATCCTTGTTGCCGAAGGCTGCGTCTCCTCGCGTATCGGTACACCTCTCTCGTGGCCATTCTTAAGAGGTTTGGCGTCTGGTCCCGCGACGAACCTCGCGCTGGCCTATATCGGCGCGTTGTTTGAAGTATCGCCATACTGTTTACAGTCTACAGTTTGTCGCGATCCCTGGCGTCCTGATTCCCCGCTGACTGTGTTATTAGGTTCACGCGAGCGTCGATGGCTAGCTCACACCACAACAAGTAGATTTAAATTGCTAAATTTAACTTTCCAGTTAATATAAAATATGTTTTAAAAAATGTTAGTAATACACACTTGTTCATTCAAAGATAACCAGGAAAAAAAATGTTATTCAAATACAAATATATGTAAGCCTACTCACAAAAAATAGCTGAGAACAACTCAATGCGTATGACCTGTCCCATGACCCCAATAACGTTAGTCATCTTCACAATCAACAACACTTCAGAACATTGTAAACAAAAAATATACATGAGGGGGAAGGGAAGTTCCTTTTGAGATGGTAGTATATTCAATGTCACAAGAGTTCCTCAATTTATTGTAATCTGACATGATTGAATATTTAGTCGTGTGTTGCAGGTTTCTGAATTTAAAAAAATACAATATGTCAATGTAGATGTGTGCAAATTGACATTGTAATATTGTTTAGTTGAAAATCGGTTATGAAAGGGCAAAAAACAGTAGATCTGCATAATTTTTTGAATTTCAGCAGTAGATTGCTATAAAAACAGATCTACTGCGAAATCAGTAGACCTGGCAACACTGGTAGAGAGTTGTAGCTTAAGGCTACAACGAGAGATCCTTATCAGATTAATTTATTTACCGAAGCAATCCGAAGTAGGTTCTGCTGTAATGCCATCTTTATAACACAGTAAACGACTCATTCTCAGTTTATATGGTGGTGTTGTAGATACCTCGCCAGTTATTCTTCTTATCTATATTGTAATTTAACTACGTTTTCTGTCCAATATTATTGATGCTTCTCATATCCACAGTTATTTCTTAGCATAAATACATTTGAGCGAACATAAACTGTAATCGTGAAGGTAAAACACTACATTACAACCCGTTGTGTGCATTACATTCGTGAAAATACACGTGACGCGAATAAACAGACGTGAATGCCGCTTACACAAAGCAGTCTGTGCTACCACCATCATTATTAAAATATGTAAATCAATCATGAGTGCATAAAATATCTACAGAGAGTAACTAACTTATCGATTATTGTATATCTTAGCTATGTGAATGTAATATATACTTTGTTTAAATATGTAATAATTGTTTTAAATGCCGAAGTTGTAACACCGTAGAAACTGGACTTCGGGTATCTTCGGTAAGGTCACAGCATTTCGACGAGAGATGGCGCACATTGACGAATCTCTCATGCAGCCGATGGTATTTCCCGTCTGCCTTATCGCTGGCAACGAACCGTGGACAACCTCCGTGACTACTGCTATAGGCTGTTCACGGTAATGTGAGCACTTTTGAGGCCCTAGTTACTTTTATATTTCAGCCATTTTTTTTAAAATCCTTTAACCACCTTTTTAAATAAATATTGCCATGTAAGTAACAACAATGTGTGTAGATTCCACTGCACTCAGAAGTTAATGTCCACGGCTAATATAAAATATATTTTTAATTTTTATTCCAAATGGGAAGGCTTTCGTAAGTGCTCACTTTGCCATGAATAGCATATAAGGATGTTAAACAGCTCGTACACGTACGATACGTACCCGTTCACACGAGTGTATACAGTTTGTACGAGAATATATCAATTAAATGGTGGTTTCAAGCAGTCATGTTTGTCTACATGTCACAGAAGCATATTTGGGATTTAAAAGACGGTTAAGTCCATGTGAATTAACAAAGATTTCACCTTGTTTAGATACCCAAAGACTTCGCCGTTTTAAAGTAATTCGTGTTTTACTAACAAAATTATATTTACCGATACCTGACGGGCACTGTTGCGGCTATTAAAGCGAGTGAGTGAAGATATTTAGGCGGCTCTTAACAGCAAGGTCTTGAGAGCCAATGTGGGTGATTGTGGCGAGTATGGAGCCGCGCGGGAACGAAGGGTCAAGTAACACGGGAGATCCCCGAGAAAACACGCCGACCGACGGCATTATCCGGCACGATTAGGGTATTAAAGGGAGGGGAAGATTCTAGGGATAGATACATTACAGTAGTACTGTAATAAAATTTATCTTCAATTACAACTTCATAACTGTGTGACTCGCTTATAATAATTTTAGACCATATGTCGTAAGTATGTTTTCATCTTCTTTTTAATGACTAACATGCAGGCGAAGTTTGTCGAGTTAGATACATTCTGTATGCGTATGTGGGTTTATGTGCGTGTATATGTGAACACGTACATGTACATACAGGTTTGTATATTCATGTTTGCATATACATGTTTTCATATACATATATACGTATATATAATATCTTAACCATTTCATACCCACTTTAATTTAAGGCATCAGGTGTTCCAACCAAAAATTTTGATGATGCGTGCTGCATTATCCCTTATAAGAAATTATTCCTTTTAGTGTCATAACAGAAGAGTCAGGGTCATTACTGAAAACGTTTCATTATAGACGTAATACATTTCATGTTTCTGTGCAAATATTTGTAACTGATGGATAATAGGTGTTGCCTGGTTGTGATTAAAATGTGAAAATGAGTTGATACATAAAATTTTATATTATGTAAATTTTTGCATAAATATGAATTAGTAGTTCATATATTATGTCTGTAACGATGGATAACGCAATATCTAAGCTTCTATTGTCGCATTTTTTAATAAATCCTAAATTTAAATTAGGAATAAATAAATATAAAATTCAATATGGCGGATGACACTGGCTCTTTAAGTCGACACTAAATTTGTTTCTTTGTCACAGCCAATGAGCTGTAGGCTATACGTTCGGATAAAATTATATGAGCCAATTACGACCTAGACCAGTAAGACGGCTTGCGGAACATTTACCCACAGGTAAGATCATTAGTCACTGAGCTTCGCAGTGTGCAGTAAAGATCAAAAATTAACCTACACGTGCGTAATGTACACAATTGTGTACACTGGGTTACTTCATAGGTGAATCAAAATATTTAATCTCCGCTTCTAAAGTATTGGAAATATATTCAAAGTACAACTTATCTGTTTATTTATAAGGGAGTTGATCTCTCTGTGGAAAATAATCCGTGATATCTAAGTACCAAGTCTGCTAAGAGACCTTTACATAGCTCATTTACCTTAACATGTATACCTTAATTTGGCCTTGTATACAACCTGCCCTGTAAAATTCGTATTAATCACTACTACGTTAAATTTAACATATCCGGGTAGCTGAGCTGAACAATTTGTATGTGTGGGTACAACCCCGCCGCCCTACAAACACACATCCGCGCGCGCGCGCGCACACACACACACACACACGTACGTATAACCAACAACTATGTGTAACTGTAAGTACGAACATAAGCGTTCAGTCAGAATTCAATGAAAAATACCCAAAGGTCGGTTTTTTTAATATTAGAAACTAGCGCCGAGACAAACAATACCTACATTCACTACTTGACCAAAACATTATACTAGGTATTGTAACATTTGAAGCCACTCCATTTTTTGTATTGCCGTGTATCTCCAAATTGAAAATTTACACTATGGTATGAATTAATATAAACTTCAGCATTTCTATCCCTACTCTCTAAGCATTTCAGGTTTTAAGACGCAGACACTGGCGAATATGACTTCATGATATATAATAGGGAGAGGTACGACAAAAAGCAAAGGTCGATATTTGAAACAATGAACTATATTTATAAATGGGCGTTCACGAAGTATTCGTGTAGGGTCATTCAAACGTGACTGAGTACGTCAAAAACGAGCATGGCAGAAGGGCTACAGCCTAAGTTACTAGATCTCGGTGGCGAGACAGAAAGAAACCACATAGGTAAAGTATACACTAATAAGACCAGATCAGAGTAATGAAGGCATATAGGCGGCTGCATACCAGAATTAACTATAAGAGAGTGGAAGGAATCTTACGAACAGGACGAAAAACAATTCGTATTTGCAAAAAAAAAAAAAAAAAAAAAAGGAAACGGGACACCTTCTGAAGTAATGATGATCAGCGAAAATAATTAAGACTGAAGAATAATTACCGTAACTCTCATAATTTAAGGTTCCATGATATCTCCCGGTATTAAAGTCTCAAAAAACCTTTACAAATTAACTACGAAAAAAAAATTAACGGTACTAGCAAAGTATAACCGACCGCTGTTGCTGTAATTAGAAACTTCGAAAGAAAGCTGAATTTGCGTAAAGACGGAATATAAAGCGCAAAGATAAAGATAGCGCGACTAATTGGTCTAATCGCTACAATGTCTGGCTTTAGTGGATGGAAGGCCCCGGATTTTATTCCCGGCGGGGTCGGGGATTTTCAATGCCGTAAATGTTCTTGATGATCCTGTGAGCGAAGACAGAATTACCATTCCACCCTCGTAGTGGAAAAAAAAAAGTAAAGGCGAACCGTAAGAGAATGATTTCACTTCACCATTAGCATGATGAAAATTTCGTCTCCCTAACGCGTCTCGTCGCTAAGCAACGCAGGGTCATCGGTATCACTAAAGGTATGGCCGATATCTACTTTACAGCAATGCCCCGATACGTACTGGATACATCGATACACTATGTCACGTTCGTAAATTATACGAGATATATGGCAACATGTGAATATTTGTAAATCAATATCGCAAATACCGCACAAATTCATGACATCGGTGATATCATGATCGTAGGTGTTAATAGATTACCTGCTCACCTGCTTTATTTTTCTACTCATCCTTATGTAACAATACGCTGTTCTCAGTTACTCAAGAACTGTTGAAAATCTTGCTTAAGGTCTACTTTTACATTTCTGTTATCCTTCTCCCGAGTGTAAAATTAACATTGTATTTGGCTTGTTCACTTTATACGTGCATCATCCAAGAGAAACTGCGAAATTGTTACGAATGTAAATTTCTTAATAGTATGCAAATTCACTCTTTAATGGGCATAAAGTAAGAAGCACCAACTCAGCTGGCCATAAATGCAAACACTATACTCGCAATCAAGTAGGGGAATCACAATAAATTATGATGGAAGAAACTATTGGTATTTATGTTTAAATTATTTTTAATTGCACATTTCATGTACCTTAATTTCGGTTATAAGAACAATAATTTTCGTGGATAAAATGGATTAGTATACAATAAATTATTTTTAATGTTTGTACACTTAATTACAAATATTTAGTTAATCCTACCAGCGCAATTATGATGGTCATGCGTGATGAAAATTTTATGCAAGATGTGTTTTGTGAAGAATGCGAAATGGCATTATGCGAAGTTTTGATTAGAAATTAACTGTTATTAATTAAGTATTTAAATGATTACAAATAACTAAGTTCAGCGAAATGTCTTACAGTGTTATAAAATAAATAAATTTTTCTTTCATATGCAACACATATCTTACTTTTCTGACAATTCTAGTAGCGCGTGTACTACTTTTGGACAAGTTCTGCATTCTCTACAGTCTGAGCCAGTGCTCCATTAGAATACACTCTACTTCTAGCTATCATGACCTGCAGTACCTAAGTATCCCAGCATTCAGCTCAAATGTTTTCGGAAAACGGTGGGAAACGAAAATCAGAATGGCTAAACCACAGATTGAACACAGGTCCTGCAGAATGAGCCCTGGCCCCCTTCCCTCCTCCGTGTTTTTCTATCGTGCCACCTCGCCTGGTACGACCAGAGGCCTGCACACCAGTTCGGTGTTTTGAGCTTTGCGACGATGGGGCACTTGATGCGCGTGCTAATATCGTCCTTATCGCCCTCATTTCTTATGAGCCTGAAATCCAGAAAATATCTACAGAGAGGACCGATCAATGGCAAACGATGTTCAAAGAAAAAGGTGAGACCATATCTTAAAATACGCGAATAAGCATAGCATTCTGCACATCAAAATCCCCTGTTTCCTTCAAAACTTTGAAATTCGAAATATCAGAGCACTGCTGTCCAGATGTTTTACACTAAAATAAACTGGCGCATTTTATCAGTAACCAAAAATAAATGCAAGATTACTTATAAAATCCTCAACAAAAAAACACCTTACATCGTATGTTTTAGCTGACCTGTTTTTACTTCACTTCTTACTTGCCCGCTTCGCAGGGGTAATCTCCCCGACAGCCTTTCTTTACATTCAGCTATAGGCTGCTCTCGGTAAAATGAGTACTTTTGAAAGCCCTGCTTACGATCTACTTGTATGCACGTTGTGTACTCTTTCGCCTTATGTAAAATTAACATTGCCACGGGCCTCAGCACTTTATTTGTGCGTCGGTCATGTGAAACTGTAAAATTATTTAAAAAGTTAATATTTTAAAAATTTGCTTATTTTTATACTTCTATGCATTAAAATGTGAGAAAGGGAAAGAGATCGTTTAAGTTATCACAAATGGTTACCTAACACTTTTTATTCGAAGTTAAGATATGGGACTACTTTCCATCCTTCGTTATCGACTTTACTGGCCGCATGTCACTCAGTGCACCCATTAAAGTATACGCAGGCAGGGGCAGTGACTTTTTTCTAAGGCTGATTTCAAAAGTGCTCATTTTATCATCAACAGTCTTTAATAAAGTTGCGCTAGCTTTTGGGCATGCTATGCTTGAGCAACTATGTTAACGTCGCCCAACATGTCATCCCCCAAAGGCACTAGCGACGTTAACAAGCATGAATACTCCATCTACCGCTGCCAAAACTCCAGTCGCAAGAAACGCCGCCCACCTCAAACACCAGATGTCACATTTTCGCCTTGGTTTTCCTGCGCAACACCGCTCCGAGCGCTGTCCTCGCTTCTCATTCTCGAAGAAAACATCCCACTCTGTACGAAGATTTCCAACAACTCGGGAACGACCGCAGTTTCCGCTTGGAGAAAACAGCCACATCAAAGACGCTTTCCACCACTCCACCCTCCCCCCCCCCTTTTCCGTCCCTTCACAACCCCTCGCTCCAGACGTGATTACACAACTTCTGCAGCGGCTCGAAATTTCGTTTCAGTCCTCCTCAAAGCAATCCACTCCCTGTCCCCTCGGAGCCCGCCAACATCTCGTCTCCACGGAGCCATAAAACATGTCATAAGGTATACGTTAAAAAAAAAAAAAAAAAAAAAACACACAATGTCCTTAACACTTCCCTTCTCTTTCCCTCAAGTGTCATATCACCCCAGTTGCCTTACAACGCAATCTTACAACGGAAGACTTTTGGGCACAATCTGCCACGGTTAGAAGAAATCCAAGTTTCCACACTCAAGGTTCAGTTTATTTTAAATTTGTTATTATGATACTTTGGATGATATGCTGTACACATTCACAGCCGGAAAAAATGGAGGAACTATATCCGAGTAATTGTTAATGTCTCGGCTTACTCCCGCATCATTTGCTTAAAGTTCACAAAAATTACCGGCAAGTTAACAACAGAACGTCATATTGGTCAATTCTGAATTACACGTGAAACTTAAACATGGCGACATAACGCATTTTGAAGCTACTACGGGTATGCGTACACTGGTGACTACAGTCCATTCACGATTTCTTCGGCCTTTTTGAATCATACATTCGAAAAATCTCCATGTATGACGTGTTTAGTTATTTCGTAAATAAGCCCTGTATCACAAGCGTTTTATACTTGTGTACATAAGTTACTTTTTTTTTCATGTTAAATTGAAATATTACTAATATCTTATCTATAAATTATAACGCTTCATTAACAAATAATTTGAATTAAAAACAGGGAGAAAATAGGTATGTTGGTAACATCTAGTGAGAAACAGTTCTTATATCAAAATATTATTACAATTGAGTGCGGACGAATGTGGTACTTTGTCCATCTGGTGTAATTCTCCAGACTATTTAAGCTTAGTTTTCACGAGGCGGAGGAATATCCTGGAAGTAGAACATTAGCAGGGCTTCAGGAAGGCTGAAGTAACCGTGAATGGATTATAATGGTCGTTAATAATCTATCAATCCCAATATCCTGTTGCAGTGAAGAATCGTGAAGTGTAATAGCAGAGTTAGAAGGTCCGACACATTTGGTAGCAGCTGTGAACGCCGCAGTGGTTAGCAATTCGCAAGACGTACAGCGTGGAATAAGCAGGCCTGCTTCTACAAGGCACAGATTCATGGCTGCTGCTCTTTCGTGGTGTAACACTTACGTCTGTGTGCGCAATAAGACGAGGGTTTTTTTTTTTAGTAGTGATTCATGATAGGGGCTGTAGCTTATGGTAGAGCAAAGGTGGTTGATTGACTGTACGACTGTCTGGGATAAAGTCGAGTTATTATTGTAATAACAGAACATTGCGATTGCAAGATACCGTATAACATTACTAGGTTTGTCCCACCTTGCGTTGAGGCCGGAGGCTGTTGTACATGGCGGTCGGCACAGCTGGTCTCTGGAAGGGTTCATCACGTCCGGCACTCCGTGTTGTTCTATATCGGCGTTGTATGGTGCAATCTGGTCTCATTACTGGTTAGTAGCGGGGGTTCCTGTTCTACTGTAATTTGGCTTGGCACGCCTCGATTGCGGCAACCACTGTCCCGGTTTCTACTTAATGTGAGAGGGCGTGTTCAGGCGACGATGTAGTAATTAAAAGCGCCTTCACGCCAATGCGACAGTCGTGAACCGTTACAGCCACGTGGCAAAACCAACACTACTTATTTAATGATAGAAAAAAAAGAGTAACAATCAAAAGATAATTCAACTGAGTTTGCCGAAATTCTTCACCTCATCCAGGCCTACTTAAATTTTATGTAATGTTCTGAAACATGATATAGGATGTTCACGGTAAACTGAGCACTTTTCAAAAGTCTTGCCTAAGATCTAATTGTATGCGCGTTGCGCATCCTTCCGCCACATGTAAAATTAACATTGAAGTCGGCCAACTAACACTGTGAAAATATTAAAAAGAAATGTTTTAACAAATTTCCTAGTTCTTACTCTTGCACTCATTAAAAACAAATCAGAGGAAATAAACTCAGTATTCAAAAATGTATACCTATAACTTTTACTTCTAAACTGCTTTCTCTTCGTCGTAGGCTGTTTACGGTAAAGTGAGCCCTTATGAAAGACCTTTAATTTGGAAAAATAGTCAATAAATATATTTTAAACTAACCTTAGACGTTAACTTCCGAGTGCGATGTAACATACACACTGTGTTTATTACTTACATGGCAATATTTATTTATAAAGATGGTGAAAGGAAAAAAAATGGCTGAAAGGAAAAAGTGACGACTTCAAAAGTGCTCACTTTACCGTGAAAGGGCTATACCAGCTTTACTGGGTGCATGCCCAGTCAGTGTGCCAGTTAAAATACATGCAGGTAGAAGCAGTAACAGTTTTATTTCAAAAGTGCTCAATTAACTGTGCACATTCTATATCAAGTAAGGTTTTTTTTAAATAACAATACCAGTTTGATTACACATCGTTAGGAGAAATTTTGGTTATTGATTTTTAAAACTTTAAACCAATATATATTAAGGATTGCCAATTTACTGGAAATGAGATTTTAAAACATAGAAAGTTAGACGTTACATCATTGAGGGATAAAGTGGCTGCGCATCACGTTTAGTTGAAATCGCTTCAAAATAATTCCTGAAAGGAGAAGTGAAATTTTTTTGGGGGGGGGGGGGAGACGGAGGAGGAGAGGGATGGGGTGTGAGGTACGCACACACCGGTAACGTATTTCAAATAATTTCTTTTACTACGAAGAACTTTGCGCATGTGCATAAATATCATTAAAACTCGCCTTACTCAATCCCTTTATATTCCACTTATCAGCAATGTTTACTCCAAGAAATGTACCACACAGTTCACATCTCGCGGCACGATTAAAAAAATATCAGCGTTATTTTTCCACGGCTAAACGAAACGCTTCAATTATCGTTAACTACTAACATTTCGCAACGTTGAAAATTGAAATAATGAAATAATAATAATAATAATAATTATTATTATTATTATTATTATTATTATTATTATTATTATTATAGTCCGTGCATGGTTACTTCTAACTTTCCTGAAGCCCTGCTCATGGTCTAATCCCCCGCCCCATGAAAACAAAGCTTACCCGAGTCTAGTCAATTGCACCAACAGGACAACGCACTGCATTTGTGAGTACTCAATTCAATAATAGTTCGCATAATAACTATTTATTACTACGCATTACCAACACACACATTCTTTCTCTGTTTTTATTCGTATTAATTCTACATGGAATATTGTATTTTATAGAAAAAAATTAATAAAACTTCTGTTCGACCAAAACTAAGATACTTTTCACTGAAGCATATAAAAGGCTTGTGCTTGTGCGATACATTAAGGAAACTATAAACCCTTCATACATGGGGTGATTTTTTAAAAGGTTTGATTAAAAAAAAGTGTGAAGTTACCGTGCACTGGATACAACAGTCCAATACGGTGTTTGTGCGAGTTTCATCGGTGCGTTTGTTTTATTTGTGTAGGTAGATAACTAGCCTGTGTCGTCTCCGGTGTGTTTGCTGGTCACACACACACACCACACACACACACACACACACACACACACACACACACACACACACACACACACACACACACACACACACACACACACACACACACACACACACACACACACACACACACACACACACACACACACACACACACACACACACACACACACACACACACACACACCACACACACACACACACACACACACACACACACACACACACACACACACACACACACACACACACACCACACACACACACACACACACACATATATATATGTTTTTTTCGTACACATATAGTCCCTATAGTATATTAGTTTTCCACATTTAACTTGCTGTCCTGTTTTATTTGACTCGATTCCTCCATGGAATCTTGTGGCTTTGTACATATAACACACACTTGACTAAAGCATACCTGGCTAGTAAAACTGCTGTGTTTAACTACGTTTCTTTGTTGTGTTGTCACACTTAGTTCCTACTTATTTTCTCAGTGTTGTCCTATCTTTTTCAAGCAAGTTTCTAGCCTGTGTTGTTTTCTAAGTGTTATCTGTTGATCATATATTTATCTTAATTAGTTGCTTTTCTGTTAATTTTTTTTACTGTATTCCGTTTTGGAATTTTACAATGTCCTATACAAATTTTTATTTTCTCGTCCTTAGATTACTTGTTTATTTAAGCATCTTTCTCGTGCTCAATCCTATTTTCCATGACAGACATCGGCATCGCAATGGTGATGTCCAAAAATATTCATATAGTCCATTCACGACTGGAAGAGACTTAAGGAAACCAACTTTAGAAAAAACACGATAGCCATTAGCTGCATGGATGGTTAGCAAAAAAAAAAAGTGGCGGGAGCGGGTACAGTACCTGCACCCGCCACTTTTTTTTTACTAGCTATGCTTACAGCTAATGGAAAGGATGTTTTTTCAAAAGTTGGTTTTCATAAGTCTGTTCCAGTCGTGAAAGGACTATAGTTAGTCCAACACAGCCACAGCAGGTGAGCGAGTGTAGCGTGGGAGCCGCGGCCTCCAAAGTTCGGAATTGGTGCGGTTGGCTACGCAGGAGTTCGTCACTTGCGGCCGCGCGCGCCGTCAATGTCGGCGGCGCGGTGGTCTGCAATGCCGCGGAATTTCATTACAACACGCATAACTCACTCCGGCTAGAGAAAGAGAGAGAGAGATAAGGGGGGGGGGGGAGTGGCCTGTGTCCCCAGGGGCCTGCGACAGGAGTCGGTCCAGCGACGATCGCCCCCCCCCCCCTTTAACACTTTCGTGCTCGGTCGAGGGAAGAGGCTGGTGGGAAGGGGGATATTTATCCTGGACAAAGTTGGATGGCGGAAACGCGGCCGTACCGACGTCGGATATGAAGCCGCGGGCGGGCGGAGGGATGACCATTGTTTCGGCGTTCACGTCGGACGAATAGTTCCGCAGACCGCAACGAGGACTGGGCGGGACCTCAGGCGCAAGGCATGGGGAGTTTACCAGGGGCCGTTCATACAGTTCGACGTGCAACCACTGGGGAAGAACATACAAGAACGACTTATAGAAGTTTCGTGGTTAACTACGCGCGTTTTAAGTCGACCTTCCAAAAAAAAAACCTCTCCTCAACTGCACAGATAAAAGCTGTTCACGATAAAGTGAGCACTTTTGAAATCAACCTTGGAAAAATGTCACTGCCCTTGCCCGTGCATATTTTAACGGGCGCAATTAGTGACGTGTGTCCGGTAAAGTTGATAATGATGGAAGGGAAAGCAGTTCCACATATTAACGTCGAATAAAAAGCGTTAGGTAACCATTTGTGATCACTTAGATCATTTCTATCGATTTCTGTATTTTTCTAATGCAAATAAGTGTAAAATTTATCAAATTTGTACAATATTTACTTTTCTAATAATTTCACAATTTCCCTTGCCCGGCGCATGAATAAAGTGAAGAGGCCCATGGCAATGTTAGATTTACGTAAGGCGGAAGAACACACAACATGTAAAGAGAAGTGCTCATTTTACCGCAAGCAGCCTACATACTTAACGTAAACACTGATTTCACATTGTCGCCGGCGAATTCTCACAGTTCTGTAGTTCTGTCTTAACATTTTACTAAAATATGTCTCGTTCTGATGTCAATGTAATTGTTTTACACACATTGCTATAATAAATAGGCTAGTGTCTTAAACAGTTTATCGGTGGCCTTTAACAGAAGCCGTCTAACGCATAGTACGTATAGTGCAAAGTAAAAGCAGAAAACAAAGATAAAACCCAAACAATTTTCGAAAATATTTTGTTTAACCGTAAACTACCTTTAGCTACGGCATTCGCCCTGCGTCAACGTCGGGGTGCGTTTGTAATTCGGGTCTACGTAAACGGGGGGGGGGGGGGGAGGGATATTTTGAGGTTACCTTGTGGTTGCCGACATACGTAACGGAATAAATGCACTGAAAGAAATCGCTCGCAAATTTACCACATCAATATAAAACTGTAATAAAAATTTACTACTAACAGAAAAGCTATTTTTTCGCGATGCATTGACATGGTTCCATAATTTTTCACAACTCTTGAAGAAAAAGTTACAAGGTCAGTGGAATTACTATTTCGGATACTATTAATAAGTAACATACTTATTCTATAGGTGTTTGATAGGTACACTGTTACAAGCGTTTCCAGTGTGTCTTCATACAGGAAGTTACGTGGAAGGACACTGTATGAGAACAGTTCACTATTTCAAATTTCAATAGTACGTTTACTGGTAGTAACTGCGGTGGTGTAGTGGTAAGACTACTCTGCCTCCTCCTAAGCGAACAGGGGTTCGATTCCCGACGGGGTCGCTCCCGGATTTTCGCACGTGGAAGTCGTGTCGGATGATGCCGCTGGTCGGCAGGTTTTCTCGAGGATATTCCGTTTTCCCTATCCTTGCGCTACTCAAGAGCCGCCTAAAACACTACGTTTCCTAGCTGGGTGAGCACTATAAAAAATTTCTTCTCGGTAACAAAATAGTTTGAACTTTACGCAGATTCCTGCCAAAGTCGCGTATTTCAAGTAAGCGACTCAGCAATATTAACTCGTATGTGGAATTAAAACATGATAATGTCGAAAAACAATATAATAGGTTATGTTAGCATATATAAAAACACACGCAAAAACAAAATATTTTTACAGTCTTTTTTTGGTTTTCCTTCATGTATTTCATCTGTAACTTTGCAACTAAACATTATTTTAATGTCAGCCAAAATAGCCAACAGATTCTCTGCGACAGCTACTGCACCTCGCCAAATGTTTTTGTGTAAAATTACAGGAGTTGACTGGCGATTCACGCAAGTACAAATGCTTTCGATAACGGCCACTGCGATGAAACAGAAGAAATACTGCGTTGATCAAAGAGCGAAGCGCGCCAGATTATAGGCTGTTCACGGTAAAGTGAGCACTTTTTAAGGCCCTTCTAAATTTTCCTTTCATCCAATTTCTATCTTCCTACTGCTTTTTAATATAAGTATTGCAATGTGACCAATAAACACAGTGTATACTTTTCAACACCATCAAAATTTAATGCCCGAGTATGCAATAAGATATAGTTATTAGCGGTTAATGCCTATTGCGAGGGCCTTAAAAAGTGCTCACTTTACAGTGAACAGCCTATAGAAGAGGATTACCCAGGGGGACTGAAAAATAGCAACGTGTGCAGAGAGTAACGTTGAGGCGAACAGCATGCGACGCTCTGTTACCGGAAAGCCGGCTAGGCGTGAGTCCCTTGGCGCGCGTCGTGGGAAGAAATGTGCACGAGTGTTTTATTCTTCACGCGATGCAGCGAGACCCAAATGTCAGCTCCGCCTTCAAGTTTACGTCGGGCTCGGGTAACGAAGTATATTTTCGTCGCACAATGCCCAATGTTTTTAGTGTGTGTTCCGATTTCTCCTACTGTACATTTGCTATACAAACTTATCCGGTATATGCATAAAACATTCTGACTTCCTCGACTGAAAACTAACATCTGCATAATGCTGGAATCACAATAGCGCGACAAATGCAACGCGACGGACGCGACAACAAAAATTCGCGTTAATGTGAACACTGGATTTTACCGCCTCGCGATCAACATTTTAAAATATTTTTTTTATAAATGGTTTCTTACCACTACAGACTAACATCCTTTACGACAGCCATTAATGTGTCCATTATTTCATTATTTTGCAATCCTTTCAAAAAATTCTTTCCATGTCCGCTGCTATTTTCAGCGTGAAAATATGGTTGTAATTACATCTAGGCATTAGTATGCGTTGCTCTGCTTTTTGATACGGTAAATAATTGCGCACGTAGAACTTTGGCACCAAAAATTAGGCGGGTTACATATTTTACAGACCTGTCGTGCCCGTGGCGCGAATAAATTTTAATATTTTCTATTCGGAAATCTTGCGCGGGCGATTTTCGTAACGTTGAAGTTACGGAAGTCTCGATCTTGATTGGCTGGAAACATTCCCGTCGCGCTATTGTGAGTCCAGCATAACGCAGTAATTACACATTTTTACACTTTTCATTGTTTTGCAAAAAAGGCACTTCACAAAATAAACCATAAAAAATTCATACTTAGCATAAAAATATTCTTGGGTAATGCATTTCTTCCCAGAATCATTTATAAATTTGTATGCTTGATCCCTACAGACTGGAGTTTCTCAAAGACAAGTTGAACAACTTGTCTACTCCATCACAGATGACGAAAACAGTCAAAATCGTTCCCGTTTTCTAGGCAATGGGTACCATGGCAGCAATTTGTTCCGTTTTAATTTAATATGTCAGTAATTTAACTTTATCATGTTCATAAATTACCAACGAAACTTGCATCGAAACTGCACATTTCTTTTTAATCTTAAAACAAAATTAAATATAATGAAATCCTACAGATGTTACGATGAGACACTATAATAAAAACCATAACATTATGAATAATTGGTTTTCTTTATTTTCCTCAATCACTCGAACGAAATAAAAAAAAAAGAATTCAGTAATTGTGAACATAAAAATTTTTCTTGGAACATTCTCAAGGTCTGACTACTTATAATCAACGTACAGGTCCACTATTCACAAATGCAAATGTAGTTATCTGAAATGTCTCGCACGAATTTTAAAAAAACCCCCGTGATATATAGTTCTCAATATCAAGCCAACTTGCAAGTTTCTGCATAGATTAATCTTTTGGTACAACAAAGCAACAATTCAAACATAATTTCCGTATAGAGCGAGATCACTGTGGCGGGTGTGGGTTCGCCTACACTGAGAAAAAAGGTTTTGTTGAATCAAACACAAGATTTGTTTGGTGCAACCTAATTATTTGTTTGTATAGGGGCAATGAAATATTTTGTTGCTGAAACCAAATTATTTTGTTGTTCTCATTTAGTTGCCCCAAACTGTAAGATTTGGTTGGTGCAACTAAAGATTTATTAGGCTACACGTACATTAAACAGTTTGCACCTATATAAAAATTTTTACAAGTTCGACCGAGTTTCGAACCTAGATCACGTGCATCCGAGCGCTACGCCATAGTAATCTCAGCTAACGTGACAACTGATGACGCCAGAAAGTTTTTTAATAGATATACTGCAAATAGTGGGCAACGTGTGCAAACAAATATTTCAAGTTTTACAGCTTTACTTGTCAGTTTCTTGTTGTATTGTTTTATTAATATGTTTATACGATTGTTAAACATCAATAGATGCACTAACAAACATGGCTACTATCCTAATTGTCACCAAAAAAATACAAACAAACTCTCGAGCTGAATTTTCGAACGAAGGCAGTCAAATGAGTGGCCAAACAAATATATACAGTTGATTTAACAAAATATTTAGTTGACAGTCTTAATTTTTTTCTGGTCCAACACTGAGATTTTGTTTAATCAAACATATTTTGTCAGACGAACCAAAGTAGTTTTGTTGCTCTTCAAATTTTGTTTGGTCAACAATATATTTCGTTAGGGCAAGTAAATGTATATTTGGCCTTATACAAACAAATATTTTGTTGGGTTTTTTTCTCAGTGTACAATTCAAGTCCTCGACAAGGGGTGTTTTTAATTATAGATGCGTCCATAGCAAACTTGGGGGTGTTACACGATCGTGGTAAAAATTATCCACGAGAATTTGGTATAAGCATTCTTAACACGTCAGCCACGCAGTAGTTGAACAGAAAAATTTGCTACAGATAACAGCCGCGATTCGAAATTACAATTTATTTAAGTTTTTTCACAGTTTCAGGCATGGATAACCTATTTCCGCTGAGACACTTGTGGCAAATACTATTACGACAGGAGAAAATAACTTCGCTGCTGCTTCTCAAACGTCTAAGTAAAACTTCGTTTTCTCGAAACAGATGCTCCACATTTTTTTCTGACAGAAGTTGCAATATCATTCGAAGCGATACACGAAAGAAGCTCAACTTATCTTTTAAAACGTTGGATGCTCTTTCCTAGAGCTAGGAAACTTTCACGTAAAAAAAAAACCGAACAACATGAATACAAATGCTGCTGAAGTCCGTATAAAGTAAATAAAATATATACTACAAAGGCGCTTGAATTATTTATTCAGCTAAAACTTCTTCGCGTCCAACCCACTACATAGCATTACAATAATGTCTATTCATAGTTATTTCAAAATGAAAAAAAACAGTTGCAACGAGTTCAATTAGCCGCAATAATGTTTAAAATTATGAGATATCGGTTTAAAAATAACTGAGATGTAAGACATCTTTTTCCTGCATCATCAGCAGTGAGGTGTTATAACTGCGCAGCAAGGTAAAAATAATATGTAATATTTACAACCGGTAGCTATCGAGGCTTTGAACCTAAAGAATGGCAAGGTGAAGAGATGAAGTCAAAAAGTAACTATACAGCAATATTTGCATATGACGAAGATGAAAATTCAAGCAGAAAACGCCGCTTTTCCACTTTACAAACAGCTAGTCGGAATGAAACCCGTGATACACAGAACACAAGCGAAACTTTTTACTTAAATATCGAAGAGGAGAGGTAGAAATTACTTTGTTGTTACAGTTTTGAGTCATTAAATGTATAATACTTCCTTTATTAAAAAGTTTTCCTTCGGCAAGTCATTTTATGGTTCATTTGAATACTAAAATGTAATAACAATTCAATACTTTCATTTATTTACCATTTGAGTACATCCGTAGTTAATTATCGATTACTTACTGAGAATGACAACACACTGAGAAAAAAGGTTTTGTTGAATAAAACACAAGATTTGTTTGGCGCAACCTAATTATTTGTTTGTATAGGGGCAATTAAATATTTTGTTGCTGAAACCAAATTATTTTGTTGTTCTCATTTGGTTGCCCCAAACTGTAAGATTTGTTTGGTGCAACTAAAGATTTGTCTGGCTACACGTACATTAAACAGTTTGAACGACTATTTATATATCTACTTCCCGGCAAGTCAGACAAAAGGTAAACCCAGTGTTTAATTAAGAGGCCCGTCTACCTAAAGCTATTTTTCGCGTTTGAGGCCGAGAAACTAGGGAGCGGTAGGGGCTATACTGTTATGCGTAGGTAAACATCAAGTGCGCCCTCTCACTAAGTGCAAGGCACTTCATTGATATGCTGTGTTCTCGTCTTGGGACTTTGATCCTACCACTTTACTGGTGGGAAGTGTGAGGCAAGCTTCGATGCAGGCCCTGGGTTATCAATAAAATGCGTGATGTGTTGAACTCAAACAGGCTTCGTCTGAAATTTTTTCCGTACATCAACACATTGGAAGTACGTTCAATAGTTTCGTGGAAAAACACGTGTATTTTTAACATTCTGCAATGCAGTTCAACCACCACGATGGCGGGCTTCTAAATTGCTGGGAATGGACCGTGGTCACCTCGGGAGGCTCCCAAGGGAGCGGGTTGGGCTGGTCATGGTGAGCTGCGGAAGTCTGGGCGAGAATGATAGACCGAAAGAGAGGGTGCAAAATTTGAAATTCCAACCAGGTCCATTTCCTCGCCGCACAGACAAACACACAGGACATCGCACAATGGGCACTCAGGACGAGGACATTGGCGAAGACCAAAGTATTCGCGGGGGAGAGCGAATGGGCGATAGGAAAGCTATTTGATGCCAGTCAGGAGCACTGAATCACGGCCATCCTACATAAGAGATTCTCTCCTGCCCTACGCTGACATGGGAACGTCCGAATTATACGGAACGTTGGCTGAAGCCAAACCAAAGGGCCGCACTCATGATGCTGAGCTAGGGAAGAGCTGGACGAAAGCTAGAGAAAAGTGGCACGTAAGTCACTTCCTGGGTAAACGATAAATTGCTTCTCAAGCGGGAAAGCTTGCCAATAGGCGATTCATTGCCTTGCAAGCAACATACCCAACATGAATTTTGAGCGTAGATCATTTAGCAGTAATGATACATTTCTACCGTTTCTTACACCTCAACAACGAACCCACGTGCGCATGAAGGCCGCCTAGTTATAGGGTATTCACAGTAAAATGAGCACTCTTGAGGCCCTAGTTACATTTCCCTTTCAGCCATTTTTTACTCTCTAGCCTCCTTTTTAAATAGATATTGCTGTGCAAGTAATAAACACAGTGTGTATATTCCATCGCAATCTTAAATTAATGCCGAAGGCTAGACTAAAATATATTTATTGATTATTATTCCAAATGAGAGGGATTCCAAAAGTGCTCACTTTACCGTGAATAGTCTGTAGATACTTAACAATACGTCGTTGCAGGGGAGTAACGTTGACATGCCTGATGTTCGTCCTTTACCTTCAGTCTAGCTGTAGCTAACCCGTGCATATACAAGATGAGGCCGAACGATGGGGACAAACTTCAAGACGCGATTCTTGAAAGGGGAACGAACAAAACAATCCATATCAATACATGTCCGAAAAAGTACAGCAACATTGTAATTTAGAGTACAGGTACAGTACATAAATATGTGCTAATGTCAACGATACATACAATACATCAAATGCATGCGTGTGGTACGACAGTCATTCAGGGAACGTCACAAAAAATTTTTCGAAGAGCCCGCCATGCAGATCAATGCATGTACCCAAACGTCGCATCATGGACTGCCGCAACTGTACCAGCGTTTCCAGTTGTACCCGTAGTGGTGCCATCTCTATAACAACGATTCCACCCTTTCCGATTTGCTACTCAATTTTCACGTCTCCATAGTTTCTTTTCAACCCATGTCCAGTTGCTCTAACTACAGTGTTTATGTACAATTTTTTTTTTTACATACTTTGATGATTTATTCGTTTTCCTTTCAGGAACCACCTCCTGAAGTATATCGTCAATGTTCGGCATCTCTCCGTATAGGCATTTTTTAAATAAACCTTTGATGTAAGTCCGTTCTAGTAATTGCAAGATTCAGCACTTACAGAAGTGATAGCAGCAAATTAATAAAAGTACTATTATCACCTAA
Organism: Dryococelus australis; assembly: GCA_029891345.1. Lineage (NCBI taxonomy): Eukaryota > Metazoa > Arthropoda > Insecta > Phasmatodea > Phasmatidae > Dryococelus > Dryococelus australis. Next base: position 72,936,735 of record CM056996.1, read on the forward strand.
CGCCATATTAGGACATATATTGATGGACATTGAAATTGGCTCCTCCGACTTTCCTATTTTATATGTCGATTACAATAATATCTACTTTTACATAGCAATTATACCCTACCAGTATCAGCTAAATTCGGCGTTTAGAAAGGCACGCTTCACTTTCCGAAATTTTTCCTGAAATATCGCCACAGTAAGAAACTAAAAACGCATGTGGAACTGAAGTTCTTAGTATGTTCTTGTGAAAATAAAGTAAATCCCCAGAGATACCATATAATCTCTTCAGAAACTACACGATCTTATGGGTCTTGCCCAGCATGTGCAAATTATAAATATGTTAAAAAACCAGCCAACTCTTAGAATTGTCCAAAAATTAACCTCCCTAGTAGAACGCTACATTTTTTGTGTAATCGGTTCTGACTTGTAATATCGTTGTTCGTTTAATTATTTATACCGATTTAAATAGTTCTATGCGACAGACTTCGCGTTAATAAATGATTACGGAAAGTTTCCCTTTCATAAAAATTTCAACCTGCAGATTTATGCATTCAGAGGAATTATTAACACATACACGAAAGTATATATGGTACATTCGTATATGAACCCATAACTTTTGTTATGGAGCAGGGGCGTGGAAAATTCTTCAGGCGGATGAGGAACTTAACTTGATATTAAGTAGCTACGCCAACTTGGTGGGCTGCGGTTGTTTACACACGCAGCATCCGCCGGGTGTCTAAGTGTCTGCAGCTATGTTTTCATTGCAAGCTTATTGCATGTACTGCCATTTTAAAGTTTTACAACAGCCGACATTAACACAGAGTGTGGGATAACTTGTCATCAAGCCACTATTAATGTCAGGATACGAAATTAACACACATTTAACGAAATTTGCGGTCAATATGCGAAAACTAAATACACAATTAGTAAATACGCTCTTGGTCTTTTGAAACTCTCCGATACTTTGTAGGTGCCCGGGAAAATAACTTCAGGCACAACTGCGAAGCCTTGCTCACATATACTATTTCAAAATAATCGCTTGTTGAGGCACATGCACCCATAACTTACAATATTTGTATTCAGAAAAAAATAACATTTATAACAACAGGCGCTCTGCCTATTAACCTCGGAGATAAGTCATCATGCGTCACAAAATTTAGTATTTCTATCAAGGCAATAAAAGTTGAGCCCGGTATGTAAATGCCAGCTATGATGGAGGACTACGAATTTTTATGTTCGATTACGGGTAAGAAATAAATAAATTTATAACTCCGATCCCATCGGCAGTGTTAAGTCAACAACAAAAAAAAATACATTTTCGCAAGCGCCATAAAAGCTGAATCACGAAGTGACAGAAAGCTACAAAAATTCACACAAGGATTATGGTACCGAAAACTAAAGGCAAACAATTTTTAAATTGTGGAATGAACATGATAAGAATGGATAAGCGGAGGAATAAGAGGTAAGGGTAATGAAGTGTTCTGATCGCAAATCTCATCAGTACAGTTATGCTACTCCCTATCGAATTCGTGTCTGGTGTGATAAGACAGTAGTTAAAGTTCTATGACATCAAGTTACAGAATAGTACCAAAACAACTGTATATTTCGCTTCTTTATACTTTCTCCACATCAAAAGGTTAAAGCAGGTAATTAAGAGAGAAACGTTAACAAACATGATAGTTAGAATAAAGTATATCAATATTTTCTACGTCTTCAAGCTCAAACTATGTCACCAACTGCGTTCCATAAAATCAGATTATATTCAATTAAAAAGACATTACTTATTTCAACTACTTGATATATGTGTATCTTCCAAATTCAAATTACAACACACTCCGAAAGACCCACACTGAGAAAAGGGTTTTGTTCAAGCAAACAATATTTTGTTGGTGCAACTAAAGAGTTGTTTGGCTTACATACGATAAACAGTTTGGGCCGATATAAAAAAAAAATATAAGTTCGACAGAGTTTCGAACCTAGATCACCTGCGGCCGAACGCTACGCCAATGTGACAACTTATGACGCCCAAAAGCTTTTAAATAGATATACTACAAATATTGGACAACGTGTGCAAAATAATATTTCAAGTTTTACAGCTTTACTTGTTAGTTTCTTGTTGCATTGTTTTTTTAATGTTTGTATACGATTGTTAAGAATCAATACATGTACTAACAAACACGATTACTATCCTAATTTTCACAAAGAATACAAACACACACTCGAGCTATATTTTCGAACGAAGGCAGTCAAATTAGTGGCCAAACAAATATATACAGTTGATTCAACAAAATATTTAGTTGACAGTTCAATTTTTTTTTTTTTTTTTTTTTGCCCAGCACAGAGATGATGTTTATTCAAACACAATATTTTGTTAGAGGAACAAAAGTAATTTTGTTGCTTTTCAAATTTTGTTTGCTCAATAACATATTTTGTTAGGACACCTAAATATGTTTGGCACTATACAAACAAATATTTCGTTCGATTTTCTCTAAGTGCACAGCAGGGTTTTGAAAGCACACTCCTCTTCAATGCATGGCATACCTCAAGATTCCCTTTCAGCAAATCCACACGAACACAGGAAGTTACGAAACCCTTCACCCTGACAACGGCGGTTGAATAGTTTTTGTGGATCGTTTGTTAAAAGCAACTCCCGAGCCTAACACGGAGCCGAAATAATGAAAACTTTCCTCGTTACAGAAAGTTCGTCAGGTCTGCATCAGTACATCTTGAAATTAAGGCTGTTGGAGTAGGCAATAAATACTCTGAGCAACTTGTCACCCCCCCCCCCCCACCGGCCTAAGATTCTTCCGGCCTTGACCTTAATCCTTTCCGCAGTGCCGACATCTGCTGAAATGCTAATGATGAAACGAGGGGAGTGCCCGTACAGCTCGGCGATCACAGCGATGCAGGAGGTAGTGGAGGGAACAATGAGATGAAGTGATGTTGTGAGGGGGGGGGAAGAGGAGAGAAAAGCGTTAATTTAAACGAATACCGAGTTAAAACAGTTGCGCCGCTCCCCGCGGCCGGAGCGAGACTCACTAATTGTAGCCGGAGAGGTGTATCCGGAGTCCTTAAGGATGCTGTCGACCTCGAGATAAGACGCTTTGTCCCCCCAACTCACCCTTCCCAACGACACAGGATGTCGTTCTCACTCACAAGCGCGAGGCTCGCATCTGGGAGGAACAAGTGCGCATCTCTGGACCTCCAAAGCCGGTCAGCAGAAACTATGCTTTTACGTACGCTCTAGTCTGTATAATTCATGGCCATTAATGATGATCCTCAGCGCGGCATTTTATTAATGCGAACCAGGCCCAATACCCGGCGAGGTCACTCCCGGATTTTTGCATGTGAGAATCTTGCCGAACGAAGCCACCGTTAGGTGGGTTTTCCCGGGGATCTCTCGTTTCTGCGCCCTTTCATTCCGGCTGTGCTCCATACTCATCTCGCTTCATCCTCACCGGCTCTCAAGACCTCGATGTTAACAGCCACCCAAGTATATTCACTCATTCACTCACTCCAACTAACACTAATCAAAAACAGCTCCAGCAAACTAACCCTGCGGATAAATAAATAAAGAATGTGTCAGCTACGTAGAAGTTGGAGATCATTTATAATAAAGGCGACATACTTGGCCAAGGTCACTAAGGCAGATGAAAAGGTTACAGGTTCGAGTTCCAGGTAAGCTATGGATGTGTACTGTTACACCCAAGTTTAGATTAGCGTGATATATTTGCCTATACTAATGAAAATAACATTTATGTTCAAAAGATCTCTCAGCGAAAATGGCTTATGTTCAGTAACAAATGGCTTAAGGGCGTTCAAAGAGTATATAATTTTTTTTTTAACGATATTGTATTCTTTTTCGTTATATTACATAATAGCCTGAAAGTATGACAACTGAGAAAAAATAATTTAAAAAAAATATAACACGATATATAAAGCTTGAATGTATATCGTTTTTCGTAAAAGTATCAAAATTGAACAAAATTAATACGTTAGTGAATGTGCGGGCGGACTTTCAAACTTGTGCCATACTGGCATTCCTACCGACACGTCCTCTGCCCCCTTCCACTTTCCCGGGCACTTGCGGCTCGGCCAATGGCTGAAAGTCCGACCCTTTTCCGTAAGGTTGCCGTGATCGAACCAGCCAGCCGCTGTTCTGGATGTGTCACTAAGTCGTAAAAATGCAGGTTGCCTATACCCTCAACACAGTCGCGCCCGCTAGCGATGTAACTATTCGTTCCCGACCCGTGTTTATACGCAAAAATTATTCCATTGGACGTGTACTACCAGCCGTAGAACGTCTCAACATGGCTTTTGAAACATCCTGTGTATGGCGGAAGAATACATCTTTAACAAGGCTTTTGAAAGTGCTCATTATACCGTGAATCGCGTATAAGCGCTTCTGAATGCCTTGCTGAAGAATTATTTTTCTGGCCATTATTTTATCTTTCCGCTGTACGTAAGATTAACAATGTCACGGATGCAAGCATGTGCCAATAAAGTTCAAGTGTGTAATCGTTAGAAACTACTTTTACATGCCAATTATATGTAAATTCTTAACCTTAAGCACATAAAACAGTAAGAAACTAATTTGGGGATCTCAAATATAAATTTCATTATTTCACTGTAACCATGTAACGGCGCTGCTTCTACATTGCTGTCAATTTGGCTGGAAGCATAGCGGGGTCAGCGTTTTCGTTAAAGTACATGCACTTTTGGTTAGAAATTTCCTTTACAGGTTGATTTCACATGCGCTTAAGAGCGAATCAACTATATATACCCTACCATGTTATAACTAACTTACAAGTAGGCAAGACTCTTCTCTTAACTTGGCAGTGTAACTTATATGCAACATTTATTTCGAATTTTATTACATTCAGAAACACGTTAGCTTTCACTGTGTAGTTGCCAGTGAGCGTATACCCCTTCTGTTTGATATTATGCACACAGGGCCATCTAGATTGTACCATTGTTCAGACAGTTGTCACCATGTCGAGAAGAAAGAGGAGGACTGCGACTCGTGAGGTAATAAAATATTTTTACCTGTAAAAGCCTTCAAACTAAATACTATATTAAAATTATCCAGCTAGAGCACATTACATAGTTCACACATAATGATTTATATTGATGCTTATCTTTAAATGTTGAATCATATACCGAGCTCCAAGTAATTGCTACAACATTGCCAGGCTAGTAGATTAGCTGAGTGTATTGCAAATATGCAACAATGTCAGATTAGTAGTGGTGAACAGAGAGCTTACATTTTTTAAAAAATCCATGGTTATTTAGTTAAAAAACAAACCTTTTTTTTTTTTTTTCTTTTGCATCTTATTTCCTAATTTAACTAAGAGTATTTTGAAAACACCAGTAACATAAATATACCTATAAAAAGGAGGTTGTTCATAGACTTCCTAGCATATACAATATTCATATTTCCTGAATTTAATTTCTAGATTATTTTATTGAATAGCAACAAACTAACAATGACGTAATAGACTATTATTTTTCAATTATTGTTGCCTCTTGTTACAGAATCGCGTGTATTTTTCACGTTCTGCCAGAATCGTGGTGATGGTGCCAATAGGGGGAACAAAATCTGAAGCTGAGAGTGATTCAGCTAAACCAGATGATGACTATCTGCTGAAGACCGGGCCTTTTATAATTAGTGAAGATGATGAGGTATTCTGTGGTAATATTTTACTACAAGACGAGGATGCATGCCTTCAGGATGTGTATTATGGGTGTAAAGACCTAATAGAGTCAACACAATCAACATCAGAAATATTTGAGGGCTCAGAACATGACAAAAATCAACAAGCATAAATCACTGAAGCAGAAACACAAACGCCTGAAAAAGTGCAAGCTGCCTAACAATTTAGTACTACCTTCAAAACAGTCACAACTGAATCTTTGCCTTCTGTAAATCAATGCTTTTTACAGTCAACTGAAAATTAAATCACAGAAACAAAACATGTGAATGTAGATTGTACTGCATATCTGCCATCATCGTGTGAGTTATTGCCTATAGCCTGTACAAATGAATCTGTCGTCTCATTAGCTGGAAGTTCATCAGAAACATGTAAACTTTCTCTTGAAGTTGTTCAAATTCCAAACATAAGAACATAATTTGAAAATAGCATCCCTGATAGTAGTTAATGTTCGACATTGTTGCCAACACAGATAGCATCTTCTTCAATAACCAAACATCATTCCATGCCTTCAAATAATGGTTTGTCTTTAAAATCAGTCAATGCATCATATTCAAAACAAAAACGAAATTTTCAATGTTCTCGTACTGAAGTCATCTGAAAGAGTTGTAAACAGGCTAAAACACCATCTGTAAAGTTTCAGAAACCACAATACATTTAGACACCAGTAGTTTGATAGTTGATTTCAGATCCAATATACAGATTATCCATTCTCTGTTTGATGTTTGTGACGACTGTAACATTATTATTCTTGCTTTATATTTGCATTTCTTTGTCATATTTGTACTGCTGGAGTAATCGTGATGACATTGCTGTTTGTTTGACTGAATTCGGTTCAATGGTTCGGATTTTATGGGCGATTTTATTTTCAAGGTGATGGAGTAGAATATTTCTGCAAAGCGTCAGGATCACTAGTATTACTGAGTCCTGGCGCGTTCAAAGTTTTAACCTTATGCGGGTAGCAGTATTTACTTTTATATATGGCTCCGTGTCATTAGAAAAGACACGTCAATAATGGTTCCTCGGCATACTCGCATGTCTAGGTATTATCCTAAGAAGGTATACCAAAATATTTTCTCTCTTACTAAGGATGTCAATAAGAACGATTGTCTTGGACTGTTAAGATTGTTGATATAGAAGATAGTTATATTTTGTTGTCGTTTTTGTACCGTTTTGGTCTTCAAGGAATAAGAGCTCTCTCATATGCTGTCGGAGGGTATCTATTCCGTCGTCCGGATTGAACGACACACCTGCGTAAACCAAATTGTGTTGGAGGGCGTCTTTCGTGAGGCGCTGAATCCACAATGTACGGATACCTGTAGAAGTCATTTTGTGGATGAGTTGATGCACCACTCCTAATAAGTCACTCTCACGACCACTGGAACAAACCCAAGGAGGTTTGTACTATTTCGTAACTTTACAAAATTCCTAACTTGATTTTCCCGTTTTACTTCTCTGCATTGAGGTAGCACAGTGGCGCAGATTTCTCTATCCTGTATGTGACGGTGTTTGCCAACACATACAGGACGAGGTACTTGTCTCAACTGCTTCCTGAATGTAGGTGTTTTTTAAGTTTAAAAACAGCTGAGAGCCCCCCAATGATGTCAAAAATGGGATTTGGGTTAGTTCCAGTGAAAAGGTTTGAAAATATTTGCTGCCTTGCATTTATATATCAACTTCAAATCATTTACAATATTTTTCCCCAATATCATATTGAAAAAAACTTTATATAAAAATATACTTTTCCCACTGATTACATTTGGTATAAAAGGTTTGTATCAAAAATAATTATTTTTAAAACTTACCCCAAAATCTACATGTTTACAAGATTACATCTCTTTCCAGCTATATGCAGGTTACATATAATTATTTTGCTTTAAACCATGCTTAACTAAAATGGCAACAAGCCCCCCCCCCTTTTTTCTCTTTAAAATGTTGTAGGACGGAACAGCAGTTCTACCCAAGTGAAAACCCTGTGCTGTCTCCCCGAATCTGGGCGAGACACCTGTATTTATATTTTATTTGAAATCATCTAGAACGTTACAAAATGATCCTCGCTCCGTCGATATCTGAAGTCCTGGAAGGGGCAACCTGGTGGTGCGTGACTGGCAGGCTGGCGTCACATGGTCAAGGTAACGTACGACGGAGGGGAAGGCAGTCATAGTTTTCGTGGGCGGTAGCGGCCCCGCGGCGCCCATATTGCAGACCAACAGGCCCACCCAGCGGACGTGAGGCGTGAAGCTCTTCAAACACACACCCGTCGCAGCCGTCCCAAACTGCCAACATTTTCTCAACTTCATATGGCACCGTCGGTAATGGTTAGACAAAATCGTCTAGCCATAGAAAACGGAATTCAGTAGACAAAATAATGATTCCATATAAAGGGACACATGCAGGTTCGAGATATCAATGTGTCAAGTGCAAACCAAAGAAGTGGTGATACAAAATGTATGTTCGTTCAGGTGTGTCTGGAATAGTATACGACTTAATTTTGTATGCAGGTGAAGATACTTTTCGTGGTTATCAGTTCTCAAATGAAGAAAAAGCTCTTGGCCATGAAGGAAAGCTAGTTCGGCAAATACTTCAGTTCACTACAGTTATTCACCTTTTACGAAGTGAGTGTGGCATTTTCGGTGTTGGGATTTTGCAGAGCAATAGGTTAAGAGGCTGTGATCTGAAATCAAATGGAACTATGAAGAAAGAAGAAGTCAGAGGGAGTTGTGACCAGTTAGCAGACAATGAGAAATGTGTAGCAGTGGTGAAATGGTATGATAATAAGTCGGTAATACTTGCCAGTTCGTGTCACCCCACTGTGTCACCCCATTGTCAACAATAAAACGTTTCTGCAAGTAAACATAACTAAGTTGATGTGCCGTGCCCTCAACCTCAAGTTGTGAAGCATTATAATGCTCATATGGTGAAAAAAGGAGGGGGGCTTTGGGGGGGGGGAAGACTTATCAGACATGTTTGTAGCATTATATCGTACTGCGTTCAAAACACACAGATGGTACTTGGGAATATTTTCTCAGTTGCTAGACATATGTATAAACAACACATGGCTTTATTACAGAAGACAACAACACCTCTGTAGATCACAGGACAAAGCTGACTCACCGAAGGAGTATCGACGGAAGATCGCGGGAAATATCATGCTGTGTAAACGGTCGAAGCGAGGAAGACCACCTGTAAACACAGCACCAACTGCGAAGAAATTCAAGGAACCTGCTCCTGCTATCCCAAAACCAGATCCAGATGTACAATTTGACGATTTTGACCAACTGCCAGTACACACGTCGAGAGGAAGATGCCGGTACCGCCAAAAGGGTATTTACATCTGTCACATGCCATAAATGTGAACTCAGTTTGTGCTTCAGTGAAAAACGCTATTGTTTCCTTCTATTCCATTACAAAATATAAGACTATAAAATGTGAACTGCCTAAAATGTAAAATAATATAGTTACTCAAAAAGAAGGAATTGTAATATTTGTGCAACATTATACTGACTGTCCCCAAGCTGGAAATGTAACAAATGTACATTTTCAATTTTGTAAAAAAAGAAGTTTTAAAAAAGTGTGTAAAAATGATGATTATTCTTAAAACCATAGAGGAGTATTAAAGTGGTCACAAAATATTTTTATCTATAAAAAATCTTGACGTTCAGTATTCTGCCAAGTTAAGGGTTGATACGTTAAGAAAAATAGCAGTAAATCCATCATGTATCAAGTCAGCAATACCTCGGACAGTCAGTGATAAAAATAATGCTAGTCCTGACCCGATATGTGTGTGTTGTTGGCAGGGAATGGATGCGGTCCGCAGTTCAAGCACTCTCGACGAACCGCAAGCGACGCACGACGAGAACTGCTGTCGACGCGAAGAGTGTTTCCAGAGAGTCAGAGGCACTTTCGTGAAGACGGCCGGGGGAGAACCCCTCTCAGGCGCGCGCGCCTCGCACAAGCACACTCAAGTCGTCCAAAGACGCTCAGCGAATGTGCCCAATGGACGGAAACGAGATGAGGGAGACGGGTTTTTTTTTTTAAGCCGCCACCATCTCCACTGCTCTTTCCGGAACAGCTGCAAAACTCGGCACGGGACGGTTTAATTTCGGGAGTGTGGCAGAAGGGCCGATGCCCTCCTGAACTACACAAGACTTGGAAACTAGCACAGAGGAAGGGGGGAAACAATAACGCAGATTCCCTGCTCCGTTTCTTTCTTGAGGCGGTGGCACAGCAGGAAACGCATTCAACAGTGACGAAGACAGAAGAAAAGCTACGAAGTCTGCAGTAACAAGACACTTGTCCCTGACAAGAGGAATATTGCGCCTCGTCCACGTTGCCGTCTACTGACAGCCAAGACAAGCACTTGACTGCGGGGAAGGAGGTCGATGTAGCGGTGTTTTACGACTGATGCTCGACTGTAACTAGTCGATAAACTTGTATGTATGGATTAAAAAAAAAAAATAGCAGCCACACAACGTGTCTCGTGCGCGGCCAAAGTTTTATAATTCCGGCGAGAAAACCGACTCCGTGCTGAACTTGAAACTGAAAATTTCCCCAAACGGAGAAATATGACAGTGTTCAAATGTATTTAATAAAATCATACTGATTTGTTTGAGAGATTGAATTTCACTTATTTACCTGCGATTGATACCGAAGAGAGTGCATTAACCAATAGGCAGTTCACGCAAAGGACTCCGCAAGCTTTATGATTTTGTACAGTGCGTACGTCTACATTAATCGCTTTAAAGAAATAAAATGAAATAAACATTCTTATGAAAGTAAAATTCCGTTATTAACTAGTTTACTGCTTACTACCACGTCTTAAATTTATATCTTAACAGAAATAAAGAAAAATTTCGTAGCTAGCAGAATTTCTCTCATTTTAAGCATAAACACAATAAAAATGTTATTTCATTTATGCATATAAATATTACAACTTTTGTATTTAAAAAAAAAACTAGGGTATAAGACTTACCCTTAATGTTGCTGAAAGTTTTAATACTCTTATTTGGCGTGCCTACACTTATTTTGCATTCATTCCTTTAACATACTCTCGAAATAATTAACTGTATTTTTTTCTTTCCATTTACACTTTATCCTTATTTTCATAGCATTATTCATTAAACGTATTACAGTTAAGAATTATTTTCTGAAATTAATCTACACGACCATTAGTTAACCGAGTAGTCATTTTCCGCCAAAACATTCAATTATTTATATTTTTCAACTAAATTGTTTATGAGACGGATTTGTTTTAAAATGGATTCTAATTTCATACTATTCAGTTATGAATTATTTCGTCTTTCAATTACATTCTTTTTGTAGAAGCCAACTCGTATTGTATATTCCTAGGTGTTTATATTCGTATTTGTAGCATTAATATTAGAATTTCTAATATGCATCATGTTACAGATGTTTATTAATAATTAATCAAAAAAATAAATAAATAGCCATTATATAACATTTACCCATTCGAAACACGCTGCAGCTATCAAAACGCATACTTACAAACTTACGTTACAGCTATACTACTAACGGGTTCAGACCAGTCAGTCGTTGAGCGATTCTTAAAATTCATGTCCCTGGAGAGGTTTCAACCCACGCCAACTGTTAACGATAGTGTAGAGTGTTAGATTGGTGATTTAGTAATAGAGAAAAGGGCTCAAGCATTCATTTTCTTTCATATACGCTTGGTATTGGAAATATCTATAGAGTTTGATGTACTGTTTAAGCTCGATGCTTGCATATAGTACAAGTTGAACATGAAATATCCCTTAAACTTAGCAGTCCATTACGTGAAAACCAGGCCACTCACAATGACCCCACATCCTTCGCGTAAAATCTTTTTTTTTATATACATTTAATACGCTTTCGTCCTCCATCCATCTTTTCAAACAAACAAGAATCCAGAATTATCCAGAATTTTGTGCAAAAGTTTCGTAAATATTTTTCTTCCTTAAATTGTTCTCAGTTATTTGAAGAAAGAAAGAAAGGGGGAAAAAAAAGCAATCGGTGATAGCAAGGACGAAACTGTGCGTCAGTCGTCAAAATATGACAACGTTAGGATGAGCAGTTTCGGAGAAAGAGTGTGATAAGTTTAGAGCTTGTTTTTCGAACTTCGAGAGTTACTTTCCAGTAGTCTGCTTTCTTCCAGTACTGAGTCAGGAAACTGTCTTCAGCTGGTATAACACAGCCCAGCAGCAGCAGGGCCTGTAAAGCTGAAGTATTTATGTAACATTCTTGATCGTACCGCGCACCCACAGTGTGATCTTGCCGGGGTGTAATCCTTCTTGTGCAGTCTGTCCACGGCAGTGCCGGTACTGTGTCGTTGCCCACCAGCCCATCCATCATCAGAAGAAGTGTTTCCTTGCGTACCTCCAAAATTACGCGTAAACTAACATCCTAAAAACTAAAATATGTCGGCGAAAGTCTCTCCCCAAATAGAAAAACTGATTCCGCTTTAGAACGCAAAGCAAGGAAAAGTTAACAGTTTAAAGGCCGGTTTAAAACAGCATCATCTCCCACCCCCCTTTTCATAGTTGCATAAAAGTTTATAAGCACAGATTAAAATGTAATCAGGTAGTTATATATTGTTTGTACTCGTAGAAGAATGAAGTAATATGTATCAGAACAATCAGTTTTCCCAATAAAAAGTAGCAGAAATTTTCCTTTCTAATCTGACAACGGAGTGCCACTGTGTAGCGCCTAAGAGTTCCGAAACAAACACACTCAGGCCGCGGTTACACGGGATGCAGAACTACTTCACTTTAAACAAGATCAGCTATTGAAGAGGTTACATTATCTTCGAACGAGTTCCGATAGCAGTTGTTTCTCGTTCAAAGTGAACAGTTTTCACAAGTAGTTTCCAACGACTTCTCTGCTGCACTCCTATAGGCTGCTTCCAAGTAAACAAGCAGTTTATTAAATATTACTGAATTTGGCGGGAATTCCTGCACTTGTTGAATTAACTTAAGTTTAAGGTTGAATGTACAAATACCCACCCATTATGCCATTACAGTAAAAATGTAGGTTTTATAAGAATTAAAAAAGGCCAATAGTGATAAATGTTGGAGTTCCATGTTTGTCGAGGTTAGAATTTCCATTGATTTCATTCCGCTTTGGGTGTGTAACCGCGAAAACACGTTCTGTCTTTAAACATGTTCAGACACGGCTGCCGAATGTATGTAGCTGAATGTGTTTAACAGTACTCTTTGTAACCGCGGCCTTAGTTACAGTTTTGATACCTGCTTCCCGCGCGCGTAAGACTACGCTCCGTAGCGCGCAGGGTAAGCACTCGAATGCACGGGCACGAGCGCTCGCGCATGATCGAGACATGTACGTTGCTGCATAAATGGCTCTGTATGGATGCATGCAACTTTTGGATATTAATTACCTAAAGGTTATAATGGTGTTTCTTTTCTTTCGCGCTATTAATTTTTATATATAACTGTTACACATATAGCATAGAGGACGTGTGTGCGCGGTGCCTGCAGTTTTTATTCTATATGACTTCGTCATTAAACAACCTCTTTTTTTTTTTCGCGATAACAAGTTTATTATCTGGGGAGTGCGTAGACTAATGCGTATACTTCTCCTAACATTTACATGCAGTGGTGTTCGTGTGGTTTAGACGTCGGCCTGGCGAGCGAAGGGTGGCCGGATCGAAACCGCATGTCTTCTGCACTTTTGAGTTCCGAAATAGCAACCAACAAAAATAATTCCCAGCGCTCGGCGGCCACCATTTGACCTACACTCTGCGATTCTAGCAGCAAGCGACGAGTGAACCAACACACACAAAATGACCGCATCGATACCAACGCTCCTAGCTGCGACCAGTTGAATTTCACACAGACTTTTGGCGGGCGCCGTAAATCCAAAATGGCCACCTACAGCAGTTGACTGGGGGCGGGAATTAAAGATGGAGGACATAAAAAGAAAGAACCTAACACACACTGGTGGCCGGAGCGGAATCAAAGATGGCCGCCTACAGCATACGACTGGCGGCAAGGATGGGAATTAAATATGGCTGCCTACAGCAGACGATAGTGTTGATGAGGGGACTTTATGGAGGAAACGAAAAGCAAGGTAGGGAAAAGATGGTTTGGAGACAAGAGAGAAAATAAGAGACGGGGATGAATGAGAAAACCTCAAGGGATAGAATGGGCGAGACAGGAAGGAATGAGAGAGTGAGAAAAATAACATCGGAATGCCAGAGCATGAGAAAACTAATTGGAATAAAAGAACATGAAGGGGCGAGATGGAATGATAGAGCATGAGGAAAAAAGTTAAATTCCAAGGGGAAAAGAGAAATGGCAATGGAAAAATGTAATCCAAGATGGCCACAATTAGCGAGAAATGACAGAGCCGGAGGTTTTGATGTGACATCATCCAAGATGGCCGCCAGTTTGTCCGCAGCCCCCAGCCCCTGCAGGTGAACTATCTATTCCATCTACTAGAAAGAAAAAGATAGAAACGTTCCCAATTCTGTGGTGAACCCAAATTCATGACTACACTAAACAAGAAAGGCATATGGAAGGCCCGGTAGCCTTGACGGCGTGATGATTGAAATTAATAGAACTACTTCAAAGGAAAGGCCTGAAGCCTTCCCTTCCACAAGTTGTCCTTCCGTGAACGAGTACCCCCGGCACTCCATCATCTGAGGATGATCCTTCACGCGGCGGCGACTGAAATGAACAATTAAAAGAGCAAATTGGGCCAACAGCCAACGTTCGCCATCTCAAACGAGCAGGGCCGAGGAGGGAGCCTTAAGCCCGGGCAGATATTTGCATGAGAAAAAAAGGGGGGGGGGGGGCACGAGACGAATTTAATTAACGCAAACGGTTCTTAATGGGAGTGCAGTTAGGCGCGCCGCGCGGGACACGGACTCGAGGGCCACAGAGGACAGCAGTAGTTAATTAAGAAAGCAGGAGAGGCGCGTGCGTGCGTCCGCACTTCGTGACAGGCGCGCGTGCTGCAGGACCATCACGCGCCTGCTCTTAGAAGGCCGCCTGCCTACGTCACGATAAGGCGTGCACAGCTTCAGAAATCCGCCCCGCAGCGGAAAACTCAAGAACATTCCACTGTGGGATCTGGCGAAGCAGAGCATTCAAGAAACGTTTGACCTCTTTCTGGCGGGGCGGGCACGTGGCCGCGTGATCGGCGCGGGTGTTGGCAGCCAGCCTTGAAAGGCTGTTCACGATAAAGTGAGCACTTTTGAAATCAACCTTAAGAAAAAGTCACTGCCCCTGCCTGCATATATTATAAAGGGCGCATTGAGTGTCATACGCCCAGTGAAGTTGGTAACTATGGACGGAATATATATATATATATATATATATATATATATATATATATATATATATATATATATATATATACACACACATACGTATAGGTGACCATTTCTACACAATTAATATTATTTCTTTTACTTTGTGATTTTTTAATGTATCGAAGTGTAAAAAAAAAAGCAATTTGAGACATATTTTATTTTCTAATAATTCAAAGTTTCACTTGATCGACGCACGAATAAAGTGATGAGGTCTATGACTTAATTTTACACAAGGCGGAAGAATACACAACGTGCATACAAGTATGTCGTACGCACGGCATTCAAAAGTGCTCATTTTACCGTGAATAGCATTTACACGAGCAGCCCGGTACAGGCCATTCACGGCTACTTCACACTTTTTTGAAACCCTGCTAAAGTTCTACTTCCAGGATATTCCTCCACCTCATGCGGACTCAGAAGTAATTCTTATGCAAAAATGAATTACACTAACTAGGCATTACCAACACACCTAATTGCTCCCTGTTTTATTCATGTTATTTATCAATGAAATATTATACAATTTATTGTGACGGTACCACCTCACGAAGACCCTGTAACTGAGACGAGTGTTGAATAATTGTTTTATTGATAAGTGTACTTGATGATGAATTTGTAATTTCCACGACTAGATTCATATTCGTGAATTATAAAGTCAGAGTAGGTATAATAAACTTGGAATTAATATTAGAAGTGACGATATGATGCATTTACAAATTTTCAAGAACTCATTGTGAAACTTGCTTGGTAAAAAAAATTAACCACCTAATTAAATTTAGAACAACTTACGAAAATATCTTGTTTTCAACACATACAGCAGATTTTAAAACCTCAATCCTGTATCTCAAATAAAACAAACTAATCCTTCATGGGAATAACTGTTTCATAATCAATACATAAAATCCAACCGAGTAAAATCACAAATGACCACCATACATATTCTAACTTATGTTAAACTCAATAATGATTAATAACAAAAAACAATCAACAGGCAGTCGATGTCCATCGAATACAGTCTCTTGGCAAGGACACCAGATGTCCTGCACACATGACTGCACGAGACGACCCAGCGAACAGCATCAGACACGGCGGTGTGTCACATTGTAGATAAAATATAAATAAATCTTAAATTGACCAAAAAATAAAGTACTGTTATGTTAACACAAGTAAAAAACCGCGTGAGATACACGACGTATATATGAAACAACCAAACACATCATACACGAGGTCATTATTCAAAAGTTTGATTTAAAAAATGGGAATAAAGCGCGAATAGACAATAGCAGTGATTTTAACCGCGTAGCAAGATGATGAAGTTGTCACAGTCGGGTGTGTGTGTGTGAGCAGTTGTGTGTTAGGTTTTATGTGCAGAGTTTTTATATGAAATGAACAAAGGAAAAGTGCATTGTATGTATTTTTGTTGAGAAGGTAGGCAAGGAACAAATAGGTGCATACCGTTAATGCAAATATACCGGGTACTTGTAATAGATCTTTGCATCAATTGTGAAATGATTAGGCGAAGTTCAACCTTTTCCGTTTCGTATGAACGAGTGCATGTTACAACATGTAATAAAATACTTATCAGTTGGCGCGGACCCGTGACAAGCGGACCCCATTTACAGTTTAAGTCAAAAATTGAAGCGGGTCCACCCATAGACTGAGGTAGACCGATTTTTCGTCTGCTGCGCATATCCCAACATTGACCTACCTCCAAGGAACACAACGGTCGAAGTCACATGATCAACAGTGATGAACGTGTTTGTTTATATCTTTACTTCTAAGTGACAACCGCTATTATATTAAGAAAATACTTTTACCAGTTGAAACCCAATCAAACGCATTACGAATTGGCTACAGCAAGTACACAAATATTACAAAGCACTTGTTTACTAAACAGTGTTCTGGCCTCAAATCCAATCCACGCCGTTTTTGCAATTCGTATTGGCAGAAAAGAAGTTCAATGTTGGGGCATGGAGATTGGTTGTGCGCAGCCAGCGAGATGGGTCTACCTTAGAGTAAGTCTATGGTCTCGCCCTTCAAGCGGGCTCAAACCGCGCTCGCTCCGTCTGAAAGAGGCCTTGCTTGTGTATGTATGTATGTGTATATATATATATATAGACCTGTGTATGTATGTATGTGTATATATATATATATAGACCTGTGTATGTATGTATGTGTATATATATATATATAGGCCTGTGTATGTATGTATGTGTATATATATATATAGACCTGTGTATGTATGTGTATGTATAGACCTGTATACGAACATACATACGTATATACACACATATACATAAATACATACATGTGAATTACTGAACAGTTTACATTTTCGAGAGTGAGTACGGCTAAAACTGTTATTTTCGGGATATTTCTTACGTATGAATATTATGGCGGAGAAATTTTGAAGCGATACACGGGCGTACATTAGCTTAAAACTATACGATCACCACTTGAAGACCTGTAGTTACACGGTACAGGAAGCAGGTGTAAGAGCCAGTTCAGAACCTTGACTCAAGAAACGATAGATCACAATGCGCAAGCCAGCGGCTCCCTTACCACCCCGTTGCGTCAGTGCATATAACGCGCGCAAACCATCGCCAGGAAGGCGGGAGTCTTGAAACACATGATTATTCGCGGAACCCATTGCCGCCCAACTGGCCACCACCTTAGGAGAACTAACATTTAAGGCGGTCGCCTAATTGGCGCCTGAACTGCATTGCAGCATGTTCGAAATACGCATTTTATCTTGAGGTAACTATTAACTGTGCCACCAAACGTGTTAACCTACGAAAAGAAAACATATCCAAGACAAAGACCGATTTGTACTTTCGAAACTTCACACAAACTATATATGGTTTTGGAGCTCTCCAACATTGTCGTAAATAATATTTGTTTCAGACTGGTGTATCTTCACACGCACTTCTTGGACACGAGGAAAACTAAAGTAATGTTTGTGGAAAAGCAAGGAGGACATATGAAATTGAAACGAACTTTATACCACAGATTAAGTACACTACAATACACAATTGATTAGGATAATAGAACCGTAGATGATCTCTGTCCTTGAGAATTCACTATGGTGTGAAGCTCACGCGTGCTACAATCAGAGCCTTTAAACATCGTGGTATGGAATCAAAAAGGACCTAAATATGTTCCTGGGGAATCTTCCTCCACGCTGTTTGTATGCGAGTGCGCAGAGCATCAACAGTGGTCGCTGGAGGACCGTGACGAACAAGTCGCCGACCAACCATATCCCAGACATTTCCGATGGGTGGCAAGTCAGGTGAACGCGCAAGCCAGGGAAGCAGTGGTACCCGTCTTTCATTGAAGAAATGCTTGCACATTCCTAGTCACATGTGACTGGGCATCGTCCTGCTGAAATATTGTATGTGGGGTTGCCTGAAGGATGGGGCAGTACCTCGGGCACTAAAGCCCCCCTGATGTAACAGTTGCTATTCAAATTGCCCTAGATACGTAAGAGTCGTCGCGATCACATGTTGTATCCAGTGGCGCCCCACACACCAACACACTTGGCATTTGTCCGCTATGTCGCTCCACAATACAAGCTGCTATATTGTGGTCACCACGGTAGCGTATAACACGTATGCGGCCATCACTGTAGGGCAGGTTGAAGCGGGACTCGTCCGAAAACACTGCATTTTGCCACTCAGCACGCCAGCAACGACATTCACGGTCCATTGCAGTCTGAGGCGTTTGACAGTTCTGTACAATGGAAGTCGACGCAATGGTTCGCGTGCCACCAGTCCAGCGCGCAGCAAGCTGTGTCGAACCGTCGACGCACACCCGTTGCAGTACTCCAGTGCCGAGCCAACACTGTGGACGAAGCTGTACGGTCTGTTACGGCCATGCAGACAAGATGGAGGTCATCCCGTGCTGTGGTCACATTGCGTGGTTTAGTACCCGCTCGTCGCTGCGTACGACACTCTTCTATCCACTGGTTCCACACACGCATCATTGTCGTAGCAGTGTGTCCTGTACGAGCCGAAATGTCACGGTATGACAAACCTGTTTCCCAGAGACCGATCATTCTGCCCCCCTTCGAACTCACTCACATGCTGATATGGCGCCCTTTGACGTCGGCGAAACATACTGCCACTTGCTTTCACTTCGTTTGACGGGTATTCACGCACTGAGCTACGGGAGTCACACCGACCTTTACGAGAGGGCGCTACTGGGCCTATGTGTACGCCATCTCTGCAATCGTAATCACTTATTGCTGGTACATTGTTCTACACATCTTCTAAGTTTGGATTCGTTCGGAAAATTCTTTGTGGGTGTTGCTGCAAAATTCACAATGATTATATTACATATATATATATATATATATTATATATATATAATGTATGGAAGGTGACTGCTGCTGGAACATTCTTTGATTCACCATCGGTATTCGACGCGACCTCAATTATCTAAATATACTGTTTACTGTAAAATATGGGGCAACTTCTACAAAACTACGTGTTTCGTTGTCTGTCGCCCAGACCCGTTCAACCCTACAATGTAAGAAGTTACGTTTAGCACGGAAAAACTACTGAAAGTTCGTTGATTGAAAAATATACCTGGGTCTTGCTTAAAAACACCTCAAACTTACTTGTTTTCAAACTTGGTTGCTGTGTGCTTTGTCTGGTGATGGTCCAGCAGCGGTTGAAGCACAGTTTCGACAATTTTATAAAATGGAGTCACGCACATCTGCGGGGGCTAGTTCCGCTTGCCGCATACGAGCGCCTCGGAACGCCACTGTTCCTTCACGGCTGGCTAGCAGCTGTGACGTCACGCTGCACCCTGATCGCCACGCAGTTTGAAGGTGTTCTGAGTGACGTATTTTCCGCTGATGTGTGACGCAGTGGTCGCCTTATTTGGACAAAAAACAGTGATAGGCTAGTGAATTGAAGACCCTTCTATGGCCTAAAATAACTTTTCAATACCCCACTACCAAGAAATTCTGTATCGTTGCCATAATAGGTAACCAACGCCCCGATTGGAGGGCTCAATTGATTAAAAAAATTTTTCAAATGTGCTACTATTGGGGAATGGATTGCATTCACCCCTCCAGCACTTAATTGTGATTTTTGTGTATAAATACTTGCTGTAAATGTTCGGTCGAGGTCAGATGATCGGCCTCGAGGGAGCGTTCATGTAAAGTTGTGTGTTAGTAACAAACTTTGCTTAAAAACCTTCAAAATGGCAGCTCTTAAAACATCGAAAGGTTCGTGAAGTCACTTTGATGTGAGAGTAGGGGTCAAAAATGACTTATTTTACAGTGCATCAAATATTTGCAAATACTCTTTTCTAAAGGTATCCGACAGCGACTTGGCGTTAATATGTTTTTCTAGATTCCGCTTCGAGCAGGAACCTTGTGGTTTTTCAAACATAAATTTTTTCCTCGGAGGTTAAGGCTTGCTAATCGCGAGTTGCCTTGTGTTATTTGGACTCTAGGAAAGATTCGAAATGCATTTTTGGGAGTTAAAGTAATAGAGGCAGGCATGTTAACTTAGCCTGATTTAAGAATTTTAAATAAGGGCCTTCTACTTTGGTCATGTACAGGTTACCTACAGGTGGCAGTTTAAGATGTAATGTGAATTGTATTTGTATGTCCTGTAAGCCAGGGGTTTGTTTTGTATTAAAACACATATTTAATGTCATTTTTTATTAAAGTTGCGTGGTATTAGCCAGAACCAATGTGCTTTTTGTTAATACAGCCTATGGTGTATCTGAAAATATCAAAGTTTACTAAAGTTTTGGTGGAAACCAAATGTCCAGTACTAAATTTAGCTGTGTTCTGTAGTAGATTTGCGTGTAATATAACATATTATGATTCTGTTTTGAAAATGTCCAGTACATGGAGAACTATATAAAGTAGTATGTGTTTTTCTGGAACAAACATTATATAACCAAAAGGCATATACATTAATAAAAGGTTTATTCATACTTACTGTTGACACCTTTGTTGGTCAGACATTTTTGCTGGGATTTTATATTAGTTCCAGCCTTGCTGCATCCTTGGGCTCAAAGAAGTAGCAAGGTCTGAAAGCGAACAATTTTTTTAAACATGTTTCCATCTAATTGATTTAGTACGCCGAGTTTCATCACAGCAATTTCAGAGAAGCATTCCTTAGGGTCGCTGTACTTAAAAGTTATGCCATTATTACATTTTCAGAAATGCATGGAAAGTTAGTATGTAAAGATTTGTAGAAGGTATTTTAATGTGCATCTCTCGCATTGTAAACAGGCGCTAATGCTCTTTGGCACGCTAGATTTTCACACCGTGGAAGTAAAAGTCTCTCAACTACCGTCGACCGGGAAATTCTTACCAGTGAAGGCCAATCGATATGTCAACGAGTTCAGCTTACTAGCATTAAAGGCGATATTAAACGGTACCAGATTCCGTAAAAGCTTGTGCAAGGTCCGCCATAGCGGCCAGTATACGGGATAGTGTGACACCCGTATGGCATTTCCGGCCTTGTACGGCCAGATTTCGTGCCAGGTTTGGTAATTGGACACATCCTATTTTTCCTGGCAAGTTCTATACCTGGTTTTGTGCCTGGCCAATCACATCGCTGTTTCAGAGCGTCGGGCGCTCCCCGTGGCTACTACTTGAAAGAGTTGATGAAGAAACCGAAAAAGATGCCTCCATCATTATACATCGGCGAGGTTTAAACTCTTACAAATAGATTTAAAGTAAGACAATGGCGAATAATATTGGCGATGATAACTGCTATACGAAAAAATTAATTCAAACTGTTTACAGTATATAAACGTAAAATCTGGTATGTGAATGAGTAGTAAAATGGTAAAATCGCGTTTGTTCGTGAGTTTCGAAACTCTGACGGAATCAAATATTGTTTATTATTAATTTTTACATGCGGATAATATCCCAGTACGTAAAGAAAAAACTATATTTTGCAACCGGTAAGCAATTTTCGTCAAAATTAAAAATAACACACTCGTACTCTAGAGACTTCATGTAATTTTTAAGAAAATGAATGAAAATATACTATATAGTAGTAAACAATAAGTTTATGTAAAAGACGAACAGTAATATAGCAATATTAAGATCTGCTAGCTAGTTTTTTTTTTCATAGGCTT
Source organism: Dryococelus australis (assembly GCA_029891345.1). Taxonomy (NCBI): domain Eukaryota; kingdom Metazoa; phylum Arthropoda; class Insecta; order Phasmatodea; family Phasmatidae; genus Dryococelus; species Dryococelus australis. The sequence continues at coordinate 72,958,869 of CM056996.1, forward strand.
ACGTAAGTTACTAACTGGTAGCAGTTCTACGAATGGGGTTCATATTTACTACAAACCACACACTGCGCACCCACCGAGGGTGCCAACTGCTAGTACGCGAACTGCTGTCGTGTAATATGAATCTTCCAAGGCGGCTCATATAACTGTATACCGGCTCGTACACCAGGCCTTGTAGAATCTTGTACAAGAACCAAGTACAGCTGCAGGTATAATGTAATATCTGCTTAAGCCACTACTAGCAGAGTGAGCGCTCGACGTGCTGTCGAGTTTTGTAGATACACATCGATTGCCCCAGGTGTCCGTCGACAGACAATGTTTGCCCTGTCGAAGAAAAAAAAAAACAAGACATCTTTTCGCCCACGGTAGTCCTCGTCTACTTTTTCTCATCGCCGAGAGTTCCTATTCAGTCAGTATTGCTGGTTTTTTTTCTTTCTCGCTGTGTTTCCAAGTTTCTTGGCGGTACATGGCTTGAATTCAAGACGTGCAGCTCATGCAATTTTACCCCCGCGTATGTACAGTGGCTCCGAAAAGTACTGTAGTTCCCCGAATAGCCGTACATAACGAATGAAGATAAGCTAAATACCTTCCTTTGTCGAGTGTATTATCCACTTATTGTACAAATACTTTTTTGGCGGATGATTTTTTTTTTATATGCGAAGAGAGTTGCAAACTGACAAAATGCCTCTCGTACTATGTCCATTATTTTGTTCTGTTATGGAATAATCTATTTTTGTTACAACTTGCGTACTTATTTCAGAACATTATTCCAAAATATGGGTGTGCAAATATTTTTTGGAGCCACTGTATGTCTGCGAACTGGAAAGTATTCGTACAGGTTCCACCGAAAGACCCCTACTATTTTCGGACCATTTGTGGCGTGTCAAGCAGAGACCATGAAAACAAGAACAAAAGTACAGAACACGAAGCCTGCGTTTAATCGCTATTAGAATGACTGCACCCTGTGAGAGATTGTAAGCAATGCGTACGCTGTTTTTGTTAGAAATAATAACTTACACATTTGACTGACGGAACATTCAGAAAAAATGCACATGAAATGTAAATGTTGGTTTCCTACCACATGTAAGAAAACTCGAGTGGGTGCTACGTACAATATTTTGTTTCTCAAACACTTGTTGCAAAAAAATGGGCCAATTTGTGGATTTAGCACCATTGTTGAACTACCGCTGGGCTTTAGAGTGAGTAAATCATGATGCCTGAACCGTCGACGTTGGAATCACATTCATGAGATAACAGCAAATAAAGTTAAAGTACAGACGTGCATGTTTGCATACGTTTCTTCCATTTTAGAGGATTTTAGGTAGATCTGTATCGTAGTATTATGAACTTAACTCTGGCCAAAGTTTTCACAAGATTAAGCGCTTACCACTTAACGATTGCTCAACTTCTTAAAGTGCATTTTATTTATATTCTACTTGAAATCGTGGGGAGCCGGTAGTAGAATTCTAGATAACCGCACGGCAGAAAATGTTTTACTCTGGGACTTCCGGCTAACGGAATTTGAATCTATATCACACTAGTGAGACTTGAACGCTTATTAGCTGAGTTTTTTTTAGGAAAGAGTAGTTATAATAATTTTTGACAGAATTCAAGTACCTATATTTTCTGTATTATCAGGATATGTTTATTTAACACAAGAACTCACTTTACTTGTGTGTACTAAAGTCTTATGAATGACAGCAAGTCTCTTGTAAATGACACCTTATTGCCTGTAATTAAAGTTTAAAGTCAATACATTCTAACTTCGAAAATTATCGTAAAATTCAAAATGGAAGAACAGGCATGCCGCAGAATAAATTTCCAAGAAGTTGGTTTGAATGATGACCTGGTTTACCGAGTGATCAAGTAAATTTATTCTGTTAGCTATCTAGATTAGGCTACAGACATAAAGAGGAAACTCTAATGAAACAACAATATAAAAATAAACGTTGTTTCTTATATTCTACTGATATAATTATGGGACGATTGAGAAAACTGTAAGTAGTAGGCGTAGGGTCTACCTGCACTCTTATAAATTATTCGAAAATTTATCAAACCAGTGTATACGCTTAGTGAGAAAACGGAAATGGTAATTGTTTGCCCTATACATTCATTGTAACGTTCCTAAATTTGCTCAGGATACAGTCAAAGGCGTATGGAAGTTCTCGATTTTGTATGAAAGTGACTCTAAACGTTCCTATATGTGCAGCTTGATGTGTGGTTTTATTTCCGTACAATGCATAGGTTAAAAACTATTACAGTTTATGAAGTTTACTAGAAAAAATTTTACAGTGTGTGCTTTCCCGAGGTATTTTTTGAGTATAAAATTTGTAATACTCTTTACGTGAAGACGTGTTGGTAGATCGAGTCTTACTTAAGATCTTAGGTTTGTATGCCGTTTTCAGTTACACGATTGTGTGGGCGTATAATCCGCTCCACTGTTATCACTCAAGGTATAAAGTGGACATCGTTAACAGCTATAAACAAAGTATTTGTAATGATAATCTGTAATTGATTTGGTCGTTCCTTGCATTTCTGTCCTGCCAATACAGCGAAGTTCAGAGAGCGCAGCGGATCGACTACCTATATTAACCTGGGAGCTTGAAATGCAGTATACATAGTAAAGAGGAAGTAGTTAGTAGAGTCTTCCATATACACCACTGCATCCTCCGCTGGGGTACGCGGTCGTCGGCGCGTGGTGATAGAAGATTCATATTTTACCGTCGCGAGTTACGGTGATCGATGCCGTGGAAAAGGGCCGTCGGTTACACATTCCATTTGCCGCGGAACTTGAAATATGCATATCCCCGCCTCCTACCCGTGGCGCCCGCTGGGAGAACCGGCAGCTAATTGGATTTGGCTGCTGCCCTGTTGCGCGGGTGTCAAATTCTCTCTTTTTCCGGGAGGGCGTGAAGAATTCATAGGACGGATAACGATTAGGGGATTGACAGGAAAGAGGGCGGTGTCGGAGGTGTGGGTCGAGCTGGATTAACACAGCCGCGGTGACGTCCCTCGGGCGGGCGGCCGCCGCAGCCAATCAGGCGGCGTCTGCGAAGCGCCCGCGGAAATATCGAGTTGAAGTCACCCGCTTGCCTGCTACGGCGTCCCACATCCTCCCCAGAACTAAACTATTAGCGTGTTCGCTCTAGCCAAATATGGACTCGGCGTGTAGAGCACACGGTAATCGTATATGAAAATAGGCCAAAAATTGAACAAAATATTTGAAACTCCACTCACGTAGAATACCAAGGAGATGGTATTATTGTAATAAAATAAGTAACTTCTATACATATACTAGAGGAGACAAGGTTTACACATTTAACCACGATTGTTAAAATATAAATAAGTGTCTATTGATCAACTATATGTACTTACGAGGAAGAGCAGGGAAGTATAAAAAAAGTGAGATAGAAATAGTTGTATTATTAAGGACTTGTATATGTTGTTCACGGTAAAATGAGCACGTTATTCATGCGTCGGTCAAATTAAAGTGTAAAATTATTAGTAAAGTAATTACTTTACAAATATGCTCATTTTTGCACACGATGCATTAAACAAATAGAAAGCGAGAGAAATAATTCTAAATTAACACAAATGGTTACCTAACACATTTTAATCGACGTTAAGATATGGAACTACTTTTCATCCATCGTAGCCAACTTCACTGGTTGAATGTCACTCAGTGCGCTCATTAAAATATATGCATGCAGGTGGAGTGACATTTTTCTAAGGTTCGTTTCTAAAGTGCTCACTATCTAAAGTGCTCACTTTACCGTGAACAGCCTTTAAAAACTTTTACTATATGTAAAAACCACGGATGTAAAATACCTAGCGTAGTGATTGCACGGGCAAGTGACGCGTTGTCTGCTGATGTACAATTTACTCTAGAATCTCTCCGCTCAATCCCGCTCGTTATCACTTTGGATTGTATAAATCCTGACATGTTCAGGACTCTACGATAACCAATCCAGCAGTACTGACGACAGTTTCGTCGTGAGTAGATTTCGCATGTTCGCAGCGAGACACGCGTACAGCACGAAACAATGGGAATTCACATTACTGTCGTATTTAATTGATGGGAAATACGTAGCAAACTTGTGGAGTCACCCAAGAAATTAAATTATCTTTGCTGTATAAAATTTGGTTTGTGAATAGAACGAATAAGGGTGACTCGACTTCCTAAATATAATTGGCTCTGAAACTTAAGAAAACTGGCTCGACTTTCGAGTTTGTTTCAAGCAGCGGTTTGGGTAAAGCAGTTCGGCGCTTCTTTCATTCATGAGCGATTTCGGGAATTTCATATAAAACACATGGTAGTCATCTTTCTCGCAGAACTTTGCACATAACGATGTACTTGACACTATAGCGTGTCACGGTAAAATTAGCACTTTAGAAGTCCTGCTTAAAATCTACTTGTATGCACGTTGTGTGTTCTTCCGCCTTATGTAAAATTGCCATTGCCATGGGCCTCATCACTTTATTCATCCGTTGGTCAAATGAAACTATGAAATTATTCAAAAATTAAATACTTCAGAAATTTGCTCATTTTTACACTTCGATGCACCAAAAAACAGAAAGCGAAAGAAGTGATTTAAGATATGACAAATGGTTACTTAACACCTCTATTCGACGTTAAGATATGGAACTACTTTCCATCCAACGTTACCACCTTTACTGGGCGAATGTCACGCATTGCGCCCGTTCAAATATATGCATGTAGGGGCAGCTACTTTTTTCTACGGTTCATTTCTAATGTGCTCACTTTATCGTGAACAGCCTTTTACGAGCGATATCTTCGAATTCCTGGGCTGTTCGTGCTCTCGTATCCAAGGTGCGCGTTGTCACGTGTGGTCACATGTCAAGTGGATGTCGGTGAGACAGCGGGGAGAAGTTTATTCATGAACCTCTTCGCATAACGCCAGGAAACGCCCTCGTCAGACAAACCTACGGCCCCTGTAATATACACCAGCTCGAGTGCCTCACTGCCGCTCGTCATAAATACTTGAAGCGCTGCCACCACGTTCCGCGCGTGGAAGGCTCTTCCATACTCCAGCGGTGCGAGACAAGCTCCCGCGGTATTTCCATAATTATATGCTGTTCGCAGTTAAAGGCTGTTCACGATCAAGTGAGCACTTTCAAAATCAACCTTAGAAAAAAAGTCACTCCTCTTACTTGCATATATTTCAACGGGTGCCTTGAGTGACATGCGCCCAGTAAAGTTGGTAACGATTTCTGATTACCTAAATAATTTATTTCGCGTTCTGTTTGTTTCTTAATGCACCGAGGTGTAAAAATTTGCTCATTTGTTAGATATTTACTTCTAAAATAATTTCACAGTTTCACATGAGCGACGCTTAAATAAAGCGATGAGGCCCACGACAATGTTAAACCTACATACGGCGGAAGAATACACAACGTGCATACAAGTAGATACTAAGCAAGGCTTTCAAAAGTGCTCATTTTACCGTGAACAGCATATAATAGAGGACTTCTAAAATTTACTTTTGAAATATGTATCTGCCCCTATCTGCACTTATATTCACGAACACACGGACTGTCATACGCCCCGTAAAGTTGGTGACGACGCGACGGAAAGTAGGTCCATGTTTTAATTTTTAATTTAAAGTGTTAGGTAAACATCAGTGACACAAAAATGATACCCTTTGCTTTCTATTAATCTTCAGATATATAAATGTAAGAATGAGCACATTTGTAAAATATTTACTATTCTAAAAACTTTACTTTATTCATGTGTTGGTTAAGTGAAACTGTAATCAGGTCCAAGACAATGCTAACTTAACATATGGTGGAGTAATATACAATATGCATACAAGTAGACCTTAAGGGGCCCGCCTAGCTGACACTTGAACTGAGTTGAAGTGTGTATGAAATACCGTTTTTCAACTAAACTATTAGACGTGCGTCCAATGTGCTGGTATAAGAGAATAGCACACACTTCAGACAAGGGTTGGGTAGTGTTTTCAAGGCGTCGCGCACATTAGAAACACCATTTCAGTGTACTCCAAAATTGCCACAAATATTTTATTTTTCAAAATGCTGTATCTCAAAATATATGCGAGTTATATACATACAGAAATACTCGAGAGGCATGCATTAAACCTTTCTTCAGACTTTCTACCAATTAAATGATAGCGTCAACGCTACAAGTTCACACCACGGCCTACCACGTAGAACGACGACAACAACACTGCACGCCAGTTCAAACCTTGACCTTAGCGGCGATGGCGCACTCGATGTGCGTGGCAGTGTCGACCCTATTGCTCCCATCCTTCTCCGCCTCAGAGGCGGAACACATCTGCAAGTAGCGGCGGGAGTATTAAGTAGGGTTTCCAAAGTGCTCAGTTCACCGTGAACACCCAGTGAAAGTAATAGACAAAGAGAGGAGGGATTCGACAACACTTCGTTTCCGGCGGTCATTCCTCCCGCTCAGGACTGTGCACTTTCTCCTATAGGCTGTTCACGGTAGTGAGCAGTTTTTAAGGCCCTCCCAACAGGCTTTAAACCGCTAATAAATATATCTTATTGCAGCATCAGGCATAAAATTTTCGAGGGTGGTGAAATGTATACACTGTGTTTATTCGTCACAAAGTAATGTTTATAATGAAAATCAGCAGGAAGGTTGAAATAGGATGAAAGAAAAAATTTAGAAGGGCCTTAAAAAGTGCTCACTTTACCGTGAACAGCGTATAGTTCGCCGGCAGCGAGGCTCGGCCTCCGTTCTTTGCGGCGCAAGCGAGCGGCGGATGATAAATGTTACCCCAGCGACGAACTCGATGGATTAATAAGGCTGGTGGGACAAGTCGTTGGGAAGGGGGGGGGGGGGGGAGTCCCCCATCGACGTCCTTGAGACGCGGCGTCGCACGCCCTGGGGATAATGACTCCGCGCTGCCAGGCCTTCCGCCGCAGACGAGGACTATGATTTATCGCGAGAATACCGGATTAGGGTAGGCAGGCATTTTCTGGCATTTCTCAGCTCTGCAGTACGCCTGCAAGGCTTAGTGGTACGCGGTGCCGTCTACCCGCGCCCCCACAAACATAGCGCAGTGGTTCACGCTTAGTTATTTAGAACTACCCAATATTTCTCAGCGGCGTCTGTATACCAATAGCATTAAAGATCTCGTTCATGTCCGAATACCAGTTTCCGTTTTCTATTATTATCTTTAAAGTATTTTGCTATGTGAAAAACTATAATACGAGGATTTCATTCATTTTTAGGTGTGAATCTTCCGACACAGGCCACTTAACATGGAATAGGGTCGCCATTGAAAGTCGTATGACGTGAGTTTACGAAGAGACAGCACACTAATTCTGGGCCTCGCACGTAAAGGCGACCGGATATTAGATTCGTATACCTAGGTCGCCCTTAGAGCTCCCGTAGTAACAGTATTTTGTCTATCGTCTGCTTGTGGGGCATCTGTTTAATTCTTGCATTCATTGTGAGAGCAATGGCTCACATTAATATTGTTTTAAAAACAGGCAATGCCACTTTCATATATACGTCCCAATTGTCAACCGTATAAGAAATGATGATAGTCATTCATGCGTAAGTTTACCACCACTGCCAACGGTTGGTAGGCTGTCAACTGCTTGTGTGATATTTGGGATGCTTCTAGCCCTCGCACACGTGAATACCTCCAGCTCTATCAGGCTCCCGGTTCGACATACCGGGTAATCAGTACGTGTTTCTACCAAGACACTTTCTATTCACATTTTACTTGTTATACTGTTGGCACATTAGTTTTCTGAAATGACAGTTCTGCGTTTCTTGCGCCACGACAAAAATTACTGATTATACACCGCAACAAAAAGAAGCGTATTGACAGAAAAATCACTATGCAAGTTTCTTCCCAAGTTTTGCAATAATACGTCAAGTCGTACTTGAGCATTTTTTACCGCTGTGAAGTGTGTGGGACACAGTACAAAGCGTTTTTGTGTCCTGAAATTCGCCAACAATGTTTTAATTTCTTGTGCTTTTTGTAACTCTTGTTCGTTTGCATCGCATTTTGTGAATGTACGGAACTCTCGTAAAAAATAAACAATAAAAAATATAAAAAAACATGATTAATTCTTAATGGTTATGTCGATGGAGGTGGTTTTCGAAAACGACTTCGTTTACTTTGCTTATGTATTAAAATGCGCACAAAGAGAAATTAAAATTAACAGTAAGTTCTACTTCAGCCGAAAATTAACAACACTAGTTAAAAATGATTTAATCAGTTTTGCGTTGCATGTGCCAACATGCAACATTTTACGAGGCTTTGACCGAAATTTCAGTGAAAACATATAAATTGCATATCTATAGTGACAGTATTAAATGAAATAACGAGATTGGAGCGCACAATAAATAATTGTTAGAGTTCGCTAATAACCTAACTTTTTTACCAGATTGCAATTAGTGAATAGCGCACGTTAAGATTGGCCTCGATTTTTATCGCAATAATTACACTTGTATAAATTAGTAAAAAATTTATTAGAAAGGAACAGAAATTTTCAACGTGTTAAATTTTTTATCTGTGAAAATAGCTACAAATCTGCCATCGGATGAGATGAAATACGAATTTTTCCATACATAAAACCTTGGCGAGACTACAGTTTCCGAGGTTCCTAGTAGGGAGAAAATATGGATCACTCGGGTGGACCAGAGAGTAATTCGATTATTACTACTGTAAGTGTGTACTGCACATATACACAAATAATAATAAAACATCATCGTAGAGCGAAAAAAAGTTTGTATGGACTTGAAAATATTAAAGTAGGCAACAATTTTGGCATTAATCTATCAAAATATGTACATTTGTGACTAGTAAATTTTGATATGAGTATATTCATGTGCTGCGCTAGATATGTATACGTTGAGTGAAGCTACAGGATATACGACAATTGCCTTATTTCTTCTCAGCACGATTCAGTTAGGAAACGAGTAATACACCTACATCCTGCTAGATATTCCATTCTCCCTGACCATTTTTTTCTAACAACACTTGAAAATTTGTGCTAGACGTTAAACCATCCCGCAAGTCCATATTACGCGATTGTCATGATGGTAATTGTAGATGTTAAGTGTGAAAATCCGCTACACTAACTACTGTGCCCTCAGCCCGCTGTTTGCCCGTTTCATCATTTTGTAGCATAAAAATAACTGCATTCTTTTTGTGATTTATTGATGTATATTATATGCATACAATATATTGTATCAGGCAGTCATACCAAAATCTCTTATCTTCAATACGTGTTTCCAAGCCGGAGGACGGTATGATGAGTCCTTTGTTCAAATCCCTAGTCACGCGACGTTAGCAAGATGCTGGGTCAGTATGTAAGCCGTATGCGGTTGGACGAAAGTAATAAGTTAATAATATTATATTAAATTAATTCAGTATTACCTTAAAAACCTCCGAAACTCGGCAATATTGTAAAAGGCAAAGCGTGTAATAGTGTGTTAGGAAATGTCTGTTATAATGTTTGTATTTCTTTCTAGAGATTTCTGTTTTTACAGAAATATATTATTTATATTTTAATCAATTGTATAGGGTAGTAATAGTGGTTAGTACATTTAGACTGATAATTTAGCCTGATTCTACTGCGGAAAATTAGGTGTGCCAACGTGTTACGAAAATATGTGGGAACTTATTAGTTACTTCAAAGAATTTGTAAAAATGTAGGGTTTTTAGCTAACGAAGAGAGCAATAACGCTTGGCGGTACACAACAGTGTAAGTTTAGAAAGTAGCTAAGGTGGGTGAAATAAGTAATAAAGGTATACGAATATCAAAATTAAATTATTTTTTAGCCTATCAGGCAGATGCAATGCCTATCACGTATAAAAATACGCCTTAATCAATCCATAGTCATTTTAAAACCTCAAATTAGTACAATCCATCCAGCACTCGTTCGAAAAGGAAATGGAAATCCGTGTGAGTAAAATACGGCAAACTACAGTCCGTAAAGTCGTTTTGCGTGATTCTGTGAAGTTTCTGGGAAAAAAATGGTCCATTAAAATGCATATTTCTCTCCTAGTTCGCGAACAAATTATACAGCATTTGAAAAGAGGCTTTGTAATGGAAGACCTGAATGGGAAGTTTCGAATCCGTCATTACGAAAGGCGCTTTTTTTTTTATTCTGTCGTGTAGAGCGTTCACGTTGTTATGGGTTTAATCCAGGCACATATGCGTTCTTCTGGATTGCGTATCAGGCTCTCTCTCGATTAGTAATATTACTTGCTCCGAGCGTAGCAAACGTAAAGCGTACAATATTTTCGCTCTAGTAGGGTCAATACCCAAATCCAATGCCCTGCTATATATTTTTGCGAGTTCCGCTTCTAGGAAACATAATATTGTATAATTTTGTATTTGTTTTTCTAACGTATAGAACGAGGAGTATCAACGAAGTTCGATATTCTGCTAGATTTTTTCTTTGGGAATTGTAATTATAAAATAGCATGTTTTTTTGTCATACCGTATTACCAGACTCGTATTTTTGGAAGTCGTTTCGATACCTGTCGGATAGTAGGACGATGTTTTTCTAAATGTTTATACACCACCAGTCCATGAAAATACCTCAGAAGTTCACCATTCTGGACCTTGCTTATTCCTCGTAGGTCGTCGTGCCTGAAAGCACATCGGGATTAGTATTTATTAAGATTTATTACTTGATTTAGATTGTTTTAACTGTTCCATTGCGCGGAAAAAAAAAATTGCTGCAGAATATGGGTTTATAGTTAGCAACGAAGCGAGCACAGATGCAAAGCGGATTGCATATGCACCAAGTCACAGGCGCTACACAAGTAGTGGCCTTTTTCGAAGCAGGGCATAGAACACTAGTCTATGGGAGACGGCGAAGTAACGCTAGGAATTAGAAACACTGTCACGCCTATCAAGACGGCAGGAATGGTGATAACGATGTTTGCTTGCTTGTTCTGTGGAGTTTTCAACGTCCTATACAATAGAAAATACGTGGCTAACTTCGGTTTTAGTGACCTCGTTGGATTTTATACTGCACGTAGCTTATGGGTATATAATAAATACTGAACGGGAGAAACTGCTACGGCTACAAAACATCATATTGTGTGTGTTTTACATACTTTCGGCGCTGCATAAGTTTGGTAGTGCCAGTTTTAAAATAGTTATTTCGCAGATAAAACCTGACTGAACATGCTGTCTCGATAAGCGAGTGTGCCAGATTCAATATCGCGAAAAATAATTTATAAAATAAAGTAATTCATTAATTATTTACGACAGAGAACTGATATGAATGTACATGAATCAAAATTAGTTCTACATAATATGCTAACGAAAATTATAAGCGCGATAATATAGATTCCCTTAAAATAACACCAATTAATCAGGAGAATTAAACACACCAAAACATACTTTTACCAGCCAATTCTGCACTCATTTTAAATATAAGTTTTGTTTACAGCAGGTTTTATACTTTAACCTAAGATTTATTTTTCAACTTATTTTTGTATTCTGTGAACATAATTTTTAAAGTAATTCTAATTAAAACTACCAAAGGTAACTGGGTTATACGAAAACCATTTTAATAAGTCACAGAAACTTTATAATATTTTTAAAATATATGTGGCAATTGTTTCAGGTCTACGATAAAATTACGTTTCATATTAAAAATTATAGCAGTTAGCAAGTTGCCGAAGTACCGCGAGGAGTATTATAATTTTTACAGAGGTACATTTTACGTGGGGTAAAGTGCGAGAACGGTAAGTTTCGAAGACGTTTCTGCATATAAGAGTGACTATTTTCATGAAAATATTTCACCATTATTTTCTGATATTTACCGATTTGTTGAAATGACATTCTATTTAGGTGAGTATTTTATACTGGAAAACAGCAATACCGCCTCGAGTTGATTTTTCGAGTGACTTCGTCTTCCACCGCTACACATGTGAAAGGTAAAGCCAAGCAGTTGATAACCATTCCGCGGGTTCCGAAATCCGCCATTAGATTTCAGCCGTATTGCTTTGCACCTTCCATACCATATTGAACATTATTTTTATCCGTCTTACAAGCTGCATATATTAAGCAATTACTTAGTTGTATCAACCGCTTCGTTGTAGAAACTCTTTGTTTAGGCTATTCACGGTAAAGTGAGCGCTTTTGAAAGCCTATCCATTTAGAATAGTAGTCAATAAGTATATTTTGTTTTAGCCTTAGATGTTAACTTTCGAATGCGGTGGAATAAACATCCTGTGTTTATTACTTACATGTCAATATTTATTTGAAGAGGTGGTTAAATGATTTAAAAAAAACGGCTGAAAGGGAAAAGTAACTAGGGCCTCAAAAGTGCTCATTTTACCCTGAACAGCTTATAACTATATTTCCTCCAAGACATGTTTACAGGCCAAATTATACTGTTGACGCAACTATACGTTTTGCAAATTTATCTGCGAGGTGACCATTTCTAAAAAGAAAATAGCAAAAATAAGCTATGCTACTGAAATGTTAATGGATGGGAAAATCTCAGGAGATAGTATTACTAATGTACGTAAAAGCACGTGCGTAACATTGCCGCATTGTGAAGTGTTTTTGCAAATGTGTTCATCACAAACACACTGTTTTTACGTGAAAATCCGTGGCCCTAATAACAGTCGTATATGCTTGTTTAGATATAATGCTTGCAAATATAAGTTATTTTAGTGCGGTCGTTTATCCCTGGCGATAACAACTGCGTTCCTCTGTTCTTAAATTTTAGCACTATAAGTCTTTTTTTTTTTTTTCCGATATCGTATTGATGCTCTGGCGGGATTTGATAAGAAAAATGCCCATTTTATGGGACCTACTTGTTAAGGAAATCTATAAATAAGTAAAAAAAAAAAAAAAAAGAAAGGCAATATCGACCTTATAGCTGCAGAGTAAATAAACAGTGCGAACCTAGAAAACTGTATAAGCCAGTCAAGATTTTGAATTTTTATATGGGTTTTAATATTAATTTAATGCGATTGAAGTGGATGAAGACAATGCGTATGGGACTGCAGCAAATGTGCTAGAGTAGTTTTAGCGCATGGCCAGCTCTAACCATTTCGACGTGTTTTCATGTATGGTTTTCTAAAAATATAACGTTTTCGTTACATTTTTTGTACAACTGGAGATCGGGGACAATTTAAATATGTCAGTGGTGAGCTGATAAGACGAACTAAGCAACTTTTACAAATGGAGATTTTGTTGTGTGTGTCTCATGATAAACCGCAATTTCTAAAGCATCATTAAGCTATAATATGCATATTAAACATTAATTTTAATTTATTTGTCGGACTTACAGAAATTATTCGCAGTAAAAATGATCTTGTATTATCAACAAATTGCGTTCAAAATATACACAATTTACGTTTTCTTAAAACCTTATTGGGGCCACGGTGGCTGAGCGGGTAGCCTGCTCGCCTCCCACCAAGGCGATCCGGGTTCAATCCCCGGCCGGGTCACTCCTGATTTTCGTATATGGGTATCATGCCGGACGATACCTTTGCTGGCCAGTTTTCTCGGGGATCTCCCATTTCCCCCGCCCTTTCATTCCGGCGCTGCTCCATACTCACCTCAATCACCCTCATCGGCTCTCAAAGCCTCGATGTTAAGAGCCGGCCAAATATATTCACTCACTTAAACCCTTATTATCATGTTTTATTTTTTATTGTGCTATTTTAAAATACATAAACTGCCACGCGTGCAAATACGAGTTAAAACTTTTTAAAAAGGTACAGAAATTTTACTAAAAAATAAAATTATCGAAAGTAGCAAAACTGGAACCACAGAAACATGATTGAAACAGCTGCCACAAAAAAAAGATGACATTAATAAAGGCATACCTGTTATGAAATGTGGCGTGGAACCCATCTCCCAAATGAGTGAATTGTTTTACGTAATACGACGCCTCAAAAGATGCAACTTGAAAACATGTATAGATGTTACACATCAATCCAAACACTAGTAAAACACTATGTTCACTGTTCACTGACGTTTAAAAGATGCAGTTTTCTATAAAACTTCTTAGAATGTGCACCATGATTATTTCATAACTGCCGCTACAACTGTCAACTGTCATGGCAACTATCACTTTGTCTGTCACTATCGCCGTCACCATTACCCACACGTATTAAAAATTTCTCTATTTCTTCTTCCATGCAACGATCGTTTTTTTTTCAGTATCCCGCTCCTTCTCTTTTTACATGTGAGAAATGATTTGCAGCCTTTTTCTGAAATACTGTTCATGCCTCTTTCGTAAACGCTTTTCTCTGGTCGGCTCTTTGCGATACATTTTCATCAGCTACACGAGGCTTGACAGCGCCGTTCCAAGTTTATTTCATGGCATTCAAACTACAGTGATATGGACGCAGCCTCAATACTTCGTGGCCGCTTCAGGAAGTTCGTCTACATAATACTTGGGAGCTGGGCGTTTGCATTTAGCTAAGCAACATAGTTCTGCGATTTGCATTTCAACACACTAAGTTAGCATGCAAATCTATCATAAGAGTACACGCACGTTTATTTTGTAAACAAATATTATGATTGTCACAGGTTTCACGTGTATTACTGATATATATGATAATTTTATTCTCAGTTTTTCTACTTGATATTAAAGTACACGCAGCAGCTGAAATGTTAATTTTCCATATGTGAATTGTTATAATTTTATTTTGTTTTATCAGTTTTCAAGCACCTTGTTAATTGTGTGCAAGTTGGCAACATTTAGGCACACCTTTTGAATTGTCACGGTTTGGAAACCATTCTAGGTCAAGCCCTATGTACTCTTTATTAATTTGAATATTCAAGCGCTGCCGATAATTGATGGTGACAATGTTCCATACGCCATCTTGAATTAAGTGGGTAACGACAGTAAGGCCTTAGTTCTACGCTAATAGTATAAATTTAATGTTTTAATGTTAATCAGACCCGAAGAAGTATATTGCAATTCGAGTGACACGCCCACGGTACACAGTAATACAGTTATAAAAGGGCTACGTGTAAAATAAGTGTGAGAAACTCTACATTTATGTAAGGTAAGATCCCACCTTAATGTACAGTGACCGTTACACGTACGTGAGTGTTTAATGAACTTTTAAAATAAGCAGCATATTTTCCCGACACTTTTTAGTGGTCACAAAGTGCCCGAGATATAAATAGCCAGGAGCATTTGAAACAGGTAACTATACAGGCACGTAATTTATTGTAACGGCCAAGTGTGAGAACATTAGGTAGTGACTTTTATTTGGAACTGAATTAAGTTTACTCTGCAAAACTTTGTGTACAACATTCATGATGTCTAGAAAATAATTTGTTTCTTTTTCACCTTCAAATACTCTACTCACTTCATTGAAATTTGTAGCAGGCATAATGAGAGATATCTTTAAGGACCTAGTCCAGCTGCTGCGTGCATATTCTTTTACATTTTTGACAATACCAAGGAATGAAATTTTTATGCAATTTATTTCCATAATATTTACGCACATTAAATCATTGCTTAAACATTGGAAGTTTTTCATTGCTTTAAAAAGATACATAGTTGGTTCCTATGTATTCCCTTGTGTTGTGTTGTACAGAAGCTGATTGTGAACATAGCTATCCAGGTATTTGAAAAACTGTTGGTGCGGAATTCCAGCAACTTCAACGATGTGGTTTGGGCATGCAAATTAGCTGTTAGTTGGCTAGTGTTCGATGTAAATTTTATTACTATGAATGTGTCCCAGGTCGTTGCACATTATTTAAGCAGTTCTGTCTGTATACATTTCATTTGACTAGAAAACCAGGGCAGTGTTTTGCCCGTTTTCTTACAGGAGCTAACACCCATACGTGGGGCAAAAATAAACTCTATATATATATATATATATATATATATATATATATATATCTGCCGGTTCCCCCCCCCCCCCCCACACACACACAGTATTTCTTACACCCTCTTCATCGCAATATTTTTTACTTTGAGCCATTCTCGTATTTTCGTAGTAGAGACAGTAATTTTTTTTTTTTTTTTATGTGAGCACTACGTTTTTTGCGGGCATAAAAGTTTTGAATTGTGTATCGAACCACGCACAATTCAAAGTCATCCCAAACTATTTGTCTGCTATTCGTCTTTCCCCCCCCGGTGTACATACTTTTTTATACGTTGGTTTTTATAAACTCAACTTCCTGACGATTTTACACATTTTCGCCACCGATTGTCCTGTCGCAGCTGCAGCTTGTTTCATCTCTCTACTCATTTCAACTTCACTGTGAATAGTAGAACGTTTTCTTACGCGAAACATGCCACGGCTCATTCTTTATTGAATACCTCCCGCAAGACTTACGTGTTCACTTAACATGCGCGCAGACTATACGGCAGGTATCGGTGACACTGTTGCTTCGCTGTGATTGGCTCGCTAGACCTTCCCCGCCACCGTTCTATCACCTTACGCAAGGTCAAGACCTGCGACCGCATTCTTTCCAGATATTTTGTTGACGTTGTCCAGTTATAACTATTCAGCAAAGCAGTATCCAGTCAGCTATTGATAATATGTATTTTATTATTTGCGTGACTTTTAATTCAGTTGTTATTTATGCAGTTTTCAAGTTTTTTTCAGCTCGTGCTGTCAATTAGTGACTTTTAACTGGCATGGCAGCAACCAAACCGATGTTCTGAACGAACAGTTCCTTTTTTATTATAAGATTCCAGAAAGGAAAGCAATTTTCTGTTATTGGTCTAGTCACCGACATAGGCCTACTTTACAACTACTTAAAATAAGGCCTTTTGTTGTTACGGTTTTCGACAACTTAGTATTAATTTTGTATCAGATGTAAGTATTTGGTGTTTTTGAAGCACTTTTTGCATGTTTTCCTCTCCTGTGTGTTCATTCCCAACAGGTTCATGTTAAAGGCCAATTCACGCTTCAAGTGACTATTAGCTATGTCCTTTGCCTACGACATACCATGATTTATCGTTTCCGGTTGCCAGTTTTCTTGAACTAGAAGGTCCAGTATCCAAAAATTGTTCGAAAGATTCCGAAAGTTTAGTTTTGAACTATGTTCTTATTTTTCCCTGAAATAATTTCGAACTTTTCTATGAAATTCTATGCTGCTAGAAGGAGACAATGTATTTCGCGGCGTCGTCTCATCATTTGTGTGTATATATATATATATATATATATATATATATATATATATATATATATATATATATATATATATATATATATATATATAGTGTATGCGCGTGTGTGTGCTTTATAGTGTTACAAGAGAAAACAGCGACTTGCATAAATACAAATACATAAAGTAAATTACATTCATAATTCACTCTAACCGCAGACTGAGCCGTGACAGTTAAGGTATATTCTGGCTATTCATTTGGATGTAAGCTTATTGCATTGCAATGCTATCGAATTTAAGCGCATCATACAGGTGACATTGGGAGAATATTATGTAGAAAAATCGCAAAGAGTTTTTTTTAACGTAAAAACCTCACTGTGTCCTGAAATACCACAAAATATATAGGCTATGTATACTCAATTTATTCGTGAATTGAAACTGTAAACGGAAATTATTATTTCCTGCAGTGCGTGTATCTCGTTTCTGATAACTGCGTTGCGTAATTTTTTTTGCCCCCCAGCGCTCCAACTAATTATATTTGTGATAGCCGCCACGTTTTTCAATTACACAGCCAATTAGTTAAATTAGCGGTTTTCATTTTAATATTGTCTTTGTGTTGCTGTGTGTGAAATTGGCGTGCTCTGTTTACAAGTGGCAATGTAATAGTAAACATATCGTCGCATTTTCGTGCCCGCGCATAATCATCCAAACGTAGACTTGTAAAAAAGTTTTTATTTTTTACATTAATTTCATATTGTACTATCTTCATGTTTATTTTACCCTTCCTTTTATTGTTTGAAGTTTCAAATTACTATTTCAAAAGGAGTTTGACAGTTGGGTGAAAATGCTACGAAATTATATAACATTAGGGAAAATGTTCTGTTGTAACATTAGGCTTGAACAATACTCAAACTGGAATACTAGCATTCTATTAACTGGTTTCAATAAAATAGTCTACTGCATAGGACGCCTGATATCGCGAGTTACATTCCCACCTGGATTATTAAAATTCTGTAGACAGAAAATTACCTTTTTAGTCGAAAGACTTGTTTTAGTTTTTAGTTCATCCTAATCTTGCAAGACTGAGAAACCACTGCCTGATTACTTAGTATGCTACTTAATGGGCACCCAAACGAGCCATCGGCATGAACTTTGGTCATAATTATTATCGTCGTCATATAATAAATACAAACAGTGTGTGCAGTTTCTTGTTTCTGAAGTGAATACAGATACATGGCAAGTTCACTGCTGCCTTCAAGGTTTTTTAATTGCGCTGTGTTATTTTGTCACTATGCATAGCTTATATAAAATCTTTAGAAGTGTCGCGTGTGTTTTGGTGGCCAAATATGCCAATTCTCTAAACTTGCAAGGCTGTATTTAAGAAACAGTAAGGTGTGTTAATAAATCAGGTGTGTCGTGAAATACCGTGTACACTTCTATCTCTGGATCATTTAACTGCAAATTCACGAGAGGATTTGATGCGACGAGCTTCTCTAACTAGTCCGTAGACAATGGACGGTATGAATACTCTAAAACTAGTCACAACTTTTATTATTTTAAGGTGGTTGAACTCTTCAGACGGCACATTTGAGGGCAGACGGCACATTTGAGGGCATCCCGTAACGTTCATATCAGGCGAATGAGGGAGTCGTGGGATGATTCCAAACACGCAAAAGTCTTCTCTGGCCATAATTTCGCGGCTCCTTGACATAATCGGGTGGCGCATCGTCCTGTGGAAAGATGTTCCCGTCGGAATTAACACAGGACAGGAATAGATGTAACAAGTCTGAAATTTCATATAACGTCCACTGGCCACAGACGGTTTGTAGACGTAGGAGTGGAGCCCTAATAAGTACCAATTGAACACACCTCTTATGTAAGGGCCGCGGTTATGTAGCTTTGAATTTCAACACATGTTTGTCGCTTTTATATATATATATATATATACACACACACACACACACACACGGCAGATGTAACACTTGGACAAAGTGAAGAGTATTTATTTAATTTTTGTATATATGCGTGTCTTTATGTATTAGTTACTCCGTGGCAGCAACTGTTGCTGGTTTTAACAAAACGACAATATAGAAAAGGATAAAAATCCATATTATAATATTATGATTGCGCGAAACGCATAGCGTATTATAGGCTTTATTTCTCTCGACCGTGTTAAGTTTGATCTTTATATTTACCTCCTTAGAACGCTTTCTTCCTCAAACTTCGAAAGCGGAAAATATGTATGTATGAACTAAGAAATTATTCGGAAATTTACCACACCAATGTACACGTTTAGTGTGAAAGCACGTGTGTTTTCCCCTATACATTCATTGAAGCGTTCCCACATTTTATCAGGAAACAATTAAATGCGTAAGGAAGATCCCAACTTTTATAGTGGCGACGCTACACATTCCTACATCTGCACCTTGATGTGTGGTATTTTTACCATACAGTGTATAGGTTAAAAACTTCCATTACAGATTAGGAAGTTTACCAGAAATTTTTTTACAATGTGTGTGTGTTTGAAAAAGAGAGATCGTGTGCGTGTACGTGTGTGTGTGTATGTGTGTGTGTGTGTGTGTGTGTGTGTTGATAAGGTTTATGTAGTTCGGTGGAATTTCTAATTATTTTTTACAGCGATGTCAATATTTATAACTAAATAGAAAAATTTTCTGATTTACTTAAATTTACACATTTTTCAGCGACAAGCAAAAAATTGTTTTTGAAGGCACGCTATTTTATACAGGATATTAAAAATGTATAGCTTTTAAGAAAGTTTTTGAGAAAACATTTAAATTCATTTCGGGGAAAGAGAATAACAAAGGAAATATATCAGAACAAATTTAGTCTCTTTCCACGTTCTCCCTAGAAATGAGCAAACGCGCATTATGGAAACCATGGTTGGTGTTTGTACGACTAAAAAGTATATTTTTCTACAGAAAGAATTTAATTAATACGAGGCAAGAAACGCAGAATTCCTTTTATTTAAAGTAGCGTGCAAATCCCATCCTGTGTAATTTACACCTGTTTTTTTTTATAACGAGTCGGTGTGTTCTGGTGCAGTAACTGTCTGTCTCTCACGCCCGTAATAAGAATTCCTTGTAGCCTGTCCAAATACGCCGAGTGTAGTTCCGTGGTAGGATATCCTAAACTTCAAGGATTTCAAAAATGATGCTGAAGTAATTGTAATTTTGCTAACGTAGCTTAAGTTTTCTAGTTTTCCAGCTTATTATAATATCGAAAAGATACACAAAATTGAGCTTTAGGTGATGTACAAAAACCGTAGAACCTTTTATTATACCTAGAGGCCAATCGATAATGCCGTTACCATTTAAGATGGAGTACTTACAAACCTAACCCTTAGGTTTTTAAATTTTTAAGGATATATTGGCCAATTATACCTTTCACTTAGGGTACAGTCTTAACCCCTGCAGTTATGTAAATAACTATTTCACGACCACTGGTCAGCAGCGTTATTATTCTTTCATACACTAAATATTTCGGTCAATGTGCTGGAAGTAGCACTCAACTGATCTTATGATATATGTTATTTGCTTATACTGGATGTTCAGACATTTTTGGGCATCATTCTAAGGGGTGGTAGGGCATGCCAAAACAAACATTTTGAAACAAGGAACATGTGCCCGAAAACGCCCCCTTACCGAGCCACAGGCGTCAAAAGATGCGAGCACCATTTACATTTTGCGTGCTGCCTGGGCCAATCACGTTCTGGTCGAGCGGAGCACACAGCTTTGGTGCGGAGCGGGGTGGAGCCGTGACCACTGACACTTCAAAGCCCAACCTCTTCTAGCCGATCCAATGACGTCACGACTAAAGGGCGAACGTAAGTGGCCAATATGGCTGGCAGCTTTGTTAGCTTAGGCATGTGGCGGGTCGTGTTTTAATGAAAACTGTGGCGACTGTGTAATAATACACCACGGTGTTGACCGTGTGTGTTCCCCGGTGTCTTGGAAAGTACTCTGACTGGCTAAAAAGTGCACATCATTAGCTTCGACAATCGTAAATAGTATATACCTGGACGAACACTATTTCGCTAGAGAATTCTGTGCCCACGAAGTTTTCACGTGCAAGGAAACGATTGTCTTATCAACTTTATAGGCTTTCACTAGAAAAAATATCGCTCAAGTAACATTATTATTATTGTTTATTATAGTGCGTGTTTGAGTGTACTAGCAAATACATTAGAGATTACTAGTGTGCGAAACAGCCAAGGATAGCTTTTTTTGCTTTTACAGAAGCTCATGCAGTACACATAAATATATTTTTTACAGAATTTTGTGTTTAAATAAAACCTATTTCAGTGATAACTTATTTAATAGATTTAGGCCTTATGGACGTATATGAACTTCTTCAGCAGTCTGTTTTTGCAATTTATTTTAAACAACATAGTTGTTTTAAGAAATATAAGATTTCCCGTTGTTAAAAATTATTACCTACATATAAAGTCATTGCTAAATTAACACTAAAAAATTGACTATTTTTATACATTCAGCAATTGTATCATTAGGTTATATTTCTGAACATCGTTTTTTCTTGCTTGCAAATAGCAACAGAGTATAAATACAAAAAAAAATTAAAAATGACCTACGGCTAGATTATATATTTAAATAACGTATTGTTACAGGATACCGAGGCTGTCCAGAGTTCGTGAAGGATGGAGGTGTTAATAAAAATAAACCAGATAAATTTGATTGTTGTTTTGTTCACACAACTATTATTTGCAACACCAAACTACCTTCCGCCACTATTACTGGTGTTATTCTCAGCGAGGGCAGTATTTAATTTATATCTCAATATATTGAAAGCAACGAAAAAGTTGTATTATATGCAGCAATGCCTTTTTTATTTTATCGTATTGTTACATATTCCAAAACAATGCCACATAGCGATCGTATGGCCCACCATCAGTGACGTCACAAGGGTTGTTAAGTCCTTGTGCTCTTCGTGGTCACGGTGGCGCCGAACCGGGCTGCAGATGGACACCAGACGACAGTCCCTAATTGTCATTAATAATGAATGAAATAGTGTCTGTGCAAGTGAGGTATGGCACCGTACACGTTTGCCCAATTAGCCGACATGGTGTACGTTCACGGGGAGACGCGCGAAGTTGCAGTTGCGGCGTCATGAATTTACACGGATCTTCCAAGGCCTACATGACAAGGACAGCTTCAACCATAACAGAATAATGCTGGAGCGAGGATACGTGTTAGAATACCCAGTTTTGAAGAAATTCTCGCCCAGGTGACAGCACAACCCAACATAAGCACCCTTGCAAGCACAAAATGGGTGTCAGTAATCGACAGTTCAGAAGGTGATAATATGAGCAGTAGTTGAACACATGCCGCCTACACGCCCAGCGGACTTTACACTACGTTTGCAATTTTCTGGGTGGTTTATAGAGCAAAATAATGACAATCCACACTTTGGTGAGATTCTACTGTGATTTGATGATGCTATGTTCACGACAAAATAAATGTTTAATACGATAAGTAGTCATTTGTGATGTGATAACAACCTACATGACACACACATCGGGTTATATCAACACAAATTCGGGGTGTACTTTGGGCTGAACTTCTCAATAATTACTTAATTGGGCATACATTTTCCCACCTTGCCTGAATGGTAGCATTTACCTGCGAATTCTGGAAGGTGTACTACCACTTTTGTTGGAACATGTGCCAATTGCCTTGCGACAACAGATGTGCCTGCATGTGGTTGGTTCAGGCAGCGCAACGATTTCAAAACGGTGGATGCATCGTTTGACGCCTATAGCTCGGTACGGGGTCGTTTGCAGACACATGTTCCTTATATCAAAATGTTTTTCTCAGCGTGCCTTACTACCCCTTGAAATAATGTCCAACCATTCCCGATCATCATTAGAACGTTTATATGTATTGTATATGGAATATCTTCCATCGAGAAAAAAAATCTGCTATCAATCTTTCGATTTGATCTTTTCGTCAGTACAGGGTACTGAAATCGGTGTGAAGCAGTTCACGATGCAACACTGGGAGTCTACACCACGAGCTCTCATAAACAATGTGTGTACCCATATTTCTACATCACAAAATAACTGTAAAATTGTTGAGAGATTTTAATTATTGATATTTTTTTATATCTGTACATTATAATATACAAGTAGAAGCCGACAAACTTATTCTTCAAGGCATCGCATGAATTTTGGTGGGCAGCCTTATTCAACGTCTTTATTCAACCAGATAAATGCGTATTTATTTAGATTACTTTCTTCTCTCGGGAATTGAAAGATTGCTCGAATTAAATGTTCTCCCGCACCACCTGCAACTTTACCCTACTTAGAAAAAAGGTTTTTTTTTTTTTAATACATCAATGATGTCGTGTAAATTTTTAAAGTTTTTTTTTTTTTTTATTACTTTAACGGAGAAATGTCTTTGGCTGGAGGAGTATGAGGAATTATTAAGACAAGCAGATGTATGCCTTCCCCAATAATGTAACAGATTGAAAGTGCTGTGATTTTTCAATTGCTGTTTATAAACTATTAGGTCCGCGTCATCTGTACTAGTCTCAACATTTAAGTCCAGCAATCTCAAAATCGTTCCGATGATTGGGAAATTATTAGTGTCTTATTCTTAAAATTTCCAAAGCAATTTTCTTGAGCAATTGTATTTTTTTATCAAAAATATTACTAACCGACGTGATTTTTCGGCAATGCCTCTGACGTTCATTACATTTTGTACTAGAGAGTTTCTGAATAACTCCCATCAAACACGGTTATAGAAATATCCCTGTACTGTTTCTTAACGAACTTGACATATATTTCAAATGTATCTAAAAAATTTGGCATTGTGTGGCCATATAACACGTAGCACGAGGTATCCACACCAATGATATATTTTTTACCTGGTGCGCCTACTAGTGCATTGTCGAAGACATGATAAGAGAGAAGATTTTTCAAATATTCCGCATTCCTTCTTCATCAAATGACATAGGAATTGCCGACAACTCATGAGCGAAGTACTCTTCTAGTTCATGTTGCAGCTTAACTGTGCAAATAATGCTATAGAAGAGCTGTGTTGTGTCTATACGTATGACGTTTCTCATAACGTTTATGCTGTGGTTTGTGTAAGATAGTGGCTTCACAATGTTTGATTTCTTCAGTTTGAATGTTGAAATAGTTTCACCTTTAAATTTTAATTCTACCAGTAACACTAGAAATTTTTTTAAAACCACAATCACAAAAATGATGTGGGATAGTGACATTTCAGTGACCCTAAAACTTCGAAACCAGATTACATACATAGGCCTATAGCTGAGAGAGAAAGAGAGAGAGTGTGTGTTCAACAAATACGTGATTATATTTTACACTAATTGAAAAATAGTCCAAGTGGACAATAAACAACACAGCGCCCACTGGATTTCCCACACGTAATATCTATGCTAAACAGTTATAGATAGCTATACTACGATTATAAGCATTATTTTCCACATCAAATTGTTGATATCCGCTTATCCGTTAACAGTTCGACAAAATGTATACACTCTTTTTTGTAGGAAATCATATTTTCAATTTTGGTTATACATCATTTCGCGTTCACGTAAGCTGTTCGGCCGCTATTTGTTAAAATTCCTTTTCAAATACACATTTCTGTAGCCATTTTCCAAAATGGCAGACGATACCTAACTCTGAGTTTCGAGGAATTTTTATGTGCTTCTCATATAGCCTTCCCGGGTACGTGTGCCAAATTTCAAACTTTAATAAACTACTTTCATATTTGTCTAAAATGTGTGTAATTTCCCCAATCTACAAATGTATTTTTTAATCAAAGTTGAGTTACTTTCAGTGTGCAAGCCATTCTGGAATACCCTTTAAGCATAACAGTTCCATCTTTAAAGTGACCTAATGATTAGTAATATATATCGCCTAATGAACACTGTAGTGGTTTTTCACGCGAAATTTGTGATTTATCCGTATCATCTGACAACTGGAACCTGGACACTTAATTAGATACAATTTTCCACTAGGCTAATAATAACTAAGTATCGAGCCTGGTTCACCCTTTGCTACTGGCCCTCCACTTTGCGGGAATGCTTCTGATGGATATAGCGTAGTCGTGTTGCAGTAGGAACATGCTCCCATTCTTTCCCAAGTGCAGCGGTGACAGCCGAGATGTCTCCACGCGCAGTTAACATTGAAATTCGTAACAGCGATGATCGCAGGCTTTCGCGGTCATTGTCAAAATAGTTGTCTTGGCTTTCGAGAATAAACCATGTCGAGGTGATAGACTTAGGCATAACAGACTTTTCGCCGAGCATTGCAGCAGGAATCTTCATGGTTGGAAGTCGAACAGCGTTTTCGGACAAATACAAAACAGTGTTGTTAAGTCACTAATTATTATTTTTTATTACCGATTTTTTTTTACGACAGAAGTGAGGTAATCCTTTCAGAAAGTACCTTACAAGTTTTCTACTATGCCTACGTTTTACTTCTTTAACGGTGTCGGCACTTGCGTGACTAAGTTTTTTTTTTTTTTTTTGCCAGCGCTCTTTCAGCGAGACATTATTTCTTTGTTTCCCGGAAATCACGCTAGATTTTACTAATTTCATTCCATCGGAATCATTACTGTGACATAAGTAACCTCAGTGAGAAATGTGATCAGAGAAACGCACTGCGGAGAAACGAAGCGATTACATAATCTGGCATTATTTTTATGGATGTATGCAATAGGGTATGTTTTCTGTGACGCGACACACACGCAATTCAACCCCCGTGTTGTTTTATTCCTCTGTCTCCATTCCAACGTTTTCCTTGAAATAATTATCAGCTGGCGATGGCGCGCCGTTCGGCTTCCCTGTGACGTTGCGCGCCGGTCGTCGATATTTATTCGGCAGCTAATTGGCAGCGCCAGGCCTGGCTCGTGCCGTTGCAACTCACCTCTTCCCACGCCCCTCTTCAAACCGTTGCTAGTCCCACCACCGCCACTGTGGCACTCTCGCTGATTAGTCCTCGGCGAAAGAGAATTGCTGAAATGCTGTCTCTGTGCCTCCCACGAGCCCCGCTCGTTCCGTAACTCCCCCTCCCGGCATGATGTTGTCCTTCCCTTGTCGCACGTCACTGTTAACTGTTACTGGCAGGCTGTTGCCGTCTCGGACAGGCGTGTACTTGCGCAGACAGGTGCCGCACACCCACCAGCATCCCCCGCGGACGAGAATTATTCTCGGTGGCCTGACGTTGGTAGCTTCTGCTCGTCCTGTCTTCCGCGTGATGTGTGTCGCTCTGGCTGGTTTATTGCTCTATGCGGCCGTCCGCGTTCGGACGGTAAAGTGGTTTCGAAAGCAGGACCAGGCAGAGGGTTGGACGGGTGAGTTGTGGCTACCCCGTGACTGTCGCGCGAGATTGGCCATGCTTTTCTAACGGACGGGAAACTGAACGGATGCGATCTACGTCAGTATACTTGAGTATGGAAGTAGCGTAACAGTGCCGATAGCGATTAATATCGCGGGCAGTCTATGAAAACAAATTTCTTGGTATAAGCATTTTATACAAGTTAGTAGGTGAGTAGTAGGGCTTAACATCTCGTCGACAGCGAGGTCGTAAGAGACGTTAAGTATTACTGTTTATAATGATAGTCACAGTCGTTTGGTTTTATTATGTATATTCAAGGTTTAGTTCTAAAATACTGCTCAAAAAATATGGGGACAAGACTTCGTTAGCAGGTAATATTTAACCAGTTACTGTTTACGAGAAATAAGCTATATATTAATGTTCGGACATGCTTCAAGATGGGAAATCCTCCGTCAGATCAACGTTTAACATCCTGGGGTCTACACCATATTGCAATGTGTAGACACGTCGAAAATTAAGTGGGCGAGCAACGAATATCACTTTTCTGTACACTGCTATACACGCCCGTACATGACGTGTTTACCTGTGTGTGCATGTCTTCGATGAACATGCGGTACCTGACGGAGGTGGAAACTGTTCCAGCGATCACATTCCTGCAGGAGGGTCGGACTATTCGTGCAGTATCTGCAGAGCTTCATGTGGCAAAATCTGTTGTTCGTAAAACCTGGCAACGCTTCTATCTGACGGAAATGTACGCAAGGAGGCCAGGCCAAGATCGAAAACGTAAAACCTCGGCCAGAGAAGGAAGGCCGATATGTAGTGAACTGTGCACTTCCGCGGGCCGCTGCTACCGCTCTGGACCACAAAAATGCTCAGAGAGCAGCAACCGGTGCACATGTCAGTGACCAAACAATACGCAATAGGCTGTGAGAAGCAGGATTAAGAGCACGAAGACCCTCTAAGGTTCCGCGATTAGCACTGCGTCACAAGAGAGATAGACTACGATTTACTGAGGAACACAGGAACTGGCAGCTTCGTCACTGGCGTAATGTACTGTTCACTGATGAATCTTGCATACGTCTAACACAGTATGATGGACGTGTGCGTGTGTACCGTCGCCGTGGTGAGCGTTACACAGCAATTGTTATCCTGGACATATTTGGCACGAGGTAAGGTGTGGTGTGGGTGGCATGACTATCGATGGTCGCACGGACCTTGTGGTTGTCAGACACCGACTTACTGTTGCCCGGTACATTGCGGATATTGTCCTCGAGCACGTTATGTCCTTTGCTGTTATAATGGGTCTCCAATTAGTGTTGCAACAAGACAATGCAAGGACAAGTAATGGAGAGGCTGGTGGTGCAGTATGTGGTTAGGGTTGTGAACAATAGGAATTGGTTGCAGGAGTCCCAGCATGGTTTCAGGAGGGGATACTCATGCGAGACTCAGCTGGCTGGGTTATTAGAGGATCTGGTGCATGTAGTTGATAAGGGGAAGCAGGTGGATGCCTGCTTCATAGATTTTGAGAAAGCATTTGATAAGGTGCCCCATGGGACATTGATGAGGAAGGCGGAGGCGCTGATACCGGACAGGAGGGTAGTGAAATTGATAGGGGACTTCATCAGGGGGCGAAGGCAGAGGGTGAAAGTGGGGGATGCAATATCTAAGGAAGAGGAGTTTACTTACGTTAGGGGTAACACAGGGAAGCGTGCTGGGTCCTTTGTTATTTACCATAATGGTAAATGGCATGGGTTTGGGAATCAGGGAGAAAAAACATTGTTTGCAGACGACTGTGTTGTGTATGCTGAAGTGGTAGAGGGGGGCGGAAATTTGCAAACGGACATTGATAAGATATGGCTGTGGACCAGGAAAAATAAAATGAAGATAAATGTAAGAAAAACCAAGGTAGTGAGGTTCACACGGAAGAAATTGATAAGCAGGGACATGTGCAGATGGAAGGGTCAAGAGATAGAAGAAGCAGCAGAATATAAGTATCTAGGGATTGTACTGCAGGGAGACCTCAGATGGAAAAAACAGGTAGAGAGGGTGGTATCAAAGGGAAGAAGGGCTCTGGGTATGCTGGGAAGGGTGCTAAAGGGAGTCAGCTGAGAGGTGAAAGCGTATGGCACAATGGTACGACCAATGTTAGAATAGGCTGCAGCAGTATGGGACCCATATGTGGAGGTGCGAGAACTGGAAAAGGTGCAGAGAAGAGCAGCAAGATGGTTGAAGGGTAGGTGGAGAAGGCAGGGGCAGGATGATGAAGAAGGGAACTATAGGCCATCAGAGACGAAAGGAATGGGATGAAGCTCACTGAAGGACAGGAAGAAAGTTGAACGGCTAGTCAGGATGTACAGGATGGTGAATGAAGAGGGAGGATGGGGAGGGCTACACTGAGAGTTAAGTAAGGGGGTATTTAGAGGAAGTGGAAACAACAGTGAGAAGCTTAAGAGGGCGTGGAGGAGAACGGAGTGGGGTGGGCAGTTCATGCTTGTGAGGTCTGTGAGGGAGTGGAATGTGTTGAGGGAGGAATTGGTATCTGTGAGAGGGGTTGGTACGTTCAGCAAGGGAGTGGAAAAGGAGTTGGTTCGGTGAAGGAGAGGTGAGAGAGCTCGCCACCGGGCGGTAGCCTAATTGCGAGTGTATGTATGTATGTAGAACACATACAGCAGCAGCCACCGTGGCCGTCCAACAGGATGTCCAGATTAACGCAACTGACTTGCCTTCTGTTAGTCCAGATATCAATCCCATTGATCATTTATGGGATAAACTGGATAGATGAGTCTTAGACCGCCCCTCAGATTCTTAACAACTTGCAAACGCCCTTCTTGAAGAACGGGAGAACATCCCACACGCAGAGATCCTAGGACTGATCAGAACCATGTTTCGAAGGTGTGAGGCAGCAATACAGGCACATGAAGGCTATACACGACACTGAAATAGTGTTTTGTGTGTTCATGTGACACTAATGGACGGATACTCTACTTTAGTCTGGAACACTGTACGTGCTGTATACTTAAAGCACGTGTGTGCAATGACACAGTAATATGTTTTTCGCTACCAGTAAACAAAGGTTTAAACTGTCAGAAATGCTATTATTTATCCCTCCCGAGAGCTGTACGGCAACACTACATATGTTAGAAATCTTGTCCTAACTTTTTGAGCGGTCCATAAATAAAATACAATAAATTAGTATTTTTTTTACATTAACTTTTTTTTTCGACCACTTTAAAAGAGTGCTTCGTTTCTAACTGATACATATTAATAAAAAAACAATGTATACACACTTTCCAATATTAAATTTTCTTCACGTATGTGGATGAGAGATGAGGTGAACGCACGTTATAAAATAGTGGATAACGCCGAATGCTATATTTACGACAATTGGGGATATTCGTTAAGTCACCTACCTACTTCGTGCAGCGGTCGATTACGGGAATATGAACGGCGACTTTGTAATTTTATCAGTGTAAAGTTTGAAGGATTATGTAATTCTTGAGCTACACAAGTTTAGCAAAATTCCAGCCAGAATGATTTTCAGCAACGTTGAAAGAAAAATATAATGTTCGCAATACGCAAAGTATTTAAAGCACTTGGCGGAGTTTGAGGTCACGTTGTGGGTGAATTTCCCGTGCAATTACAAGGCATGAGGGATATTCCGAAGTCACGATGAGCCAATTTCGAAACGAATGCACGCGTTAGAGCACCCACACACGTCGTAAAGGTTTGGTTGACCCAAGACAGACCACACAAGGGAGGATCCACATACTGCGTACGAAGTATTAAGCAATTAAATGAGATCGGCGCCTGACATCCGGACACTGTTACTGGACATGCTACCACACCCTGTGTCACCCTGTCCAGTCTAGGCGACTGGTATCAGTCGGACTACGGGTTGATAGTCCCATACGTAGGTTGTAGTGAACATCAGAGCAGCGTTTGAAGTGGCGCTGTAACCGGGTGGTATGGGGGGGGGGGGGGCTTATTCTAAGTTTCGTAAAACTGCCCACACAATCATGAACGTACTGACTCGCAGCCGAAAAAATATTCGTCGGGTCTAAAACGGTATTCAGAGTTATCAGTCGTTTAGCACGGGTGCGCAATCGGGCATATTGGGGCTTACCGACTGCCCCACTCCAAGCTAGACTAACTTTCGTCTCTCTGCGCACAGTCGACAACGTACCAATAAAATTTTACTAGACTGGCTTGTTTTAAAATTTCACAAATCTGTTGAAAAAACATAAATCTTACTATTCGTGTCTTTAAGTAATATTTTTTAGCTCGCAAACAATAGTACATAATTACAAATATGTGTTTTATAAGAAAATAATATGTACAGTTTTCGTTGAATTTGTGAGGAGTTTGAAAAACTGTGGTTGGTTGCCCTGTTGAACAGTATTATTTTTTCGTTCGTGTTACGGACGAGGGCCCGTGTGTTCAGCAAACTATTTGTTTATGCGGAAAATAAAATATTTGGCCAAGACTAAGTGGAGGAATGTTAGCAGATGTTAATTACAGATTTCACGTAAAACTGTCCTGAATAACAAAGAAATCTACACATCTTAAATCAATTATATTAATGTTCCTAACCTTGGTGTCCGACAAGTGTACTGCAGAGCCATGGAAAACCTCGTGTTCAAGAGATTGCGAATTTTACAAACATAAGTTTGCGTGTTTTGTAAATGTATTTTTAAACCGTTAGTATAATTATTGAAATGCACGTGGTCTGAAAAAGCCGCACTTTCCATATTTTTGTAGTGACAGATTAATATTTGTTTATTTGTCTATATCGTAAATCCAACGAGTGTAAGGTTAACTTCGGTCAAAGCAAATCATTAAAACTACATAAAACATAAGCAATTCCCAGTCTAAAACGCACGACGGTAAATGTAAAAATAAATGTTTTACCACCTCAAGCCGGCAGAGCGCAGGACAATCACTTTTCGCACGGAAAATCGCCAGCTGTCCGGTATTAGTCTCTATAGTATTTGGTCAAAGTGTGTGTGTATTGCTGCGTCTGTACAAATACGAACAACGATGTATCCCGTTTATTTATTTTTTTTTCATTAAAGTTAAAATTTTTCCAAGTTAAATAATTTGAATGCTATTTCTACTCGAGCAAAATTTTCCACTGCTCCATCAAAACAATATGCAAATCAAAATGCCACACACTCTTAAGAACATCAAAATAATCTCGTCTCATGAAAGACGTAAAACTAAAGCCCCCCCTTCATCGCGACCGATTTCTGTTTCCCTTTTCCCTCGGCATAAAATAAACAGAAACCTAACAAATTTAACTTGGCAGTTACAAAAGTAAAACAATTTGTAATGCCAACGTAGCTGTAACATCCTACATTAATTACTGTATGGAAATTAGATAACGTTCGTCTTTCAGTGCCTGTCACGTCTGGAAACAAGAGAATAGAGGAACGTGCAAGTGTGCATTGGACTCAAAACATTTCTTTACCAATGTATTTTGCTTTACTGACAAAACAGCTGTGGTGGAAGGATAAATTCGTGCTACTTTTCAAGAACTGCCTAAATTTACCCCACTGTAGACTACAACAGAGCCAGCCCCAAAACATTACAAACTGTAGGCTAACATGAGCCAAAATACAAATGTACATAGCTTATAAGCTTGGTTATTTTATGTTGTTACAGCATATCATCAGATAGCTGTATTTCACATATTTAGACAAAGCAAAAATTATGCGGGAGGAGAGTTTATATCTTAAGCCGTGGAGACACTTCCCAGCAAACACAACCTGTCGGCAACTGTCGTTTCAATGCCAGAAGATAGCCGTCTGACAACAGCGTGACGTCTTTTTTGAGACAATATGTTTGTCGTTAGAAAAGACAACGGCCCACTATATCTTTTTGGATAACAGATGGATATCATCTAAATTATGTCGGCGTGATATCTCACAGCTAACATGTCGCCAATAGCAAAAATTATATTCTGGCCCGATTCCGATATAGCAGCTTTATTTTTCGGTAAGCTGGCCGTCATCTTATTTATTCCACCCCACTAACGTCTTCGAGATATGGCTATTTATCACAATAAAGATACAAGTATGATGAATTTTTGCCGACAAACTTTTTGACAGTATTTTTTTAATAGGCAAGATGTTGGCTAGCTGTTAATGGCATGATGTCTTTTTTGAGACCATGTGTTAACCGTTAGAATGTTTTTTTTTCATGATTATATACGTGTCACGTGGTAGCCCATGGCATTTTTTTTCCTTTGATTTTTTTTTTCATTTGTACAGCCATCCGACAGATATATTTTTAAAAAAACTATTGTGTTTGCAAGCCTTTGAAGAAACTAAGAAACAGTTTTTAAATAATTTGTTATATTGTCGTAGAATTTATACATTCACTTATAACAATTTGTGTCAATATAAATTGGAAATTACTGGAGAGTCTCGGCAACTTACCTCGTGGTGTATAGGTTAGCATGCTGGACTGTCAGCTCAAGGGTCTGAGGTTCGGCAACTAAAGATTTTCATATAATGTGTTGAGAAGTAAATTAAATGATTATATATAAAGAATAACAGTTACTAAGATTATTAATCGAAAAGTTAAGGTTTTTTCATGGTTATACTGCGTATTTCAGCCGCCGCAGGCCCGGCGTCCTGCCGCCATCCATCGAGCCGCTTCCGGCATAATACAGCTGGGCCGTCATCATCTGGCCGGAGTTTGTCGGCTATCTTACCGGCCCGTACTTTTCATGTTTGTTGGGTTGTGTTATAAAACACGTATCTTATCCACTAGACCACCGAACACATGTTTCTCAAGGGATGAATAAAGGCGTATTTAAGTTATGGTTATAATAGTTTATGGTTATAATAGTTTATACGTGCTTGTAATAACATCTCACGCTTAAAATAGTCTGTATCATGTTGTGCACAATGTTTTATAGACGTGCGTGATGCACGTTTGTAATAGTTATAACCAATCTTTTCATGCTTATTCGTATTATAAATGTACGTGTAGGAAAATTATAACGCCATACAACACAAGCACGTGCTGCATTGACTTTATACTACACATTATTTATTTCCGTATCAATGAAATACACGGCCACATTTAATACCGACGCCCGCCATATTGGTTTACATAATAAATTCTAGCCTGGCAACTGCTCGTGAGCAGTTGAGACGTTCCGACTACACTCGTGACATCACTCGAACTTCGTTTCAAGCTTAGAATACCAAGTAGTAGGTTGGGACCGATAATTGTATAGATGATACTTTTTTTCGTCGAAACGAAAACTTTGAACAAGCCCCATGGTGTCATGATGGGCGCGTCATGCTGAGCGATGAATCACAGTTCTGCATTATCACTGATGGGTGACCGTGTGCGAGCAGAGAAGACAAACACCTAACCAATTAGATATGCGGAGAAACACACCGGCATATCTCCTGGAATCGTGGTGTGGAGTGCATATGGTACGACTGCAGATCACCTTTGGTAGTGATTCTGAGGACACTGGCGGCACAGTGGATAAATCAGGTTAATCAACGAAATCCTGCGTCATATCACCCGTATAAGGCAGCACCGTAGTGCAGTCATTAGAAAAGAAAATGCTTTGTTCACGCATCAAGTCTTTGGAATGATAGAATCATTTTCAGTTACTCCCTCAGCCAGGAATTTTCTCATATCTGCCCACGATAGGATGTGTGTGGGATCAGCTCGGACGTCATCTCCAGACCCAGTGGAGATTTGCAGGATATCGAAGGCCGGTTACAGCGGCAATGGGCAGGACCTACTTGTCTCAGGAGAAGATACGACAGCCTAACCGAATTGGCGGATGTATCCAGGCTCCAGGCCCGCAGGGTTGCTACATCCCCTTGACATGGGACCAGTAGTATGCGTGTACTGCATACTGTTGTTCGTGTGATCTGATTTTGTAATCATTACAATATAGTCACATGACTTTTCAAAAAATTTACTTTCATTTGATTTCCACCACTCCTGCGAGGGGGAAATGTCTGTGAGTGTATTTAACTTGTGTCTCACACTCAAGTCCTGAAAGTGTACTGAAATTGTGTTGGGGTGGTGTATTTTTGGTTCGTATTCATATCTTGCTAGGGTATATATATATATATATATATATATATATATATATATATATATATATGGTTTCTCATAATCCAACTTCACAAGCTATCTACACAAACAAGTTTTAATTTAATAAATATTTTAATAAGTTCCGTAAATTCGCTAAATAAAATAATTTCAAACTCAAAGAAAGCCCGTTATAGTCTATTCCGGTTTCTTCACACTTTTTAATCAAACCTTTGAAAAAACACTCAATGTATGATGTGTTTGGTTATTTCCTCAATATGCCTTGTATCACAAGTGTTTTATACCTCTGTTAACATCAAAGTATCATATTTTTCCTTAAGTTGAAGTTTTACCTGTATTTTATTTATAAATTTTAATATTTAATTTATAATAAATGTGAATAAAAACAGTGAAAAAAAACATGTGTGATTGTAGTGCCTAGTAAAAAATAGTCCTCATGCAAAATAATATTACAGCTGAGTGCGCACGAATTCTGTACGTTGTCCTATGGCGTAATTTTTTAGACTTGGTTAAGCTTAGTTTGCACCAGGCGGAGGAATATCCTGGAAGTAGAACTAAAGTAGGTCTTCAGAAAAGTGTGTGTGTGTGTGTGTGTGTGTGTATGTATATATATATATATATATATATATATATATATATATATATATATATATATATATATATATATATATATATATACAATGTATATGTATATATATATATATACATACACACACACACATACATACATACACACACAGAGATTTCTTGACAATATTTTGCTAACTCTCTTTAATTTTCACTCCTTTCCCCCCAGCATATTATTTCAACAGCTGAACGAGTGGCTCATGGCTGCGGAAATTTGAAATTGATTTTTATGGTTCTTTCATTTTTAAAAGCTGAAACAGCCCATATAAGTGATTGGAACATGTTCATACAAGCAACAAGCAAGACTAAAAATGTTGTGGAGTGATGATTTATTTATAGGCAAGTTTTACTGCGTAAGGCAGAAAAAATAACTTGCATGAGAGATACGTTACTCTAATAAAATAGTAAAATGCAGTCATATAACTATTAAATATTCTGAAATTCCACCGATAGTTTGTTATGTGTAAATTATATTAATATTCACGTCATAAACTTTCAGGTGGATGTTTAGTGATTTTTCAGAACAGTTTTTCGCCATGTTCTACTCTGAAAATCATCTGTGCATTATACAGCTCTGAATAATTGGTATTAGTATGGAAAATGCAATTTATCAGCCAGTATCCATATGTTTTAATAACTGTTAACACGTTTTAGCTTTAAATAATATATCTCTGTTATTTGCTGTCATTGCGTGTTTTGCTTAATCCTCGCTATCCGGTTTGTTTTCATTTTTATTTAAGCGGTCGTTTTGTCGTGTTTCGGAAAAGCATCTGGAGTAATGTGCGCTTATTGGTGACACCTGTGCGTCATATAAACTTTCACTAACATCCTTTCGATAAGCGCGTCCGCCTGTCATTTTGGAAGTAGCGGCTTCACACCTGACCCACTAATCAATGTAAAATATTTTGGAAACATGTAGCAAACATAAGGAAACGTTCCCCGTATTAAGACAATACGAAGCCTCGTCGTAGCTTTGAAAGTCCGGGCTCATTTGAGAAAACATGAAGCATTCTTCGCCGGCACAACCAGAAATTATCATCATTACTGCAGCAGTTAAATCATCCATATCGTTTGTACGCATATCTTAAGAAACTCAAAGTCAAGAAAAATCATTTGTGACAAAACTACAGTAATTCATAATTTTAATAAGACAAGCAGAAAATCTGCAATATATAGGCCTACTACCAAATCGTTTATATATAACGTAAATATGTAATATATCACCAGTGTGAATGTAGCAGGCGAGTAGCTTTGGGACTGGTAAATATTTTGCTGTTAGTTAACTTTGGGTTTAGAGTAGTCTTCTTTTTACTTACCCACGAGCAATAACTAGAACATAACAATAAATAATGGAAACATAGTAAAAACATAATTTTTGAAGTGATACTTAAAATATTCAGAAAAAAATGTATTAATATAACACGTTTTAGGAAAGTTCCGAAATTCCAAAGAATTCTGGATATTTTTTCTAATGCTGTTTCAAATAAGTGGAAAATTTTACCCTTTCCCCATCGGAGAAATTGATTCTCCAAGATCAATTCCCTGGGCGGAACAAAGTGATGCCACGTTCGTATTACGGGCTGCAGTTCCATCTTACGATTCGCTTAATGAACGGAGGACAGTCATAAAAGGGTGCAGTTCTGTAATCTTTTTCCAGTGGAAGGGAAAATACCGACCTTATATCGGTACACGCTTGAGAATATTCTGCAATAATGTTATACAAATTTAGTTGCTGCTTCCATGTACACAGTAGCATTAGCCGATGGCTGCTAAGAACACTTTTGCATGTTGGACGTATCACTAAAGAGCTCACCGACGATTGCTACAATTTTTCTAAGGGCGTGTGCAAAGCACAGTATCTAGGTCCGTGTCATTGGAGAAGGCGTCAAAGTGGCTTATGCCTCTTTTGCGACAATTGTGTATACTTCTACACTATGGCTTAATAAAGCCAGTTCCAACATGTCTGGCTGACCTTAAGAATCAGAAACACCCTCCCCCACAGCAGCACGAAGAAAAGAAAAAACTACATTGGAAGATACATGGACTTCCAAAGCTTATACAAGCGACATTAACTCAAATGGAAAATGCCGATTTCTGGAGCCTTTATATATTTTTATCGTCACAACGTGACTTGGGTTTACTTTTGCAGCAACGATATGACGATGTCGAACCCCGAGCTGATTCGTAAAGAACAGCCCACGGCGGAAAAGTGAAATAAATATTGGGGGAGTCGGAGCGATTGGTCGCGATCACTCTGTGCAATGAACTACACGACTTCATGTTGATGTTAAGGCTTACCCGATACATCTGTTCCATTTCACATACAGTTAACTTCACTGTGTGTTGATTCCTGCTAGGAGAAGAGGTATCACTTACAACTTGATGTTACGTTGTATCATGATACTCCAGCGGTGTGCTGTTGCCGTCTACATAATCTATATCCAGGTCAGGTCGTATACGGCACTTCACTCACAAATTTGAGAGCTCAAGATACAAGCGATCCCAAATGCGAGGGCTCAAGATATGAGAAATAAATGCAGAACCGTCTAGTTAATAGAACAGTTTTCCACTCATCAAGGCCAAAGTCTGGCACACACTTGCGATCTCGATGCACTTTACTCTTAATCCGTAAATCCATAATTCAGTTCAACGCTCATATTGTACCAAATTTCTTTCCCACCTCCCCCATAGGTCAGGCGATCTACCCCCTTCAGACAAGGAAAGCCTTACCTGTAAAAGATACCCCTAACGTAAACAGACAAGAGAGGCAAGAAAGAACGCGAATCCATGGTTTCACTAAGAGCATGCAATAAACCGACTAACATGCAGAGCACGCAACAGTTCGCTCTTCTTCACGAAAGTATTCAAATATTTACAGTAATTAAGATAACGGACATATTATTTACACACACATTATAAATTAAAAAAAAAAAAACTATATGGTGTGAGTCCTATTCAGTTTCATTATTTATATGCTTGGTGAGTTACATGATTAATAAATTAACGATAAGTTATTCTTTTAACAAATAAATTAAACAACTCAACAAAATATATTTATAATGTAAAGCAATAATATTATTTATTTCTAGGGATAGGTGTTTAAAGCAAAAATGCCACGTCCCTCGAGTGCATGCCCGCCAATTATGGGCGATCAGTATCGGAGTATTACGACTGGCCCATTCAAACACGAATATGTCTTCTCACGTAGACACGCGGACAATAACCAAAGGAAGTCGAGGTTGTGGACGTAGGATATTGAAGTCTAACATCGTCATAAATATTTTCACGAAAAACGCCTGTCCCTATTGATTTCTCATGTATAATTTAAGCAAAACACAGGAAGGCCTTTTTGTTTGTTTACATTACTTCGATTTTTGATGAGGTATGAGCCGTGCAAACAAGAGAGAAAACATCCTGTAGATAAAATTTTGCGTTAGATTTAACACAACTGCTATGAATTTTTAATGTTGCGTGAGATTTAACTAAAAGTGCTATCAATTATAAATGTTGGCGCGGACGCACAATTTTAGTTCATTTTGCAATAATGCAATCAATAATGCATTGAAATATTTAGTTTATCTCATATTTCCGTGGGCCGGTCACAAAAGGGAAATGATGAACTGGCTAGATATTCTCTGCCAACAAAAGCGGTACTTTGCTACAAGGGAGACAAACTGTAATGTGGGAAACACTAGAGGTTACGCCCGTATTCGCCAATCGCATGTTTAGACAAAGTTCAAAAGTTTTTCAAGTTTGGTTTAGGTAAACAAACAGGCCGGCGCGAGTGACAACAATTATTAAAAGGTACTTACCCGAAGCGGGTGCGAAAAACGAAACTACGCCATAAACGGCGGTGATTTTTGCCGAACAGTATTAACAAATACTTCACGACATGGATGCCTTTTAAGGAAGGGCCCAAAAAGGTTTATTTTGCACATTCTAAAATGTTATCAAAGATTAACACGCATGATTGCCATGAAAGACAGTTATCAGCTACACATACGTTCACTAGTATTAAACAGGGAAATGTACACCTTGTTCACTAAGTTGCACTAAGAACGGCGTCATACTATGCGATTGTGCCGCTGTGGCTAAACGGGATTCGGTTTGACGGATCGGCACAACACACTGTTGTAAATGCGAGGTGTTACGTTAGTGTGTCACCTCGCATTTACATCAATGTGTTGTGCCCATCCCGTCAAACCGGAACGTTTTAGCTGCAGCAAGCCAAATCTTTAGCTGTACCAATTAAATCTTACAGTTTGGGGAAATAATCAAGAAAAACAAAATACTTAGGTTTAAAAAAAAAACAATTAATTTGATTGCGCCAAACTAACTTTGTTTAATTCAACAAGGCCTTGTCATCGATGTAGTAAGAATAATAAAATATAATGGATAAGAAATCGGAAATATTAATATATTACGAAACTCCACTGTTAAGTAATTTGCGTTGATTGGGAAGTTGAAAACATTCGGGAGAAGAGGGGAGGGGGAAGGTTTATCCCCAACCAACCGAATTCGCAAAATCTTGAATACACGTCATGACTGCGTGATCGCACATGTTTTCTAGAAATAAAGACCCTGGAGAAATTGGGATAACAGTTTTAATTGACTAGTATAGATACTGAAGAGTAAAATAAAGTCGATTTTTATTCAAAATTGCTTTCCACCATCCGATGCAATTTCTCGTGTAGTGTATGGATGCAAAATATATGAAAAGATCTCTCGGTACCTGCGTTGAGCCAATCATGGCTTTAGGAAAATTCTCGTCTACCATGAATAAACTTCATCTTTTAACATCCATGAGTGTGAAAGTATAAACGTGAAACGCGAAATTGGCTTGCAAGGAACTAGAAAAAAAAAAGTGAGACGGTAGCTAGACGAGAGAAAACGTTCGCTATGGTTTTTCGAGAATGAGTTTTGCATTGAAATGTTTTGAGTGATGTATGTGAATTGGCTGGATCTCGTAGAGCAGGCCTTAGTTTCTTCCAGGCTGAGACCTTATATTAAATCTGATAAAGTGAGCAAGTTCTGTTGTAAGAGATTGTCTTCCTGCAGATAGGAGGGTGTGGTACCAAATCAGGTTTTAACGGTACCACAAAATCAACAGATGTCAGTAAGGTCTTCGCAGGAAAATTGATTAACCTTTTTGAGTAGTACCCTGCATTGCGAGAATGTTACGAATTTAAACAGTGATGTATTGCTTTGAAAAACTTTTAAAAACCGTGTAATATTTATTGTTGTGTATCGTTCTCCTCTCTTTGCACTACTCAATTGCATTGTTCTCTGAAAAATTGTTTTTAAGGCACACAGATTAGTTTATTTGTGTGTTTTTCGGCGGGAATAGACAAAGCATCGTGGGGTCACGGCCGTATACGTCTGCCGCAAAGGCTCATTGTCGAGTGCTTCCGGCGAGAGGTTTAATGAAAGCCCGCATAGGATACGAGGAGGGCAGGACCATATAACAATTTGTGTACACGCGTGGCTGACCCACTTCTGTGCGGCTCGAGTGCATTATCTCGTCCGCCCTTCCCTCGGTTTGCCAGCGGTCTCACGCCCGTGTACATAACGGCTGGGCAACGTCGTAGCGGAGTTGTGTAATGTGACGTCACATTCGCCACCATCATCACCGCGACGCGAACCTGTTATTGCCTTCCGTTGTCTGGCCTTCACTTCAAGACATTTTTCTTTTCTTCGCTTTTGAAAAGACTGATACTGCCCCTTTGTGCCGCTTGACGTTCACATCTTTCAGCATTCGCTCCGTTTTGATTTGTTTCACACACGCTGCGCTAAATTTCCCTTTATTCGCGTCCCCTCTTCTCATTCGCGCATTCTCTTTGAGAAACTTTCGTTGTCACACAAAAAGGGTTCCTCGCCCCGTTGCCCGTATTTTCTCTCACGTCAACGTTTTTTGGATGATAGTAGTCTCTCGCTATCTCTATAATAGCGAATTCGCATGTCATATTATTATTAAACTTTACAAACAACGCCATAGTACCCAGGCGGAAATTATATTCTACCGATTCTTTTTTAATGCATGAGGTGAAGCTTTGCATATGTTATAAATTCATACCACTTCAATGATTTCCTGCTGTTTATTAAAGTGACTAGTTCACATATATTTAGAGTTCATGACGTATTGATTTGATAGTGTTGAAAGCTAACACACCAATACTTTTACTCCGTATCTGCTTCTATACTATGGAATTTAGTTTAATATTTCCACAGTTAGCCGTCAAGTTAATGGTAATGTCTACAGCATATGGACTGAATCCCTTCGTCTCCAGTGTTTCCCCTTTCGGAAGCGAGGTTTGGAATCGTCCGGTAGGGATATTTTGTACTGAAAAATCCGGTCCTCTTTCATTCTCTGTGCTAAGTAAGTGTGCATCAGTCGTAAACTGAGAAATAGTCGTTCTGCTACTACCTTCCGAAGAAGTTATCGTTCTGAAAATGATAATGTTGATGGAAGGACTTGGTTCACTCGCAGAGCTCATCACTATATACAGGAACTCCAGTAACCTTCACTTAGTTTATGCAATGTGTTTCTAGAGCATGCTACGCGGCGTTGCCTCTCGGTCAGATAATATTAGGGCGCACTGAGAGCAAGAAAATAATAGTTAATTGAAGAGTGAACTGCTTACAAGTGATGTGTTCACCGTTATTTCGGCGCCATGGAAATAACTCGCGCAGGTACGTAGAAAATATATTTGTACATATAACTGTGATTCTTATTAACTTCAAATGAGGCATTAACTTGCACCATAACGCAAACGACCTAACGTTATAGAGCACACCATTTCAACCCGGATATAAAATAAAGATCTTTATTATATATATAAAACTCCCCTTTTTAGTCGTAAGAAATGCACAAAAATTAGCTGCCCATACGTGGCCACTGTCTTGTAAGAATTGTAGTCACGGAGCGGTGTCACTCTCAGACGCATATACATTTTCTTAGAATAACCGTAATATACTAACAGGTATGTAAAAAGGGTTAAACCGCAGAAATGCTGTGACGGAAGTATGCCCTACAAGTTATATGAACACAATGGTAATATACATTTATTTGTCAGAGGAATTAAAATGTCATAGTAATTGTACATAGTTCATTTCTGTTGATATTATTTATTACAAATTTTGTTAGGTGTTTGAAGTGTTAATGCCTAAAGTATGTATCCGCGCGCGCAGGCAAGTTTGTACGAATGTATGGTGTATGTTTTTATTACAGACTCTAGTGACTAAAGTATAAAATATACCCGGAAATATGTTTTCATAATCGCCAAAGAGTATTTGAAACATGGATAACTGCTACAATGGAATAC
The DNA here is from genome assembly GCA_029891345.1 of Dryococelus australis. NCBI lineage: Eukaryota > Metazoa > Arthropoda > Insecta > Phasmatodea > Phasmatidae > Dryococelus > Dryococelus australis. The sequence continues at coordinate 73,001,340 of CM056996.1, forward strand.
TTAGAACAATTTCTGAAAAGTGTGGACGTGTGATACATGTACGTGAAGACATGAAAGAACCCTTTTTAGCAATGTTTCACCGCTACCGAACTTACTGGCGAAAGGTCAAATGGACAGAGGTATTTTTTCCCCCCAAAAAATACAATGGTTGTGTAAGTGTATCAGTATGTTTTCCGTTGCAGGTTACATTTTAGTAAGCAGTTAGCGAAAGGACAAAACGGAGGAGGACCGGGAAATATGTTCTACATTTATCTCAATTTAGCATAAAATCAGTACCAAGGACTGCGATCTGTGAGAAAAGAAAATCACTGCAAACTGCATCCTCCTTAAAAAAAAGTCATACAAGCAAATAATCGTTGTTGACCATTTCAGACATCAGTGTATACCACAGAGAGCAAGAGAGAAGTCCAGTTACACGCTTTATTAGACCATACAGTCAAGCATACTTTATTACTACAATAATATGCTATTCAAAGTAAGCCAAATATAGAGTTACGTAATATGTGCCACTTGTGTAAGTGGGGTTGCGATGGAAGTTCCGGACAAGGTGTGTATAAACAGACAAAAACAGCAAATCTAATGCTAGTGTGTTCCTCACTTCAGTTGTGTCATTACAACTCATGTTTTTTTATTATGAATCAGGGAGACAGCTGTGTTTTGGAAGAGGTATTCGTCTACTCGATTCTGTAGACCAGTGAGGTTGTAGTTTGTGCTTGAAGACAGAGTCTATAGTGAATAAAGCAAAACTGAGAGACAGATCACGCCTTTGTTCTTTCGATACTGTAGCAGATGGGAAGGACATTTCAATTGTGTACAAAATTGCGTCTGCAATGATTGATGGTAAAATTTGCATCGCATTGATGTCGACAACATATTAACAACGCTGCCTGTTATTCGCGTGGAGCTACAAGCAATGGTTTTAATTATATCTATGCTCTTCAAGAACGGGAGGTCGATGAAGCCAACATTAGGTATGGACTGCCGCCACTGTACGCGTGGATGTTGCTTTGAAAACAACTGCTTGCATTTGTCCTGCAAACTTGGGATAAAAAAAAGAAAGATGGCAAGCTCGTAGTGTAGAAGTGAAGAATATCGTGGCCAACAGTAAAAAATAATATTAAAAAAGCATTCCGTATAACATTGGGGCTAACCATCGAGCGTCCAAAGCCAGGGTACGGAAACACCAAATGTGGGAATACAGTTCTGAGCTTTTTTTTTTTTTCTCCGGAAATACGGTAGTGTCTGCTTCGGTCACAGATTTGGACAAATATTTACTTGAGCACTTCTATGCTATCCTTCAGGTTATTTCCTTCGGTCATGAGGCAAACTGTCCCAGGTTTCAACAACGTGCTGCCGAAAACGCACGCAAGAATATATGTTGCACAATATGCGTCGCATCGTAGGCCTACTGCGATGTACAAGATAATAATTCACGACCTACAAATAGCTTGTTCGCTGTTACCAATTGGCCATTTATCAGAAAAAGCTTGAAGGAGATCGAAATTATTTAAAGACAAGATTCCAGGTGAGACTTCTCTCGAAAGAGTTCAAGACTCAAAGCGATGGAAGATATGTTTAATCGGCTGATAAATAACTTCCAATCAGTACATTTCCAGTTTAAGAAAGTTGCCACAAAATAATCTGAAAAGTATATCCCGGAAAGCAATTTATTTATTGCTCTTTCCTACATTGACCACTGCAACTAGGAAGGTAACGACCAACACCAATTTGGATGTTGATTCTTACTCTGCATTGGTTTTCACATGAACTCTGATTATAACATCCACTCTGATTAATAGTCTATTGTGATATCTGTATCATCGCTAATTAATCTTTTTCTAAAACTGCAGAGGATTAATTGCTTGCAACATTTGCAAACGTATTTCCCTCTTCGACCTAATGCCTTCTTCCGTTTATTTTAGCAACTTTTGTTGTGGTTTCAATTTTTATTTAATATATATTAGAGCAATATTATTCGTAATTAGAGAGTTCGTGACGACCTTAACTACTGCTATTTCGATTTTTATTCGACTCCATATGCATTTGAGGTTTTTGCAAACTTTTAGGGATTTGGTCCCACTGTGCGACGTAAAGGAGTCATCCATGGAGTTTTGCTGGATTCTCCAGACACGCCCTGGAATTAATGTAGACATGTCGTTTTCCTGTACGCATGTGGTAGTCCCGTTTTGCGAACGACTTCAAACTGGTAGTGTCATGTTCAGTACTCCGCTGGGGTCGTGCGGACCTATCTCAACCTTTACCAGAGGACTGTGTAGTCAAATGATTTCCTTATTTATGCATACGCATTAAGATAAAATATGACATAAGAGCTAATAGCTAACATCTCGGTAATAGCGCAACAGTCAAGTCGCGAACAACTTCGCCGTGTAGCCTGATGAACCCATGGCTACCAGAACTTAGGGCCATGGTAGTGTCAGTGTGGAGGAATGACACAGAGTAAACAAAAATGAAGCGGAAAGGGGGGGGGGAGAATGCAGGACTTCAAAAGTGTACAGTTAACTTTGCACTTGTTGACTGATTCTCTACAAATATTGCCGACCTCCCGTGGCGCAGTTGGTTGGTGCGCCACCGATCTGGGGTACGGGAGGCTCTGGGTTCGAATCCCGGGCAAGGCATGGGTGTTAATTTTAAGTTAGGTTATAAGTTAGTCTGTACGCCGTCCCCTGCCAAGCTTTACAGCATAAAACCGGGGGACGTTAAAAAGCCCTTTCCAGTTACAGTCTACAAATATAGGGTATCATATGAAATTAATACGTGGTAGTCTTTGAATTCCTGTTTTCGTCATGCTACCCGTAAAATTCTGTAAAAAAATAATCTTTCGGCTTTAATATTTTGCGTTTTCCATATCGCGTGTTTTAAGAGTTCCCGAGAATACTAATTTTATCAATTCGTAGGAATATAGTTAGTAATGGGTATTTAGATGGCTTTTGTGGTGGAGGGGGGTGTAGAGAGAAACGGGTATTCGTGTGTGTTATTCTTGTACCTTTCAAGTTAATTCGGTAATGTACACGATTTTCCTTATACGAAGGCGGTATCCACTTGATCCTCTCATTTACACCCACTTACAAACGCACGTTGTTTTTAGGAGTGGGAGAGCCAATAAGGGACGGGACCACTATCAACGTCTGGTCTGCCAGCGGTTCTTGTGCGCTAGTACGTCGCAGGGGCCGTAATTGCTGCAAGTGAATGCCACGTGGCCGTCCCCCCACTCTCCACCACGCTGCCCACATGGTCGCTAGGCCTAACCGAATTGTGTAAATGGATTGCCTCCATGTTGTTCTGCCGGCGCGGCGCCACACAAGCCCACTCCAATTCACAGAGCGGGGATGCTTCCAGATAACGAGGCTCTCCTGGAATGCGCCGGAGACGCCTCCAAGGACAAAACTTTTCGCACGTCGTTTGACTATTGACGCCGACAATGGTGAGCTACATCTGGCAACTGACATCAGTCGTCTTCATGGTGCTAGAATGGAAGTGGGGACTGTAAGTTGTCTGGTAATTTTGTCTAGCTCATTGTACCTAGTAGGTGGCGAATGCTATAGCCTAACTGAAGAAAGGCTTGGTAAATCAAATGAATAAAATTGTATTGAATGTATTGCTGGCGGCAAGAAATTGAGCAAATACTTGATTTATGGCAGGTACGTGATAAAATGCGCAATCGAGTCTTGAACATGTGTATGGAGAAAAGAACACTACAATATGACTTATAAGGTAACTTAAAAAAAAAATATGTTGGTTAATATGGGCACTTCAAAAGAAAGTTACTCAAACTTTATTTATTTCTGCTAAGGCCATAAAATTGAACTCTCGCGAATTTTAATACAAACAATAATTACTACAGATTGCCAGGTTAAGAACCAATCTTCATTTGGACGAGGGAGGGGATTACAAACTGCATTATGAATTTGGCAAGATTTTTCAAAAACGAAAATAATTCTGAGTATTCTGAAAAATATACAACCGTACAATTTCACTATTTATAGTCTGCAAAAAGGTGGAAATTCAGATCAGTAGGTAGGTAATTTAAAAAGTAGAAAAATAGAAATACCATACATTTTAGCCTTCCGTTCCTTTATCTTAGTTGTGGATGTATTATAATCATGCCAGATGAGTGCACTGACGTTTTAAAGACGTCGTTCAATGTCAGGTACGTTTACTCAGCAAATAGACATTCGTCTACAGCTACTAATAAAATCGACGATCTATAACTATATTAAAATATAAAACAACGGTGCTCACCATGGTCTTCACATACTCTGAGGGAATGAGGAGGCACGTAATTAGGATCCGCTTGAAGAAACTACCCTCTCTCCATCGGCGAGACTGAGCCCGCTACCTCGCGATTGCGACCATGTGATATAGCTTTATCGTTGTTAACTTAAACACTTTTAAGATTAACCTCTTTAGAAAAATCCCTTCCTTAAATTTAAATTGCATGCATTTTAACGAAAACCATATAACGTCTTAAAGTAACAAAAGAATTGATCACCATGAAATCGCATGTGTACAAGCCCGACGTGTGTCCCATTTACGTTGAACGCGGTTTGCTTGCGCAGATGAATCATAGCTGCAGGACACTGACAAATGGCTTGGTAGCAGTGCGAACAGTGTGAGCCACAGAACCAAGTTCAGTGAACACGCACCATGCCCTTACGGTGCATTTCAGAAGCACTTCCCCAGCTCGATGAGTTTGAGAGAGACCGGGTCATCTGCCTTTAAGAGGTAGGTTGCATGTTCCGGCGCATTGCTCGCAACTTGAACAGTTATGCTTATACAGAATGAACAGAACGGTACACACACGCCCGTCGAGAAGACTCAGGCTGTTTCCAGTGGACCACCAGCAGCTGTGGATACGCTTGTGTCCACCAGTACCATAACCAGGCGGCTAGCAGAGTGGGATCTATCATCGCAGCATCCCTTATGATATATACCGTTACCACCTCAGCATCGCCGAGCACGTGTGACCTGCCGGGAACGGGCAGCATGGCAGCTTGTGTTTTGGCGACTAATGGTTTCAAACGACGAATCACTATTCTTCCAGGATACAGACGACCGCTGAATTCGAGTCTGGAGACATCGTGACCAGCGCTGTAATCCACACCTCACGATCCCAACAAGACGTGTCGTGGAATGGGGTGTAATTTCCTAAGATTCCCGCTCTCCACTGGTGGTGACTGAAGGGACCCTGATGGCGCGGCGATACTTCCAAGAAATGATACGACCATGTGCTCTTCTTTCCTGGCGCAGTGTGACAGTTGTATTATCCAGCAGGATAATGCGCGGCTTCACGTAGCACGGATATCTCTGGTTTGCCTATATATATATATATATATTATATTATATATATATATATGTATAATAAAAATGTCTATGACTATACGCTGTTCACGGTAAAATGAGCACTTTTGAAAACCCTGCTTACGATATACTTTTATGCTGGTTGTGTATTCTCCCGCCTTATGTAAAATTATCGTTGCCATGGACCTCATCACTTTATTTATGCGTAGGTCAAGTGACACTGTGAAATTATTAGAAAAGGAAAATTTCACAAATCTGCTCATTTTTACACTTCTATGCATAAAAAAAAAAAAAAACCAAAGCGAAAGAAATAATTTAAGTCATTATAAATGTTTACCTAACACATTTTATTCGACGTTAAGATATGGAACTACTTTCCCTCCATCGTTGCCAACTTTACTGAGCACGTGTCACTCAGTGCGCCCGTAAAAATATTTGCAGGCTGGAGGCTGTGACTTTTTTCTAGGTTGATTTCAAAAGTGCTCATTTTATCGTGAACGGCCTTGTAAGTGTAAATATACCGCAAAATCTGTTGTTACAGCCGCGCCCCAAGTCACGCCGAGAGGTAACAGGGCATTGGATCAGAACATTCTCTGAGATAACGGCAGAAAACCAATCCGCTCAAGGTCAGGAGCGCGCGAGCCACGACAGGATTATCACGGCGTCACGCCTTTGTAACCTTCGCTCTCGCAAGCAGGGCTTGGGAAGGCGTGCGATGAAAAATAGCGAGCGTGTAACATTAATTAAAAATGAAATATTACAATGTACAGATTAGCTATATGCAAAAATTCAATTTAACCAAAAATAGTAAACATGTATGCAAACAGAAAGAATCATAAAACGCCTTTAATGCACGGCATATTTAGGAAAGAACCAAACCCGTCATACACGTGATGATTTTTTAACAGTTTGATTAAAAAAGGCGTGAAGTTACAGCGAACAGAGCATATAAACTTTTGTTTTTGTTTGATGGCGTGATTTCATGACGCATGTGTATTTGTCATAACGCCGTTGCAAAACCTGAACATTCCCATGTAGCCTGCGCAAGGCTGCTGAGTGGGCAGAACTGCAAGCAGTGTTCAGTTAGCCCGGCGCAGTTAATGATGTTGATATCGGGAAAATATATGGATATTATTTGTATTGGTTATTTATAAAATCATCGTTTTACGAAACGATGTGTTGAAAGAAAAATATAGATTAGTACACACTGAAATCGGATATTTTATGTATTAAAGGACTTGACAAATATGAAATTGCTTGGAATATAACACATTGAAGACACGAGGCATTGCAGAAAGATGTGGTGCCTGTTTTGGGTGCATGTTGCCAAAGTGGACATAATATATTTAATTCAATTTTTGTCCAGATGGAGATTAACATTCGCCATTGGGATGCAGATGTCTGTCATGGAAAAAAACAGACTGAGCACGAAAATAATGTTTAAATAAGACAAGTAACCTGAGGAATAGAAAATAAATGTGTGTAAACAACACTAAAATTCCATGACAAACATCTGCATCGCAATGTCGAATGTTCAAAAATTTCCATCTAGTCATTCACCCTCACTGCACTATTCATTCAAAGATCACATCAATGTCTGTATTCAAAACAGAGCTTATTTTTAAAAGAAAAAGCATTTTAAAAACATTTATTTCCGATACCTGGACTATACTGAATTCGATAAAATATCGTTTAAATATATCGACTATTTATATCGATATATCGTTGATATAATATCGTCATTTCTATATACCGATTTTTCCGATATCCCTAGGCGCAGATACTCGATGAGCATCGCCGGGGTGCTCTGGGGCGTGCGTAGTCGTCGCCGTGGCGGAGACGCCAGTTCATTTGTCGCTCGCCGGCCAGTGCGGCGGGGTCGCGTCGCCGGCCAGTGCGGCGGGGTCGCGTCGCCAGCCCGTGTGGGTCACTGCTCGGGTCGTTGTCGACCTCCCAGTCGATTTCACATGTATTCCTCCGCCCCTTCCCCTTCCACACTTCGGCGGTCGTTCACCATCACAGTTACTTCTGCAAGGTGCGCTTTCACGCTTCATTTAGTAATGCTGTTTGTTGACCAGCCATTCTGGTTGGAACCGGATTTATAATGAAGCCAAAGAACTCCATTATTTTCTAGCCTACTTTCCTTGGTAATATAGGCTTGCGCAATCGTGCGAATCTCTCTCTGGAAATTATACCTCCTTCCCACTCCCAGTAACTATTTATCTGGCTAACAAGGAGCAATGGAACTTTGTACAAATAAGATGTCACTAAAGACTATGAACTTACGATGCAACTTTTTATAAAAGCAAATATTCTGTATTTGTAAACCTTTTTTAATTTTTCAATAATCCGCGATGCATAGATCCGCGTGCTTTATGTTTAAAGCAATGTAACGTGCGGTAATTATCAATCCGTAATTGTATTCACTCACCTTAATTATCACTATGTGGTAATTATGCGGTATAGTACAGTAGCATGTTTAAAATATACATATATATCGTTATTTAATTTTAACAAACTTATTAATGTAATGTAGAACATAGTGCGCAATAATAATAATAATAATAATATTGTTACGTGTGTCTGGTCTGAGCTGCTGACCTTGGCCCGTCCGCGCGAACGGGCGGAAGAGTATGGGTGATAGCGGGACGACGAGTCACTAAGGGATGTTTTAATGACAGGCGGGAGCTAATCCTACCAGCATTTTGAGTTATGAAGACATTCTGCCTCGATTACCCTTCGGCGGCTCGAATTTCTGCACTTATCTGAAGAATGATCTGGATTACTGCCCTCGTTTCTCTCAGCGTGTCTCGGGGTGCGTTGAACTGAACCTTCCAGATGGAGCATCTGGTTTCCGAGCCGAGAGTTGAGTTGGTGAGTGAATGAGTGGCTGGAGGATCTAGCGAAGGGCGACGAGCGAGAAGAGAACGAGCGGCGAGAGGAGTGACCAGCGGGAGAAATTTCTGAGACTGCGAGTGTCGGCGCAGCAAGTAGTGTGACTGGCAGGCTGGACTATTGGATTGGATGCGTGAATGGAAGATATTACAAATTATGGCAACAGACAAACTGAACATGTGTTAATGATGGGTATGATTTAATTGACTGTAACCAAACAGAGACATTAAGAAGGACGTTAATTAAAGTTGAAATAGGCATTAAACATTGAGCTCACTAAGAAATAAAAAAATAGTAATAGTGGAGATAGATTAATGCTGTAAATAATAGCTGTGCGAATAAATTAAATAATCAAATCTAGTTTTTATTTTAATTAAGACCGCCATCCCCCACGAACTCAGATACGTCCATCAGGCATTCATGTAACAATATTTCTTGAACTGATACCTTGTCGAAATCGAAAAGAAAAACGAACAATTTCTTGTGTCTCCTCGTGAATAAGCACTACGCTAGAAAGAGCTAGCTTGTTTAATCAGTTCATAATGCATTTATGATATTCGCCGGTTCGCGGTTTCGATTACGATTGACTGCATTGGGAGTGAATTTGTCCGTGTATTTATCGTCGACACGCACGCGCAATTTATTAAGGATGCATTCTTTATTAATCCGCAATTTAGGTTTTGTAAGCTACCTTGCAAAATGTCTGTGAGTTGCGTATGTGAAGGCCTCAAATAAAATGCCCCGACAAGTTTGTTCTTTCTCCTCAATGTATTTCCACATAACTAACATTCACGCTGAAAATAATGTGCTATTAGGGATGTGTCTAAAACAATTTAAGTATTTAATTTAAAACGCGTGCAATTACATTCAATGCGTTCAGTAAATCGCGAACCTAGACTTTCACTCATCTGCTTCCCATTTGGTGTAATTTTTCATCTCTCAGCTCTATTATTGTGTGTTGACTGGGCCGGCTTTTATACCCAAGTACTCTCTTACACGCGCGCACACGCACACAGATAAAAGCTTGCCCTAAAATTTCAACATTGATGTATCGCCTGGGGACGATTGTTCTCTCTCTCTCTCTCTCTCTCTCTCTCTCTCTCTCTCTCTCTCTCTCTCTCTCTCTCTCTCTCATATTTACATACCAAAAAATTGAATTATTATTTTATTTAAAAATTTTTATATAGGTATGTACCTATAAATATGAAAATAAATTTATTTTAACTAAACGTATAAATATAGGCATGTACCAAATAAAATGGAAATATTTTTTAAAAAATTAAATGGCTATAAATACAGGTATGTACATATAAATATAAGAAATACACTTATTCATTTAGAAGTCTGTATGCAGGTACCTATAAAATGGAAATATTTTTTTTATTGAAATGTATAAATAGAGGTACATACCTCTGGAGGATAGTTGCCTCTCAGACTATTGTGGTTCCAGCAGTAGTTCCCGAGTGCTCGTTGTAGAAAAGGGAGGGGGGTTTAGGGGGGAAGAAAAAAGAAAAAGACCCCTTCAGAAGTCTCCATGTAGCTAGTTAATGCATAGACGCGTTGTCAGACTTGCAGATCGTCTCCAGGGAGGGAGCAACATGAAATATTCGGGAGGACAAATTGCCGGGGAGGATTATCCTCATTGTAGTCGTTCCCTTAACCACCGCTTGCAAAACTGCGCTTGTGTTTGAAAAAACTCTGAGATTTGTCAGGTCCCGCAGAAATACCTCGCAGAATGTTCGTTCGCGCCTCATTACCTCCTCCTCTTGCGCTGCAGCCTCTTTACGCTCTGAATATTCGACGACGGATTGACTCTCGTTAGTGAATTCTCCATCCATACACTCTCCCCCGCCCTCTCAAAAACCCTTGACCGCGCGCAGTTTACAAAGGGGCGCGCACATTTCTTTACAGGGGAACTTTAAAAGCTTTCGGAGTGGTTGGCAGTTTATCATTTCTTCTAGTCTTCTTTCTACGGATGTGGGAAAAGTTTGCTTCGCGAGGGGAATGTGAAATGACATCACATTTGTTGGCTTTTCATACATGGTTGGCGTGGGCCATTTAGGTTCTAAAACATTAGCCCACTTACCCACCATCTTTCTTCCGTAATGTATTCTGTTACTCCTTACACACTGCCTAACGATTACATGTTGTCAAGTATAATGAATAAATAAGGAGCTCCAGATTTATTACGAAAAAAAAAAAAAATAGACGGTCATTTTTGTTCCTTTTTATAATGTCAAGAGTTTTTACCTGTTTTTTACTTGTATGGAATTTCAGTAATTTATTTCTACAAGGGTTCCTGGGGATATATAAAAACCATGTTATTCTTGTGTCTGGCACCCATCCATCTTCGACCACTGCAATAATAACGCAGTTAAAATTGCAGATAGCTCGTGATAATCTTTTCAACAAGACAAACTGTTAAAACGAGAATAATAATAAATAAATTCGTGTAGGTGGTGGACCCAGGGCTAGGCAACACCCTCCGAGTGACGGGCTTTCCAGCCGAGACTCGTAAGTGCCCGTCATCCCTGAGCATGACATGAAATGAGACCCTAGGATGGAGCGAGCTGGAATGAAAGGGCTGGGGAAACGGGAGTACCCCGAGAAAAACCACCGGCAAGCGGAATCTTCCAGCATGATTCTCACATGCGAAAATCCGGTAGTTGTTTGAAAGCTTCTCTCAATGGGGGAGAATGATTAAGTGAAATATTTTGAACATACTCCATTGCTTCACTATATCGTTACAGAAAACTGTCTGAAACACAAAGAAACTCAAGAAACAAACACAAATAACGAGCTGAAAGTAACTGTAGTCAAAATATATAAGTAAATGTATAATGAACCCCACAAGGAATTTTGTCAGATAAATAAAACCATAGGAAAATAAAAACAAAACTACAGTACAATTTATCAAACGAAAACACCGAAAAAATAAAACAAGGACAGCTCAAATTAAGACGGCACAGACGAGCAAAGAGACGAAGACAAAAACGTTTCCACACAAATTTTTCCTGTGCGACCTAAACCCAATTTACGTTGCGTTTTGAGAAGGTTAGCCACCGGGGCGATCAACTTTCAGAACACGAAATATGTACAGGGAAAGGAGGGAAGCCAAACTTTGTAGTGAAAATTGAAACCACAAAAATTTAGGGTATATGCGTATTGCCAACTGTAGAAAAACAACACGGTATGTAGATAAATTTGTACATGAAGATACCGCTTAAATAGTACAACTTTTTTCATCGGTTTTTCTTTTCAAGTTAAAATAAATAATTTCATCAGTCAATGCCCTTATATAAGTTAGTATAATTTCCACATAGGCAGCTGTTTTAGTCTTGCTGTTAGCGGCTAACATCGTGTGTCCGAAAACTGATATTTGTTCATGAGTGGGTGTCCTGTTGTTATTTTAGGTGCCTGTTGTGTTATTTCCCTGTCTGAAGCACGTGTGCGCAATTAGTATTTCGTTATAAAAAAAACTGCTCCTATTCCAGTTGGAAGAACTTCAGCGTGAATTTCAGCACCAACCAAAATTTAATCGTGCTTGCCAAACGTCATTTTTAATATATACAAGTTAAATAACCGTAAAACGTTTATTTTTATGTTAAATAACCGGAAGGAAACTAATTTATTCGCAGTACTCACTTTAAGCTCAAAAATGAAGTAATTCAAAACCAATCTAGCAATTGAGTTGTTAAATTGGTAGCAACACTGCGTAGAAGAGGAGGTTGAATTTTAACGTTTACTTGCGTTATGATACGTTTACATATGGTCAAATGTCAGCAGTAGTTCGTCCGCCTTCATATTCTCTTCCCAATCAGAGTTCGTAAGTTGATACGCAATACCATTTAACTCTTACTTGTGCATTGTTAGAAATGAGTGTGAATAATCTGGAAGATACCACTCGGGTTTTTATGATGAAAAACCTAAAGGTATCAGGTAAGCAGCAACATGATGGGAAAGCACAAATCATAAACATTCATCCTTCATTTTTCTTTCCTCCTCTCATTGAATGACGACGAAAAGTTTAGATAATCGAGATACCACGCTGGACGTCGCGCATATGCAATTGATTGGTGAATGTGTTTTACGAATAACGAAACTGCTTTATTGATTCATTACAAAATTTTTTACAGTAAATTTATTTCAAATTAACATTTTCTGAAGATATTTTAAAACTAGAAATGCATCGACGATTATTATCTACACACAATAGTTATCTCATTCTCAATATTATATTAGTTTTTCGAGTGTGTGCATTGTCTTGCCGTGCTCAGTACTCGTTCATCATTAAGTCACAAAAAATATTGTGAATGTTAAACTTGCTTAAAGTTGCTTATTAAGAATATTTTTCTGCTGTGCGCATTCAGCGACCACTAAGTGACCATCTCTCTCTTATAGATAAAGCCAGGTGACTTTTGCTTTGTTGTTGCCTCGCGAAGCTTGTCTGAAAAGACTTACCTGAAAAGTAATTGAACATTAAATGATGAAAGCATAAAATCAAGGAACAACTCGTGCCAAAAATTAATGTTGAAGTAATTAAGCTAAGAGCTGTATACGTAGAGCGAAAATTGGGAGTTCTGTATTCATCTTCAAATGGAATTTATTTCCGAAGAAGACAATGGACAAAGTAGCTTTTAAGCGACCAGTGATTATTAGGAATGTAGATTCTGGTTTGCCCATCTTGAGAGAACATCGATTAATGAAGGGTACGTAATTAAGTTCAACGCCTCTCTACCTCACACCACTTTTAATGAGAAACCTATGTCAGATGTAGCCTTCCCAGTTTAAAAACGTGGTTAAAAATATAATAATTAGAACAAATGCCTTTTCTTTCCTTTTTTGCTCGAAAGTTAATCATGGTGTTAATCTCGCAGGCAAAAACTGGTAAGCTACACATTACATATATGTTTCAACACTTTCCTGGATTGAGGATGAAAACAACTTGTGTAAATCACCCTCATTGCACAGCTAGGATCGAACTCACGACCCCCCGAATGTAAGTTATGTAACTGCATGACCATACAAACTACTTAGATAAAAAAAGGAAGACCTGTCTGGGACTATCGCCCGTGTTAAATCAAGCTCACAATACTTGGACCGGGTACGACCAAATGTCATAAGCCTCATTCCTCCCTCACTTCCTACCTTCCTTCGCTTCCTCACTATTTAAGTTTGGAATATTGAAGGATTTCCGATCGAACTTATTCGGGTTTGTGACCCTTTCGGAAGATTTCAGTTGTGCGCGATACGCACCAGTACGACGCGACTACAAAACGTGTCAGTCCACATTTTGTCGACTGTATTTTTCGATACCTCATATTGTGAACACTACTACAAGACTTGGCTAACAAACAGATATTTCAGAAACGTCGCTGTTTATTCGATGCTGCGTCGTACATGCGTATGTTTAAGTAGTCTTTAAGATTTTTTAACGTGTATTGGTCAAAACGCCGCTGCTCTATGTCCCAATTGACAAAATCAAGACACTATACTATGTTAATACACGTATTGGGTTAACCCGGAAAAAACCTTTCTTTTTCTGTTATCTCGTATATAGTCCATTCACGACTAAAGCAGATTTATGAAAGCCAACCTTTGAAAAAACACCCTAGCCATTAGGTGCATGCGCAGCTAGTAAAATTAGTGTCGGGAGTGGGTACAGTACCCGCACCCGCCACTTTTTTTCTTTTACTAGCTATGCATGCAGCTAACGGCAAGGATGATTTTTTTTTTTTCAAAAGTAGATTTTCATAAGTCTGTTCCAGTCGTGAATGGACTATAGTTATCACACAAACTACGTTACTCGTTGATGTGATCAATGTAAGTGGTTTTTGTGTATTTATATTGTTTGTAATATTTTCTCAGGTCTGTATAGTTTGAGAGATATTCCGTGGGAACTTAGCGATACTCTGTGGACGTTCGTTTCACGGTGCGGCGTGCGGGATCCCATGGACGCCACAACTCATCTGCTAGCTCGCGGGGATGTTGCTAATGGCTGCAGGGATGTTATAGGATGAGGGAGGGGGGCAGCTCCACCCGCCGCCCAAGGGCGCGTGCGATATAGGTGTTCATTTGCTAACGAGTTGGCGCGGGCCCATTGCTTTCTCCAGTTATCCTCCACCGCCCCGTATTCGGAACGTACCTTGCGAGCAGCTCCTAAATTTGTAAGGTGCATGTAATGGGAAAGGATTTGTAACAGGGGTGCTCAAACTTTCGGGTGCTGCGTCAGCTCTGCGTGTTGCTGCTATTTCTGTTGGTCCGCGGCTAATGAACACCAACGTTTTGCACAACCGAGATTTCTGAGTTAATATGTTGCTCATAGCACAAGAGATATTATACGATGAAATTCCCACTATCTCTTTATAATACCTCGCCTGACTTTACAATTGTATTTTTGTCATGCGCTGACTGCCACAGCGAACACTCTTCATGTGCGTGGTGCAAAATATTTGTTGAGCAGTATCTACATAATATTCATCGTCGTTTAGTATCCTTCCGTTACATGAAAAATTAATTTTGCAGTGAAATTAAATACCTATATCCAGAAGTGTTACTAAGCCAGTTATTAGTTTATATATTTAAAGCAAACATAAACATGTTAATATTGCCACAAGTTAAGAAATCTTACCTTAAAAGTACGGTTGAAGATGTAAGAACATTATTCTGAATGCTCCTGTCGATGTTTACCAAAATAATCGGCAGTTACGGAATGATAAGAAGAAAATATGCTGACTTGCCAGAATATGCAAGTCAGAAGAAATTAAAAGAATGAACGAAAGTAAATTTTCTGACAGTTCCGGAACATGTGATTTAGTGGTCCCGCAAAAATTTTGGGCAGGTGTACTTATTTCCGAGGAAGGCTGTTGCGCTCAGTGTGTTAAATGGTGATAAGTTTGAATAAAATAAAATAATTCAGGTCAGCAGTGATCCAGAAGTATGTTTAGAACAGTCGTATGTTTAGCAGACCAATTGGCGAAACTTTTGTTACACCATCAACATTTGCTGTCAATAAGTAGTTATTGTTACAACAGTTACGACTGACTGTGCCTGGCCAGGCTTGTGAGTGGATAAGGGTAGTAGATAAAATACGAGCTAAATTTTATTTCCTGATTTATTTACCGTTTTCCAAAAATATCTTGTACAGCTATGTTATTTACAGTGTACTCTTCCTTAAATTATTACAGCCTGAGTGCCAATGCAATAGCTTATTCCCGCAATAAACCAAATTCTCAATATTCTATCGCATTAATCGGTTATATAATTGAACCAGCCATGTTAATAAAAATTACACTGTCCATTACTCCGCATCAGTAACATTGCACAAATGATATTCTCTCGTATACTACTACACGTTCCTCTAACTCCACTGCCTACGTGGATCACAAATACCGCCGCATTCTCCGGGAGCACCCTGGTCAATCCCCGCTGTCGCTTCGGGTAGACATGTGTGACATGTCCACGCTGCCAATGACCGCCGCCGTAGCTCCCCCGATCATTAGGAACACTCGCCAGTCGTAGTTGTCTGCACACACTATCAGCAACTCTTCAATCTGCATTAATATTCTTTCTACATCAATATGCATTTCAGCACGCTCGGAGGTGACCTAATTCCGCATCGAGACAGTACCCAAAAGGGGACACGATTCTCGATATTCTCGGACGATGTTTGATGCCACCAGACGTGAGCTATCAATCAGTCACATGCCAATGATGATATTAAGAAGGAAGGCAAAATTCACCAAGAACAATATATTATTTTCAAATTGAGACACTTATGAGCAATATTTATAGCGTTTCACATAGGGTCTACTTACGTCTCTCAGTATGATATTGGACCACCATGTTTCAGAACACATTACCCCAGACGTAACGCTATGGAGTTGTAGAAGACCATAATGGTCTTCTGCGATAATCCAGCCCGCATGCAGATCAAAAATTCGCTCGCTGGTCGATTTCGTGGTAGGGGTGGAATCGCAGTAGAACGGCCAATAGAATCCCACACATTTTCAATTGGGGATTGGTCTGGCAATGCGGCTGGCCAGGACATAGTAACCATGACTTCAAAGGCAAGCTGGCAGCAGCATGAAGACGAGCCTTTTCCTTTTAGGACAGAGCACTGGCATGGGCGTTGACAAACGGCAGGGCTACAGGTTTGCAGATCCTCATGAACGTGATATGGATTTCAAAATGCCAGTGATGAAGATCAACGGGTGATCGGGCACCATATGAAACCGCACCCCACATTAGGACACCAGACCGTCTGGACGTGTGACGTGTGTCAACGATATGTTCATCTTGAAGCTTGCCACGTTGCTTCCACGCACGAACGCAGTGGTCGCCACCGCCAATTAAAGTGGTACTCATCACTAGAGACAGGCGTTTTTCGCGAAAAGATTTCAAGACCAGTTGCACTTCAAAACAATTTTACTCATATGCTCTTTCGTGGTTGGATGATTTTAAAAGCCGCGTGATTCCAGTGTCTGTCCGCAAATCACGGACGTTCAGTATCGGGAGTAGTTTATTCTGATAGGCCAAGTCAAATATGAACACGTCTTCTCACGTACACACACGGTCAATAACCTCCGTAACAGTCGGTTACGATACCATTGCAATGCGTGGCGACGCTGGTGTGGCGTTAAGCGGTGTTAACGGTCTGCGTGCATGTAATTCCGAGTCGTGCAGCCACCTGCCAACGGTACTTGCACTCGCAGGATGCTGCGGGTTGAGCACTTTTGCTCCCTGAAAGTCCACAATCGTGGCGGTTGAGGCACTCCGCGCACATCCTAGGATCCGTCAGTTCTCCCTCGGCATGGTTCGAGGCGTTCTCCCAAATCCTGCGGTGTGCGCGTACCTTCTATCCACTGGCGCCTACAGCGTGCTACGGAAATATCCTCATGACCGGTATGGAGTGCAGTACCCATCTCGCTTCTCGCAGCCCTACACGGTGCGACCCTTCTCGAACGCGTCCGACTGTTCGAAGTGCTATCTAACTCTTCTCCGATACAAACTACAGTAATCGGAAACATGCACACCGGGACAATCTCATTACAGTCCGGAAAGTGTAGCGATAAAGTCCGCCCTTGCTGACGTTACCCACTGCGTCACATTCCTCTGTTTTTTTCCTTGTGTTTGCTTTTTTTTTTTTTTGCCGACGAGTGTATACACACCCTAAATCTTAATCTGTGACAATTTCACTGTTTAAATCGGTTAACAGCTCCTGGCTTATTCCACAGTCACTTCAGTCACTTTAAGTGACGAAATAATGGGGGGAAAAAAGCCAGTTTTCGTTCACTTATTAGTCCAGAGGCATGTCCACTGATTCACTAAACATTTCGTTCGTTGTTTTTCAGTGATTTATTTTTTAACTGATGGGTCAGTTTAACAACGTGTATTAAATGAAATAACGCATAAGCTAATAAAACCAATAGAAATGTTTTTTAATGCGAGTTTTATATTTTATGATGCCATTTTACGAGGCAACATGAACATGCAGTTTTTCATTCCGATTTTACTTCTTTCATTTCGTTTTGATGTGATCGTCACAGCGCTCGGTTTTAAAGTTTAAACTGCATTAAATAGGGTGAACTGAGTGCATTCATACGTACTATTTGTTTTAACAGGCTTAGTGTTACCGATTACAGTAATTATGAAAAACGGCTTGCAATATAAAGCTACATACATATTTTCCTTATTTCAGTCAACATGGGGTCGGTAGCTCGATTGTTAAGTTAGTAAGTTATTGGACTAGAAGCAGAGCGATGTAGGTTCAATCCCTAGTCACCATATATATATATATATATATGTGTGTGTGTGTGTGTGTGTGTGTGTGTGTGTGTGTGTGTGTGTGTGTGTGTGCGTGTGTTTGTATGTATTTTTTACTGTTTCCACATTACGTTAAATTGCATAATATAAGCAGTAGTGACTATCAAAAGTATGTTTATTTATTGTAACGATTTGGCTGAATCAAATAAAAACAAATATTTAATTCACAACACGCAGTTGCTTGTCACTTACTCGATCAGTGAAATTGTTTCACTGACACAACCAATGGTTTTCCGCCGATTCCAAGTGGAGCAATTTTCAATGATTCGAATGAAGAGTGCATGTCTGCCTGTCTGTCTGCAAATTCGTAAGATAAATAAGCGACTTTTTGTACGGTGCGTTATATAGTAGGAGTTTCCACGATGATCCAAAAAATCTCAACCATTAACAAGTAAAACTCAAAATATAATCTTACTAGGTTATTTTATCCATTCAGTTTACCGAACATGTTTAACAAGTGGAATGGAATCAGATATTATATATAAAGCCTCGAGTGTGATGTTAAGCATTTTTTGTCTCTTATTTCATGACAGCGTGATAAATAGTAAATTCTTTGAAATGCTAATTTAGCAGTGTTCAATACCTTGTTGCGAGCTTCATACGGAAGAACGCGTAGTCGCTTAGGAAATGACCGTAACATAGCTACTCGTAAATACTTGGATGTTCTGTCTTTTCGAAATGCGGGCAGTATTTTTGCGTGTCCGAATTATGGGTCGTGTTTCGGAATATCAACTGAATGCTATACAGTAAAACGTTTCACCTATTTTCAGAAATGTGGGAGAGGATATACAGAGTAAATTGGAAAACAGTACCGCTGAAGTTACAGAAGTCCTTTTGGTTATTACAGTGACTGACATACAACAGTTAAAAGTTAATTTAAGTTTAATTATTGCGAATTTTCTGTTTAAAAGGCTCTGGAATAAAGTCCACTCCGATCGCATGCAAGTCGATGACACCAGCGATGTGTTCAGTTAACTCCGTGTCACCGATCGAAACCGCTACGACGACTTGAAGATGGAGGGGTCGATTCGTGACTCCACGGCTACGGCAGTCAGGAGATAAGTTCCGGAAAAGCCACTGTGAAGTCCGTGAAAGTCGAGTCCTTCGACTGTTTGTCTGAAGTTCATAGATAAATTCGATGGGCTTGGCGAACTTCCGACACTGTCTTCGCGAGGCTGACCTGGTTTACCTGAGTTAACCTCAAAGTTGTGTTTATTTATATGGCAGGACAGACTGAATGGAAGGGGAGAAAAAAAGAGAAGAGGAAAGAGCGCTTTGCTCAAGCGTTTATATTTTCCGCCAGAAACTTCTGTCGAACTGTTATGTCAATTTGTTGACGTTGCTTCTCCATTTTACGACTTCAGAAGTTACTAACGAATGACAGTTCGTGCGTTTTTCGTGGCTTTATCGCATCTGAGGAGCCTTGGATCCAGTGCCAAGAGGCAGAGGGTTTGATAAGGAAAGGTGGGAAGTATTAATTTTTCCCGTCATAACTTGCCGTCTTCAATGCGGGCAAATAATGCGGTATTTTCATAATACTTGGGTTTGAAATAAGGTGTAATCAGAGAAGTATACTAGCATGATAATTAATTAAATAAGAAAGCTCACACTGCTGGCATGGAACAATTAATATGTGGATCACTATCAGTAGATACAGGCCATTCACGGATACTTCACAATCTTCTGAAGGTCTACTTGGCTGTACTTCCAGGGTATTCCTCTGCCCCATGCAAACAAAGTTTAACCGAGTCTAGAGAAATACACCAAAGGGACAACGTACAGCATTTGTGCGCGTCAGAACTATTTCTTACAAGGCATTACCAACACACCTATTTCCCCCCCCTGTTTTATTCATAGTGAATATAAATAAAATATAATTTATAAATACGATATACGTAAAAGTTCAGTTTAAAAAAAAAAAAAAAAAAAAAAAATACTTTCATGCAAACAAAAGAATAAAACGCTTTTGATACACGACGTATATAGGAAACAACCAAACACGTCATACGTGGGGTAATTTTTCAAAGGTTTGATACAAAAAGTATGAAGAAACCGCGAATACACTACAATTACTAGCAGTACTGTCCACACAAGATAAAAATTATGTTGTCATGACAATGTCTCAGCAGTGGTATAATGATCCTGTTGGAAAAAACATGTTAAAATCCAGGATGAGTATAAAAGAATACCCCAACTTTGAAGGTCAATAATATCAAGACCAAATAATCTACAGCCTTCGTTGACCAATCGAATGAGCCGTGGAAGCGTGAAGTTTGTTTACCATATCTTCAGAAATGTTCAATGCGACCACCACGAGCGGCTGGAAAATGAAGTACACCGCCGTCTCTTCTAACTGAGAAAACAACCACTCTCCAAGTATGTTCAAATAAGGGATTCCAGTAACAGTGGGCTCGTGAAAAAAAGAAAGGGCCGCGCACCGTGTCTTTGGGTACAGCGCAAAACACATTCACTATGGGGGAAGCGCGCTAATGTTCGGTGGTTTCATGTGGATACTCCTGACCCCATATTCGCACGTTTTGCCGGTTCACCTTATCATTTGTATGGAACGTCGCTTCATCGCTAAAAACTAGCTTAGACATGAAAGAATCGTCTACCTCGCTCTGGGCAAGAACGAACGCGCAGAAATCACGTCCCAATTCTTTATCCTTTTTGGTAACAGCCTGTACACGCAGTAACCTGTATGGTTTGTAAGTATTTATGACTATATGGAAACAAACTTCACGGTTCCACGGTTGATTTGATTGGTTAACCATGGTTGTAGGTTGTTTGGTTTTGATAATATAGACCTTCAAAGTTGGGGTATTCTTTTATACTCACCCTGCAGTTTTGCATGCAATACAGTATGCCATGTATGTTATCTTCGTTGTGTCCGTACACCATCAGTACCCAGTAAATACTGAAGACTCGACTTAACCGTTGTGTACCTGGGACCACGGTGGCTGAGCGGTTTGACTGCTCGCCTCCCGCCAAGGCGAACCGGGTTCTATTACCGGTCGGGTAACTCCCGGGTTTTCTCGGGGATCTCCCGTTTCCCCCGTCCTTGCATTCTGGCGCTGCTCCATTCTCACTTCATTCCACCCTCATCGACTTTCAAGACCTCGTTGCTAAGGGCCGCCCAAATCTCTCAACTCAACATTGATATGTACCTCAAAGAATTTATAATGCATGTTAGGAAGTTTGTAGGGCTGTAGAAGTCCGTGGTATGTTCTAGTGTCACCTAACTTTGTATTGTGTTTATTGCTAAACTCTATTGTTTTCTGTTAAACACTGCAGCGGCTGTTTTTGTTGATGGACTTCTGTTTTTTGTTTTCCCATGTGTCTACAGTATGTTGGAAAAGATGCTATCACTCTGACGGCGATATTTTTAATTTCGTGTTGAAAGACGTTCAGAACATGTCAAAAGTAAATGAAAACTGCAGGTATTTGTATTCTAGCCTTTTATCGAATAATGCAGTTTCGTGCGAACCAAAGCCATGAACGAAACAGTAGATAGTGTTTTTAAATCGGCGGATTTCTTGTACGCACACTCGACTTCCCACATCGGGCAACTTTTCTTACGGGACTAGGTAACTAGCAGTTAAGAACTTCATGTTTGTGTAAAAATTGCGGTGCCTCCCATGCTAAATACAAGCTAGACATTTGAGTTTACTGATAGTTTGCAATAAAATTGCAAATGTAGAGGTCATTGTAACATGTGTAAGTATATGCGAAATATATTACAAACGCGTGTGTGCTTATATGTATAAATCATATACGGATCATTTGTTTACTCTATACTTTAAAAATACGCTGTTCACGATAAAGTGAACACTTTTTAAGGCCCTGCTAAATTTTTACTTTCAGCCAATTTCTATCTTTCCGGCATTTTTTAATATATATATATATATATATATATATATATATATATATATATATATAAACATTGCCTTGTGAATAATATACACAGTGTGGACATTTTACAGCTGTCAAAAGTAAACGCCAGAGGTTGCAATAAAATATTTATATAAGTGATTAATGTATGTTGAGATGGCCTTAAAAAGTGCTCACTTTACCGTGAATAGCCTAGAGAAACTTCTCAGACGTTTTCAAATTTCGGTTATGAATCAGTCTCAGAAATAACCCTGTTAAAGGTTAACTTTTTCAATTAAAATTCGTTTATCTTGGTAGAACTCCGTGCAAAACGGCACGGGTGACGTTTCAACACAACTCTTGCGCTTTTGACGAATAGGAAGAGAATTGTATCCCTACTGTTTTCAAGGCAGCTAACGTGCCCATTCTGCAGTTAACGCGCGGTCTCAAAATTAATATTTTATATCAGTTTCACAACATGTGAATTTGTCGTTTTCCAAATAAAATCGTGCTTCAGAGATTCCGGAGGGAAAATTTTAAATTAGAATAAAACAATGTTATCAATTTAATGTTTAACTGTTTAATTATGAGAGGGGGTAGGTTATATGTCAAAACCTGCAGCGTATTAGTTTCAATTAACATATACTTTAAAGATAATTGCGGCGAGTAATAAACATGACGGTTTGTTTAATCCACATATGAAGACTGACGTTACGCAGCTCTACTTTAAATACTCTCATGTGGTAACATACGTATCGCCATCGGATTAGGACTAACAAGATCAGCCAAAAGATTTGGAAATTCTTTCCAGTCAGTATGGCATGACACGATTTTGGCAGTTATGAAAGTAGTTCCTTTACGAATGCATTATCATCTCGATATATAACACAGGTAAAGGATGTTCACGATAAAGTGAGCACTTTATAAATGAACCTTAGAAATAACAGTCCCTGCACCTGTATGCATAAATTTTAATAGGCGCACTGAGTGACATTCTCCAAGTAAAGTTAGTAACAATGGATGGAAAGTAATTCTATATCTTAAGGTTGAATAAAAAGTGTTAGGTAACTATTTGAAATAACCTAAAATTATTTCAATCGCTTTCAGTTTTTTTAATGCACGGAAGTGTAGAAATTAGCAGATTTGTAAAGTATTCCCTTTTATAATAATAATTTCACAGTTTCACTTGACCGACGCACGAATGAAGTGATGAGTTCCATTACAATGTTAATTTTACATAAGGCGGAGGAATACACAACGTTCATAAAAGCAGATCTTAAGCAGGGCTTTCAAAAGTGCTCATTTCACCGTGAACAGCATTTAGCTGTTTTAAGTCAGTGCGTCTTAATTCGTTTCATTATGTTGTATGGCGAAAATAAAACATCCTGTCAATGTATTTCGAAAAACTACTATTACAAGTTTTGCTTATAAATAAACGGTTTGGTAAACTATCGAGTGGTTGAAGTATTCCGATATTTTCAAGTCTAGAGAAGCATTCTTTAAAATATCAAGTTTAGGAAGTAGTTAGCTATATTAACGATTAACAAACATTAATGCGCGTTGCCTTTTTGTCGAATTGTTTTGAATGCTTGACAATTAAGTGCAAAACTAGATATAGTCGCGCACTGTTGTTATTTTTACATTTATTTCCGGTAAGTCTCGGATCAGAACTACAGGAGGATTCATAAATACTAGGTGTGGACTTCGACGACATATTTTATAAATAGCAACCATGCGCATTTTAAATATTTTTTTTTTGCGAGTGTTGCATATGGTTTCCTGCTGGTTTGGTTTCATATAATTTAAGTTAGCGAGTCCTAATCCTCTATACGTACCCTACGTGGTCCTCAGTTCGTTCTTTATGCCCTGGCAGATTGGGCATTTTTAGAATGGAAATTTTCATGTCAATGGTGAGGTGCTGGGATTTTCTCGCAGTGTTCTGGTCATTTCTCCAGCACTCTGGCTTGTTTTTTGCATTCTAACTCGTCCACAGAAGTATCAGTCCCTCCGGTAAGGTGGCCTCCATTGTGTCGACTACAACTCGCGCGAGAGCAACGATTTATATTTCATATTCACTAGTTATGGAATTATCTTAATCAATCCTGAATTTTGTACAAGATGGAAGGGATGTACGTGCGATCCTTTTTGAGTGATAAGATATCAATAATTTCAAAAAAATTCTAGTAATTTTGTTGTTGCTCCAGCTGGTACGAAGCTTGATGTATTTATTCACAATGAGGTAGAAGTATTACATATTCACAATTAGTTCTGTTCTTCCAGTGTTGTCTGTTGTTGTTCATTGTTTTGCGTTATTGCTGCCAACTAGTAAAAACACCCGCGTTACTGCTGACGTGACCTCCAAATAATGTGCAAATGGCGACGGAAGGATAAGGACTGCCTCAAGCTACAAACTGAGTTAAAGGGCATTGACTTAAGAGTACGACAGACTAAAGTCGAGATATCGCCTTCTCTTCTCAGGGTATTACTGTAGCCAGATTCAACAACGGAACTTACATTACAAAGTAGTCAATATTACTGCGTTCTCTTTGCCTTATAAGTGGAATTAGAGGAGATCGCGAAAGTTGAGGAAGAGGAGTTCGATGTTAATTTTACTCGGGCGAATTCTGGAGCCGATTATTCCCTACGTCCGGCGAGTAAACAGCTTTTGCGTGACCTGGTGCCTTGTCCTTGGGGTTCGCCGGTAATCCGGGCACGTGCCGCCGCGCTGATCCGGGCTAACGCCCCGGAAGTGCCCCGGGATTACTCCGAGAACCCTGCCGGACTGGCAATTCCGCTTTCCCACGCGAAGACATTGTTGATCATCCCCACTGTAGCTTGCTTGCTCTGCGGTTATCCACATAGTATGTACGCAGATACACACTTAAGGCGGTCGCCTGCCCGGGCTATTTTTTTACGTTTGAGGCGAGGAAGTGATAAGGGCGACATTGACACGCGTATCAAGTGCGTCATCGCCGCTAAGCGCGAGGCTCTGTGATGTGGTGTTTTTTTCGTCGTGATGTATGTACACACTGAAAATTTAAACGATGGCTATTATTTTATTGGTTTGGTACAGACCCCAATTTATATATATATATATATATATATATATATATAACTTGCTAATTACAAACGCACAATAGTCCCTGAACGAGACACTATGACGGCACGAAGTCTTGCAGTCTTGTTTCAATGGCCACGTCTATAGGCACTGTGCATACTCTATTAAAACTAGAATTTAGTTATGTCAATTGGAAAAAACGTTGCGAAGTTTAGTCAATCGCTCAGACACATTAATTTTGCGTACTTCTACAGTGTTAATAACTACAATTCAACATCAGAAATAACAGCAAAGTAATTAATTGAAATTATTAAACGACTGACCAAAGAGTTATGTAATATCGATTTTCTTAGTTTTCCCACATTGGCTTCTATATTCTGGGTATCATTGAATGGACACGTTTACGATTCATATACGTAGCGAAGACTTTTTATGTAGTAATAATAATAATTAAGGTTCAGACCTATGCTCCACAACCCAACAGCAGGTTATCGTTAATTAGCTTACCTTGCGGAACGTACAAATTCGTCCCTAATTACGTTTAATTTAGGTAAGCACGCAAGAAAGCGGCCCATATGCGGGGTGGCAACTGCGTACAACCGATTGTTTAATTTGTTGTTGGTTTATTCCTAGGCTAATAAGGTGGCTGATTACATTCTAAAGTAATCTCAGTTTGAACCTATGGACGTTACACACATCCCTAACCTATCCACTACGGCCACAGAGCTCACCACAGACCGAGATAAAACCAACGCCTACATGTTGCGATAAGCCAGTGGCCTTCATCACGTCTATTCTGTTATGTAGCCACAGAATCAACGTGAAAAACACAGCCGAGATATGACGGGAATCAAAAGGGAAGAAAATTTGATTCTAAATTTTATTTACGAAAATGTACTAAATGTTAACTGGTTTAATGTACACTTAAAATTGCGACCATACAACGGAAAGCTGTAGGACAGCCATCTGGGACTTGGCGTAACGCCTAAGTAACTCCATTTTATGTTGACCGTGATTTTAAAACACGTCTCTGGAGAGTGACTGTGTAAGTTTTTCAAACAGGATAATTGCTAGCCACACATGTTTGAGTCTTACAGTGGTTTGAACTGCTCAGGCTTCACCTTGACATCCTTCACACAGAACAGTTGAAGTTCCTGTGGCTGAATGGTAATCACGTTAATAAGCTGAAATGTCTGGGGTTAACAGACAAATAAAAGTAGTTTCCATGTTTAATACTGTTACAGTCCACTAAAAAAAAAAAACACTTGTGTTCAGCCAGCTAACATCAACCGTTCTCCGGAATTCGACAGACCTTGTCCCCGTGCTTTATAACACGACGAGAAGTTAATATAAAATATGAAACTGCATGTGCGGTGGGTTGAATGGGAATGGAAAATGTCAATTCCTAAATGAAAAAATGTGACTATCTCGAATGAGGATGCAGAACAGAACGCGTTACGGATATACCAGAAATTTCGATTACTGAACTCCTGCGTACGCTTTATTTTTCATCTTTCAGTTATGAAAAATTAACATTCTACATATTTTATTTACTTCAGTAAATTAACGTCTAGCAGTCACGGAACGATATTCTTTACAATACGGCATTTATATAACTGCCGCTGTAGGTTTGTCTACTCAAATGATTGCTTCTTATGTGCTACAAGCTAAGTGGACACATCATTTGACTTTTATTTCCACAGCGGTTTTGTTAGCAATCTCACAAGCATGGAAGATAAGTGGCCAAGTCGCCACACAAGTTAAATAATTAGTTTTTAAATTTCCTAAAAATATTATGTACGCTACGTTACATTACGTAAGACTAAATTTTAGATATATTATACGAAAATTCAGCCAATTTTGACATTACATTCACTTAATAGGTGAATCTAATTGGTTTCGGAAAAGCAATTCTAGGCGATGGATTTTCGCGTGCAACATACTACAGAAAATTAAAACTAAGACGTATAGAAAAAAAAAATTGTTCTGTTGAATCGATAGTAAGAATGTTCAATCGCATATTTATGAGGAAAATGTAAAGCAGTAAGACTTCCTCTTGTTTCTTCGTGATAAGTAAGCCGTTTGCCGTCATGTTAACATGCTAGCTATTATGTATGCGTCGCATCACATCACGAGCAGGACTGGTAACAATAGCAACCTTAAATAGTATGCACAAAAGCAAACCAGAGTCTTTAAGAGAAAGGGCGAGAGCATTTTAATACCGCGTACTAACAAACTGCACCGCCATTCGGCTGAGATGGAGATGGAAAACTACTTATAAAATAAAGCATCCCTTATGCATTCTATCGAGATCGATTATCCAACATCTCATAAGCCAAGTTGCCACGTGAGTAGACAGTTCGGTACAGCCGCACATCCAGCCTCGAAGCCAGCGAGTCACCATCCTTACGTACCTCACTGAAAATCTCTATATAGTCCAGGAATATTAGTCAAATGAGGGCAAGAATCTCGGAATGAGAGATAGTCAGCTATAAACTTGTATAAACCTTTATTTTGACACCCTAAAACTTGTCTCAAAACCTACCTATCGTAGGGTGTCCGCGACCACAGATATTTCAAGGTCAAAGATCGATTTTTTACACATTTATTGCAAATATCTCGTTTCCTATGGGTTTTATGCTATTTATATTTATTATAAATATTGTAGAGGATTAAATTCTCTACAACTTTTGTTTAAACATTTTTTTTATATCTTGAACCATTTTCGAGATAGAGGGCAGAGCGCGCGCAGTGTTTAACTATTTAGAGTATCATTCGAGGTCAACCTGTAGTCCCGATTAAAAACACGCCGTATAAAGTTTATAAATTATTGATAAATATATAATTCTAAATAATTTGCATTTTTTATTAACTATTACGTTATAATTAATAATTTTTTTCAATAAATCAGTATCTATTCATTTAAAATACTTACCTACTCGTGTACTTATAAAGTTATTAAGGGAAATACTTTAATTATTTTTAAATTCTAATCTTATTTATACTAATTACTTCCTAACTAAATAAAAAGAAAAGAATTACATTTTTAATTAATGTTTTTATTGAAAAATACCATTTCATATATTTATGAACGTTGAAATTAAAAAAATTGAATAATAATAACTACAAGTTCTAATTTCAATTTTCTTCTTCTTCATCATCGTCTTCCAGTCGCTGTAAAATTTCAAATTCCTCCGTGTTCTCTTCTACAGTTCTTAGTCTTTCTGCTTGAGGATTTAAGTTTTTACTATCGTACCAAGCTTTTGATAAAATATTAGCGTGTGAATCACGAAAAGAAATGATCGTAAAAGCTCCTACTTTTTTCGTAATTATTATATTGGTTAAGTACTTTTGTTGTAGCCTTGAAATAATAGTTTTATCATCTGGTACATACCCTGTCAAGACATCTTTAAGCTCTTTTAGTGTAAATTGTGAATCGTTATTATTTTCTATGTAATTGAAAATCTCTATCATAGCTTCTGAAACTTGATTATCTTGACGAAGTTTCGGATGAGATGGTGGTACTTTAGTTGTGAAGAAATTCGTATAACAAACAGCATGGTATTTAGCTTCAGCAGCAACTAAATCATATTGAAAAAATATACGATTTTTCACCAATTCTCCGAAAGTATCACCACGTTCTTCTGCTTTTTTCATAACATTGTCTTTAAACTCAAGAGTACTCACTGCACTTATCTTGCGTCTATACTTTTCTTTTTTCTTTGTCTCTGCGGCCTCGTCAGCTATTTCACCACAAGATAAACACTGCTTCTTGAAATCGAACACTTCACTTAGTCTTTTATGCGGTACAGTTGGAGAAGCTGTAGTTTCATCTTGTTCTAGTCGCCGTTTTGCTGCTAATATACAATTTTTGCTAATGTAAACAGTTCGGCACTTTTCATGCACTTGTACAGAGGTTACGGTTTTTAAATAATCAATAAGACCGTCGTTTCGTTCGATACTTGCAGTTCTCAGAGTTTTTATACCACGCACTAGATTCACTAATGATTCACCTTCCGAATCTGACTTTTTACATATAAAACACAAATTATCCATCACTCTTAAAATTGTACGTCCGTAGTTACCAAGATACGATTCAAAACTAACGAATAACAGTGGTTCCTTGAAAAAGAAACCGGTCGTGAGTAAGCAATTGAACATCTATCCTTTCTGGCTATAAATAGAAAGGTTCGTACTATACAATAGAGGTCCGTTGTCCCAGGTATAATTTTTAACGTTTTAAAAGAATCTATAAGTTTACGGATTTCAATATAGATGTACTTAATTATTTTCTACTTAAAATGTAATTAAAGTATTTCCCTTAATAAATTTATAAGTACACGAGTAGGTAAGTATTATTAAATGAATAGACACTGAATTATTGAAAAAAATTATTAATTATAACGTAATAGTTAATAAAAATGCAAATTATTTAGAATTATATATTTATCAATAATTTATAAACTTTATACGGCGTGTTTTTAATCGGGACTACAGGTTGACCTCGAATGATACTCTAAATAGTTAAACACTGCGCGCGCTCTGCCCTCTATCTCGAAAATGGTTCAAGATATAAAAAAAATGTTTAAACAAAAGTTGTAGAGAATTTAATCCTCTACAATATTTATAATAAATATAAATAGCATAAAACCCATAGGAAACGAGATATTTGCAATAAATGTGTAAAAAATCGATCTTTGACCTTGAAATATCTGTGGTCGCGGACACCCTACGATAGGTAGGTTTTGAGACAAGTTTTAGGGTGTCAAAATAAAGGTTTATACAAGTTTATAGCTGACTATCTCTCATTCCGAGGTGAAACCCCTAATATTCCTGGACTAATAGAGAACAAGCAACTTCGTAGTCAATATATGAACCACATAGTTCGCAGTCTCTTCTTAATCACTTACTACATTTGACAAACATATCTCGAAGTCTTGTAGGATGGCGAAAAGGTGGGGGGGGGGGGGGGTGGAGCAATTTTGCACAAATTCTTTCACTTTTAGGAAACGAATTCCCTTGTCGGTAAAAAATTATCCTCACTTCTTTGAAATGTCAAAGTAAGTTGGGAATTTATTAAATTCCAATTCACTGTTGGTGATTTGGGAAAGTCTATGTGAATTTCAACAGCAAAAATATGCACTTTTTTGGCGAATGAAAATAAACTATAAGGCTTTCATGCCTGGCGATGTTGAAAAACTGTAATAGACTCAACGCTTACAACTTACCTGCAAATGAATGTGTGAAATGTTTACCGCAAAACACTTCGAAAAGAACTCGCTGCAGTTTAGAAAATATAAGTAAATATATACATGACCAGACCCATGCTAGATACCGTCACATAAAACAGCCGGGACAACACAACCTTATTATCTACCCAATCCGCCATCTCCTTTCCCTCGATATCGTCCCTGGCTCGCACAGGGACATGAACTCATCGTCATGCAAATTTGCGCTATAAGAAGAAACCGTTTAATTCAAACGAAATTTTATCAGAACGATGTTGCAGAGGAAAAAAAGAAAGAAGTGAATGCATCACTGCATCAGAAAAATGTTCCGTCCACCGACGGAAAACATAACACCTTTAGTGCCGGGGCTGCGGTGGCTGAGCGGTTAGCCCGCTCGCCTCCCATCCAGGTGAACCGGGTTCAATTCCCGACCGGGTCACTCCTGAATTTTGACATGTGGGGATCGTGCCGGACGATGCGCTGGTCGGCCGATTTTCTCGGGGATCTCCTGTTTCTCCCGTCCTTTCATTCCGGCGCTGCTCCATCCATACTCACCTCAATCACCCACATCGGCTCTCAAGACGTCGCTGTTAAGAGCCGCCCAAATCTCTCTTCACTGTATGTAGTTAAGAGAAACAATTTTTTTCTAACGGTTTCTTTGAAAAGTGCTTACCTTACCGTAAACGTCTATACACATGCAATATTCAGTCTTATCGTCCCTTCTCGCCAGAACACACACGCCGAGGATCACCGTTCTCGCCTTTCGAAGGGAAAGTTCACAACGGATACGGGAATGATGAAAGAAGGGGGAGGAGGAGAAGCGGATGTCCGATTTCGTGTTATTTTCCCACCCGACAACTTTCTGGCAATGCTCTCAGATAGACGGATGGCTAACCGAATTTGCAAGGAGCAGCCGCTCGCATAGGGACAGCTGTGTGGTTTACTTTTACCTCCCCAACATCGCACATTGGGCGGCTCGCAGCGGAAATTTGGACCGGTCAGACCCCGCGTTAACGCCATCGGAAAATATAGAAATATGTGTAACATATATCCACGTGTGGGGTCAACAGCGGGATAGCTGAAGACAAACTTTATCTTTCCGCTTTTCTGCTTGGCGCCGGGCCCGTCGTGTTTGGACGTAGGGCTAGCGAATCGCGTTGGAATCATAGAGGTCGCTGGTCCGAACAATTTTTTCCACTCCCATTCCAGGAGAAATTCCTCTGCGGTTTCTCTCAGCGACTCACTGCACTTACACCCAACATCCCGATTAACACGTTAACATTCTTTCCGGAAAGTAAATCTCTATGAATATTATAAAAATATTTAATTAAAACTTTGGTTAAAATTATTCAATCAATAAATTTTCACGTTATTCTCAGTTTCCTTCGTCCAAAAAAAAAACTTGTCTCTATTTCTCAACTCTTACATTAGCCCATGGCGTCTTAAACTCTACTACTGTCGCTTTTCACTTTTAAATCGACACGTTACACCATTTTTACCCAAACAGAGACAAAAAACTAACAAAAAAGTTTTTCTTTGGTACACAAAAAATTACCAAGAGTTTCACGCGGACTGGGATACTTCACTTAGTTCTCTTGTTCTGGGAAAACTATTTTTCGTTTAACTTTTATTTCAACCTGATCTCAGGTAAGTTCACCTGATATCAGTCAAGCAACCAAGTTAATATTATCCCTTAATAACCTCCCTTCGTGCCGACCTCCCGTGGCGCAGTCGATTGGTGCGCCACCGATCTGGGGTGCGGGGGCTCCTGGGTTCGAATGGCATTGGTGTTAATTTAAGTTAGGTTATAAGATAGCCTGTAAGCCGTCCCCTGCTAAGCTTTCAAGCATAAAACCGGGGGACGTTAAAGGGCCCTTTACAATACATTACAAAAATCTTCCCTTCGTAAAGGAAGAATGAACGACGAGCAGGACTCGAGGTCCATCCGCGACGTCTTGTTCTTGTACCGAGGTCCGGAGTGAAGGTGCGGGATGCAGGTCATGTCCCGGCCCTTCTCTCACGGCCCGGCGTCCACAAACCGCAACTCGCGTATCGACCAGCAGGCATCGTCAGCCTCTCATCGACCGACGAGCCGTCTACCCCCCCCCCCCCCCACCCAACGCTACAATCCAAGGAAAGAAAGTTTCCTCCGTCCCGCAGTTTCCGGCCTCCTGCCCCTTTTTTTCCCCACTTCCCCCTCCCTTCCGGGAGTGCCATTGTTCCTGCCGGAAAATGTTCCCTGGACATCAACAAGTCGCCGACACACGTATTATCAGCTACTTCTCCGGGCAGGCCGAGATGACAGCGCCTGGCTGCGCGGATATGCCGCACTGTCAAGTTCGCAATTGCTGTCGTCGTTCCTGAGGTACGGCTTAAACTTTAAACTGTTAGGGCCTTGGCTATCCCAACCTGTCTCTTAGGACAGGGATGCGCCGATTGGTCCACGTGACCCTCTGACGTCATGGCGATGTCCCAAGCTGCCGTGCCCAAGTCAACCTGTGTCCCAAGTTTGAAGCAATCGGAAAACTGAAATTTTGTCCGAAGCTATGTCCTAAGGTGATGGGAAAAGAAGACTTTAAATACTTTCGCGGGCATTCGTGAAAAGTTTACGTTATTAATGTAAACTATGGATGTGCAAGGTGGGCTTCCTTAAAACAAATATGAAGGAAATGGTAATAAATAACTAGGTATGTCTTCGTTCGGTCTGAACAATTTTATTTGAAGGATAAAGCTTTTAAAACGTAAGTTTAAAAACTAAATTTGAACGTCAATTGGCTAACTTATTTGAAATAAAACCATACAGGCGTTTAGTATAAATAAATATTCAAATCAACCATTTCGTAAACAATAATACAGCAAATTTAAACATCACTACGCAACAACAAATAATATGCCGAATTTAGTACGATCTAGTGTCAGATTCTGAAAGCTCACTTCGGACAACGCATTTGTAGACTATATTCGGACCGCGTCAATGTGACGTCACTTGGCGCCGAGTTTCGGACACGTCCACGCCCACAGGAACGGCCGATAGTAGACAGTCCTTTACGTGCCGGCTCTGCGGGAGGTGACCATTTCGACCCTCCCTTCCCCCTAGGCAGGCCTGCTCTCTGCCCCACATTACAGATTTCTTCTTCGACGTTCAAAAATCTCGTGGAATCTTCGCTTAGTATATAAAATACAAAATATCCTATTTTCCCCTAGGCCTTTGGCACTACCGCTAGTCTAGCAAAATCCACGTTCCAAGGTCTGCACAAGGAACATGCCTCAAAATGCAAAATACGAGTTATGATAGTAAATTATTTCACAAACTACAGTATATTTCATTTTAAAAGCATAGAATACTCAGCAAGTGTAGCATCAAGAAGCTGCGTCAGCCTAGTACACGCTGGTTCAAAAATACAACACAATTACGCCACTTCCATTATACACGGCAAATTAAGGGAAGGAAACTTGCTTCGGTTTACTTTGTTTTCCCTTGGCCCCAAGGAAGAAATTCTTACACTGTTAAAAATTTCCGAGATATGCAGTTAATACAAGGAAACGCACTCCATAATGACTAAAACATAACCGGGTTCCGTACGTACAAAATACAGAACCTGTCCATATTTCCAACATTGACACTAACAGCATGTTAATCTTTTACAATTCTGTAAGTGTATTACTATTTAAATAATATATACCCGTCCATACGGAGATAACCTGGATGGGGGAAAGTATTTTGATATGAATGGTAAATATGCTCAAAATCACGTGGTTCGG
Organism: Dryococelus australis; assembly: GCA_029891345.1. Lineage (NCBI taxonomy): Eukaryota > Metazoa > Arthropoda > Insecta > Phasmatodea > Phasmatidae > Dryococelus > Dryococelus australis. The sequence goes on from CM056996.1 coordinate 73,035,297, forward strand.
TACGGCAACCTGGCAACCCCGTATCCTTGAACCGTTTCGTTGTCAACCGTGCAATGTAAAGCTCGGGCTATTTTTTTTTTTTTTTTTTCCGTTTTACTAGAACGATATTTTAATGTGAAATGGTAGAGGTATAGCTGAATATAAATCGTATTAGATCTAAAATTAGAGTGTCCAGACTAAAAGCCATCTTGTCCCACACTCATAACATCTAAGTGTTAGACCCCTTAGAAATAAACGATAGGTAATTTTCACCAAAATTGTAAATCCGTTTCATCAATTTCATTAATTAGTAAAGTTCCCCTGGCAGTGGATGTATTAATTTGAAATTATTTCAGTTTCAATATAGTAGATAGGAAAATTATTAAATATCAAAATTACACTTCCTATTAAATTAAAACCTCCTCCCCCTTAAAGGAACAATGCAATTTTAATTATTTTTTTCTGGTTTTCTTTGTTTAACAGAGTTCGTGCCATTAATTGGGAAAAATGAGGGGGGGGGGGATAAAAATATGCCCATAGATCCCGCTTTCGGCTGCTACTACTACCTAATAAAATAATTGGCTTACGTTAGACAGGAAATCCGTAAATTTTATTTTTATTTATTTAAATATACATGACTAAGACCAGTAATGGCCAATAGCCGGGTACTGACGCAATTTAATTTCGTTCTGTTTTGTACTGTGACGTTTTTTCCATTACCTACTCTAATTCTAAGTGTTAGATGTACGTCCGAGGTAGGGACGGGAGCTATGTGCTTCCCAGGACTGATCTCCATACGCCTAGTGAGGAGGGAATCAATGCAAAGGGGAATGTAACGTGATAGAGAGGGACTGGGTAGCCATAGCCGCGTTTGAGGCCATGACTACATCACTAGGTGCACCTGTAGTTAACCTATAACTAAGAAGAGAAAGAGAACAACCGGCATAGGGACCGTGGAAAACCTTTCGACAGGAAATAAATTTCAAATTATTGCATCCATTCGTAGAAAATGCTACATGAGACAGTTATCTGACCGCGACACTCAAAGCACGAAGACTGGTGGCTGGAAAGATGACATCTCGCACATTTTGATCGTTGGGACACCAAGACAGTAAGATTGAAAATATTTAAAATCAAGAACGCCAGGTAAAATACAAGTAATCGAGCTGATCTGAACTACTCTCGCAGAAATTTCCAATAGTTTACCGTTCGGAATGCTAAACTCTTGGTGACAAAGGTAACTTCGCAGGCTGACGTTGCAAGCGACAGCACAGCTCCGGTACTAGCCTGCTGGACGGGCAGAGAAGGGGTGATATAACTTCAACCGAACCACTGTTCTGAGTAATGAAGGATCTCAGGAAGCAGAGTGCCCCCAGAGCCCCGGAGAGTACTCTCTACAGCGTCCACCACTGGCTCAGTTAATTGGATGGCTCTATACGTTTATCCAGCTTATCTCGAGCCGCCGCTCAAGTGCGGTTGTTAGGTCGCCTCAAGTAATAAATTGGCTCCAATTTACGCGTTAACATGTACTCATTTTTACTATCCAAGAAATATTGTGCTGCAATTTTTCTTAATAGGCAGTTAACAGTCAAGTGGGCACTTTTTAAGGCCCTTCACAATTTTTCTATTAAACCAGTTTTTATGTTTAATTCAAATTTTAATATCAACATTCTCACGTGACTAATAAATACGGTATATACTTTTACCACTCTCAAAAGTTAATGTCTGAGGCTGCAATAAAACATATTTATTAGTGGTTAATACCTGTTGAAGGTGCCTTAAAAAGTGCTCACTTTATCGTGAACAGCCTATACAAACATCATAGTAAAATAGCAAAATTCAAACAAACAAATCATATATATATATATATATATATATATATATATATATATATATGAGCGATTCAAAACAACGACATCTACGAAAAAATTACGCAGCTTTCAGTGATTCAAGTGGAAACATTTTCACTGGTAACCTATGTAGTCTAATTTCATTTATTTGGCTGAATTTTTTAAGTTGTAATTTTGCACTACATAACCAACAACCACTCAAAATGTCAGGTATCCTTAATGATGGACGCTACATGACAAAGTTCTTTCTCTCGAAACTGGCAAACACACCGTTTTATGACTATATGCATATAACACGCGTGTGTGCGTGCGTGTGTGTCCAACCTTATCACGCAAGTTTAAAACGTTTTGCAAAAGGAAATTCTGTAGTGAAAAATTTTGGCCGGAAAAGACGGAATAGGACCAAGACAATTTAGGCTGACAGGCGAACGGTCTAAAAGAAGCGATTAGCTCAGGATAGGAACTGCGTGATGGGCGTATTACATAATTTGGCCGACATTGAGGTGGCTATTGGGAACTTAGGGCAATTTTCGCCATGTAGGTGGCAGGAACTGGCTTGCACCCAACACTTATTTCGATTTTCTTTCAAAACAGTTGATTTTCGTACTAAAATGGACGTTAAAAAATCCAACTGGGAATTATCAAGTTACCTTTGCAATTTAATGAATTTTGCTAATATACTGTCAATGAAACAATCTACCCAAGCCACGATCTCATATTTTAATGCATTTTACGAATATATACTAATATGTGCTATGTTATTTGGTATTTTTTAAAAACGCATAGAATATGGAATGCGATAGGATACGCAGAAATTGGCGCTACTTTACAGATGAGCACCATGTTTTAAAAATGTACTATTTTTGTTTTTACCTTCTTAGTCAACTTCGAGCAATATGCTCTTTCTAAGTTCATACTTACGGTCTCTATCAATTTTTACACTCGCCTGTGTAATACATTAAGGTTTACTTACATTGTTTCTCTAATAAACGAAGGCTTTTTTTATACTTTAACATTTAAGTCTGTAAGTTTTACTGCACAAAACCTTTTTACCACTGAAAATACATACCTATTTGAAGATCACGAGTAATAATTACAGTGTAACACAGAACCGAAAGCCAATACATTTCACAATGGATCTAAATTTCAAATAATACAATTAAAGAAATACCATTTGGCAAAACTTGGATGTCCGATACGCCCATATTTCAGCAAAATTTATTCAGAAAATGAGTACGTACGCTATTCAGTTGTAACAAAGATCAGATAGTATCAGTAGAGACAACTTTCCTAACTTAAATGTGGCATCGCAAGAACTGGCCATTTCCGATTTCGTGCCTATTTTCAGTGCGCCCAGAGTTAAAGTATCTAATAATTATATAAATAGATGGTCCGAATAAGTCATTACTATACATTCAGTAACAATTTCTCATTGTTAAGTTCTTGTATGATGGTATTTCCGGTTAAATGGCACAATTTCTGGTAAACCTGTGCTGCCCAATGTCTTGGTAAACAAGCTCGTTTAAAAAAAAAAAAAAAAAGTGTTAACTTTACAAACAATGCATATTTAAAGAAAACCTAAACTTCACAAAGATTTGGGCTTTAAACCACGAACTTTTAGAGAAATGTGAAAAATAACCACTACAGAGTTCAGCATGTTTCTGAATATTAGACATTTTCTAAATCATTCCAAAACGCGCTGCGGCTGTTGTCAATACCATTTTACCGTCTACTTCTGGTTTAATTGAATTTATCGTCGCTCGAATAAAACGTAAATGCGACGTTTGCCATGCTGTTATTTCCTTCGCAATTATTTCGGCTACATATACGACGTAATTCTCAATGAATATGTTACCCGAATGAATCACTAGAGAGCTAATTACAAATCCAAAATATTTCAAACGAGCAAATTCGTCATAAAAATGCGTAACTTCCAAACTAACTATGAAATATGTAATTCAATGTAATACCAGAAATCTAGAGTTAAAAACATGGATTTATAGTGCAAGGTTTTTGAAATTTCTAATTTGCATGTGTACTTCTAGTACAAAGTAGTCTGGAATTGTCTCGATAACTCTGAGATAAATAAAGGAATTACAACACAACTCCAGATGATATGTTTGTTACTTTCACGTGTATAATTTCTTTCTTTTTGATAAACATTAGTCCGCATATCCTGGCACATAGTCGCAATAATAATAATAATAATAATAATAATAATAATAATAATAATAATAATAATAATAGCAATAACAACATTTGGACGAGACATTTTAAACGTTTTCCAATTAACTGTTGGAAAAAGTACTGAAGCTATGTAAGGTTCTGACACACCCTGACTTACAAAAGAGGGCATGTGTTGGAGATATAGGTGGTGGAATGCACGAGTGCAGTGATATTCGGGTTAATAATCCATCTTTTATATCCCAAGTATGCTACAGCGTCATAACGATTAAGTCGAAATAAGGGTAGTAGTAGCTGTGGCTATTTTCTTGAAATATTGTGACGACAGCGACAGACAGGTGCTGTGGTATTTACAGATCTTTGTTCCCTTGCACATCAACCAGACACACTGGGTTTCGTCTTAAAAATGTTCTCCAATATTTGTAATAAACTAGTCTTTCAAGTCCAACTTCGAATATATGGATTCACTTTATACCGTAAGTAAGTCGTATATGTGTTTTCCCCTTGTTTTTCGTGAGTAACCCACAGCCGAACTTTGTCGGTTTAATTTGATTAGTCTGTAAACTTCTCTTAATAGTGCCGTTTCAAAAGATCAAGTTGGTGGCGAAGGCCGCGGAACTACGATCTTGTAAAGAGAAGGTCCTCGTCAAAGCCATACAGCCAAATGTATATTCATTTTAGTGATACGCTGGTTCCCCTATTAAGTCGAATGTTGCGGTCCCATCCTAAGTAAATGCGCAAGAGTTTATAGCGTGACGGATTGTCACCCAACCAGAGAATGACCACATCCGGGACAACTTAATGAGACGTAAAGACTTGCTACCTCCTGCGCCATTTTTTAGATATACTAAAAATGTACAACTGTAAACTACAAGGTCCTTTTTCGTCGTTTTACTTCAATAATGTTTGTTTTTATTAAATTTTCGATAGGTTTTCCTGGGGCTCCATCGCCCACGTTAGGCGGACAAACCAAATGAGTTTGGTTTGGAACAAGGAACACCAGGAACGTACGAGAGCTGTCTGTGTTGTTTCCTGGGTCAAATCTGTGTGCTCCCATGAGAGTTGACAGGTTTCCAGCCCAGCAGCAATACTGCCAACTCTGATGACATAACACTGCGCCAGGGCCAGCCAGGCTGCCGGAGGAGAGGTGTCGACGGCGACCTGTTGCCGTGACGTCACGTCATGCAACGCTCTTCTCTGCCCCCCCCCTGGGGGGTTTGCATTGTGTGGCGGGGGAGGGCTAATTAAACCGGCGTCTTACACTCCGCCAGCGGACCCTTTCAACCCGCCACGCTTCCTGCCACGAACATGACAGCCAATTACAGCCCGCGACACGAAAACAAGGGGCGTACAGCCAGCCCCTGCACAAACCGTCAGCTAGCTAGCACGGTGCTGCCACCACACCGCACGATGAGGAAGCTAATGAGCGGGGAAACTACATGGCGACGTCACTATCTTTTAGAATTAACTAAAGTTTATTCTACTCGGGTTAGGAACAAAGCGAGATTTTCTATGGGAGCGTTTAGAATAGGGAAAATTCCCGCCGCCAGGTGCGCGCTACTTTAATAGAGAAATATTTTACTTCGGCCTGGTTAAGAAGTTATTTTGTATTTTATCTATGATTAGTGCAATTGTCCTGCTTCACAACGTAGGAAATAAAGTAAATCTGGTATCGGCTGTTAACGCTAAATGGGCACTTTAGAAACCCTGGCTAAGATCTACTTGTATGCACGTCATGTATTCCTCCGCCTTATGTAAAATTAATATTGCCATGGGCCTCACCACGTTATTCGTGCATCGGTAAAGTGAAGTTGTAAAATTATTAGAAAAGGAAATACTTTAAAAATTTGCTAATTTTTACAATTCTATGCATTAAAGAAAAAAAAAAGTGAAATAAATAATTCTATGTTATCACAAATGGTTACCAAATGCTTTTTATTCAACGTTAAGCTATGGAACTACTTTCCATCCGTTGTTACCAACTTTACTGGGCGATGTCACCCAATGCATCCATTAAAATATATGCATGCAAGGGGCAGTTACTTTTTCTAAGGTTCATTTCTAAAGTGCTCACTTTTTCGTGAACAGCCTTTACATATGAGACACTAGCGCTTGCCTTGTGGCGAAAACTTTTAATTGCCAAACTTTTAACATTGTTCTTCCCAACATGTAGTAGAAGTGATCTTAGCCCTAACTAAACCAAACTTCATGGCATAATGGACGTACCGTGCAGCTTGCAGCGAATGTATGAGGTTAGAACGCGGAACATCTTGAACGAAAGAAAAGGAAGGGATAACAATTATACGACTACAAGCCAGAAATCCACCATTTTCTACCACGTAAGCCCACGCTGCTTCTATGTCTCTACACATAGACGTGCTTTTACGGCTGAACTATAGTAGAGCGACAATGACAGCTGTACACCGTCAACATTTTGGCCGCCATCTTAAAATACGATTCTGGCAGAATATTTTCTCGCAATTTTGAAGCACGACTCTGGCGATAGGTTAGAACCATCGACTAAAGATGAGGTAAACCGATCTCGCTGGCTGCGCACAACCAATTTCCGTGTCCCAAAAATTGAACTATTTTTCTGCCAACAGGTCTAGCGAAAACGGTAAGCGTTGAATTTTTAGGTTAGAAAACGTGATTTGTATACAAGTGCTTAGAGATGTTTTTATACTTTCTCTATTCCTCTAACCAATTTTTTTTTAAAATAGATTCTGACTAAATTCTAACTGGTAAAAGCATTTAATTTATATAATAGTACTTGTCGTTTAAAAATTTAGATATACCAAAAACAATAACCACTGCTGACCATGGGACTGACAGTTGTGTATGATTGTGGTAGGTCAATGTTCGGTATAGGCACAGAAGACGAATAAGCAGTCCGCCTCATCTATAGTCGATTGTCAGAACGATTACCATTCATACAACAGTAGAAACAGTGATGACAAACATGCTGGTTACCGCCATTCACATATACTATTCCTTTACGGATTTCGTAACACCTTATCCGCGGCCAGGTCATTCTCGAATTTTTGCATGTGGGAATCGAGCCGGACGATGCCGCTGGTCGGCGGGTTTTCTCGGGATCTCCCGTTTCCCCCGCCCTTTCATTCAGACGCTGCTCCTACTCACCTCAATCAGCATCGTCAGCTCTCAAGGCCTCGTTAAGAGCCACCCAAATCTCTTCACTCACTCACTCACTCACCCCCTCACTCATTGGTAACACCTTGGCAAAAAAGAGCCTGAACAAGTTTGAAGTTCGCTAAACCTTAAACTGTATATGTCACATGTTTCTGATGATCCAACATCCCCATTAGCTATCTTCGGGGTAATGCAGGAATACATGCACACTAACCAATGCACAGTTACGTTAGACCAAATAATTTGACAAACAAATATTGTTTTCGTGTGAAGCGGAAGTACTAGGCACAACTAAACTACTTTTCATAAAAAAGTATAATAATTAAATTAAAGCCCTGGGTTATGAACAACTAAAAAATATATGTACACCGAATTACAAAAATGAAGCACCCTCAAGAAATGGTCCAAACTAAAGGTTATTTGATGAAAGGATATACGTACCTTCGCTGTATGTTTAAATAATAATTGCAATGATCTGTAATGCCTCCAAGGGTTAATCGAACGCATTAGTGGCTCCGTTACGATTGCAGCATATTCGTCGTAGATAGCATTAAACGTTAAACGAAGTTACATAGCGGCCATAACATGGGCCTGCACGAAGTTGGGTGAATGTATCATGCAACTGTTAGACGTGAAGGGCATTCCGATGTTATTGTGAGACAAATTTTATTAAACCATTAGATACGTTTAAAACTCACATACGTCGTGAAGTTTCTGTTGATCAATATAGACCACACAAAAGAGTCGCCATATTGCATACCAAGCAGCATTAAGGGGTAGTACTATCCCATCCTCAATTTTTATTACAAATCTTCGTAATGAAAATTTATGATCCAACATTAAAAAATAAAACATAGACATGACATAGAGGACTACTTCACGATTCTTTTTTTTTAATTTGTGCTGTTTCAATTATACCTATATTTCCCCATGTGGGATTGGCATTATGAAATAATTAACGGTTACAGATGTGAAACTACTCGATTAAGAAAAATAGGCCTTTGGATTCCGAGATAACTGTTAAGATGTTCCCTATGCTTTGACTAGCTTGGTTTTATAATATTGACTCCGAATATTAAGTTATGGAGGAAAATACATAAATCCAAGATGGCAAGGATAATTCCCCCTAAAGGGCGTTCAAGTGCCCAAAATTTACTTCCCATATTTTCAGGGTATTTTATAAATATGTTTAGTTACATAGAATAGTAATTTGATAGAAGTATAAAACCATTGAAAGTTGATTGCAAATTTATTTACGAAAGTTACCAGAATTTCTAATTCATGTATTTTAGCATACAAATTTTAAATTTTTGCACAGTGTCATCCCACCCAGTCCAGGCGACTGGCATCATCCAGACTACGAGTTTACTGTCCCGTGCGTAGGCTGCCGTTAACATCGGAGCAGCGTTTGAAGTGGTGTCGAAACCGAGATGCATGGAGTGATGAATGGTGTCGTATCGCGTTAAGCAATGACCCTAGGTTCTGCGTTACCACGTATAAACGTGGAGAGGGGAGAGTTTTTGGCGGCTATTAACAACGGCGTCTTGAGAGCCGATAAGGGTGAAGTGATGCGAGCGGGGAGCAACGCTAGAATCCAAGGGTGGAGGAAACAAGAGATCCCTAGGAAAACCTGCAGACCAACAGCATTTCCAGGCACGATTCCCACGTGCTAAGATCCGGGAGTGACCCCGCCAGATATAGTTCATATTTTTGCCGATAGAGTGGCATGTATAGTGAGTAGTCAATCGTGCGTCCTTGCACTTCAGTTAGTTCCTGACCTTCAAGAAAAACATCGCGGCATAGGCTGTCCCTGCGCCCTCCTCAGGTAAATTCCATTTTCTTAAAACAAAAGTATTCAGCCTGTCAAGCAGGTGTTCTTTACAAAAGCGAATTTTTGTACTTGTGAGTTATGCTGTTCCCATTGCTAGTAATTCACTTAGCAAGAATGTTATGTTTTAACATTTTTCCTTCCGCAATCTGCCATGACATGTACTTTGTATGAATAAATTAATACATTATATATTTTTATTTTACACATAATATCTGGGCGAATTGCAGTGAATGCTTCAAGGCGAACCTAACAAACTGAGAAACATGATCTTTCTGAAAGAGATTACTGTGGTTCGGACGTCAACTCTGAAGATACCTAAACAATAATTATCTATCTACTGGCGTATCACTGGAATGCACTACGGGTTTACTGCCGTTGCTGATTCAAGTGGAGCAGTTTCATCATATCTGCAGTCAAACTCACTGATTTGCAGCAGTCCCTCATAAGACGGTCGTTGAACTGTCCAACCATGACTGCGATCAGAGCATAACTGACATGTGAAGAGGATACTGATGAGTATGTCCAGTTGCTGATGAAGAGGAAGCTCTGCGTCCAAGAAGCGAACAGCCAACACATCCCTAAGGTGGAAACGAAAACGTATTTTACGTGAGACAAGTCTTCTCTAGTAACGTGTATGTTCCTATCTCTAAAACAGAAGGTCCAGCATGTGCTCTTGGCACGACAACTGTTTTTCGTAAAACACACAGGCTTGAAAAGAAGAAAACTGATATTTCCTATACCAATAAATGTAATGACTGTAAAAAGTGGGTGCAGTGCGATGCAGAAAATTAAATTTTTACGAGGTGTTGTGTGTTTTCTTACTTTAACTTCATGATCTCCAGTAAAAGGTTTTGGAAAATGCATTTGAAAATGCCAAACAATACAAAAATTAAACCATAGAAAATTATACGAAAATGGGAATGCACAATTTTGGATACTGTTGAGCAAAAGTTTGAAAACCTCAATATTAGTCTGTGAGACTGATGAACCTCGCAACAAAAAAAAAAAAAAAAAAAGCCCCCGCTAAATGTTATAAAGTAAATGAAGTAATAATAACCGTGCTGTTAAACACTGATGGGCAAAAAAAAATACTAGAGTGACGCCTCTAGCGACTAGGTTATTTTTCTTGTTTTTTACGTTGTTATTGCGTTTGTACAATCTGCGCGGTTGGTTGAATGTCGGCCGCAGCGCGCATCAGACGGCCCGCGGCCTGGAGCGACCCAGCCAGGACTCTCACAGAGGGGGGAGGCTGGCCCGGCGGGCCTCGGTCGCGTATTGATTGGCGGGGGGTGGGGGAGGGCGGGGAGGTTCAATTCGGCCAACTCGCACATCCCAGCTAAACCTAGGCGCGCGCGTATTCAGGGAGGGTAGTCCCAGGGCGGGGGAAGAAACGTAGCTGCAGCTGGAAGCTGGAACAGTTTCGCAACCGTGCTTAACCCCGGAGCGTCAAGCTTGGCTGAAGCGTTTATCGCGATAGTCTGACTGCAAACACCAGAGACCAACACCTACGGGGAACGTGAACTGGCGATTGGGACTTCCCATAATTTTCAGACGAGCGAGGTGAAGATCCCGCGTATTCCGGCGACATACACCAACACGTGAGCAGTTCAATCCCTGAGCTACTCGAGAATCGCAATCGTGAGGTAATGGATCTGAAGCTGGTCGGCTACACCGTGCGTGGTTTTTCAAAACACACACATACACACCTCGAACGTCGTTGTTGAATTATAGGTTTAATACTGTAATATACAAATTAACACGCCCATACTTCGGATTAAGATCTCGATTAGCCTACTGCGCATAAAAGTAAACAAAACTACATGTTATCAATACAACAGTGTAGCAGACACGGAAGCAAATGAAACTCTCATTGAAAGGAAAATTTATATCTCCACTTACTTGCTTTCCCTATATTAGAGGTATAAGCGGTTTAACATTATTCCTTATAATGCAAAATATTTTTGGTGGAGGTTTGCACAATCGGCGTTCGTAATTTTTTCACTAAATTTCAAATTACCGCGTTAGAAATAAAAGGGAGAAAATGCACAATTTCAGCAATAAATTTTAAAAATAACGGGAAGCAATTGACTAGATTCAAACAGACGAAAAAATATTAAAATTGCGGCGAGTTTAGCTGCATTTTTTGTTTGATGAACGCGTGTATAGTTACGATAACACTAAATATTCCCCAAGAATGACTGAGCCTCATTAATGAAAATCTTTATATTTCTCGTTTCCCAATATATTGTATTTTATTTTTCCCATAATTTTATTAACCAAGAAAGCATTTTTTTTTTATAAAGTACCAAGTTGCCTCCAGAAACCCAGTCATTCCGTAAGCCTATACTGCTAACACTAAAAACCACAGCAGGAATTATGAAAGTTACAGTTTAGAAAAATATAATTTTCAGTTGCAAATGATAAGTGTACTGCACATTCGCAGGACATTAAATTCACATAGGCCTACAAGCGATTTTTACAGAATAACCTCCCCCTTACACTTCCGTGACAAAGAATATCTGATTAGGTAACTACGCGAAATATTTATTTTATCGTTACATAAGTTAGTTTCTTGTCGTGTTCATTAACCACGATATTCTAAAATAAGCATAAACGATTGAATTTTTATACATGCTGAAATAAACCAGTTATCACATGCCGTAAAACTCTGCAGCAAAAACAGTAAGTGGAAATTTTAAATTTTTTACAAATGGAAAATAAATAAATAATTAAAAATAAACGCCTTTCACTAGGAAATTATTGTCTTCCTTTCTTAAAGAAAAGAAAAACAGAATACATTGCGTTAAATAAAATTAACTCTTTTCCTATTTTAACAGTGAACTCGCTAGAACCATCTTGGCGTAATTTGAACAACAGTTGGCACACAAATGGCTTTGCATTTCAAGGGACGGTGTAGGATGCGAAATAAACTGTTCGAGACGGTAGGAGAAATTTTGAGCGAAAGCCCAGCGCTCTGAAGAAGTTAACGGGAACTGGAGGAGAATTTCCAAAACTCTTCCACCCATTTACAAGTCGACGGTAACGGTATTACACGGAGTGTAAGGGCGGTTCATTAAAATACTGTCGGAGCATTGCCCTGGGCATACATATATAGGTGGATGTGATGTGGGGGAAGCACAGAGATGCACGCACTTTATCAAAAGGGCATTTCCCCCCCCCCCTCTCCACCAACCGCAAATTTCCAAACCACCCGCTTTCAAACCGCCGGGTGCAAAACATTTGATAAATGAAAAGCGACACAGTTTTCCAGGGCGGAGAGAAAGATATGAGCTTGAAAATAGAGTGCAGAGAATTGGTTTTTTACCCATGGGCACAAAAAAAAAAAAAAAACTCGTTTATCTTTTTTTTTTTTTTTTTTCCGCTTCAAAGAAAGAATAGTTTTAATTCTCTGTCACAGCTTTTTCCCCTCGAATGAAGCTGTTATTTTCACTGGCACCTTTATGGACTTCGCGTATTTTTGCATACATACGTTCCGAGCGAAGATTGAACACACATATTCAGAGCGGTTCGAAAATTCACACAATGTATGGCTGAAAAAAAAAAAAAACTCGCGTTTGAAGAAGAAAGAACAATTAAATGAGTAAATAACTTATCCAAGTGTATTAACGCTGTCGCGCACTTAATGCGTTGTCGTTTGCGAAAGAGAGAGAGAGTTGAAGTTCCAAGATTGTTCAGTGAATAATTTTTACGTGTGATGCAAAAAAAAAAAAAAAGCATATATGATAGGTACCCATGTTAAAACCATGATTTCGCTATTTTCATAATACACACGAAACAAATCCTTACCTACTTGCAGAAATTAGATAGTTTACATCGTAAAAGAAAAACCTATCCTATACATGTGACTATTTACAAATGTACAATCATGTAAATAAGTATTCATACAATATAAGATGCAAAAAAAATTGCTCTTATTTTAATCGTAAATTATGGGGAAAAAACAGCTAAGCTAGTAATTAGCATGATGAAACATCATATAAATAAGTCATTGGTAATACAGTTTCTAGTATTACACAAACACGTTCTATTAAAACGAAATATGTAACAATTTGTACTGCGGTCAACCTGGAAAAAATTCTCACACACTAGAATACCTAGTTGCAAACAAAGCAAGAGCTGACCCCATCTCGTATTGCAGGAACACCTGCGCAATACTGTGGTTTACATTAAATGCACCAGCTAACTAGAATATTACTAAAAACAAGGAAACTGTCACAAAGGGAAGGAAACGTCAGCGGGAGAAATACGCATTATTGTCTCCCAAAATCTTTAAACACACATTCTATCCAGACGTTTATTATATAATCGGAAGAGGTCGAACGACCGTCAAGTCTTTCATTAGTGGTATATTGACAGAAAAACACCAACCAACGGAGAAATAAGAGATGCTTACGAAAGGTTGATCACTATAAAGTGAGAACTTTTGAAATCAACCTTAGAAAATCGTCACTGCCCCTGCCTGCATATATTGTGACGGGCACACTGAGTCTAGTAAAGTTGGTAACGATGGATGGGAAGTAGTTGCATATCTTAACGTCGAATAAAAGTGTTAGGTGACCATTTTTGACGACTTAAATCATTTCTTTCGCTTTCTGTTTTTTTTTTTTTATGCATCGATGTGTAAAAATGAGCAGATTTGCAAAACATTTTCTTTTATAGTAATTTCAGTTTCACTTGACCGACGCATGAATAAAGTGACGAGGCCCGTGGCAATGTAATTTTACATAAGGCGGAAGAACACACAACGTGCATACAAGTAGATTTTAAGCAGGGCTTTCAAAAGTGCTCATTTTACCGCGAATAGCCTATACTAAAAAGATGGTAAAATAATGTATACTGGAAGCATCTGAACTATCAGCATATATTTGCATGGCCAACTTGGAAAGAACGCCACTCCAAAGGCAATTCGTAAAATTCTCAACATTAGGGCTACACAGTCAAGATATCGGGAAGAAAAGGCCATATCAGTAAAAGAATAAACGAATGGATATTTGAATCTGCACAGCACTACGTATCCAAGAAAACCGATTTCCACGATAAAGTTTTATTTACGGATGAAAGTAAACTTAATATTTTTCCAAATTATTGTATAATTTCGGTATGGACGAGACCGAATACAGAACTAGACTTTACAATCAGCCAATCCACGGTATAACACGGAGGTGGTGGAGTCACTGCATGGGGGTGTAATTTAGTCTCTGATGTTGGGAAACTTGTGTTTATTGAAAATACCATGGACATATTCGTATATATATGAATATTCTCAAAAACAACTTCCAGAAAAGAGTACATGAGATGGGTCCTGCCAGAGATAATAACTTCCAACAAGACAATGACGAAAACATACAGCATAAATTGTCCATCTGTGTTAGTGTAACACTTCGCACACTTTAAACACTCCAGAACAGAAAAACAAGATCAGAATCGAGCACTTGTGGAGTGAACTAGAAACTTCCAGAAAACACGAAATACGAAGTAATGTCTTTGAAAGAATATATGTTATAAGAATGGCAAAGTATTACATCTGACACCACAAGAAAATTGACCCATTCCATGATAAAGAGATTAAGAGAGGTGATACAAAGGAAGGGTATGCATACTAAGTATTGTATGAATGCTGGAGGCGTCGCTAGCTCGTTCTTTGAATCTGAGCAGAGAAGCTTTCGCTCAGGTGATACAGTGAGAAAGGGTTTGCCTTCACCTTCTCGTAATTCGGTGTGCGGGTATTCTATTAGCCATGGTCAATCCCTTAATGCTTACCCCTACTTGGAATTACATCAATTTTTTTAAACATACGATCACTTCAATTACATTAGATCGTTTCATAATATTAATGTGTCCATCTCACAAATTGCCTGTTACAGTATTAAAATAGTTTTGGCATTGTTAGGCCTACATATTTTATTTTCAGTGTGAATACTTTTCTCACAGTGCAAAAGACAGTCGAAATTAAGTTTCTGAAGTACGTTTAGTGAATGCTTGTGTTTTTGTATTTGCTTACATGCATACATAACTACAGTTGTAATGTAATGTGCATATGTTGAAAATCTAATAGGTATCTATTTGTACGAAGTGGCAAAAATAAAGTGTACTATTCTATATTGCAGTGTATGAATACTTATTCCATTATTGTAATTTTTCTATAAAAAAAAAAGCACACTAAATAAATTTTAAACCGAAAGTTGTTTAAAAAATTAAATTCTATATACCGCATAATAACAAAAAATTGTCACAGCTACTTTTTTCTGAACAGTTGTAAAGAAAAATATAGGCTGTTCACGATAAAGTGAGCACTTGAGGTCCTGGTTACTTTTTCCCTATCGGCCATTTTAACCCTCGCGCCACATTTTAAAATAAATATTGCCATATAGGTAACAAACATAGTGTAAATACTTCACCGGACCTGAAAGTTTACTTCCAAGGTTACAATAAAATATATGTATTGACTATTATTCCAGCTGAGAGGACTTCAAAAAGTGCTCACTTTGCCGTGAACAGTTTGATTCAGCAAAAACACAGAGTAAGCAAACAAATCCTATATAACAAGCAGACGGTCTCCGTCCGTCCGTCCGTCTTTAATACCTCGTCCCTGGAAACTCAACAGAAGTTCTTCAAATTTTGCACAGCGAATTCTCAGGGTAAAATACAGGTCAAGTTCGATTTCAGCAAGATCATATTACGCAATCATGAAGTTTGACCATAAACTCATTTTTTAATTACTTTTTTCCTATGAAAGTTTTGTATTTTTGCACAGAGATTATCGCATGGAATAGGTCATGGAATATCATATTTCATTACTTTAAATGTCTCGCTTTAATGTTGAGTTAAGTGGGGCCACAATGGTCAAGTGGCTAAAGAGTTTCCAAGTCGAGCCGCAGTGGCTCAGTGGATAGAGCGATTCCAACTGGGGCCGCAGTGACTCAGTGGATAGAATAATGTTACGTGGGACCACAGTGGCCGAGTGGATAGATATATATCAAATGGGTCCTTAGTGGCTCAGTGGATACAGCGATTCCAAGTAGGCCGCAGTGGCTTAGTGGATAGAACTATATCCAATGTTGGGTTAATTTCACATCACTTTTTTCAGTCTGTGTGTGATAACAATTCAGAAAACACGGTCACGGGCTAACCCCTAGTAACGTATAAATACAGTGTACTAATAAATTTACAGTGTCACTATTTCTTAAAATAAAGACCAGGAAACTAGACCAGCAGCGAATGAAACTGATTCTACTTTCTAAAATAATAAAAATGTAATTTTTCGATATTACCAGAATGATTCACTACCAGTTTTTCAGTAGAAAAATAAAATAAACGTAGAGAAATAAACAGACTTTAGCATATGCATAAAAATTTAGCGACTATGCTAGCGTCTTAGTTGCTGCATCTTTTCTTCAAGAGTAATTTGTTCTTAACATGACTTTAATACTAGAGATCTTTTTGGACGCCAATACTTTTTTCCGTTCCCCTTTCTGTTCCCATGAAAAATTTTAACAAAGCTCAAAAATAGACACTACGCCATTGACATCACTAACGTTATAGCACGAAACCTACAAAAAAAACTTTAAACAAAGAACGTAATTAATTTCTGCCAGCAGACGACAGTTGTCATTTAACTACGTATTCTGATCTCCTTTTCATCTTGAATAATTACCTTTCTCCCGGAATTTTTTTTGCTCATTACCGACCTTTCTGTTTCAAGCCTCTTCAATACTTTTTACTGACGATGTGTGGTCACGCGGCAGCCTGATTGGCTGGCATTCGGCAGGTTGTACGTCCAATCCCAACAGGTTACAAATGGGAAGTTCTCCATCAGCGTTCCAGGGAATGTTCCTTAACACAAATATTTCTAGCTTTTAATTCCTTATATTAACATTCTGATTACTATCTGAACGCCTACATACAGCGTATGCCGTCCAAGCTATTTCAGTATTTCACTTATACATGGAAGTGCGAAAAATTTGTCGCAATAAAGCTTTGAATAATTTTTCTACGAGAAAACCATTAGGCATTTATAAAATAAAACACACATCAAGCTTGTATCCTGTTCGTCATTGTAAGAATTCTGTTAACGCACTACGCGCAGGATATCTGAAACCTTGGATCACGTCAGAAGGCGAGAAAAAGACAGCGGTCTAGTGAATCTAACATCTATCTAAAACGGTGTCAATAGTTTAAAGATGTGTATTACCAGCTGCATATGCTTATCGCTGCCCTTGTTCAAGGACAATTCCAACGGTCGCCAAGCTTACATATATACTGCACACAGTGTACAACTCTGCTCACTACGGAAATCTTAAGCTCTTTTAGAGGATTAAAAAAAAAAAAAAAAAACACATTTATACGCTGTTCTTTAACCTTTTTCCATTTTAAGCAATCTCTATTTACAGTCAAGAGCAGTTTAATTACACGGCACCTGCTGTGTTGGCGAAATGACACCGTGGTCACCCCGTCGAAAGGACTAGTGCCTAACCACGCGTGTCTTTATATTGACAGCCTGAAGTCGAGCACAGCATGGGGGTGAAACAAGGTCACAGCGGATTTGATCGTGGCCTGATCGTTGGGGTCAGACGAATGGGACATTTCATCTCCGGTTCGTGCAGGCACTGGGATTTCCACGGGCCACCGTGGTAAGAGAGTACCGTGAGTTTATGTAATCGGATAAAACCGCCGCCGGAAAGGACAACTGCAATAGTGTACAACGTACTGATGACAGCGGTCGCCGTCTGCTAATTCGGTTGCGAACAACAAATAGACAGGCGATAGGGCAGCAGATCACTCGCCAGTTCAATGCTGGACCACAACGACCATACCATCCTCCTCGCCGTAGGGCACAGAAGCCAGCGCCTCGCTAGAGTACCTCTGCTCACCGCAGTTCACAAAGCTCGACGATTAACGTGGGAACGGAAGCACCATCGTTGGATCCTCGAGGCATGGAAAAAACTTCGCCTCGATGGAAGCGTTGAGGTACACGTTGGTACACACCGATGGCAGGGTACCCGAAGCGATGGATCCTTCGAGTCAACATGGTACAGTTTAGGCCGGTGATAATGGTATCCTCGTATGGGGACTGTTTACGTGAGATGAAATGGGTCCCCTAGTACATGTGCTATCGTCCCTCACCGGCGAATGATAATAGGGACCTGCTGGCAGATTATGCGCAGTCATTTCTGAGCCTACAAGAGACGTGTGCCTACATAAGAATGCACTGGCCCACCGCTCCCGAATTGTGACCGAGTGGTTGGATGGAAATTCCATGGACGTGAGGTTGCTCGCCTGGCCCTCCGAAGTCACTCGACCTTAATCCTGTCAAACACATCAAATATATTGTCGAGGGGCATGTGCGGTGCACCGTCGATCTTGCTCCGACCGATATCCGTGTACTGTGGGACTCAGTGCAGCGATCATGGACTTTCATGGATCCCGACCGCTTCCGGCACCTTGTGGACGCATCACCGCCGTCTTCACAGTATAAGAGGGTGCTACACACTACTAGGCACGTGCGTGTAATTTAACTACTCACGGGTATATTCCATAACATACAACTATATTAAGTTTGCAAGTTATTGCCTTGATGTAAAACGTGTGGGCGTCAATGCCGATTTTTTAATTAAGGGCCTCGTTGAACAGACCCATCTTTATAGTATCATCTTGAACTGATCACACCATTTTTTTTAATACATGAGAAAAAGTATTGGTTTCAACACACACACACACACACACACACACACACACACTAACACACACACACACACACACGCACGCACGCACAAAGAGGTTTGCTTCAAACAGCAGTTGAAATACTATTAAATTTAATGTTTCATGAATCTGTTACCACTGCTTTACCCGCACACCACAGAGGTGCTGATAACGTCATATTTTATAATTTACTATTGACAAATTATAAATAAACTAAGTGCGATTCCCTGCGACTGTAATTTGATTTTAAATATCAATTTTGTTATTACAAATGTTTCGCATTTTTGTGGTAATGGTACTTGCAGAGAGAGAGAGAGAGCGAGGAGAGAGAGCGAGAGAGAGAGCGCGAGAGAGAGGGGAGAGGCGAGAGGAGAGAGCGAGAGAGCGAGAGAGCGAGAGAGCGAGAGAGCGAGAGAGCGAGAGAGCGAGAAGAGCGAGGAGAGAGCGAAGAGAGAGCGAGAGAAGAGCGAGAGAGAGCGAGAGAGAGCGAGAGAGAGCGAGAGAGAGCGAGAGAGCGCGAGAGAGCGCGGAGGAGGAGCGCGAGGAGAGCGCGAGAGAGAGCGAGAGAGAGAGAGCAGGAGAGAGCGAGAGAGCGAGAGAGCGAGAGAGCGAGAGAGCGAGAGAGCGAGAGAGCGAGAGAGCGAGAGAGCGAGAGAGGAGCGAGAGAGAGCGAGAGAGAGCGAGAGAGAGCGAGAGAGAGCGAGAGAGAGCGAGAGAGAGCGAGAGAGAGCGAGAGAGCGCGAGAGAGCGCGAGAGAGCGCGAGAGAGAGCGAGAGCGAGAGAGAGAGCGAGAGAGCGAGAGAGCGAGAGAGCGAGAGAGCGAGAGAGCGAGAGAGAGAGCGAGAGAGCGAGAGAGAGAGCGAGAGAGCGAGAGAGCGAGAGAGAGAGAGAGAGAGCGAGAGAGAGAGAGAGAGAGCGAGAGAACTAACAGGTTTGGGCGCCTCTTAACAACGAAATCTTGAGAGCCAATGAGGGCAAAGGCGGGGGAAACGGCAGATACCCGAGAAAAACATCATCGTCCGACACGATTCCCACATGTGCAAATCCATGAGTGGCCAAACCGGGGATTGAACCCGGTTCGCCTTGGTAGGAGGTGAACAGTCTAACCGCTCAGCCACTGCGTCCCCAAGCCGAGAGCGAGAGAGAGAGATAGATTTACTGCAAACAAAGACTTGCAAGTGTTTGTTAGATTGTAATGTACACTGACTAGGTCAGTGAGAATTCTCACAAGCTACTGTTAAAGTCCACAATAAAGTACAATGGTTTCAGTCTCAACAAAAATGCACTCAAAATATGAAAGGCCACGATAATGATGAAAATATCTTGAAACTTAGAATTTTTACAACAGCTGACCACCTCTACAGCTTACACGGTTAAAACATCCCAAGAAAACTTTATTGTAAGAGGAGGAAACTCGCAGAATACTGACGAAGTGATGAGGTGTAGAACTGTGATAAATAATGAGTTCCCGTAACCCTTAAACGGTTCGTGGAAAAGCGGTTGGAGAGAGCAAAGGAAATAGTTTAAAACTGAAAAAGATAAAATATACCTAACACAGAGAGCTCCCAATCATACAGGTATTTAATTTCGGTGTCCAAATTCAGAATTAAGTAGCGATAGCTCCCAAAATATCACTAATTTATAAATTTGTGTGATCGTTAGCAAGACGTTGGTCGTGTCACGAAAATTCCGAACTAACAAAGGTTAATATTGAACCTACTGCACGACCCAATTAGCATCGATTGTATATAGGTGTTACGGGGGTTTCATGTATATCACAAAGGGGTCCTCACATATAACTTTTTCTAAACCTTTACACTCAAATGTCAAGCCGGGTCAGTCATATTTTAATGCATGGGAAAATGTTTGCATGTATCCATACAGAAAAATTAGGTCCATTCAAAACATCCAAAAAGCAGTGCCACACAATTCTGGCGACTGGCAATCTACAGTGCCCGACATACGTCTGCATGTGTCTCGGAGGTGGGTAATCTGAGTGTACGTCGCACGTGAAGAGATGCGCGCGTAGCACTGGTCATGCTACCAGGTGTCTCGAAAACATCAGGTGGCACGTCCTTACTGCTGTTGCCGGGCCGTGACGTGCAACACACTAGCGAGCACGAGTAAACCCGCAAGCACAGACATCTGCCAGGGCATTACAGTTAAACAGACTGGAATAAGATATTAAAAATGTGCCTGGTGGGAAAAGGAGTGCAAAGGGTTAATTAAGGGGCCCTCCTACATCGAACTGGTTTTTCGCGTTTGAGGGCGAGAAGTTCCGGAGCGATTAGGGCTACAATGCTACGCGCATCTTGTGCACCATCGCCTCTATGACGTGCAGTGTTCTCGTCGGGCAGCGTGTGCCTACGGGAGCTCTTAACGCCTACCCTATAATATCATTGATGAAAGTTCAATGCAGAGCCTTAGAGTAGTTCTGTATATATGTATCTGACTCGTACATTACGTCTTTAGTTATGTTGGAATGTTTTGAAATGGTGAGTGAAGAGATTTGGGCGGCTCGTAACATCGAGGTCTTGAGAGCCGATGAGGTTCAAGCGAGGTATGAGGCAGCGCCGGAATGACGGAAACGGTAGATCCCCGAGAAAACCCATCGACCATCGGCATCGTCCGGTATGATTCTCACTTGCGAAAATCAGTGAGCGACTCCGTCAGGAATCGAACCCAGTTCGCCTAGGTGGAAGGCGAGTAGTCTGACCGCTACACCACAGCGACCCCATTACATTGGACGCAAGTGTAATAATCCCGTGGGAATGCGTGAATTTCAAACACAATGCAACGCAGTTCGAAGTTCAGGAAAAATCAGAACTTGGGTGTTGCAAGGTTCGGCGTTGTGAGCACACGAGCGTGACGCGGGCCATCGACCCTCGCTGCACAAGAGACGAGAGCAGGAGGGCTTGAAGGCCGCGAGGGGACAGACGCCGGGGTTGCGCAAGGCCGCGAGGACAGTTCGCGACTTCAAGTCGCATGACGCGGAAGCCGCTTCTTCACACAAGCACGCCACCTGGCAATGGGGCGCCGCACCGCGCCAAGAGTGCCGCATCAAACATTCAGACACTCTGCATTTCCTTCCTTTGACTTTGCTCTTTCCCATTTCGATAATATTAATAATACGGGTAATAATAGGCTATTCACGATCAAATGAACACTTTTGAAAGCCCTGCTCAAGATCTACTTGTATGCAAGTTGTCTATTCTTCCACCTTATGCAAGATTAACATTGTCATGGGCCTCATCACTTTATTCATGCGTCGGTCAAGTGGATCTGTGAAATTATTAGAAAAGTACATATTTTAAAAATCTGCTCAATGTTACACTTCGATGTATATAATAAAAAAAAAACAGAAAACGAAAGAAATAGTTTAAGTTATCACAAATGGTTACCCAACACCTTTTATTCGAAGTAAGCATATGGAACTACTTTCCTCTCCGTCGTTACCAACTTTACTGGGCGCGTGTCACTAAGAGCGCCCGTTAAAATGTATGCAGGTAAGAGCAGTGACTTTTTTCCAAGGTTGATTTCGAAAGTGCTCACTTTATCGTGAACAACCTTTACTTCCGTATACAGGAACTCTTGACATGTGTGGTGGAGATGGTTGCGGACTCTTAAGGCTTGAAAGCAAAATCGAAAACAGAATGTAAGATAAGGATAATTAAGAAACAGGTCTCTGCCACTTTGTGTATCAATCAACAAGTTTGAATGTGTTAATGCGTAAGCCATCCTCCTGGCACATTCAACCAGATGCAGATACGTAGACTCTATTAACAAAAATAAATATATATTTCGTTATCCTTAGGACCATCTTTTGTTTTTGATTAACGATATCCGATAACAGCATACGACAAATCTTATAAAAAATTCCTATGGGCATTTTAATGAAACGAATTTAACTTCAGCCAACGTAATCTGACCATAAAATGTATACCTATAGTAGACTTTAGAGCTCCCGTTTATAGTGTCAATGTGCTTGTTATGAAACTTATGTTCATGAACGTGAGATATTTGGTGATGCGTGTGTGCCAATAAGCAACATTCTTCAGCGCCCCAAATGCCGAAGAGCAAACTGCATAATCACATATTGAGCAAAAACAAAACTACCGTAATATCAGCTTCTGTATAATTTGAATACGGCCCGTAGTGACTGCTTGCTTCCGTTTTGAAAGGCCGAAGTGTGAACTAAAACTCCAGACCCTCGAGTATGAAGTCCGGCCAGGAAGCTCACGCAAGTTTTAAGGGAGGGTACATGATTTGGACCATAGACTAAAGATTAGGTACACTGATCTCGCTGGCTACGCATACCCGATTTCAGTGACCCAACATTGAACTGCTTTTCTGCCAATACGGCTAGGAAAAAAATGCGTGAATTTAACTTGAGGTTAGGATGCTGTTTAGTAAACAAAGTGCTTTGAGATGATGTTATATATCCTATAAGCAATTTTTAACGCTGTTTGATAAAATTTAAATCAGTAAAAATATTTTATTCGTACAATAGTGCTTGTCATTTACAAATTAAGAGATAAACAACCGTTGCGTATCATTGTTGACCAAACTGAGAAATAGGTTTTGTTGAATCAAACAAGATTTGTTTGGCGCAACCAAATTATTTGTTTGAATAGGAGTAATGAAATATTTTGTTTCTGAAACCAAATTATTTTGTTGTTCTTATTTAGTTGCCCCAAACTGTACAATTTCGTTGGTGCAACTAAAGATTTGTTTGGCTCCAAGTAGATTAAACAGTTTGGGCTGATATAAAAAAATTGACTAGTTCGGCCGAGTTTCAAACCTAGATCACTTGTGTCCGAGCGCTACGCCTTAGTAACCTCAACTAATGTGAAAGCTGATGACGCCGGAAAGCTTTTAAATAGATATACTGCAAATATTGGGCAACGTGTGCAAACAAATATTTCAAGTTTTACAGCTTTACTTGTCAGTTTCTTATTGCATTGTTTTATTAATGTGTTTATACGATTATTAAGCATCAATATATGCACTAACAAACACGGTTACTATCCTAATTATCAAAAGAAATACAAAAACATACATACAGTTGATTCAACAATATATTTAGTTGCCAGCCTAATTTTTTTGGCAAAACACACAAATTTTGTCTATTCAAACATATGTTTTGTTAGACGTATCGCGTGCACTCGTCAATCACATACCACCACACTCGTAGTATACTATCGCAAGTGTTATATATGTGCGCGTACTCGAATGCACGGACAAGGTGGAGATGCAGAACTGTGTGTGCGCTCGTGCGTGATTGTCGTGCAGGTGTCTCGCAGCGCAACTCTGTGCGTATGTGGTGCCTGCTCTTTTTTCTGTATGTAAAGGTGTGGGTGACAAGAGGAAAGTAAGAAGGAATGAGAGGTAGAGAACCAGAAGTAATATGAGAAAAAAAAAGGGATAGAGTAGGCGAACGAGAACAGGCACAGGTGAGCGAGACACTGGAAGGAATGTGAGACGTTACAGACGGGACTATAAAAAAACATTCTTCAGACAAGATGGATGGTGTTGGCATACAATGACAGAGCGTGAAGTGGACGGACACACACAAAATGGCCGCATCGATACCAGCGCTCCTAGCTGCGCACTGTAGAACATCACACACTCTAGTGGTGGTAATGGGAATAAATAAAAAATGGTCGCCTACAGCAGACGAATGGCGGGAGGCGCGGGAATTAAAGACAGAGGATGCAAAAATCATGAGAGAGAGAAGGGATGGGAAACAAGAGAGAAAACAAAGATCAGAAGGAATATGAGAAAACCAAGGGGTATAATGCAAGAGAGAAAAAGAAAGGGATGTGAGAGCATGAGAAAAGAAAATCGGAATGCCAGAGCATGAAGTAAAGCATACACTGGTGGTGGGCGCAGGAAACAAATATGGCAGCCTACAACAGCTGACTGGCGGCAGGTGCAGGACTAAAAGCTGGAGGATGTAAAAAGAGAGAGAAAATGGGTGGGAGACAAAGAGAGAAAAACAATAAAGGAGACCAGAAGGAATATGCGGAAACCAAGGGATATAAAGCGAGAGAAAGAAAGGAATGATAGAGCATGAGAAAATAAAATCGGAATGCAACAGCTTGAAAAATCGAGGTTAAATGATAGAGCAGGAAGTCCGGAATAGGGGGAAAAAAGGGGAAATTACGAGGGAAAAAAGGAAATCCAAGCTAGCCGCTGCTGATGAGAAATGACAAAGGAGGAGGTTTTGGCGTGACGTCACCCAAGATGGCCGCCGTGGCAACGCGGCACCGCAGTTAGGTGGCGGTGAATGCCCTATTTATTATTACTAATTAGACGCAATCCCGCATATATCGCTAAATGCCTTTATATTCTACAGCGTTCGTAAACACAACTACATAGGTGTATATATTGTAAAACTATTAGAAAACTAAATATTTTACAAATATACTCAATACATACTTCGGTGCAATAGGAAAAGAAAAACAAAATGCTAAAGAAATAATTCACGTTATTACAAATGGTTACCTAACACTTTTCATTAGGCATTAAGATACGGAACACTACTTTCCCCTACATCGTTACCAATTTTAATGGCCGCGTGTCACTTAGTACACCTGTTAAATTACATGCAGGTAAGACTAGTGACTTTTTTTTTTAAGTTGATTTCAAAAGTGCTCAATTTATCGTGAACAATCTTTATAAGCTTTGTCCCCTACCGGGCGTTACTGAAATGTAGAACACACTTTACAATGAAAATAACTTTTAATCGCACTCGGTACAAGAAATTTACCTCCTACGGAATATATATCTCGGAACTACATGTAACTACTCGGATTCCACGACGACAATCGCCACGGACAAAATCTTGTCCCGATCCTGTATCAGAGACGTAGCTAGTCGTGAGCCCATTCCTATTCCCCTTCCCCAACCCAAATCTTACCTACGTTTTAGGAAAAAATTGCGTTCCCAGAAATCTTATGAACCTTGAAGTCTATACAGTGTCTCCTCTGTTCGTTACCTTACCGTAGATTTACATGTCAACGTGCGCGTGCGTGCGCGTGTGTGTATAAATCAAGTGAATAAGTGAAACTTAGCAACACAAATATTTTTATTAATTAAGGAATCGTAGTTTCCAACATCCTAACATCCTAAGAGCAAACACACACACACATTATACATACATACACACACATTACGGCTGCGTTGCTGTTTTGAACGCACTACTAAAGTCGCCTCAGGAAATATTAATATATGTGACCTTTCCTGGCTACATGCCACTTGACAGGTTATGGACATGAACCAGAAGCCATCAATATGCCAAAAATCGCGTCCGAAAATATTAACATAGCCCACATTAACGAACAGCGTTACATGCATCAACGGGATATCGGCATGAACCAGAGGTCAAGATCATCAATATGCCAACAGCTCTAGCGCACACGCTGGACGCACGACAATAATGAATGCATTCAGGAAGCTATATAGTTGCTTCCAGTCGATCACCGATGCATGTTTGCCTGAGAATACGTGTCAAAAATAAATACACACGTAATTATTCATAGCGCGGAACCGGTCAAAAGGGTTATTTTGAGAGATGCGTCCCAACTACACAGCTGTCCACCAAACCAAACTTTCACCCGCAACCGTACTGCGAAATATAGAAAACAAAACGTGTACAACCTCGAACAAACATAAAATACGGCGGAAGGGAAGGGGCAAATGTTAACAATGGGAATATTTTAACCAGTTTAATAATACGCAAGTAAACTTGAGCGAAGGAAGTTTTGTTGAACCACAATAACGGTTGGTGTGTAGTTAATATTATATAGTGTGCATTTTTTCAATATATTTATGGAACTTAGTTGCGCGAATCAGTAAATTTTTCATGTTATTTCTAACAGACAAAACTACACCTGAACTGTAAGTAAAGAGGAACTAGAAGAGGAAAATGGGGACGGGGCACATCGACGAGTTTACCTTAGTTGATTCATTGATTTATACGGTTGGTTTACGCTAAGGAAGCGCTTCTTAGAGCATTGTTTGATTTCTTGTTCCAAAAGTAAACATTACACTGTTACGAAGCCAACGACTGACAGTCGTGCACTAATCAGTAAAAATATGAAATAATCGTCAACGTACACCAATTCTTACTGTAATGTGCGATAAGTAAAATTATGTCAATTTCAGTGAACATCAATTCTGAACATGGCAGTTAAGCAATTACCCAAATGCAGTACGACCTCGAAAATAAAACGACCGCCATATTTATATTACAGTCTACCGGAATTATTTAGTTCGGCATTTGACAGGATTATTTAATATTGGCACTTAAATAATATTTTTAATAAAGCCAAATTCCTCGCAGTCAATACTAAACATTAAGCATTAAACCTTAAATGCATTAAAACCTTAAGTCTTTCTGAAGTCATTTTTTTCTTATCATGAAGTACAGTCTGTTAATATTTTAATAGTTCTTTAAGTGGCTTGAGTGTAATGAAATATATACCTTGCCCAAAAACACTGACCATCATGTGCCACTACTTAAGCAAATACGTAAACCTCACAAATTTTGTTACGTGAAAATAAGGCGACATTTAGTATTTTCGAAGGAAAAAATTGTAATAAAACGATGCTTTGTGGTTGGGTAAAAACAAACACGTTAAACCACAATTAATTTTAATAATTGCCTAAATTACTGCAGGGCCACGGTGGCTGAGCAGTTAGCCTGCTCGCCTCCCACCAAGGCGAACAGGGTTCAATCCCCGGCCGGGTCACCGGATACTCGCACGTGGGAATCGTGCCGGACGATGCCGTTGGTCGGCGGGTTTTCTCGGGGATATCCCGTTTCCTCCGCCCCTTCATTACGACGCCGTTCCATAGTCACTTCAATCACCCTTATCGGCTCTCAAGACCTCGCTGTTAAAAGCCGCCCAAATCTCTTCACGCATACATGACTGCAGACATGCGTCAGAGTTCGCTCACAATATACAGTACATAGGCATTTCTTTTTGTGAAAGTTTAATAATTTTAAAAATGTTTAACCACAAACCAAGCACAACAAGAGGAAGTGAACTCTTGTGCGATATTTGAAAGCGCTCGCGTACTTGCATATTCGGACAATTAGGATCGTCCCGTTCGCTGCTGTGCTGTTCACGATGATGACTTTACGGTCGGTCGTCGAAGAAGAGAATTTGTTAGTCGCTACAAGGGCGGCAGGGGAAATGCAGGGGGGTGAGTGCGTGTGGATAATGGAGCGCGTCACGGGCGCTAATTGACGCACAGGTAATTATACCAGGTGCACGAGATCCCATAACCGATACCTACCGCTGGCCTGCGATGCTGGGGGACATGTGCTGTGCCAGAAACTACTACTCACGCCAGCTTCGCCGTACCTACAGCGCTGCACTGCAGTACGAGAACCCTCTTCCCACGAATTTTCACACTTTGGGTTGAATGCACTCTGTCACTCACAATGCTTATAAGCTGTTCACGGTAAAGTGAATTTGAGCAGTTTTGAGGCCCTAGTTACAGCTTTCCTATCAGCCATTTTTTATCCTTCCATCACTTTTTAAAATAAGTATTGCCATATAAGTAATAAACACAGTGTGTGTGAATAGCCTCCACAACCATCAAGCACGTTTGGTGATGCGGCAGCATGTTTTGACTCGTGGTGGGTTCAGTCACAGCCGACTGCATTGTGAATGAATTTTGTGCTAGTGGTATTGCATCACCGTTCCAAGCAAATGTCAAAGTTGTTCCTTTAGGCCTATATGTACATCCCAACAACCCTCCAGCCTCAATTCCTAAACGTATATTAAGATCCTCAATGGCATCGTTGCATGAAAGAAAGGCGGTGTTACCACCACCACAGAAATATTACTTTAGTCAAGCGCACTTGCAAAATAATATTTACTAACTGTAACTTGTTAATATTGTTTTTCATTATGTGATGCTTATGATTTCTGTTGTATTATATCCGTAACAACGTTTCGATGTTAAAAGAAAAAACATTTACTCTTAACGCGTGTTGTTGTACTACGTATTACCGTGCATATTCTCTTGTGTAGGTCTTTCTATTTTGTGGCGCCTTCAGCCTGTACGACTGGAACTTTTTTATCATTCCATAAATGAACTATTACTACGCTTTATGTACAATCGTGGGAAGACTTTTACACTCACCTACCATAACATTTTATATTTAGAGAGATCAAAAGTGATGATACCCACAGACTGTCAAGCAGACCTTGTACAGGGTGGTCCAAATGTCTTGTCACACCCCAAATTTTCCTTGAGGTTGTGTATAACATTTCATTCTCTACGTCATATGGCCTACACAAGCTCCTACAGTGTTAAAGAGCGGCTTATTGCTAGTGTTTCGGCATACGGACGTCCACATACTGGAAAGATCATAGGGGATTCGCGAAGAGACTTCACGAGACGATTCCACGAAGAAGACCCTCCTAAAAGGGCAATACTGCGTTGGGAACACAAGCTGTTTCTGACAGACTCAAAGGCAAACAGAAGACAGGACGATCAACCTCAGGGCAGGACACATGTGCGGCGGTTGAGGCATCTATGCTTCGATCACCCAAGATGTCGCTGCGGTACCGAGCATTCGAACTTGCAACCCTTACAACCACCATGTTTAGGCCAACAGATGTCAATGAACTACGCGATACTGGCATGAACAAATGACATTCAGCATGTGCAAGATTGCTGAGGTGCTTCGACACTCTGACAGCGTCTGATTATTGGAATACCTCATGATGTATTGTATTATATTGCGTTTTTACTGGTTATGTTCGGGTGAAGAGACATTTTCAGGGGGGTGACAAGACATGTGGATCATCCTGTATCTTGCACGCATTCAACACCCTAACACTATGCCAATTGCCAGTTGCGTGCAGAAATCGTTCGAGGGTAACAAATGTGCGGCGATCAGTCGGCGATAGTACAGACATTCTGCAGCTCCGGAATATCCGTTGCTTGACCGTGCACCGAATGCTGAATGTTTGTATAATTTCACCATCCACTCGTCAAAGCGCTCCTCGGCACCCGGACACAAACGGTTACTCAGAATGTAAGGTAACGGATATAGCTCATCTACGAAAGTTCTACTTCCTGGATATTCCTCCGCCTCGTGCAAACAAAGCTTAACTAAGAATGGGAAATTACACCAAAGGGACGACGCACCGCATAAGTGTGCACTCAGTGTAACCATATTTTGCACGAGAACTATTTCTTACTAGACACGCCTATTTCCTCACAGTTTTTGTTCGTATTAATTATAAATGAAGTATTAAAATTCATAGATAAAATATACGTTTAATTTAACCAAAAATAAGGCCGTTTTATGTTAACACGAGTTGTGAAACGTGGCATATTTTGGGAACAACTAAACACGTCATGCATGACGTGTTTAGTTGTTCCCAAAGGTTCTATGTGTAAAGATACCGCGAATAGACTATAGCTGAAAGGTGTCCAGTATGAAACTGATCACTGTACCCTGTCCGTTGCATTAAGAAAATATAGATTTGAGTGTGCACACCATCTTTGTATTACAACAATGAACTATTTTTCTTCTTACATAACTTTCAAAACCACGTTGCATCGAATAGGATTACACAGGTGGCTCGGAAATTCCTCTTACAAAATCCTAAGACTTGTAGAGGGGACTGAATAGACTATCTTTTGAACAGTAATCCATGTACGGAAATGTACCGTTTCCGTGCTACAGTCATTTCAAATCAGGTGTATCACCTGTCCACTTCCGCTGAGGGGAAAGCGCAATGTCTAGCGGATGTGCCGCTGTTGGTATGCAACCGGGTAGGCAGTCATTACTTCAGACAATCACCTGATGGCAAGCGATATCTACCCTGCCTCGAACCCCATTCACGCGCCTTTGTGTCCCCGATTAACATGGCTGAGTACACCTTTGCGGAATACAAAGTTATAATCCTTGTGTATGGTAACAACTGAAGGTAATGGAAGAGCAGCTCGTCGGCTGTATCAAGAGCGTTATCCACTACGTGCGACACCATCGCATACCCTTTTTGACACAGTTACGTAACGGCTCCGAGAACAAGGTGGCTCCGAGAACAAGGTGCCTTCGACGCCGACAGGAACGACTGTGGTGCTCCAAAGTGACGCCCCACTCCCGAATTGGTAGAGGCTGTACTGCACTGCGTTGAACAAAACCCGTCAGCGAGTACGCGAACAATTGCGCGTGCAATGGGGTTCGAGGCAGGGTCGACGTCGCGTGCCATCAGGTAATTGTCTGAGCCAATGTAGCTACTGCCTACCCGGTTACGTACCAACACAGGCACATCCGAGACATTGCTCTTTCCCTCAGCGGAGTGGACGATTAATACACCTGACTTGAACCTGATTTGAATAGTTCTAGCACGCGAACGGTAGGCCTACGTTTCCGGACATGGGTTCCTATTCAAAATATAGTCTACTCAGTCCCCTCTACAAGTCATAGGAGTTTGTAAGAAGAATTTTCGAGCACTCTATGGTCATAGTTGCAGTTTCTCCACTTTTTTAAAAACAAAACTTTGGAAAATCACTCCATTTAAGACGTGTTTGGTTGTTTCCTAAATATATCCTGTATCGCCAGTGTTACGTACTTGTGTTAACATAAAAGTACCTTATTGTTGGTTAAATTGAACATTTACATATATTATACGTATATAAATTATAATATTTCATTATAATTAATGTGAATATGAACAGTGAGAAATAGATATGTTGGTAATGCCAAGAAAGATATAGTTCTTATGCAAAGTATCATTACACAGAGTGCGCACGAATGATGAGCGTAGTCCCTTTGGTTTAGTTTTCTACAGTTAATTCAGCTCTTTTTGCATGGAGCAGAGTAATATCCTGGAAGTAGAACTTTGGCAGGGCTCCAGAAAGGATGGAAGTAACCGTGAATGGATTATATACGTTGTTCACGGTAAAATGAGCACTTTTGAAAGCCCTGCTAAAGATCTATTTGTATGCACGTTGCGTGTTATTCCGCCTTATGTAAATTATCATTGTCATAAGCCTCATCGCTTTCTTCATGTGTCGGTCAAGTGAAAATGTAAAACTATTATAAAAGTAAGCATTTTAAAAATCTGCTAATTTTTACACTTCGACGCATTAAAAAAAACTGTAAACTATACAAATAATTTAATTTATCACAAATGGTTACCTAACACCTTTTATTCGACGTTAACATATGGAACTACTTTCCCCTCCATCGTTACCAACTTTATTGGGTGCATGTCACTCAGTGCGCCCGTTAACATATATGCAGGTAGGAGCAGCGACTTTTCTAAGGTTTATTTCAAAAGTGCTCACTTTATCGTGAACAGCCTTTAATAATGTTCTTATGAATAAGTTTTCTTTAACATGATATAAACTAGATACTTTTAAACGAGTTTTAACGACGGCCGGGCACTACCCTGAATGGTATCGCTCAAAGGACAGGCAGGCTAATGCTACGTAAACTTGTCGATACTTCCCAGTCTTCACTCAGCTTGCTTGAGAACTGGAACGGGCGCTATTTCCCGAAACGTCGTTACTGGTTCCCCACATAAACTAAAGATGAGGTAGACCGATCTCGCTAGCTGCGCACAACCAATCTTCGTGACCCAACATTGAACGGCTTTCCTGCCAACACGTCCAGCGAAAACGGCGTGGTTTAGATTTTAGGTTAAAAAACTGACATGCAAACAAATGCTTTGAGATGAATGTATACTTCCTCTAACCAATTTGCAATGCAGTTTGATTAGAATAAAATTGGTAAACGTATTTTATACTCATATAATAGTGCTTGTCATTTTAAAATTAAAATATAAACAAACGTTTTCATCACTCTTGACCATGTGACTTTGACAGCTGTGTTCCTTTGGGATAGGTCAATGTTGGGTACATGAGTAGAAGACGAATAAGCGGTCTACCACATCTTTAGTCTATGGTTCCCCAAGGAAACTGTGAGTGTTGTTGCAAGTTGTTGTGAGTTGTCCTCCTCAGGCTTTCTTTCGTATTTGTCTTCGCCTCAGTGTTGGTCTTTGTGGTCTCCGTCGAGACTACAAAGTGCTTCTGCGTGTATTTGTACAGCCTTGTCTTTTTTTTTTTTTTTTCCGGCAAAACACTCGACAGATTTCCTCGTGGTGTTATTTAATTTTTGTGATTTAAATATTTGACAACACACAGTATTGGCTTGTTTTCGTTCACGTTTTTAACGCCATCCCTCTGTGTTATCCTTGGCGACATAGTTCCGGAATGGGGTACGACCGAAGTAATTTTTCATTTAATCATGTGCGCCTTCGCAAACAGGAAAGGGGGAAGCGAACCAACTAAATTACTTTATTTTTATCTGCGGAGTGCAGGGCGAGCCGCGAGCAGCTGTGGTGGGAGGGGGAAAGCGGACATTTACCACCGGTATCTCTGTCCTCGCCTTGGAG
The DNA here is from genome assembly GCA_029891345.1 of Dryococelus australis. Taxonomy (NCBI): domain Eukaryota; kingdom Metazoa; phylum Arthropoda; class Insecta; order Phasmatodea; family Phasmatidae; genus Dryococelus; species Dryococelus australis. The sequence continues at coordinate 73,068,449 of CM056996.1, forward strand.
GTGACGGCCAGAGCACAGTATATACATATATACATACATACGCGCCGCGCCGAGGGCTGGTCGCGACATAGGGTGGCAGGAGGAAGGAGGCAATCGGAACACCCCGCCCAATCTACCCCCTTGCACGCCTCGGCAAGGCGCGGCGAGATACCTCCTCCCGGCTCCCGGTATAAAACATGTCGCCGGATACCGAATATTGGAGTGGTTGGAACGAACCGTGAGTGTGTGTGTGTGTGTGTGTGTGATTGGGGGGAGGGGGCGGGTTAGGAGCCGGCGAATGTGCGCTTGTCGGCGGTATGCATGCGCATGTGGCCAACCGCATGGCCGCGGAGGAGAAATGACCCCGCGCATAGCCACGTTATCTGCAGGCCACGGGCACGTTCCTGGCGCATGGATGCAGAGTTATATAAGCTATCTGCCGCGCGAGCATCAGCGGACACACGTCTACCTGCGAGAAACTTATTTCCTGTTTGCTTTCCTCATATCTACGGCATGCGCATATGTAGGCTGTTCACGATGAAGTGAGCGCTTTTTAAAAATCAACTTTAGAAAAAAAAGTCACTGCTCCTACCTGCATATATTTTAACGGGCGCCCTGAGCGGCATGCGCCCAGTAAAGTTGGTATCGTGGATGGGAAGTAGGTCCTTATCTTAACGTCAAATAAAAAGAGTTAGGTAACCGTTTGTGATAATTTAAATTATTTCTTTCGCTTTCCGTCTTTTTATGAATAGCAGTGTAAAAATGAGCAGAGTTGTAAAATAGTTACTCTTCTAATAATTTCACTGTTTCACTTGGCCGACGCATGAATAAAGTGATGAGGCCCATGACAATGTTAATCTTACACAAGGCGGAATAATACACAACGTGCATGCAAGTAGATCTTACGCAGGGATTTCAAAAGTGCTCATTTTACTGTGAACAGCATACACGTATTTTCAGCTTCATCAATTAAACTAAAATGGGATGATAATAGGAATAGCATGTTATACCGGTTCCATCGTACTACGGTCTATTCGCGGTTTCTTCGCACTTTTTGAATCAAACCATAGAGAAAAAAACACGATGTATTACGTGTTTGGTCGTTTTCTAAAAATGTCACGTATTAAAGGCGTTTTATAATTGTGTTAATGAATAAGTTCCTTTTTTTTTTTTGTTGAATTGAACTTAATGTTTGTATTCTGTCTATAAAATAGAATACTTCACTAATATGCCCTAATTAATATGAATAAATACAGGAAGAAAAAAGTTGTGAAGGATAGGCCTACTAAGAAATAGTTCTTATGGAAAATAATATTACACTGAGAACGCACGAATCAGGTGCGATGTCCCTTTACTGTAACTTTCTAGACTTAATTAAGCTCTGTTTCCATAGGGCGTAGGAATATCTTGAAAGCAGAACTTTAGCAGGACTCCAAAAAGTTGGAAGTAAACGTTAGATATAAAACTGGCCAACTAAGGAATCTATTTCGTTTCCGCTTTTTTACAATATGGCATGCCACAAGCTCCAATTTTCTCTCTTGCGCCATTATATTATACTTACCACCATTTAATATTTTACAACAAATAACCTGTATTTTTTGTAATGTATTCCTTATTACGTGTAAGAATACGAAAAATGTATCATAACATCTGAGAGTCTGTGTGTATTTCGTTTGCTGATAAGGCATGACAATTAATTGTTTTGGTTCTTCCTGTATTCAAAACAATATTGCCGTGCATGTGTTACCAGCAGATTTGAATTTCTAAAGAAGGCTTTAATCGTGTGTATGTGTTACTATTGTTCATTTTTCTTTGCCAGCTAAAACCGTATTACCTTTCATACTAACTACTATTATTTAAAGATATATGCTATTCTTTGGAGTATTTTTGCTTTGAAAAGAAAGATGTTTGCTTGTAAAAGGAACGACACTACTCACAGGAAACTTTTGTATATTTCGAACATGTTTTTGTTTGACTGTTAGGAATGTGAGACGAAATTAAGAACGTTGTAGGACTACAGAAGAGTCAGAAGTGAGCTATGCTGAATCGCTAATTATTTGAATATATTATCTTTCTGACGAGCCTAAAAGCACTAAATGCTTAAATAAATTACCGTACAACAAGAGAGAAGTGTTGACTTATTTAAACAGCCGAGATTGGAGGACATACAACTCAACACCTCTGCAAGGGACCCACCGACGTCTCCTGATGACAGCAGTCCACTAGTGTTCCCGCTACTGCAGGAGTTTAGAAACCATCATCCAGTTACATCGTTTGGAGATCATTTGGACTACCGAGGGAGTCATCTACACCGTGGAAACGGTGTTTACGGCCAATTGCAGCTAGGTACCTTTTGATCAGGAAGTAAGTCTTAAGTTTTCTCTTAATGGAATTAATATTTTTAAAAGTAATAATTTCATCTGAAATTTGATAAAAGTATGTTTTGTGAATGGTGTCGTTTCTTTAGATTATTGATGTCGCAAACGACATACAAATTGTCCAGCATTGAGTTGCTTCTTTAGCTTACTAACATGATTAATTATCATAGAAATGGTCTAACATTGAGTAGTCTCTTTATGCAATTAAACAAAATTATGATCATAGAATGATACATATTTGGATCGTTGGACTATTTAGGAAATAATAATATTTGTTTCTTTGTGGATATTTCATTAACAATATTAGTCTCGTATTGGTAGTGCAGTAGTACTGAAAGAAAGTATGAAATTTGTTTTCTAAAATGAAAAAGTTGTTATCACGATTGCTTATGTTCTTGTCCACTTATAACTTTAGTCTAATTATCGAGAAAGCGTAGTTGTGGTTTTTATGTATAATATTTATTTTCAACTGCTTACTAAATCTTAGCTGAATATATGTTCTTTTTCGCAATACTATTAATTGGTACAAACTACTTTATTCTCATTCACATATATTAATTGGGAGTTAGCAGAGGCATATTTATATATTCTTGATTAAGATAGGTAGCACTATATAATAAACGACAACACACGGTGTGGTCGCCAGTAGCCAGGGCTTGCAAGCGACATGCGAGAGCGCAGGATGGCGCGACCTCGACAAGCCAGCCCGGCTGTTATGAAAATATCTCCCCGGGGAAGGGTAATGAGGCCAAGGTCGCCCCTATATAAGGCTGGTGCAATGGCGGCTCGCGGCCATCTTTGATCCAGCGACCCAAGGGACGACTACGAGCGAGGACCACTAAGCCCATGGTCCCACTTCGACGCCTGACTGCAGCCTCCATCGAGGGGGTCTTCACGTAGCCGACGACGCGAAGATCAGGGTATATATACCTCCAGTACGGCGCAATACGTCGTGGAGAATCCGGGATGCTCGTGGCAGTGACTTGGACTCTATCAGAGCCAAAGAGCACATTAAAATCACCTAATACTATTTCAGACATAATTGGGTTGATTGTTGGTAGTTCTTGTTGATAAAGTAACGCAGTGGGCGAACCTTGTAATAACTTGTATTAGCTGTCTTAAGTGTAATAAAAGTAGTGTTTCATATATTGGAGTGCTCTATCCATCTAGCTACCTTAGTCTCCCTAATTAATGCATGACCTGATACCTTCAGGACAGACCACAGCAACGTGTTGTAAAATGTGGCTCCCATGCGTGAGGTTTATAATATAGTCGTCCTGTGGTTATGCTACAGTATTAACTTTATTTGAGGTGCTATTTAAAAGATCACACGCTAATTTTCATAATCGCACCTTATTCGTGTTTTAGTTAGCAGAATAAACTCATGATAAATTGTTATATTCGCTTGGACGCCAAATCACGTAATGCTTTAATAGTATCCCGAGGGATGACATTCCAAACATTTGTGTACAATGACCAACCATTTCTTGGCATACGATCGCACTCCTGTCATATCGGGCAATTCCTTCTTACAATTACTTCGTTCGACCTACCTCTGTAGTCTGGATTTTCTGTGCTGACTTTTTCATACTTTTACTTTCAGAGTTTTCAGTGCTTTGCAAGCAAACGTTTCTTTGCAATTGGTTTCATTTGTAAAGTTGAAAAGGTCTATATTTATTGCACTCCGCAAATGCGTGCAAGCAATTATTCGTAATTTGATTGAAGCTTCATCAAGACTATACGTCGGAATAGTTATCTGACTTACCCAAGCTGATGTATCGAACTAGCAGCGCGTTGTTACCTCCTGCGCTCTCTTGATTCGACACATAGATAAGGAGTAATCAGCCATTCAATATACAACGCGCGGCATACGTTCCAGCCTGGTATAATACTTAATACAATAAGACAGATTTTTCTTCAAAATGGTCACTTCAAGCCGGACTTGTATTGATATTGATCATTCCATTCCCTCTGTCTCCGGAGAAGATGGCGGGGTGAGGGTTCACGGGTGGAGGCAGAGGAATTTTAACATTTAACATTTAAAAATTATAATGTAACCTTTTCTTTTGGACTGTAAAAAATATAATTATAAGCCTCTGTAATTTTAAAATCTAACCTGTTTTTTAATTTTTATAACAAATTTTATGTTTCAACTATTTCCTAAATTTAATTTAAATTTAAGTAACTAAGACCAGTTATGGCCTTCAGCTAGCTACTGGTACCGTTTTAATATGTTCTGTTCTGATAGTCCCATTATAAAATAATATTGTCAAGTTGATGAAAAACACGCAGAGAAGCCAGCGGTGTTGATAATAGGTCATGTAAATGTCCTCGTGTAACGTTAGCAGCCATAGTTCATGTAAGCATTACAGTTTCTTTACATTTACTAAATTTTTTATTATACAACTGCTGTGTCGAGATCTATTTACGTACCAAATTCAAGCCCTGTGATAATCTCAGGGTTAAAAAATGTATTTAATATAAATTACTTATCCAAATTATGCACATGCTCCTGCAACAGTTCATCACGCGAATTGTACTGCTATCAACATTTGTAAACGCATGTATTTGGTTTTCACACTAAATTCAATGTTACTGCTTTGTGCATGTGCAACACTTTTCATGAATAAGTAATGTTTATGCTATAACCAGACGCTTGGAGAAGTGTTCTTTTTGTTCGACACAATACTGTTTCTCGACACGTTCTAACATAGGTTCCAGCGAGAGTAAATTTATTTTTTCGAAGCAGAAGAGCGGTGTTAAAGTTGAACACAAATGAGAGAATTTAGAAAGGAAAAGAAGAAAATGTTTAGAAACATGGGACATCAAACATCTTACTGACAGGTGTTAATTTAAAAAATTAAGATTGACAACGTTTAAATTTTTGTAGATATATATCCACGAGCAAGCGAAAATAAAAATCACACAAATTTTAAAGAAACCTGTGTGCATAAAATAAAAGATTCATTGATAGAAAACTCTACAGAGTTATTCACAAAGACAGAAGTGCAAAAAAACATAGAAATTTTATTTGTTAAACTTACAGAAAATGCCGCGATGTATGTATTATTCCTTTCAGGCGAGGAAATTAATGAAAAGTCTGGCTCTGCTCTTCCTGTAAAAAGTTCCCAAACTAGTTCCTTAAACAGGAATTCATGTTGCAGCCCGTCTGTGTGCACCGGCATTTATACTTTAAATACGTTGGGTACGAAAATGTTATTTTGCACAACCACGACAATAAAAAAATAATCACATAAGCAAAGAAACATCGCGCAAAAACTAAGTCTTTTTCAACCCTTTTCACGTTTCCAAAACCCTAGGGCGGCCATTAGCTCAGCAACGTTTTGCAGCGTTACTATCTCAATTTCAAAAGTAGTTGATTACGCTACACGTCCTATTCCGATCCACCAGATTCCAAATGATCAGATAAGAGACTTAACTACGGCAGAGTAAAGGAGTAATAGTTGCCTTGTTGTCAAACCATGAGTGAAGACTGCCATTTTGCCAGACAATGTGTTGAGGTGGATCAGTAATGGAGACATATATTTCGGCAGCTATCTCCCGAAAAGAACTTTGCGATCGACCGGTCGTTCACGACAAAAAAAAACCCGTATTTGTGACATGTAACCTAAGATTCTAAAGTCGTTGCTAAATGGAAGGGTGGAGATGACTGAAGCGAGTGCGCTGCATCAACAATGTTTCCTCGTGCAACTTTAGTGTTCCCACAACATTAAAAAAAAAACCGAGTTCCGAAGGAGGCTTGCAAGTACGAACACAACAATGCAGTTTGAATACCAGTACGGTAACTACTTAACTTCTTTCAGGTAAAATATAATGGTGTTAATAAGAAGTGGATCGTGAAGAAATATCTAAAATGTTTTACAGGTTTTACAAGAATAAGATCCTTCTTTACGAAAACTGATGGAAGAAGTGTAAATCAAATAGCTACGTTCGTAAGGTGTTTCAGCAAGGAGCCACATTCAAGTAATCTCAAATATTAGGTAGCGTGGCCGAACTTACGCTGTGCAGTCGGTTGGCGCGCCACCGGTCTGGGTTCGAATCCCAGGTAAGGCATGGATGTTAGTTAAAGTTAGGTCATACCGTCCCCTGATAGGCCTTCAGGCATAACACGGGGGGGGGGGGGCGCTAATAAGTCCTTACCAATACCAATACGTAGCGTGTTTTGTCTGGAAGATAACAAGTACTTACATGCCAAAACTTTTCAAAATTAGCAAGGTGTAACAAAAGTCTGCGTTCTTCGCGTTACACGTCTGTTACTTCCTGAAAAGAGTCCGAGGGGCTTGACAGGTAGATAGATGCACATGCAAATGAAATTCCAAGGGAAGTATATAAGTTAACTGAGGATCATTTTCATCCAACGGAAATAACACTACTAAATAGAAACAGAATATTTGAAAGAAAGACATGGAAAATAGCATACGAAAAGTATCTTATCTAAATTTACACATGATGGGGAAATGTACCACAATATTTTTAAGCGTTTAGTCTGTCGTTTGATGGGGAGTCGCAAACTGCTGCAGAAGCTGATGGTATCCGTCGATGAATAATGACAAACCTGTAGCCGCAAATAGTTTCCCATGAGGAAACATCTTATCAACTATCAAAAAAAGTTTTTCTATAAACAGACGAAATTGCATGCGCATGAACGAGTATTTGCAGACTTTTAATCGCATCTAAGATAGACGTGATCAAATTACTGGCAATTCGAACTCCACCGAAAATGAACAAAGCATGCTCAATGACATACAATAATCGATACGCTACTGTGAGGTATGCCAACAACATTCCCCTAGTATAAGGATGGTAAAGCACAAGAGAAAAAAATTAAACGTGAACGAAATAATACTCATGATATCCAGACTAAATCCAACAAAAGCCTATAAACTTTAAAAGCCAAAAATATATTTCGGTCGACAAACAATGGCACAGGAGGTTAAACTTTACGTAATGCACCGTAGAACTGACGATAAGGAAAAGCAAATTGTTCTGTTCGTACAAAAAAAAATGGTATAAAATTTTGTTTTGCTCTATAGTTAATTACGTCACAGACAACACGTTAACGAACACAGTCATTATTGGCAAACAGGAGAAAAAACAATGTGTTACAATGTTAACGATTTTGTCTCCTACATTCGTTGCTAAAACACAAATACAAAAGGCAATATTTCACATACGGAATTTTGATAGGCACGAAGTGGGTATAAACATACAATAAACACTACTGCGGCTTTTCATGAACGTATTTTAAACTTCAGAAATGGAAAAATAATAACGAATTAAATCATTCCGACGATGTAACTTCATAGGTTGCGTTGCTGAAGTTCGTTGGAGTTTTTAATTTAAAAACGAGAGGACGGGCGATGCGTATAGCTGCACCCTACATTAACACCAGTTATTAAACTCTGCTGAATAAATAAATAAATAAATCCAACGATATGAGCGACGAAATTGTAAACATTAATAACACCGCTCCAGAAAAAAAAAATGCAAGCTTTGCACGCTGCTTCATTACCCGGTGCAAGGGGCCGATGGTTTTAACGGCAGTAATTCTCGCAGTATTGCGAGTGCTAACCCACTCTCTTTCATTACTTTCGAACGAGCAGTAAAATAAGAAGTTTACTGGGGGGGGGGGGGGTTTGTCGGTTGACTAGCCCGGAGATGTCCATGTTTAAAAAAAAAAATCCATGCTAAAAACCCACGTCCAGGGGCTGTAAAGCGAAATTAACGCGTACGCTGACTTAACAGAGGTTAGGCCGTGTGCATATGACGTCATCAGTTTCTGCTCGCTGTGTCCGGACATTGTTCTTTATGGAGCACTTTGGTATATTGAAACTATTGAAAATTGCCTGAACTGCTAATCTTCAAACGCGCCGTAGTGGATCTACGATTAGTCGTCAGTGGACTACGACGCCCACACAGTTCTTTATCCCACTTCCTGTTTTAAACATACTCTCCTTGACGAAATAATTTATCTGCGCTAAATTAATCCGCCCATCACAAGGCGTATGGCATGATTAAACTCTACTGGAATGTCAGTGAAAGTAAAATACCTACTGCATACTAGCTAACCACTCGTATCCTCGCAAGCAAAAAAAAAAAAAAAAAAATTGCTTATTGCTGACAAGTTCTGGGGCATACACGCGTTAAAAATGCACCTGTCATCACTTTTTAACATTCGTTATTCCGTAACTGTGAAAAGCAGGAAATATATTCGTATTTAAAATATGGCGTAAAGTTAATGGTATCAAATATACATGTCAGTAACCATTTTAACGTCTGTACTATAACGATGTAACGACAATTCATAAACAACAACAACAAATGTTATTTCTGGACGGATGGAGCTACGTCTGCGTTCTTTTACATTAACTATAAATTAAAAAAGCAATTCTCTGCAACGCAATCTTAGGAATCCTTAACGAACCGGCGTACGCAATTTTTATCGAATTGTTGCGACTTACTAATTTGCTGGGCTTTGACGCCATATAGTTCTAAAACTGATGCTTTCAACCCTCAAAACTGAAGGGTTTTAAGGTCTAGAGCAAAAACTAAATACATTTTTCACTTTATGACACGCACGCAAAGATAAAAATTCATTGGTAAATGAAATTATAGGGCCCACTTGATTTTCGGGAAAAATTGTTTAATGGCGACAGGTTTTTCACGGGTGTGTGTATTTAAACAAGTTACGTAATATTTTCAATATTTAGCTTCAAATTACACTCTAAGTTCGTACTGTTATGGGCAAGCCCTTGCTGTGGCGCTTGTATGAACGCACCAGTACACCCCCAAGTCGAGCGAGGTCATGGAAGCGAAGCGCCGCCATGACAATCGGGACACGAGCCGCAGGAGCAGTTTGCAAACAAACGGAGTATCAAGTATATCTACGGACGCCGAAGAGTCTAGCTGGTGTCTGATAACATCCAGCTGACGACGAGGCAACATGGGCCAGCAGATTGGGGTTTCGTCCGCCGTAGCCATAATAGCAATCAGCCTTCGGTAACACAAAGGTAAAGCCGTTCCAGAAGTTAGGAGATGAACTCTTAGTTCGATACGTGGCTTACTTAATAAGATAATGTATAAATACTTGCAGGTAAAAAGTAACTTAACGTAACACGCTCCCTCGGTGCAGTTTAAGGTATTTACGAAAAGTGTTTTATGATTTATAATGTAGCAAGATGTACATTTAATGGGTTTAATTACATGATGTAGTGAAATAATATTACGTTCTCCATCAGAGTTACGTTTCCCCAAATAGCTTGTGAGACTCCCATATGGGAGCACAACAGTACGTCGAATCCACGTCCACTCTGTATAAATGAACCCCTTTGCTCAACTTAATAATGCAAAGGTTAATTATTCACAACTCAGTGGGATATTTTTGTTAGTCTACTACGCGAAAATAGTTTTAATTTTAACTCATCTGCTGTAAAATCATTAAATCAATCGTTACAGCTAAAAAAAATTCGGAACCCGTTTTCAGTGCTTACGCGACTGTTTTCTGACAATGGACAATGCTAAAAAAATATATGTGAAATTACCAAACTACTATAGCCTATTCTCGGTTACTTACAACTTTTCTGAAGCAATGCTAACAATCTATTTCCAGGATATACTTTCCGCCTCATGCTAACAAAGCTTAGCAGAGCCTATAAAATCATGCCAAAGGTACAACGCACCGCATTCGTGCGCACTCATTGCAATAATATTTTGCATAAGCTCTATTACTTACTAGGAATTACCCACACATGTATTTTCTCACTGTTCTTATTCATATTAATTATAAATTAAATAGAATTTATAAATTAAATATAAAATAAAATTTCAATTTAATTAAAAGTAAGGTACTTTTATGTAAACACAAGTACAAAACGCTTATAATAATTTAGGAAACACTAAACACGTCGATAACGGGTGGTTTTTCAAAGGTTTGATTCAAAAAGTGTGAAGCAACTGCCAATCGACTATAACAATCGTCCTACTTTCTTCGTAAATTTTCAAAACCTTAATTCTTCAGAAAATTAACAATGAATAAATTTATTTTATTATATTTTAGTTTATCTAAACCTACGGCTTAAATTATTATATTGTATTTATGGAGTAATAAAACAGAGCATAAATATTTCATTTAAAGAAATAGAATTTCTGTTCCCGGACGAAATTTGAACAAGAACAAAATAAGTCCAGGCAAGTACATATATTGCGTTCCGAGCCAGTGTGTTCTAGAATTCAAAACTGTGAGAAAATCATATCAATAAGATTTTAAAAAGGACGAGTTTTTTGCCTTATTGCTGGTGATTAAAATGTCTGACTACTCGTCTCCCACCAAGACGAATCGTGTTCGATTCCCGATGGGGTCCATTCCGGGTTTTCGCGTTGGGGGAATCGTGTCGGGCGATGCCACTAGCCGGTGGGTTTTCTCGGGGTTGTCCCGTTTCCCCCACCCTTGCATTCCGGCGATGCTCCATACCTCGTTTCGTCCTCATCGGCTCTAAAGACCTCGATGTCAATAGCCGACTAGATCTCTCCACTCTACATACGTATTTGAAATATGCTCCAAGTTTTCAGAAAGATCAAATTATTATGTTTTACTTACGTTTAGAAAAAAATAGAATAAAAATTACATTAGTGCAAACTGCATATTTGTAAAGTCAGAACTACATTTCAAGACTGGAAAAAAAAAAAAAAAAAAAGTTGTAAAATAGTGGACATCAGAGAATTTTTTAAAGCTTAGGTCACCAATAAGATACCTTGCTTCTTGACTTTTTCCTCCGAACACGACTTTGCGGATAACACATTTTTACGTAATTAAAACATTCTCAGCCGATCTGGTACGTTGACATACTGCAAACTGAAACATGAAACCACATACATGCCTAACACAGCATAAAATTACAAATTCCATTTGAGGCACTAAACCATTCACTGCGCGTATGAAAATAAAACAAAAGTAGGGATTAACACGATGACATAATCTGCCCTGCAGGGTATAGTCTTCCGTTTCAAAATAAGTCGGGTTAGCATGATAGAAGGCATACATGAAATGTAAAAAAGATTCTCAAATAGGCTGTTTTTTTTCTTTCAAAGACAGCAATTATGAAATTCGTGTGAACATTTTTCAGGTAACATATACTACAATACATAACCAAACACGATTTTTCATCATATTTTGAAAACCATCCAGACTGAGAAGGAAAAACCGGCCATTATTAAGTTTGATGAAATACGTGGTTTTTCGTCTCTCATACATGGGCCTGCATTCAGTGCAATTTCAGTTTTAGGAATAGCTGAACAGGTATTCTTCAGACGAATTTCCCATACGATTGGGATATGAATTTTACCAATACGGTTGGGATATGAATTTTACGCTTATGAAGTACACTATCTACCAAAAAGTAACTGGGCACCCGTGAAGCTAGGTAATTCAGTACGTCAGATGACTTGTGTTTCACGACCTTCGGCGTAGGACCGCTGGTGTTTGTCCGTGGTAGCATGAACGCAGAGGCCTATTGTTACATTCTGGATAATTAAATGCTCCCAACATTGTGGCGATTTTACGAAATGGACCCGTGTTACTTCCAGGATGACAATGCCAGGTGCCATGTTTCAAGGGCTACTATGCAGTGGTACGCCAACAATGTTCGCCGATTGAACTGGCCCGCCCAGGTTCCCGACCTCAACCCTATGGAACATCTTTGGGACGAATTGGATCGCCGGGCGAGAGCTCGTCAGGCGCGGCCAAAATCCATTGCTCAACTCGTGGAATGGTTGCAAGAGGAATGGCGACGAATCCCCGTGGATGTCCTACAAACACTCGTAGAGAGCATGCCAGACAGGGTGGCTGCTGTTGTAGCCGCAAGAGGTGGCCCTACGAGATTCTAACGGGGTGACAACCACCGAGCAAACATTGTGGACTGGTGCCCAATTACTTTTTGGTAGATAGTGTATGTGAAGAGAAATAACACCTGCCTCAGTAATCCAAAATAAAATTAAGAGCCCAACTCACCTCCCGTATAACAACTACGTTTGTTTGCGCGCGCTCACGCCATAAATGGGAGTAAAATGAGTAGCATGATATCAGTTTAACATTCCAGTTTATGATACCAAGCGGTAAATCGCTTGAAGTCATCAGCTTACAGCATTTCTGTGCACCTCCAATATAATATGCTGTAAGTGTATGCACTGCGCTCCTTCTCAAATTATTACTAGAAATTTTCCGCGGTGACGATGGGGGACAAAGCGACAAAGTTTCTTGTTAATGACGGCAGGTTGGTCCTACTAGGACGAAATGAAGATTCGTGCACAGTGCTTATCTTTAAAGCCATTTCAAAATGGTCGGCATATGGCATTTTTAATGCAGTTATTATAGAATTATCAAATAAATTTTCCAACAATTTTGAAAACTAGGGCCCTCCATTAACACTTTACCTTCTTTACTGATCGATCGGAACTGATCCACGCACAATAATGCCTACATATGTGATCCTCCGAGTCCTGGCAGACTGCATCACTGATTTGACTGGCATGTAATGCACGCTCTTAAGGTTGAAGTAAAGCAACTGCCTATAGAGCGCTGCACCCGACTGTACAACGTGAACAACTCGTAAAAAAATTAGTAGACATTATAAAAATCTTCAGAAAAGTGCGACTTATGCTGTATATGAAAGAAGAATGTATATATTTTGCAACATTATCAAATAATTTACTAAAATATACTTTTTAAACGCAAAGACATAATCTATTACAATATTCTGGAATTTTAATAAAATTTAAGCGCATTTCCATTCTGGACGCTTCGAAAAGCAGAATTTGTAAGAAAATATTTTTCAAGAAAGGTCGTCATAATATTTACTGTGACCATGCGTAGTAAAATTATATCAATTTTAAAATTAACTTTATTTACGTCAGTTTCAGCCATAAATGTTTCTGACAAATGGACGTACATCAAAATAATTATTTAAATTATTTCCTATACCAGTATTACAATTTTCTTGCACACAATCTTAATAAACATTATGACGATATTCCATTAAGAAGATTTTCTTGCAAATTCTGCTTTCTGAAGCTCACATAATGGAAATGCGCTTAAGTTTTGTTAAAATTACAGACTATTATAATTGATATTTTTTACACCTGAAAAGCATATTTTATTAAAATATTTTATAGCGCTGCAAAATATATACATTCTTCTTTCGTATACAACATAAATCGCACTTCCCTGTCAATTTTTATGGTGTCTGCGAATTTTTTACGAGTTCTTCGCATTGTATAGTCGAGTGCAGTGTTCCATAGGCAGTTGCTTCACTTCAACCTTAACATTTAGTGGGAGCTGCGCGTCCAAGGTCAAAAAGCGAGGGAGCAATACAGGCGAGACTAACACGCACGCCTAGTGTCTCATCGCTCCTACGCGCTAGGCGTGCAGCGTTTCCGTCGTGATGCTGTGCTGTGTAAATTAGATCTGTAACAGTGGGGTTTTATTACACGCGATGAAAGCCCACAGGTTAAACTACGTCCGTATCTTTGTACTTTTCTCTTTTGCCACCTAAGGAAACTGCACAGGCATGCTTTAAAAATGCGATATTTGATAATTTTGACGAATTTTTTTCTCCAAGAATATACTAAAAATGGCAAAAGTAAAATAATAGGGACAAAGATTTTTTTTGTGACAAAAATTCGCATTTGCAGAACATTTATTTACCTGGATACGCGTATTCGCGCAAACAACCATTTCATAATAAACGTGCAGGTCCATATAACTCTCAAGTAAAAGAGGAAAGCCCGGCGAGCTACCAGAGGCACATGAACGAACCACGGCCCGGCCGAGAACGGGTGCTCCCGGGCTGCATCAGGTTTAATCGCGACTCGGGAACAGACCCCTCCGTCCCGGCGCGGCAGTTCCGGTCACGTGAGCGCCGAGCGCGAATTTCCGGGGGCAGCGAAGTTTGTTCCGGGCGCGGAGCGAGGTACTCCGGGATTTTCCGGGCGCCGGGACCCGGAACGACGACTCGCGCCGCCAGACAATCCCGCGCGGCCAGATGAAATATTCACCGGTGAAACCAACTACCCCTTTTCCCTTCACTCCCTCCGACGAGACGGAATAAATAAAAACCGGAGGGGGGATGGAAAAAAACGGTGAGCAGAGTTCACGAGCGCAGCTGGTATAGGGAAGCCGACGAAGTACGGGCTGTTTCAACTCGAGCGATATATGAAACGTCGCTAGCTCATAAACTTGATTTTAAAAAAATCACCCACTCGTGAATTTAATAACATATATAAAAACCCCCTCTAGACACAGCTAGCAAGTCTGTATATTAACTCGTTGGGCCGGTGTATGTTACTGCACTAGCAATTTCTCAGAATGCGACTGGGAAGTCAGACGAGAAAATAACTCTCGGCGTGATTGGATCGGGTCAAACCCCGAAAGATGAGAACTGAGGGTCAATCATAACCACAGATCTGTCGTTTCCAGCCAGCCGCGATGATGGAATGAGATTGGGATAGAGCAGCGGCGAGATGAATATTGGGCAGAAAATGACGGTAACTCAAGGAATCTTTCAAACGAAATAAGGAGAAAACCTTAATCCAAGACTTCGAAATTTACACCGACCACTGGGTCAACAACAGGTCTAAATGCTCATTTAACTTAATTTTAACTTCCTCTTTTACAGAATCACGCTTCACATTGCGATCTCTGAAGTCCACGAAATTACAAAGACTGTTATTAGTTCGTATGTTCAATGAAAAACAATTAAAAGTACTCTAGATTTCACAACGCACTGCAATAAAAAGACTGAAGGTTGGAGAAGAAAAGCGCCAGGGTCTTAAAAACTATAAAGCTGAAAGCTATAAAGTCCATTAGTTTTTTCCTGGAACAGACTAAGTCGATATAGACCAAACCCACGTTCTTCCTAAGCAAGTCAAAACCGCCAACCACATGACCAAATATTCGAAGCGTTAACTGTCACACTGTCCACTTCAAAAATTGCGAAAAAACCAGCGTGGATAAAATTTGAATCAAGTTGCTTCTAGCAGCCTCGCCTGTTGGAACGTAAAAGACTGATGAATTTTTAGAACGAGCGGATGGAATTTTCTAGTAAATATGATCACAGCCATACGAAAACAGGAATGCTGTGTGAGGTAGGCCAGTATCTATACACATGGATAAGCTCTGTTCTACCCTGGCTGTTAACTGTTCGAAATAATAAAGGAAGATGTAAAAAAAAATATCCAAAAGTTTACAAATTAATCCTCTTCCGACGAAATATCACGAATACTGTGAAAGGTATGACGTAAAATAGATGACAGGCTTTCCCGCCCAATGACAATGTGTTCTTAGTTTTCGGATTCAAGCCACACCAAGTATTCTATATAACCCACGTTCCGTTGCAGCAGACGAAACGTCAGGTAGAGAATACTTGACGTGGCTCGAATCCGAAAGCCAAGAACCCATACGATGTAGTGTGATTCACATGCTAACTACACTCCGAAGCTTGAGAAAGAAATTAACATTACTGAGTAGTATGAAAGTGCAACAGATGAACTATAGATAAAGTAAAATGCATCACATTATTCCTGTAAACTAAACGTTAATCAATACTATTTTAAATTACTTATTTCAAGTATCTTTAACTCAAATACTAAATAAATCCCTTAGTTCACATTCGAAGCAGTATGCCAACCACAGTCAAGTGGTTTTACGTGAGAAAACAGAAGTTCAGTGCTACCATGAACAACAGGACATTTTTACTCGCAGTGCTGAAATTGAACAAAACTTAAGTTTCGATAAGAAGTGTCTGAAATTGTTCGAAGTATTTCAAACACGAAATAAAGCCCTAAGTAGCTCAAAATCGAAAGTGCGATAGTAAACTTAGCTTACGCTGCTACGATGTAGAAAGTGTACGAAATAAAGCACTAGTCCATTAATTCAAGAAATAACGGATTTTCAGCCATACTGGAAAAGAACTTGCAGGGAAGTATACATACAAGCTGAAAACAAAAAGCCGCATGGCATGCGCACCGCTGGATCAAATCGTTGTTTCCAAAGAAATATAAATAATTTAATTAAACTAAGGAATTTTATATAAGGCTATAATTAACAGTAAAGCAATTCCCCTGACAAACTATAGTTTGTAGTTTTTTGTATCGTTGGGATTTTTCCTAAGGTAAAGACATGAACATAATGCATAGTTAAACTGAAATCAAGGGCGAGGGTAATAATTCAAACTGTTGTACCAAACGGCGTCTGGCTAAACCGAAGCAAAATAGATTATATCTTGAAGGCGCAGCATCCTTGTAACACGACAGAACTAACAATTAACTCCAGTGATACAACACACTGAGTTACCCAGCAGAATCCCAGTATTGTAACTTTGCGAATAAACATCAAAGCAAATGGTAGGAATGCGCGCTTCTTTGTGGCGGCAAAGCGACAGTGTAGCAATAACTGAGGCGAGTTGACCTTGCATCAAAGATAAACCGAACTTGTACTACGAGGCTCGTGTCCGAATAAAGCACGGTCCTGGACCGCCGTCTCTTGTCGCACTTTGAAGTCTAGGAATTCCCAGCTTCCATCTCAACTGTACATCCAACGGAAGCCTGTGTCCCTATGTTCTACCAAGTAATAAGAGACAGACCTTGCCGATGTACGTGTTGTGGATACAGGCGGGACTAACTGCACAAGAGCGGAGAAATTATCTCAGATTAACAACTGGGATAACAATATTCTATGTAAATTACCCGTTACGAACTCAAAAAGGGCATGTATGCACACGTACCGTTACTGAAATTTGTGATCCTGACTGTCGAATCAAAAAGTATTTTCTCGGCGAAACGTAAAATTCTGAGTTTTAATTTACAAGGCTCAATACCCTATTTTTGTACCTCAATTTAAACAGCGCAGCACCAGTTTCTGTATTACTCTCCACGACTTCCGAAAGTGAATGTGGATTAGAAAAAAAGTACAGTCAGAAAGTTACTTAAAAATAAATTATACTATATATGTGTTACGGTAGGTAGTATATATCCGCACCATCACTTTGTTGATACGGCATAAAATTATAAGGTCACCGTAAACATGAAAAACCGCAAAACAAGTCAGTGTCTTATGCATGTAAAAGCTAAGAGACTTTATACCAGTGTCGCACTTAGCGCTTCTTTACTCTAAGGCCTCAAATAAACGAGCCAGATATTGGGGGTGGCAAACCACCCGGTCACTGTAATTAAAACAGGAATACTCTTCTGTTCCAGGCATTGGACGGGTAGAAGGTCGTCGAAGCGCGCAAATTAACGTAAAATGAGTACTGGCTCCACACCACAACAAAAGAGTATCAACTACGCACACGGAGCTATACGGGTTTTGGGATTGGCGAAAGTTCAAACGGGTGGGGTGGTCACCCACCAACACCGCGTCCGACGTGTAATAGGGTTTCATGAAAAACACTAACTTTGATACGTGTTAAGTTGATCAGGTGAAATGGAGACAATACATCGCTTTAGTCAATTATTGAAAACTTGTCTGTAAAAGTCTACAACTATCTGTAAACAGAGTATTCACTTTGCATTAATTTCTGTCACGAACAACGAGTGTGGTTGACCGTGTGGAAGCATGTCTGCTTCTTCACATTCAAGTACTCATGGGTTAGATTCCGGCCGTCAATCGTTTTCAGTTTCATTCCCAGTAAATGCCGGTACAGTTTTCAATATATCAATAGGTACTTTCCCAGTCACCACCCATTATACCCTGATTAGCCTTACAGTATAAAACTAAATAAAGACATTCGTATTATTATTACTATTGTTATTATTATCATCCGGCAATGAAAATTACTGCGTAACACCTTGGAGCTTGGAAGGAACTTGTGTCACAAAGGTCACACGACACGATATTCCAGAACAACTACAATATGAAGTTTAAAGTTACAACAGCATTTAAATAAGGGCCTTTGAACATGGAATAATAACAGTAACGACATTTACGAAAAAAGAGAATCCCGCAGAAGACAAAACCAAGAGAAGAATTGGCTTAATATGTCGCTGCAGAATCATGACACGTGCGTTAATACAAGATGGTGCGTCGCGGTGTCTGGTCGTACAGTTAGCACCAAATTGTGGTTTCGAACCCGAGTGGCTACATCTTCCCACTTCCGTAAGTCTAGCGTTGCGATACCGATTCCCCAGGCATGAAGAGGTGTACATTTGAACAGATTCTCAAAGTAACAGCACTAGGTTGAAAGCTGCTTTTCTTGGTAACTCGCACTCACCAGGTCTTGTTAAGGTTGGTATTACCATTTTATCATCACTGCTATTTGTGGGAATGTGGTAGAAAACATAATTCGACCTATAACCTAATGCGATTATTAGGGCAGAGAAAACACGCTTTTGAAAATTGGGTATTGAAATTAGTCCTAGTTATTTGCAAAATGTCGGAAACTTAAGTGAGATAACAACAAATTCGTGAATAGCGTTAGCCCGACTTCATAACTTCCATATGTGAACATTTGGCGGGCGGCAACATCACTCATCATGAAATTAGGTGTTGCCACGTTATCACCCAACAAAGGTGTGTTACCAGCGGGCGTTTATCGATTGTTATATACCTGCCGATTGTTCACAGATGGCACCACCAGGCTAGCTCTATTCACGAACTTGTTTCAGCTCGCTTAGTTTCTTACTATTTCAAATTCCCAATTTTCAAGGGCGTGTTTCTTCCTTAATAATTACGTAAGTTGTATTATGTTACGTCAGTCTCCACAACCTCTCGTCACAGCGAGCGACCAGTGACCCCGATGAAGCCCGTATCGAACCAATCCTCTAAATAACTACAATACGCAGTTGTGTCACATCTGGCATTATCGCGCGGGCTCCATATCCGGGGCTAAATACAGCATCCAGTCCCTCCTTCCCCCCCCCCCCCACTCCAGCCCATTACTTTCTACCGCCATTACTTTTCCCCGCCCTGAGCCATAACGGCGTGGCGAGCTAAGCGGCTTATCGCCTGCACAGCCCAGGCCTTACCAACACTAGTACCAGCACTATAAGCGCGAGTCGCCCACTTGGTGCCGCGCGGAATCCCAATCGCCGTCAGCACGCAGCGCAAAAACTTGCCAAGCCGATTACAATCCCAAGGTGAAATATTCCACTGTGCTCCGCTCCTCGTACCATTAAAAACACTTTCCGCTTTGATCACTGCTAGGCACAAACAAGAAAGTTTCTTCGGAAAAACAGATCCGATTAATTTTAACTCAAAAGAAGAACGAAATAATTTACATACCATAAGCTCCGTTTAGTAAATAAACAACTCGCGAGGATGATAATTTCAAAAATTCCTAGTGCCAAAAGTTCACAGATCGAAGATACCGAGTTCCGAGACATCGTTCTACCGAACTGATGCAATAATTTCGAGTCATGCTATAAGTGGGGTCCTCCAACCTCACCTTTGTGACTACGGACATTACGAGGTATCATCACTGCTCAAACTATCTGTAGTGGATCTAGTCGTCCGTCGTCCGTTTCTATGCATGATGATGGTAGGCTGATGAAAGAAGACTGGAGATCTTCATACCAAGAAACAGCAATACCACTCGCCTGTGATTGAGAAAGGAAGCCGGTGGAAATAAAAGCCAACCCTGCTTGGTTGAGCAGAGCGCCCGATGTTGGGTATTTCAAACCCGTCGTCACAATTTTGCTAGTACCAAACGCTCAAAGGAACTCGAGGCCTCCGGCGTCCTCTTGGCGTTTTGGCGTGTGTTCGGGTTGCATATATCCCTGCGTGGTCTGATCCAAGGAAACTGCCAGGCTAGGAGTTTGAATGAGGCGGACGATAATGTAGATGCAAGGACAGTTTAGTGAGGACAGAAATTTCGGGTGGAGCAACATGTCAAAAGCTGGCTTGATCCAGACACTCAGTATGTTAAGGGACTGCCAAAGCACGGCCTATCAATCCGTTTGGCTCGATGAATTTTCAGAAAGAGGTGTCAGAAAAGTTACCCGGCTTCAGTTGGGATCGAAATAAATCCTGCCGAACGCATTATTTAGTACGATAGACACTAACGAACTGTAAGATTGGGTGTTTAGAATTTTGATACGCTCACATTTTTCAACACTCAGTAAATAGAAATCACTATTAAATTAGGAATTCCAGTTGAAACTATCTCGTTATTTTGTACAAATGAAGTAAATTCATGCTTCATTTTTGGAGAGTTTGTTCGGCAGTTAGATAGTTGGGTAATATTTTCTTTAAAAGCACTGTCGCTGTGTAAAAAAAAAAAGCCGCTCTAGCTTCAACACCATTGATGTAGGTGAAATTTTTCGACGCAGATTATACATGTGTCGTACGTGGTATTTTCAGACAGCGGTTTACCCAAGCACACATTTTATGAATGGTATAAATCGTTTTGAGAATTCCAGAAAGATAATTTGCAAGCTAGAATCGGCAACCGTCTGCACTGGAAAAGCAACCAGAATTTAATTCGAGACCTTCCGACAAACTTTTGGTCACGTACCTTGCCACACCAGACGAGCAGAGGTAAGACTACCTCGTAAAGTGAACTTTATGTTCGACCTGCTGTTCGAGTCTCATAGAGTTCAAATTGCACCTCGAAACGAGTTACCACGGTTTCTAATTGGCACATTCTGCTAATCCTGAATTTCCTTGGCAGAAAACATGAAAACGTAAAATTAAAATTAATCGTTCCCCGACTTCAATTTCACACAAAAAAAATGCAAGTTTATTGTGGAGTAATGTTGCATTACTTTACAAATGTTTTTGCAATTTGAATAACAGTCTCTATAAAGTAACTACGTTGAAGAAATATGAGATGTAATAATTAAAGAGCCAAGAAGACAGCGGAGGAGCGAAGGATCTCTCGTGGGTTAGGTTTTGGTTGCAGACTGCAATTATTGACAAGAGTTAATGTTTATTAAACCTATGCGTGTAAATACATGTTCTGCATCAGTAAGCCATGAATAACTAATAATAGTAATGTTTTACTACATCACTGAAGTAAACCGAATAAGTGAAAATTACAAATATTATTAAATTTGTGATGCGAAATAACCTTGCCACGACAGGTATTCTGAAGGATGGGGTTGAGAAATCAGTACCTCAGAACAGTCAGTGGACTTTCTGTGAATAATGCTCTCGGCCAGAGCTGACACACTGTAGTTTCACTACTGGCTTCTACCACTCTAGTCAATGAACGGACACTTACCTACTGGTTCTATTGTTTCCGAGTTCTTGTCACTCTAGTTAAGTTGGGTTGAGAGGTTTTTGGCCGGCGCTTAACACAGGTCTTCGTTCCAGTGACGGTAAAATGAGGTGAAGATAGAGCAGTGGAGGAATACGAGGGCAGGGATAAAAGATTACTCCGAGAGAACCTACCGGCCAATGGCAACGCTCACCTCGTTTCCCACATTTGGAAATCGGTAATCCAGCCAAGAATGTAACCCGGTTCGCCTTGGGAGTCTTGTCGCACTAGAGTAAGTAGTCTGTTATAACACAATACCAGTTTAACATATTATATAATGGGTTAGGTCATCAAAAGGACTCTGTTGAGCTTATAAATAGGGGGAGTGTGGGAGGGGAATATAAGAGAACCAGGCTTACCGCTAATGGGAAAGGCGAGCAAAGAAAGAGATAAGCCGAGACAAAGCGACCCGCCGAGGGGGGAATGTAAGCCCTGCCACAAAGACACGAGATATCCGCGGAAAAAGAAATCGGGCGGAGGCTGGGGGGTGCCTGCAATGGGCAAGGGGCGGTGAAGGATGGGGGATGAAGGGATCGCCGACGGCCTTCGTTCCACCCTTAACTCTGGGCACACAGGACCAGATGCTCCCCCGGAGAATTGAAAAGTTTCACTCTCAACCCCTTCCCCCCCATTTCCACGACTCTAGGGCGAAGGCAGGCGATGCGGTCGACGTCGCTCCGATCGTCGGTCCAATACTTCAAAGGAGGGTGAAATCTTGCGGCTGTCCTGCCTCTGCCTGACGAATAGCATGGCGAGGAAGAGGGAAAAAAAAAGGAGGGGGAGAAAGTTAAAGTTTGGGCTTTATGTCGGTCGGTTAAGCAAAAAAATGCTCCAGAGATGTATCCCCTGATTATGAGGGGCCCCGACCAGACAAATTCTGAGAAGCCGGAGGTTAGGTGCTGGCCATCTTTGGTACGAACCCTTGCCACGTGATCCTGAAGTCCAAGCTGGAACGGATACCCGTGATCAATAGGGTAACCACCGCCTAAGACGCAAACTTACTGGGGATGACCGATTTCACGTATGTATTCTGAGAAGTTACTTTAAATTAAACCCTACGATGGAGAAGCAACGCATTGGGTTGATAATGGAAGAGGTGTTATTGCAAGAAAACTCGCCAGCAATAGGCAACGTTATCCGCGTTGCTTTCTTTCAAAAATCCGGATTCGAATCAGTCAGAATATTGGGACCCGGACGGCCAGGCTGAGTGTACACAGGAATGAAGTGCGAATGTAGGAAGTCTCCGACCATGGGCTGTGCACAAGCATCATCAGTGTAGAGTGCGGGTGGTAAAACTTCGGAGAAAAATTCACCCGCAGTGGAGTCGGTCTGGATCAATCACGGGACCTCCCCGAGGAGCCACGAATAACAACGGCATTGACACACACGCGCACACGCCCGGTTTGTTTGGCAGTGGCGCAATTCCGTGATTTCAATAGACGACATTAATGTGAGGGTGGTAGATACAGTTAACTAAATTCGTTTCACAATGCATTGCTGAACAGTCTTAACTGTTAAAACAAATTACAGATCCGACGAGTGCCAAACGCAAATTATACTGAAAATACAGCGGTGGCGAACGTATATAAATTTCAGTGCAAAGTACACTCACCTCACACTAGACCCTTTTCTTTACCTCTTCTTTAACTTATGAAAATAGGTAAGATATGCTTATAATCTCAAAAACAAATTAAAAAAAGCAAAGTTAAATAACTGATTACGGTCTCCAAATACAGTATTAAAAATGAAGAAGGCCACGATCCTTCATTTGTACAGCTTTTGCAAGAATTATTTTTTTGTACCCAAACGGGAGCCGATATTGTAAAATCCTCTCACAATTTTGTTACAAATTGTTTTTACTATGTAGTCTAATTTTTCCAAAACAGAAAAGTGTATACTTTTATACAATTAATTAATTAATGGAAATTTTGTTTATTTAATAATTAGTTCAAATTGTACAGATTTTCCTGTCGAAAAAATTATACTGCATAATAAAAACAATTTATAACAAAATTGTACAGATTTTCCTGTCGAAAAAATTATACCGCATAATAAAAACAATTTATAACAAAATTGTAAGAGGATTTTACAATATCGGCTCCCGTTTGGGCAGGAAAAATTAATTTTCGCAAAAGCAGTACAAATGAAGGATCGTGGCCTTAAATGTGTCAAGAAGAGTTGTAAAATGGGTCACTAAATGGTGGTGTGATTCACGCGTAACCCATCGGCGTTTTCCCATGAAAATTACGTCAATGAAGTTCTTCGTGCACATCAACGTCATCGAGGATCGTACTTGCTAAGGTGTCGCCCTCTGATGGTCCTGAAACCAGGGCGGAGAAAGTTCGCGAACCCTTACCGGGATTACTTAGTTAACTAACAACAAGCCGGGATCAAAGTGATGATTGGAGAGATTTTGCCGGCTCTTAACATCGAGGTCTTGATAGCAGATGACGGTAAAATGAGGTGAGAGTGGAGCAGCACCCGAATGCAAGGGCGGAGGAGGCGGGAAATCCCCGAGAAAAACCCATCGACCTGCGACATCGTTCGGACCAATTCACACTTGCGAAAATCTGGAGTGGCCCCACCGGGGATTGTACCCTGTTCGCCTAGGTGGGAGGCGAACAGTCTCCCCGCTCAGCCACTGAGGCCCCCAAAGTGATTAATATTCTGTTGCAATTACGAAGGTAATCGAAAGTGAAAATCACGATCTTACTTCTGCTACATGTGGAAACGAAACAATTTCACAGAAAACAATGCGACGAACTTCAATATATATATATATATATATATATATATATATATATATATATATATATATATATATATATATATTCCAATTAAATCCTAGTTATTTCCATACTGCACACTGTGAGATTAAAGTAAACAAAATACTTCTTATATGGCCAAAGTATAGAGAATTAATTCAACGAAATATCTTGTTTTCGAAAAAATTCTGTTGAGCAATTATTTTTTGTATCAAATGAAATTTAGAATTTGTTTGATAAACAGAACTTTTTTTTTTTTTAACTTTGCTTAAACAACAAATTTTGTGTACAAATAACTACACATACACTCAATGCCATGACAACTTGCGCACCCCATAAATCTAATTCGGCAATCGGGAAAGTCAGTAAACAGGCTATAGAGCATGGGCATAATTCTTACGAGAAGCTGTCGTTTTATAGCATACACCCACTAGTAAGTTGACCATTTCTCCAGCAGCAAAATCCAACCTGACGTAACACACTTTACTTATCAGCCATTATTCACTAGCGATGATCATGGCGACAAGACATACGAGACTATTACGGAAAGCTGATGGAGTTTGAATGAGGCTAGGTAACAAGGCTGCGAAAAGCACGGATAACAAAGTGTCACATTTTTTGTCATTTGGGTCGTTTGTATTTCAGTCGGGTTATCTTGGGAACGATTCACACATGAAGGTTACCAAACACGGCGTACCGGTTCTGGACGATCTCTATTGACCACCTGAAGGAAAACCTATTTGCTTGTCAAACAGGAACGAACACAACCGGCGGCCAGCTTGTTCTCCATCCAGTGACACGTGGCATTTTCATTAGAGCACCGAATCTCTTCCAGGAACATTTTCAGACACCTAGCACATGTAAACTGGCAATCCCGACTACCTTTACACCTTCCATCGTTAACACCTAAACAACGTCGTCTTCGTTTGCAGTTCTATCAGTAGCCAACAACATCGAATGCTGCGGACTGCCGACTGCTCGCCTTTACAGAAGAATTACGCTTTGGAAACAGATCATGTCAAAGCTTACAATTAAACCGCATGTGAGCGCTATAAATCCTACGTCACTTCACAGCGACATATGCGCTCCACTACTGGTGAACGCTCTGAAGAGCATTCATACATGATCATCGTTCATCACTGGTAGTGACAGGGTCACTAACAGCACATCAATATGATGAAGACATCCTGCTGGACAAGGGTACTACTTTTCCTAGCAGAGTGCGCAGAAGTAGTGTCTAGCAAGAAAACGCACACAAGCACACGCAGCTCTGGTTTATCAGGAGTCTTACGTTATGTTTCTACACTTCCGCGACAGCCTACCAGTTATCTGATTTTTCGTCCATAAAATATTTACGAAACCAGATCGGACGTCACATTACACCATATGGAAGAGTTCGTGATTTGTAGAGACCTGGAAATTTCTCAGATCAACTTTCTCGTTGGCTGTTGTCCCAGTTAAACTCAAGATCAAGCAGCATGGGATTTAGTTCTTGTTTTTTTTTTGCAGGTTCGTTATTGGTCGGAAGTCGTCCTAGGCGTAGCTAACAAAACTGTGGTCCAATATGAGCAGAAACTTCTTTGGTTGACTTGTCCTTAAAATAATCCGCGACATTTCCGGGTCTCTGATGATTTGACACACAAATCACAAACGTAGACAAATGTAAAAATAATAAATAGTATACGACCTTACTTTGACGCCATGTCCGAAAATATTGACACACATCCAAATACACCCAGGCACAAGGCGTAGCGGTCCGACGAGGTACGAAAAGTGCGTAAATTACATAACTGATGATTGGTGTCGTTATATTTGTTCGAACCCCAGTGTGTTCCTTGCCAGTTCTCCTCCAGCATGTTTTGTCCAAGTATGTTCAATAACTTTGTGGTTTATCTCCGACCTTTGTATATCACTTTAAACTGTAAACCACATGCATGTTTTTACCTCATTTCAAAGTGGCGATCCCAATCCACATTTTGCCGGTGTTATTATGTCACATACTGAAAGCACAAACATTCTTAATTTTATCCGACTTTTGTGGATTTTAGCTGCGAAATGAAAGGAACTGGGTATTGGGTAAAGAATTTTCTGGGTTCGAGTCCAACCCATATTTTAAGTACGTAAATTAAAAATGGAAGTCATCACCTGCTAACTACAGTGGTACATTGGAGATAGTGTTAAGAACACTAAATAAAATAAACTGTATAATTTACAGTCACTCTTTCTCGTAATGTAACAGCTTTTCAAGCACCGAAATCCACTTATGAATGATTGTAGCGACTGAGAACCGAATAAAATCTGTTCCAAATTATACTTACTAATTTGATAATATGTATCCTACAGATTAATTCTAACTGGGAATGAAATGCTCCACGCTCTATCGCCAACTAAAGCACGGAAATGCGCGAGAATTGTATTTTTATGCTGAACATCGCAACAGAGAAGAGACCATCACAGCAATGTTATTACATAATCGAAAAGTCTATCTATTAGCAACGTGCTGGTAATAAATATAAATGGGGGACTACCACAGCACTTGAAGTGTTGTAAATTACATTACTCCCGACCATGAACTACGACCAGAAAACACAATAGCACAAGACACGCGCGACAGAGCATGTAGGTGGCCAGTGATGTGTACAGCATAGTTCCCACACGAACGTCGATTTGATTTAATGCATTTGTATTGGCGGTGCGTCCCCAAAGAGCAATTCCGAAGCTGCGACCCTTGAAATTGGGAACCACGAAGGGTGACTTTCGATGTGACAAGCGACAGAATGCAAATGGGAAATACGGGGGAAGAGATAGAAAGGTGATGTATGATGATAAAAAGGGGGGGGGGGGGGAAACAGAAAATCTTGTGGTATGGGTAGGCCCCTACACGTTACGTTAAATAATTGACATAATATATGTTGAATCTTTAAGAATATAAACAGGAAATAATGTGTAGCTTAGAATATCCGTGTGTATGTCATTATTCATTAAGTTAACGATCTTCTACAATCTTTTCTGGATTATCTCTCCTAGAAAACATGATTTTGCTCCATACCTAACTTATATTGTATGTTAGGTTTTCATCATGATCTTCCAAGGTTTGTAAAGGTCTCTTAACTTAGGTAGGGTCCTGAAACTCACTGGCCTGACAATACTAAGATTCACTCTTGTAATTATTTCATTACTTGAGCCAACAAACGACAATTTTTTTCACCATTACCGCAAAAATAATTGTTACTTGAGCCAGAGCCGTTAGGACTATTACTTGTTTACAACATAATATATAAAAAAAAACTAATACGCGCGCGACGTTTCGCATAAATTATATTCGTTCGAAGTGTTATTTGTGCGCGTATGAAGGAATAATACAGTAAGCAGAATATGCGTCAATAAACTGTATGCAAGAAATGTTGTATGTTAAATATCCATGAGAGTAAATAAAAGAAGACCCTCCAACCATAGACCCTGAAATCCGTGGTCTGATATATCCTAACTATACTCAGTTGGTCAAGCCAACCACATTAAACCTACCGAGAGTTATAACTCAGTGGCGACATAATCACTCAACCACTATCATTAAAATAAGTCAGAATAACCGCAACCAATCTGTCCAAACCACAAACTCATCCACTACGCTCACTGCAAACTCGTACATCGCTCACCACACGTGGCAGTCACCAAACACAAGGTACCACACAGTACCGTTTATGCATAAAGTAAAAAAGCAAACGTAAACAAACGACTAAAACTACCTGGTGCACATACAATCAATGATAGCTGCCAAAGACCGTATCGCGCATAGCGACTCTGATTTGGTGTGATCAACACTCCACTTATTTTAGAACAGGACGGAACCCAACATTTCTACAGAAACTGAGGTCATTAAAAATCAAAAAGATTTAAGGCAACACATTAATACTTACAACGTCTCAGTGACATCTTAAGAGTTTGACCAAATCTGTTTAACGCAGTTTGGTTTGAAGTTGTACAGTAGCGAGAATACAATTACTGTGTGATGATGTTTTAAATAAAATAAATTAATTTTTTTACCTACACAAGGCATTATCCACATCCAAAAACAAGAAAAATATCTTGCATTTACGAACAAACATAAGCTTAAAATTCATTTAGCTATCTTCAAAGTATTCAGCATGCCTCCCCCAAACCACAACAAACTTCAAATGAGAGAAGTAAACATTTTTGAACTTCGAATTACATGTAACATAAAAATTTAAATAATGATTATAATTATTTAATTTTAAATAATGCAAGCAATTTATCATTCACTTTCTACTATGTCTCTTATTTCAATCCTGAACTTCTGTTCCCAGCCGATATTGGACACTAAATTTTGAAATTTCCTTTATTTTATATACTAACTTAACAAAAACACAAAATGGGAAATTATAAAATTTAATCATAATTTGTATTAATATTATTTTCCTATTTGGATTCTCTTCGACAAGGAATATCACGCGATAGCGTAGTTTATTCTTGCACTTTAACACGCCTCGCCTTTTATTACAAAGCCGTTACACGCTCTGGGCGTAGCCAGGTTCTTAAAAGAATGAGTATCTACTTTTGATTAAGTTAAAGAGCTGCAAACGATTTCCCAATTTTAATACATAACTTACATTACACAATCAAGTAACCTTGATCAGCGAAATTATCACTAACTTTTATGCTCCACGACATTATTCTTTATAAAAGAAACTGCATAGATAGCAGAAAAATCACTAACCGGCTACATCGCACTAATTTGACTAGTACCCAGTTAGTGCATGCACGTTACAAACCATTGCCTATTCGCGTTTTCTTCACACTTGTGGAATCAAACCTTTAAAAATCAGCCCATGTATGATAAGATTAGTTGTTTACTAAATATGCAATGTATTGAAAGCGTTTTATGCATTGTACCACACAAGATATACGCATTATTTTGAATCCCTAATTAATTTATGCATTTTGTATTTTTCTCACACATAATATTTTATTTTTGTAAATTTTTATGATTTTCATATTTTGAATATTCAATTCCAGGATTTTTTTTATAATTAGCTTGTATGGTGGCAATTAGGAACGTTTAAGTGAGTTAGTTTAGCGAGTTATTTTTGTATATATAATGTATATTTATTAATTATTCTTTTTCGGTCTCGTTTTGAAGACATGTGTTTCAGGCTTTTTAATTTTGTATCGCCGTTTCGAGACCACGTATTCTTTGGCTTTAGGGCGTTAGTATAGTTGGAGTGGCACGTTCAAGTAGGTTAAAATTTGCATCCTTCCAATTGGTTGGCCCGTTCGAACCCTGTTTTAAGATAGACTCGCATTGTATGCTAAGAGTTAACTTTGCCTTAAACTCACGAGCAGGGCAGAACTGCTGTAGGTCTCTCACCCGAGTGGGTGAAGCGTGGGATTTTAATTAGCTATTAGGGAGTCCGGTACCGCCCCTAAATTGATTTTGTGTGTTAATGGCAGCCGCGAGGAATTTAAGACTGCCGATAAGCCTCCTCCGCGAGTTAGCTATTCAGGAGTTAGCAGGTATTAGAAACACGACCGTTGGTACGCACAAGCTGTATGCTTACGTAATAAAGACTACCCTATATGCCATGTTCCTGCTGCGGGAGAGGCTCTCGTTCTGCCAGTTCCTGATACAATAAAGCTGAGTCCTGCAAGAACGTCAGAATTACCCAGATAAGACCGAGCTGTGTTGCTACACTTAAGCACTACAGTACCCGTAATTTCATCTGTATTCCATTTGTTCTGGAAGGTCGAGACCGACGCAATTTTGTTTTGCCATATGAACACGTATCCCAACACCTGTTTACCATGACTAATTTGAGACAGAGTTTAGTGCTTTCACTGAGTGTAACTGGAGAGTATTATGAAAGATTTTAATTATTTTCAGAACCAGAGTAATATTTGGAAGTTTTATGTTTGTTTGAGGAGCAAGTTAAATACATTTTTAATTTTTCTCATGCCAAGTCTTTGGACGTAGGCGCGCACACACGAACGGCCACTGCCTAACGATGTTAGATTGATCTTCTTAAACATCTTATGCTATTACCATCAAGGCTTTTTAAAATAGTTTTCCACTCAGCAGTTTTAAAGTTGAACACTGAAAAGCTATTTCTCATTAAAAGATCCAATACTGAAACTAGCCGTGGTGTGTCCTATTATTTGAGTAGTGAGATGCCCCCACTCCTCTTAAGCATATTGATAATTTCTCTTGTCTGAAAGTGAATAGTTTATAAGCGTGTGTACCTGCTCGAATACAAATAGTATGTGCAACAACTGAGTTAAACGGAGAGCTTGTAAATATCAAAAGTCTCTACTGCTCCACAGCCTGCAGGGCGGCGGGCTATAATTACTCACCAGGTTGTATTAAGACCCTTCTAAAGTGTTCTTCCTTGCACACACATTTTAATCGCCTCGCAGAAAAAATAGTAAATGTAACGAGCCAGAGCAAGGCGGCTATAAATGGGAAAGAAAAACTGCGCAGCTATTATGCTCTCTACTGAACGACCAGGTACTTCGTTATAAGTCACTTAATGGCTCGAAGTGATTTGTTTCCCCGTGCCTAACACAGTGTCATATGCAAATTAATATTTTCTTATTGACTATTCACACCTACACACACGTTTTATACAGCGTATTGTTGTACTGTACATCTACATGCCCAGTGTTTACAGGGGTCCTCGTACGTACACCATATATTTATGTGCATCTAATCAGCATATCATTTACCCATTTGCATAATGTGTTTACGGCTATCCCCGCATTACATCAAATAGGTATATGGCGCCAACGAATGGGCCATTATATTTGCATATCTCCTTATTCACGACCTACGCTTCAACATGTTAACATTAAAATACCTTATATTTTATTGAACTTTTACTTACATGTTATCTATAAATTGTAATATTATTCATTGTAACCTACACCCAGCTACTATAAAAAATATTCCCTTGTGTAGTATATTATTAAGGTCCAGCACTAGGGTTAGCCATTAATATTTGAAATAAAATAAATTGCTATCAACTGAAATAAACTGTGATGGCTGACATAAAACGCTCTGTGTGCAAATAGGTATGTATTTGAACTGGAATAATGTTTGTGATCCCATGTATGGTCTCATATAAAAATATGTTTAAACATAAGTGTAGAGTGTACTCGGGTGGCAAACAAATAATTAAAACGCAGCACAAATATTGCCCTTTAAATTCAAATACAGTTAAGTGTAAACCTACCAAGCCTGGAGTACTGGTTTGCCTGGTCCGGAGCATGGCTGGCAGAAGATACCTTTTTACATATGAACACCTCTCGTAGGACTGGACCACTGTTTAGTACACAATTGGTATACATCACCAACTCACCATAGCTTAATTTATATTCAGTAACAACTGGCAAATAACTAATAAACATAGTGAACACAGGAATAGCAACAGAAATAATGTAGACGACCACTAAGCCAATTTAGTTTATTAAAGGTGACCGGCGTAGGTCTCACAGGCAGTACGAGAAAATAATCAAATCACGTGCCTCAGCGTCGTGAAGATGCACTCGAAAACACGTACGTGGCCTCATTTCTAGCTCCTAAATATTAATCCCTAGCAATGGGGCAGAAAAGGCACTCACTGTTGCTAGATACACTTAATAATCACCGAAAACGCCAATGAGGCTAAAACACCCTAAATACTACATTAAAATTCCTACCCTGCACGTACGTTCAGGTGAGAGTCCTGACTATAAACCTAAGTCTCACGATGGCAGGAAAGAGAGAAGGGTGGAGAGAGGGAGAAAGTGGGAGAGAGGGAGAAAGTGGGAGAGAGGGAGAAAGTGGGAGAGAGGGAGAAAGTGGGAGAGAGGGAGAAAGTGGATGAGGGGGAGAGGTGGAGAAAGGGGGAGAGTGAGAAAGGGGGAGAGAGGGAGAAAGGGGGTGAGAAGGATAAAAGGGGGGGAGAAGGACAGAGGGGGAGAAAGGGGAGGGGAGAGAGGGCGAAGGGGGGAGGGAGAAGGGGGTGAGAGGGCGAAGGGGGAGAGGGATGCAAGAGAGGGAGAAGGGGGAGGGAGCGAGAGAGAGAGCTAAGCTCTTATGGATGGACTAGCTTAAGGGGGACCTATTGTTCCCGCCAATAGGGAGTCAGGATTCGAACCTGTGGGCCAATGGAATGTTAGCTACTATCTTAACAGCTTTACGTACCACTTTCACGTTCTAATTGTCAAAAACATAAAATACTGGATTTATAAATACGAGACCATTAAAGGAGAAAAAAATATTAATATAAAATAAACACAATAATGCGATACAACTAATATCCTATTCTCATACATAGTAAAATTGTCACACTACAATCTGACGTAAAATTTCCTAGCATAGTAAGATATGAGAAATTAGAAAAATATTAAGATAAAAACAAATGCAAATTAAATGAAAAAAAAATTCAGGTGTCGCATGTGTAGTAAAAAAAAAATTTGCACGGTGAGAAAAACACGCAGAATGTAGCATCAAAAACGATAAATATTAACATAAAATATGTAGATTAGCTGTGTAGAAAGATTTACATTTAACATGTGGTACAGCATTTAAAGTTAGTATAAATAAAAATAGGGAGAGTAGGCGTGTTGGTAATGCCTAGTAAGAAATAGTTATCTTGAAAAATAATATTACACCGAGTGCCCCGAATGCGGTGCACTGTCCCTTCGGTGTAATTTTCTAGACTTTGTAAGTTTTGTTTGCATGAGGCGGAGGAATATAGTGAAAGCTGAACCTCATCAGGGCTTCAGAAAAGTTGAAAGTAACCGTGCATGGCCTACATCTTTCGAAACGACAGCCTTCTGCTCAGTCGAACTGCAAGCACCCCGACAAGTTTGAACATTCATACCGCGCCTGCGCTTACAACTTGTTAAGCTTGAATACGCACACACCCGAAAAATTTTTCACTGCCGGAATATCCGAATTACTAGGTTGCCCATGGCCCAGGAGACAGCATGGGGTGAAAATACACACCGTCTCTACATAATAAATACGGCCCGTAGGCTATCCAGGATCACAAGGTTCTGGAAACAAGCTGCTTGGGAAAGGTTGGGAGAAGCAACTGGTAACAACCCCTAACGTTACAGTACTCCTACTACAATCTAAACTTAGACAACAGAAGTGCTTTATATTTATGACTCTTTTTAATGGAACACAAAACGGAAAGCTAAAAATTTGTTGCTGTGAGTGTACAGCCCTTTTGGAATGCACCCTCCTCGTCACCGAATGCCAGCACTAACTGCTACGTTAGAACCCTCAAATAATTTGGCAGTTTGACTCTTAATGATAAAGATTGTTCACGATAAAGAGAGCACTTTCGAAATCAACTTTACAAAAGGTCACTGCCCCTCCTTGCATATGTTTTAACGCGCGCACTGAGTAACATGCGCCCAGTAAAGTTGGTAATGATGGATGGAAAATAGTTCCACATCTTAACGTCGAATGAAAAGTGTTAGGTAACCAATTGTAATAACGTAAATTATTTCTTTCGATTACTGTTTTTTTACTGCATCGAAATGTAAAAATGAATAAATTTGTAACATATTTACTTTTCTAATAATATCACAGATTCACCTAACCGACGCATGAACAAAGCGATGAGGCCCGTGGCAGAGTTAATATTACATAAGGTGGAAGAATACACGATGTGCATACAAATAGATCTTAAGCAGGGCTTTCAGAAGTGCTCATTGTACCGCTAACAGCTTACACTAGCTGGTAACAAAAGGTTTAACTAACAGCTTCGTCACGTACTCATCACTGGGTCCTCCACGGCAACTGAATGTGTGGTGGGTTCGTTAGTAGACGCATGCGCTGGGCTCTAAGGATCTCTGCATCTTGGCGATGCTCAAGTTATTTACGAAATTACCCGTGTAATTTTCGCCAGCCACGAGGCAGTAGGACAGAAACCCTTCTCGACGTTAATCGGGAAGCGATGGTTTAATCGAGCACGACAGCGCTACGGGAGCGAGTCGCAGAGCAGACGGAAGGGGGGACGTGAAAAATGAGCGGCGGCCGCCATTTTGCGGGCGTCGCCATCCTTCACGCTCTCGGCGGAACGGAGAGCTGTATTGTTCGGAGCTAGACATGGGGTGAGATATGGCTTGGGGGGGGGGGGGGGAGACCTTGCACGGACGTCACTTGGGTGCTGCAGCTCACTCCGGGGGGACCACTTTGCAGCCCGCCACACCTGTGCCCTCCCCCCCCCCCCCCGCCAAATTCACGTCCCTGCGCAATGTTCCCTCGTACTCCCGGTCGTGGAGACGATCAATCCTGCAATTACCCTGCCCAGGTGCGACGAACAACTGTAAAATCGTTCGCCAGCGAAGCAACAGCTACAGCGCAGCCCTTCTGAAATATGCAGTAGTGTTCTGAAAACGGCCGGGCACTTACTGTACCTGTGTTACAACAGGCACATTCTGTTGAAAAAATTATTACACGATAAGATTTTTTTTACATATAATCCTAATTTATAATTTTCTGTATCTAACCTAACTTGCATAACTGCGAATTACATTAATAACGAATTCCTTACTATTACTAATTTAGGTTTATAACGAACACCAAAAGAGTATTAAAGGCTGTTCACGATAAAGTGAGCATTTTTTAAATCAATCTTAGATAAAAAGTCACTGCCCATGCCTGCATATACATCTACGGGTGCATTGAGTGGCATGAG
This sequence comes from Dryococelus australis, assembly GCA_029891345.1. Classification (NCBI taxonomy): domain Eukaryota; kingdom Metazoa; phylum Arthropoda; class Insecta; order Phasmatodea; family Phasmatidae; genus Dryococelus; species Dryococelus australis. The sequence continues at coordinate 73,103,545 of CM056996.1, forward strand.
CCTGGTATAGTTGGTAACGATAGATGGAAAGTAGTTCCATGTCTTAACGTAGAATAAAAAGTGTTAGGTAATCATTAGTGATAATTTAACTTATTTATTTCGCTTTATTTTTTTAATTGCATCAGTGTGTAAAAATTAACAGATTTTTTAAATGTTACTTTTCTAAAAATTTGACAGTTTTACCGATGCATGAATAAAGTGATGAGGCATATAGCAATATTAATTTTATATAAGGCGGAAGAATACACAAATTGCATACAAGTAGATCTTAAGCAGGATTTTCAAAAATGCACTAAACTCACTCAACTTATTCCGGAATAAATAACTAAGTGAAGTGTTGGAGCGAATGTATGTAGCACAACTGACTATAAATGCAGACAGTGTACATGACAATGTACGAGATAGAGACAGAACCCGTGTGAGCGTCTAAACATATGTGATCGTAGATCGACACTTCACACTTGTAAACTGCACGAGTAGTTGGAGTGTGAAGTAGCCACAGCAACCTGAATAACGTCTCACAAATCCACACACTTTAGACAACTTACAAATCGAGTGTGTTGTACCACATTCCTGGTAACTACTGGCAGTCTGGTAAAAAATAAACACGCAAAGACACTGGACTGTAAAATTATCAACAAAACTACTTTCTGGAATGACACACTCACGCAAGTGTTTGACTTCACTAAGTGGCCGTAACTCTTAATGTAGCCTAGCCGTATATGACGCTCAGTAGTAAATTAATTGATTCATTATTCATTAAATTATTTATTTATTAATTTACTATTCATTAAAATAATTTATCACTGCTTAAGCTCAAACCAACTCAGCTGGGAGAACGAAAAACTTAGTACGCGTACGGATACCACGGCATTAAGTAACTGATGACTTTACTGTATTTCAAAATGGCGTACTAGACTGGCATATTGCATGAAACAAAATCGGCGTCCATCACTATTAGCAGTTCTACGTAACAAGAATTTAATACTTGTTGACTCACAAATAATACTAGAAGTTGTAGAAACCACGACGTTCTCAGCTGTAGACGTCGCTGGTTCAAGTACTGGATATTCCCTATACAGGTACACGGACCTTAGGTACCCAAGCATGACGTCATTTGGCTCCTCGCGTCTTCACGGATGGCGAAATAAAAATATATCTAACTTCGCGTAGGTAGCGCAAGCAGATACACAAATTTCTTCTTTCTTCTCGGCCCATCTTCGCCTTCCAGGCTGTCTGCAATAAAACCGAAACCCGGTCAAGTTCCCTAATAAAATTAAAAATTCCTACCAGGCCTACGACACTTGGTCGTACCCCACCTGACGGCGAAACCAAGATGGCTAGAAAGCCTTCAAATTAATTCTTACCTGACGCTTCTTATCGGCTCAGTGCCAATCACATGGCAGGTACATCACACACACTTACATCATTACTGGTTACCATAGCAACCGCCAATAAGATGCTCTTTGCATCTAGGCCACATAACATATACTCTAACAAACTGAAGCACATATAAAATATCATTAATTAACTAAATATAACAAATAATGAAATATCTTGCAAAAAATACTAATCTTTATAAGCGTTGTTCGGAAAAAGAATACACATCCAACTTACATAATAAAAATAAGTGTCGTGGTGTCCATAAATAAATTCAGACTGAGACGTTACAGTGTTAACGATCAATGTTTTAAGTCTGTGGTTTTTTTTGTGTATATTAATTCTGATGATTATTTTGTTCAAAACCTATTTGCGTTGGTATTTCAGAGCTCGAGACATCCTACGCACTAGATTACGTTGCGAAATATTTTGGTTATCACCAAATTGGCGTATTGTCAGTCATCATGCAGTATGGAGCCAATAACTTGGTAATTTTAGAACTGAAACACACCAACTTGCATGTTACATAATTAGAAAATGACCGATTGAAAACGCCGCTTACAAGACAAGAGCTGTACGCCATGAATTATTTGACGACTCACGCAGACAGAGGTGGCTATAATTCATCCAACAAACACCAATTTTCTCAGAATCAGGAAGAGGCATTCAAAGTGGGCAATACCACGGAATACAAAGCACTAAGCCAAAAAGTTGGTACGCAGATCTCTAAACTTAACAATCTTCTTAAAATGAATGTTGTAAAATATATATGTGGAATCCATTATTAAAAAACAAAGTAAAGTTCAGAGAACACGTGAGAAACTACGACTGGAATTACAGAATTGACCTGATAATAAAAGTTACGAGCGGGCAGAGAAGACCAATCAACTTATGCTACAGCACACAAAGGTAAGTAACCGCTATTTTAGAAAATATCACATGGCAGCAAGGAATTCTTTAGCGGCATGCGATTTGAATAGTTCACAGCATCAATACCAATCTATTAAATAACTTCAAACATCCACATATCCAGCCAGCTTCCGAGAGTACAGCAAACTCATTTGAACAAGCGTCTCACATCGAAGTGTACTACCAGCTGGCCATTAGATTAGGAAACGTTAGGAAACGCAGGGGAATAATTTATTTAGAATTATTATTGTGTCTTTTTCTTCGTAACGGCGATTAGAATCTTAAAAATTTGGCCTATGGCATCTATGTACATAGCATAAAACAAAATCACCCGGCCGCGTGTGTCCCGTGTATTCGGATAAGGCTTCTGGTACTTGAAGAAAACCGCATTAAAATCCTTCATCATTTAGAGAATTTCTTGATGAAGGTTTAAGTGCATAATACATTAATATTTAAGTAAGGATACTAGAGAAAAGTCCACGGTTTCTAATCAAGTCGGAAAAAGGCGCTTTTCAGGCGTTACATAGCTTACGCAGACTAAATCATAAGAGATACACCAAATTAATGTATTACAGAAATGCAAATCTCAGAAAGGTCTACAAAAAAGTCCGCTAAAGCACAACTGCATCTTTTAAGAATGACCCACAATATCCATTTTTGACTTTTTAAAAATAGGGGTTCACTTACGAAGACTTTTTGAACACAGTATATTAATTATACAGGCTGTTCAAGATAAAATGAGTACTTCTGAAATCAACCTTCGAAAAAAGGCGCTACTCATGCCTGCACATATTTTAACGGACTAACGGACGTCCCGAAAGACATGAGTACAGTAAAGTTGGTAAAGATGGCTAGAAAGTAGTTCCATATCTTAACGGCGAATAAAAAGTGTTAGGTAACCATTTGTAACATCTTCAATTCTTTCTTTAGCTTTATGATTTTTTTTTAATGAATTGAAGTGTAAAAATGAGAAAAAGTGAGGAGGCCCTTGCCGGAGTTAATTTTGCATTAGGCGGAAGAATACACAACGTACATACAAATAAATCTTAAGCAGGACTTTCAAAAGTGCTCATTTTACCGTGAACAGCCTATATGTTAGTAACCTTAAGCATTAATTTATATACGTGCTGTAAACTTAAACAACGCCATCTCTGTCAATCACACCCGAGCGAGGTCGGGGCGGGTCGCTAGTTGAATACAAAGTTAAATACACACGTTCTTTAATCAGAAGTAAAGCTACCGCCCAATCTACTTTCGGTATTTAACACGGTTCTTGGAGGTAGCTACCATTTTCTGTTATATATGAAATGTATTTGACGATAAAAAAAATAACGTTTCATATGCTTTCACAATACCGTTGTACTGGGAAGGGGATGGGGCTGGGGATGGAGGAAATGAAACTATATGAAAATGGATAAATAACTAATGTGTAAAGGAAAAAGCGCTGTAAACAACCGAATACCACCTACAGCGATAATACACAACCCCGCACTGGCATCTGAGCGCCAACCGCTCTAGAATAAGACTCTTACGCTACATAACAGCTAGTTTAACTCGCAATAAATCTGGCGAGATGGAGTTGTATGTTTGTTTGGAATGTACCACTCGATAAAGGACTGTATTTCATTACATCATACTTTTAGTATCTGTTTTTCAGTTTTTCCCGCTCTGGCTGTAGGAATGTTGTTTTTTTCCAACTAGCGTACCCAAATTTTCTTTCTCCATCTCTAACCCCCACCATTATTTTCACTGCTCTGTGCAATGAGAACCTGTCATCAAGTTAGTATATTAAGGACTATGATAGCTTATCACTAAGACCCCACATTTATGGTAAACAAAATGAGCTTATTTCGTTACTAAAATTGAACCATTTCTCAAAAAAAAATTATTTTGTCAAATAAATTTTATAGCAAAAATACGCGCGTTGTTATTAGAACACGAATATGCTATTTTTTCTAACAATTTCAATGGAACCTCTATTCATTTGTTTCGAAAAAAAATTAAAAATTTAACAATAAGGACGAAAAGATATGACTAGGGCACACTTGGGCATGTAAGACACACTGTCACATTCGCAATCAATATTGTTTGCTCAGTTTTATACTCAGTCAAGACATTCAACTAGCATTCGAGTTATCTAAGAATTCGACACCACCCACATACCGCTTCTGTTCACGTGTAGGTTACAAAATTTTAATTAGAACACGAGAACACGCTGCCCTTTTTAAACAGTCGTTACATCCCACAGAATCCCCATATCTTGACCTTCGACAAAGTATTTCAATGTTTGTTTGTACACTATTTGCCCTCCACCTACAAGTATAGTATCAATGAGGAAAAGTAAAATAATAAAACGAAGTTAAATTTTAAATAACAGCAAACACTGCCAAAATATTACCCCCAACAAAAATTCAGAACCTAACCACAAAAAACGAGTAAATATTTTATATTAAATAACATAAAAATACTTCTTACATAGAACAAATGTTTCTACTAAATTTCTAATCGTACAGCTGTTTTTCTAGCGGGAAATGCCATAAACCACTGTTTTTGTTTTCTTGACAATCTGAAGATTGCTGTCAACACACATGTGCGTTTTTACACAAAGTTCCTTCCAACGCAGTCGTCTTTTGGCGTGAATAAGTCTTTAAAATTGCGACCATAGTGGGAGGCAATCCAGAAAATCCGATGACAACGAAATCGGGGTATACAGTTTGGCATTGCAGCTCCGAATATATCGTCAACATTCAAAATTCAATTACACCACTTGATTGCCAAAGGATCAAAGAATGTGTTACGTTGAAAGAGGACTGAGAAGCATCGCGCGCGGTGTGAGGGTCGAAAAAGAGGGGGGGGGGGGGATGCAATTTTGAGTTCGTTTCGACGCGTCTCATAACTTCCGCGTAGTATAACTTTTGACTAGGAGAAGCTACGACGCTCGTGTGTGTTTCAATCGATAGCTCTCGTCAAGATCTATCGATTGCGTATATAAAAATTAATTGCGTGGCGTGGTTATGGTGGAATTGTATGCGTTTAATGTAAAAAATCACGAAAACTTTACACAAGTTCGGCCTATACTCGTCAAAAAGCCAAGTTGAAATACAGAAATCGTATACGGTTCGAAATACATCTCAAAAGAAATCCAGTGCTACCCATAAAATCCCATGAAGCGGTGCCGAGAACGTAAAAAAAAAAAACATCGAGGCGTCCGAGCGCGTCAACGTAGACGTACTCACGCACAGCAAACGGTCGTGTCCCCAACACAGCCACAGCCCATTTTTTTTTTATTTACCACGCTATCACGGTTCACTGTGCATATGGTACGGCCGCAAGGCAATGTTTATACACGTGTTTTCTCATACCCACTCAAATGTTTAAACACCAGTATTTGCACTCTGTTCAGTTTATCAAACACGTAGAAGCCTTCAATTTAAAATTTCCCGGTATGATACAAAAGCAGTAACAATTTTTGGCATTATTAACCGATTTTGCATCGTAAGTTGACAGCTAAAATTTGTATCCTAGCTCGTTAAAACGAACCTAACCACAAAACACAGAAGGCGAGTCAAATCGGGAGTGTTTACAAATACTGCCCAAATGTTTAGTGCTAATTATTTCTTTGGCCTAAACAAATATTTATCTGTATTACATTTACGAATTTCGGAAAAATCACAATTTCTTGTTAAAAATACCCATTTAATAATAAGAAAAAAAGGTTATCCACGATTCTGCACGTAAATGAGCACTCAGTGATTCAGGTCGATATATCGAATCGTAGTGCAGCGATAATCTTTCGACCTTGCTACAAATAGATCTATAAATAGTTCTGATTTGTCACAGATATGTATATGTACGTTTTAAATGTTACCTATTTGGTTATTGGTAACATGTTGTGTCTTATATGGAAGCGTATTGCATTTAACTTGTTACTAATAAGTTTGAATGATGTAAGCCAGGAACAAATATAGTGAATGTCTGTTAAAATAAATCGGGATACTTATTTGCCACATTGTGACATGATTTGAGAGTAACACTTTGTTTACGTCTGTGGAGTCATCGAAGGGATTACCGCAAATAATTGTGATTGTTATCAGTGAATATGTGAAATAAATGAGAGATATTGAAGTACCATGAATTAAATTTTGCAAAACTATATGCTATGTAAAAGTTTCCATGGTAAAAGTAGCTCAGCATTGTGGTTTTGGAATTACTTTTATGAGCAATTTCGTTGCCGTTTCGTGAATACACGTAACGTCGCCATATCTAGCATTATTTTACGGTTCACGGAAATTTTTAAGCCTTACTACTGGTATACGTATACTATACGTATTTAAAGTATACAAATGCATATTTAACCCTTTATCACCAACAGAGATCCAAGAGTTACGATTTTCGACCATATACAAACAAACTCGAAGGTTGTCTCGTCGTACGATTTTCAGAGGAAACTATTTCGTAACAGTTTGGGCAAACTCGAAATCGTCTCCATCATACGAGCATTGAATGGTTTGTTAATCCATTGGTTCGCCATTCCGATATATCGTTGCCGTATTTTTTATTATCCCTGACGACGAAGGGTGATCGAGCAATCCACGGCATGTACACTTTATTGTTTTTTAATTCAAAGTGCGCATGTCGGGATTCGAACTCATGACCCTTGGATCGTTGAGTGTAAAGCGCTACCCATTACGCTACCCGACCGTTATAAAAATGAGGTTGGCTTTTGCTTACATTAACATAATATGTCTACTTTAAAAGGTTTTGTTTATTATGATAATTTAATTAATATACATACAAATAAAAATCGAATACCCCAGCTGTATCGTATATGAAACATTATGCATTAAAGGGTTAGTTCTGTGAAAACTTCTTCTTACGATTCAACGAAATGTAACCAAATATTGGTGTTGACACTTCAGAATTTTCCTGAATTGCTCTTTTAAAGTGCACTCTGAAAAATTTTTGCACTTTTACAAGTTGGCAACGAAATCCTTTGTAAAACTAAAAAAAGTTTCCTTGTAAAATCTGCAAGATATTTATTTAATAATATTACATATGATAGCTTTATATTACAACTGACATTATTAAGAAGTCTACATGTAATATTAGATTTCTTCTAGCAGACAAATGTGATACATTAATAACATAGACTAACTGCAAAATAATTGCAAAATATTATCTACGACAAAAAAAAAATACACTTGGGCAGCACGGGGACTAGAATCCAATATTTCATTTTATGATTTCAGTTGTTGAGATACGAGGTATTAAGAGCCAATTTAAGAGTTCTGTGTAGCTAGGAAACATTAACAGTTATTGAATGATAGGGTCACGTTTTATTCAAATTATCGTCTTATTATGATTATTTCAGTTGTTGTAAGTGTTTTACGCTATTAAAACTTATAATGCATTTCTTTCTGCACGCAGCTACACTTTACAACACCCATAGTTTTTGCACAAACAAGTATATACCGTTTTACGTTGGGAGTGTCCTCCATTTGCCTGAAGCTCGTGGAAACGGGTCAGTATAGTACAAACATTTATTGAGGTACATTACAAACACGGCCCTTGTAGTTTTACAATTGAGTAGTTTAACAAGAGACATCTTTGTACGCTTATAAGCATTTGTAAAATTACAAAAAATTCTCAGTATAAAATTTATAAATTTTTTTACAGTGTGGTTACAAGTCTGCTGAAAATTGTGTGACTTGCTTTCATGGGCGAAAATTGGTTGATTTTCAAAAAGTATTAGACACATAATAAACATGTACAGTTATATAAAGTATGAATGCTATAAGTACGAGAGAATGGCGTGAAACATTTTACAGAGAAACTATGAGCAGTTTTCTTTAAGAGAATTTCCTGATGTGCTGCATGATCAAACAAACACTTTCACTCAGAGAAAGGGCACCTACTCTCCAACAAACAAAATTAAGTTCTCGTCACACACACACATGCACCTCAGTGGCAGTCAGATTCGCAAGCCTGTCTCCAACGTACGATCCGGGTTTGATTCCCGACGGAACTGGGTTCGGCTATCTGCTCAAGAGAACTTGGTGAACGTTCTAGATAAATCTCCTCGACGTACTTCCATTTTTGCCATGAAATGCGTCCCCTCGTTTGCTTACTACCAGATCCCCTTCCTCTTCACGCTTCAGGGATCACGGCAGATTAAGAAAACCGTTCCGAATATTTCTACCCATGGCCTGCCACCAAATACATCAGACTACAAAATTAAAAATCTAATCAATTATATAAAGCGGCAATAATTAAACGTTACTGTCGAGATATTTTAACAACGATTCCAATAAATAACTGGTATCAAGTTAAAACGAAAGACATAATAATGGCAAATGAAACCATGAAAACATGAGAACACAGCATAACCAATAAATTCATTGCATGGAAAGTGTGTACATTATTTAAAATTCATAGTGGAAATACTGAAATTGTATTATGAAAGCCTACGCCATGACAAACACTGCTACCATTGTAGTACAATCTACAGCATTCAAATTGCTGTCACGGTACGGGAGCGCCCGGAGGAAACCCAACCACCTTATGACAGTAACTAATGCATCCTCGTCTAACCAGAACAACCATATCAATGTATGGACAAATAAACACTTTAAAACTTTGCACAAATATCATAAATACGTTGAAAAGCTCAAGTGAAGAATCCTCTCCAATACGAACATATGACACGATGAATTATCCCCAGTTATGAGGAATGAACAATTGATGTTAATTTTGTTTTTAATTGCGGACTAACATTTTCTTTTTTGCAAAATTCCCAAAAAAGTTTTCTATTTTTGTATTAAAGATTATTTAAAACAATTTTTAAAATATTAAAAATTGCACACTTTAATAACATTGAGCTTAAATAAATTTACAGAGTAAATGCCCATTATAATACCAATCTTGTAAAGTGTTCCGTCTATGAAACCCACCTCATGTTCTGTTTCGAGCAGTCTTCAGACCAGGGTACATGTAGTCTAGCCAGCCCCTCCAGAAGGAGGTGTCGGAGAAGAGGTGGAGGCAGGGGGCCCCTCGTCTACGTTCAGTAGAACTGATCGCAATGCGGAAGCCAGACCTCTATCTGCCGTCCCGTACCGCCGGGAGGGGCGTCGAACGGGGGCATAGACAGGTATGTTGAATAACCCAGCCGATATCCTTCGTACGACACGTAATTAAGCAGCATAGTAGGTGAGAATTGTGCGGTGTTCCATGCACACAATCACACAGCTTTAAAGACTGTTCACGATCAAGTGAGCACTTTAGAAATGAACCTTAGAAAAATGTCACTGTCCCTGACAGCGTAAACTTCAATGGATTCACTGAGAAACATTCGCCCAGTAAAGTTGGTAACGATGGATGGAAAGTAGCTACATATCTTCAACGTCGAATAAAAATCATTAGGTAACGATTTGTGATAACTTAATTTATCTATTTCGCTTTCTGTTAATGCATCTAAGTGTAAAAATGAGTAATTCTGTAAGATGTTTACTTTCCCAATAATTTCACGTTTTCACTTTACTGACGCATGAATGAAGTGATGAGACCAATGGCAATGTTAATTTTACATAAGGCAGAGGAATACACTTCGTGCATACAAGTAGAGCTTAAGCAGGGCTTTTAAAAGAGATCATTTTACCGTGAACAGCCTATACACGAAAAGGTCTTGTTGACGAAAACAAAACAGTAGCGTCACAAAAACTGAGACAATGCGAGACAGTTTGCTGTTCTATTATCACCTGCAAGACGAAACAGCTTTCACTTAAAAAGTTGTAAACGTGTATGTTTGTATTAGTGTTTTTTTTTATTACTTGTAGTTTCATGTTGCTTCTCATATGTGTGTTTTGTTAGTTGTCGGAATGGAGTGAGATTTTCATAACCTCTAGTTTAATTGCCACCCGTATATCTTATCTACACTTGTGTAGGAACTTTTTCGCACATCGCTTTCAGAATAAGTTTTTTGAAGATGTTCTGGGTTTAAAACTAGGATTTTAAAGTCATTTAATCATTTTTTTTCCAATACAATATAATTTCGTTGGGTTTGTCTCCAAGGTTAGTACAGTCCGTACAAAATGTTTTGTATGTTCATTTACCTATGTGTTGTTTAATTTTATTACTTAATCGACTTACGCTTCTTGGATTATGTGACATCCAGCATTATAAATTTTAGCAGTTAATTTATCTAATTGACGGTAGTTTATACTTCCAACTTTGTTTCCAAGTTTTAATGGTTATTTCTACGTCCCATCCGCCTTACTTTGCACACGGAGATAGCGAAAACGTATCAGTCATATCCAGAAAATTACTTGGCAGATCGCGCATGCTGTTGCGCGGCGTTGAACGTCAACTTAAAGTCACTCTTTCCACTTTAGTGGGTGCAACGGAGGCGTGCATGCTAACAACTTTGTTGTGCACATGCTCTGAAATACCAGCAATCACCCACACAAATTTCGTCACAGGACGACACACTGTGCGAAGGCAATAAAAACACAATAACTGTATGCTTGTAACTCTGCATTCCAATAATGAACTTCGTGTAAGCTGTATGTGGAAAGTCCACGTCACATATTCGAATTCAAAGTAAAATTGACGACAGAACATGCATAGCTCGGTATTTCTATTGCTGTGCCTTCGGAGCTACGAAGTTCCTGGTTCGAAAACCGCCATGGATGTGTGTGCCGTTTTGAGATGCAAGTTTAGTGCGTTATGGTAGGCTTATACAAACTCCCCCGCCACCCGGATAATCCTTAATCATAAAAGAGGGGGTTAGACTACTCACCTCCTTCCTGGCGAACCGGGTTCAATTCCCGTCGGGGTCGCCCCCGGTCGCATGTGGGAATCGTGCTGGACGATGCCGTTGGTCGACGGGTTTTATCGGGGATCGCCCGTTTCCCCCACCCTTTTATTCCGGCGCTGCTCCGTACCACGGGCGTAGAAGACAGGTCTGGACACTAGCTTGTAAAGTTGACGCCCTTATTGACCCATTTAGTTCATGAACCCAGCCGTAGAGCGCTACTACCGAAGTAGTGCAGTTTAACATGGCTAGCATAGGGATGGGAATTGCAATTTTTTTCTTAAAATGGGAAACTGGCGTTGATATCGCTATGGTGCTGTTCTTATACCTGCAACACTAACAACAATAGTTTGCTTGCAGCGCTCTGCGGCTAATGCATTAACTAAATCAGTCAATAAGGGGTCCTGTCTTCTACGGCCGTGTTCCATACTCATCTCAATCACCCTCATCTCTTCTCAAGACCTCGCTGATAAGAGCCGCAAAAATCTCTTCACTCACAATATAGGCCTATAGTTAGTCCAGATCCCGTCACGGGCTACATCGCAACATCGCTAATAAGCGAGAAATACAACATATTTTTTTGTCCTGCTGAGCATCATCCTCACGTGCACACACGACGCGATACGGGCGGGAAAGAGATCGCGCGAGCCGGAAGCGCTGATAGAATGACAAAGCCTTGCGGATTGAGTCGCGGCTGGCAGGCGAAAAATGAAGACTTCCAGTAAGACGTGACCTGGATCTACAAGGTGCGACCCCCACTGCCCGAGATGCGCCCTACAGGAATCGGCAAAGCGAGGGCGTACTAGGCAGGGACGTATAGTCTATTCGCACTATCTTGACATTTTCCGAGAAGAACCTTTCAAAAATTACCCAATGCATGACGCGCATGGTTGTATCCTAAATATGGCATGTGTAACAAGCGTCTCATACTTCTGTTAACATCAGAGTATCTCATTTTTGGTTAATATTAACTTTTATGATATTTTATTTATAAATTATAGTTTTTGATTATACTTAATTAAAATTTACAAAATAGTGGGGAAAGGGAGCAATATTTGTTCCAAATGCCAAGTAGAAAACATTTCTCATGCACAATATTATTAAAACCAGTGTGCATAAATTAGGTGTGTTGTTACTCTGGCATCTAGTCATAGATAAGCTTTGTCTGCATTAGACAAAGAAACAGCCTCAAAGTATAACTTTGGCAGGATTACAGAAAAGTGGGAAGCCAACATTAGTGGACCATAAGCGGCCAGCCACGCACAGACGGTCGACGTCTAAAACCAAAAAAACTGAAGATCCTCTAACCCGTCCCGGCGAGCTACTCTGGAAACTATTTTCAAAAGACATTTTCAAACCTCATTAATTCAAGCCACATACCTAATGGGTTCGCTAAGCTCTCTGTCAGTAATGAGAAAAAGAAGACAGCAAAAAAAAAAAAATCCGCTCGATGAGGAGGAGTTGATTAATGAGCCCAAGCTCCTAGTACACGACGAAGGTTCGGTTCTACACATAGAAACATACCAAATTTTTATTTTACAGCACTTTTTGCAATGCTTTACAAAGACTACCAAATATACAGCGTAACGCCAATTTTAATCAAATCTAGGGCGATGGCAGAAATCTCAGGCCAGCTACTTTCGGTGTCATCCTGCCTGATATACCTATATACCTATGTAGCATCGCATAATTTAGCAACGTAACATTTCCCAAAAAAATTGACAAAAAGTAAAAGAAAGCCACTTTCCAAGAGAGTTCTTGAAATGTGTTACGATCAACTGTCACAACAGCTATGCGAATGAACTTGGATAAAAACTGTTGTGGCAAATACCACACACATTCGGTTGGAGGTATAAAAGTCTTGTGAAACATGATCCATTTAGGAAAGAACCGAACATGTGCATAGGGTGGTTTTTCAAAGTTTTTACACGCATGCGCAAAGACGCGGCAAGTCAGCGCGAATATTCACTACACACAAATAATAATGTATAGGCTGTTCACGGTAAATTAAGCACTTTTGAGGTCCTAGTTACTTTTTTGTTTCAGCCATTTTTTATCTTTTAACTACATTTTCAAATAAATATTGCCATATAAGTAACAAACACAATGTGTATATTCCACCGCACTCTGAAGTTAACGTCTAAGGCTAAAATAAAAAGCATTTATAGATTATTATTCCAAATGGGAGGACTTTCATATGTGCTCACTTTACCGTGAATATCTTATAATATACGTTGTTCAGGCGTAAACAAACTCTAATACCGAAGACATGTCAACAGGAAATACTTTCCAATCTATTACACCGAAAACACAAGCAGCAGTTAGTATCTTTGCTCATGATGCCCGAGCTAAGCTTAATACAGAATAGAAAACTTAAGCATTTGACTTTATATTTCCTTTCCTCTGACAACACCGCCAATACAAAATACAATTGTAAAGTCAGAGTTCACACAATTGAACATCGGTTCTGCGAGCTTCGTAAAAATGTTATCTTGTTATGTAAATAATTGTATTATCCAGGATTGCATTTTATGTACCTTAAAAAAAAAAAAAAAAAAAAAAACTTTACATTTATATTAAAAGTCTATTTCAAAACAAAAAAACTCATTTGTTTAATTTATTAAAATATGTAAATTCATATATTTCCTCTTCTCATTATATTCAATTGCCATTTACTTAATTTAAGACGAGCTTTGATTAATATACCGAGATTAAAATCGCCCTACAATAAAATAACGCACTTTCCACATAACCTCTGTTAGATTATCGGCGAAATGGCTGCTTGACTGACTTTAAATTTCAACTTTTCGAATTTGTCAAGTCAAGAGTGCTTGACTTTAACTTTGACAGTTCCATGGTGTCAAGCTCCATAAGAAACAGCAAGTCGGAAAGCAAACATAAAGTCAAATGTAAAAGTTTTCAATTGTGTCAGGACTTTTACACGTTTCCGGGGACGAGACTGCGTGGCGGACTGCTAGAACTCGAAATGAGACGCGACGAGGACGAAAATCGCGGTGCGCAGATGTGTGTGTTGTGGCCTTCGACAAAGGCGCGAGCTGCGATGGGCCGAGTTGGCGGACCCACTGAGGATCACAGAGAGGTGTGGCCGAAAACATCCAGCCGGCCTCCGCGTTCATCCCCCCCCCCCAGCCCCTTCCCAACTCCCTACACTCCACACAATAAAACAGCGAATGTATCATAATTGAATCTGACAGGTGAGGGAGTCAGCACGCCCCCAGGAAGGGAAATTTTTTTAAATGCAAATAGCTAACGTGCAGTAAAAACGAAGAGAAAGAGAGGGAGATGGACAGAGAAGAGAAAATTAAAGGTCCTAGGAAGGGGGAGGAGGGGGGGGTGGATGTTCTGACACTGCTGGGCTGGGAAGAGAGGACGCAGGGTAAGGGAGAGGGGTAGCTGCAGCTGACAAAAAGCCAATAGCAGGCCGGGTTTTGTTGTTTCATTAGAGGACGTGCAGGTTCATTACGCCGGCCGAGGGGTGCGGGATACTGACACACCTCTGACGCCTTCTCCAAGCCTCCACCAAACACACGCACATCCACGAACGAAAAACAATATAATTACCAAATGACAAACAGGCACAGAGTGACACGTTATAAAATTCCATTACTTTGTGTAATAAAGTAAAAATTATTGGTTTTCAACACATCTTGATTAATTAACAAAGCCAATCAATGTGCTAGCTTGGGAACATGTCAGCCACCAAAGGCACTGCCGACCTCCCGTGACGCAGTCGGTTAGTGAGTCAGTGAAGAGATTTGGGCGGCTCTTAACATCGAGGTCTTGAGTGCTGATGAGGATGAAACGAGGCGAGTATGGAGCAGCGCCCGAATGAAGGGCGGCGGAAACGGGAGAACCCCGAGAAAACCCGCCAACCAGCGGCATCGTCCGACACAATTCCTACGTGCGATCTCGCCGGGAATCGAACCCGGTTCGCCTACGTGGAAGGCGAGTAGTCTAACCACTACACCACTGTTAGACGTACAATTATCATGATACTAGTACCATAATTAGACCCTGCGTACTATATACCACGAGGTCGTCATGGTACGCAAATGTACCATAACCTGACTAGAGTAAAAATATACAGGTAATGACTCTAAAAATAATCAGTTTGTATCGCTTGATTTAAGTCGAAAGCCAAACCCCTATGATTTATCTGGGAATTAGAGGTTGTGTTTCATTTGTATTTGATGTCAGTAGTACAGCGTTCAAACAACTGTAAGTAAAACAAACATAAAATTGTGATTTTACGCATTTGTTAGAAATCTACCATAATTTTGTGCCAGTGTACCATTACTTCGAATTCCCCGTACCATGACAGAGCACTGACGATCTAACATCCCTGCCGTGACCCCCAGTCAGTTACTGCGCCGCCGGTCTGCGGTGCGGGAGGTTCTGAGTTCGAATCCTAGGTAAGGCACGGGTGTTAGTTTATGTTAGGTCATAAGTTAGTTTATAAGCCGTCCCCTGATAAGCCTTCGCGGATTACACCGAGGAACGATAATAAACCCTTTCCAATCCCAAAAACCAAAGGCTCATCTCGAAAATCCCAGTGGCAGAATTTTTCGTCGGACTACTAAAAGTACGTCCAATTATGGTGATGATAAATCCCAGTTCTGGAAAGGAAGACCAATAGGTGGAGTAGCTCTAATATTTTCGCAAGTAGGAAACTGAACCGACGTTGCCGGCACGTTCACTCGAGACACTCCCGTTTTCCCCTGCAGTTCAATCCCGTCGCTTTTTGGCCTCCGCCGTTATCTAAATCTTGGGATTCTGCCGGGTGCCTGGAGTCATGTGCGGGTGCCTGGCGTCATGTGCGTGTCGCAGTTAAGGCTGCCCACTCCGTCGCCATCCGCCGCCCCTACCTTCGAACTGTACACCTTGTGTTTATTGTACGATACGATAAATGTTTGCTCACGATTACACGGAAATATAAATGCACATCACACACCGGTATCCTTAATATTGTTCAGTATAATAATAGGGTCGAGTATGTAGCTTAATGACGCAACTGGGAATCTGAAACCTAATTTGGTTACATACGCACAGAAGCGACTGAGCATTTGATACGTGAGCCTGGCTCCCTCACTCTTGTGCCTTGAACTCGCAAAACAGTTTTTAGGAGGCGGTTCTCTTAACTTATTACGCAATTCAAAGAATTTGACAGGAGACCAACAGAGAATATTAATACTTACTCGCCATCTACGTTACAGAATTGTGTCTTCATGACCACTCTTTCACAGATTTTATATTACTCACCAACTCCCTCTTAAACGTCTTCTCCACATACCATATTTCACTTTTTCTTTCCCCTTTTCTCTCTCTCTTTATTTACGGCGAATCTAAATTAAAGTTTTGGTACTGCACTCAGCGTTATTTAATTAGTCCCGCTTTCTGCAACTGCCCTTCAGATACTGGAGAATTTCCCCCGCTTCAAATTCGCACGAAACAGCGTGTTAGCACGTGCCAGTGGGTGAAGCTTCCTTTAATATTAATGAAAATTTCCTAAATTATGCACTTTTTCCCGTGGCACAGCAGTTCCATGTTTAAACTAAGCGCGCGGAGTGGATGGGACACGAAGACTGAACGAGGACAGGAAAGGTACGGCGTAACATCCCGACGGTGATGCAAATGAGTGCCTGAAAACGAGAGAGATTCCAATTAGAAGAGACATTCATAATTCACGTATTTAAAGCTGTTTCTAATGCAAGCTGACTTTTTATTTTTCCTTTCGCCCTCGCAGCCAGCAGCACTTGTAAAGGTCCCCAAAGGTGCCACTTTTTCGGCGACGTGCCGGGGTTACGTAGGAAAAGAAATTGTGTGTAGTTGGTACCTCGCAAACGGTGTTGTTTTTTCGTTATGTGCTTTAAAGTTTGGCAACGCCACTTAGACTTCTGCGATGACATCATTAAAAAAAAATTAAAACCAACGAGCCTTTCTTTCTTTCGCAAAAACGAGAAAGTTTCCAGAACGAAACAGCAGACACGATGATCAACTAGATCGACAAGGAATAGTGACACGGTCCGACTCTTGTATGTATATTTTTTTATTCAAACATATTGTCCGTTTAGATAAATCCCTACAGTCGGCAAACTGCCTTCTTTATTTCCTTCACGTAGCAGCCATATAACTCGTGCCTTGTGACGGCTTACATATGGAAAATTGACTGTTTACTGAAACACAACTTGAGGAGTCACGTGCGGTTGTCGAATTTCTGTTAATGTGAACAGAGTTCAATACCACAATGAAATTCAAGCAATAATTCGGAGATAGTAAAACAAGTCACGGAAATGGACAGTGTTCACTGTGTGATTTTCTCATTCCCCCCGTTTTATTACGCACCACTCCAAACATAATTTTTTTCTCTCACCTATAACTTGGCAGTCAGAGATCTTAAATTTTCCGTCCCGTCCACTTAATTTCATTTTATTACTTAACAAATAACATTTTTGTATTGTGTCATAGCCAATGGCTGAAGTGTTTTTCAACAAAGTAACATGCCCCAGATCCGCGAGCAAAGGTGAAAGACGTTAACTGATATAGTAGGAACTTTGTCGTACACACAATTTTCCCGACGAGGCAGTGGATTGGACGGGTGGGGGGGGGGGGGGAGCACACGCTCTTATATGTATTATCCCCGTCATCCGAATATTTAAAAATTAAATATCCCTTTCTTTAAGTTTTACACAGCTTAGGCACACTGCATTAAAACTTGCACCTCTGAATAGATATAGGCCATTCACGGTAAAGTGAGCACTTTTGGAAGCCCTCTCATTTGAAATAACAGTCGTTAAATATATTTTAT
This sequence comes from Dryococelus australis, assembly GCA_029891345.1. Taxonomy (NCBI): domain Eukaryota; kingdom Metazoa; phylum Arthropoda; class Insecta; order Phasmatodea; family Phasmatidae; genus Dryococelus; species Dryococelus australis. Next base: position 73,121,469 of record CM056996.1, read on the forward strand.
TGTAGCCTTAGACGTTAATTTTCGAGTCCCGTAAAAAAATATATATCACTTTTATTACTTACAAGACAATATTTATTTTAAAAGGCGGTGGGACGATAAAAAATGGCGGGTAGGAAAAAAGTAACTAGGGCCTCAAAAGTGCTCACTTTACTGTGAACAGCCTATACGAGGCTACAAGCGCTTGGGAAAACATTAAGAGAGGGTAGAGGGCGAGTAGTAGTTACAACAGAATCACTAAGGTATGAGTCAAAGAGAAAACGGGGGGGGGGGGGGATGTTGTGAATTAAACTAATGTAAACACAGCGGAATGCGAAATCGGACAGGGTATGAAACGATGAATAAGACCATTTGGGGGGGGGGGGATACAAGTACGTAAAGGCGACGCAAAAAAAAAAGAGAGCAGGGTTCCTGTTGGTGCGAGATTGACATTTCCAGGGAAATGAATTGCGTCCTGGCACAGACACAACACTCGGCAGGAATTCCCGCAAATTACAAGCGCCAAATGCAGCATCTGCCACGAACTTGAAATGCATAACCAAGCACTGTCGCCATCTGTCATGTATCTGTCACAAGAGTAATCACGAGAGGTGAAGTTTCCACTATAGCAGTTAATAAATGTAAAATCAACTAGTGTAAGTTGTTTAAACTGGAAACAATAACGAAACGAACTCAAGGTTGTATTTGACGACTACGAATTATAGGATAAGTCTTTCAAATTATTTGTTGGAGGAAGGGTTGGTCCGTTCCTTCAAAACATCTTAATTTCTGTTTATGCCAATTATTGACGCTTAGAATATTTCTTAATCACCAAATGCACGTTTTCTTTCTCCCCCCCCCCCCAACACAAATATAAGCAGCCACACCTGCCAGAGCATACGCCTACAAGGGCGTATGCGTCAAGAGTACTTGAATACAGTAATACAGATCGATTTCCCTGTTTTAGAGCTGTTCGGACTTTCGATCCTAGTACTCGTGTACTTGGCGCACTTTATATACGTCCACAGATTGGCGGATTTCAATGTGTATCTTGGTAATTAACAGCTTCTTTCTACAGAAAAAAATACGGAAACTACATAACGCACTATTAATGTTCATAACAAAAAAAAATGCCAAAGCATACAAACTCATATTCAAATTTACAAAACTGCAAACTTACACTCCACATGTGAAGTATGTTTGCTATCGCGTCGATTGCGGAGGGACGAATTCTATTGGGCATACTATTTTTGTGTTTTGCGTCTTTTTTGGGCGTTACCAATCTTGTAGAAATATCTGTCCAAGTCATTAAAAATCGTTTCACTGGTAACAAGGAAACAAAAAGATAATAACGTCTCTGAATTAACAGAACATTCAAATATTTGCCCCGTTCTTCCTTCCCTCAGGCGTTTTCCTTCCAAGGTGAGACTAAGTACCTTTTAATTTTTACACTACGCTTCATTACGTTTACCACAGTCTTATAGATAATGGCTGCAAGTGAAAGCATCGTCGATATCACAGAACTGCGTCCAATCGTCCACTATGGTTGCTAAGAGAGAGGTGTAGGGATCACGGTAACGCAAGAAACTGTGTATGAATAAATGAAATGGATTTTTCCTGATGAAGTAAAAGGCTCACACGACAACTAAAAGCAGTAAGAAATCGATTCTGGACTAAACGTTTCCTCCAGCACAAGTTGATTTTATCGTTGCAACGTGCACTAAGCTGTTCACAGTGAATTGAGCCTTTTTGAAACCCTGCTTACGATTTACTTGTGTGCACACTGTGGAATACACAGTATGTAAAATTAACATCGTCAACACAATTCATACTTCGGTCGAATGGAAAAGGCAAATTATCAGAAAAGTAAAGGTACATATAATTTTTTTTTATAATTATTACACTTATATGCAGAAAAGACAGAAGGCAAAATAAATGACAATGACTTCAGTATTCACGAATGTTTACCTAGCAATTTTAACTCAACGTTAAAACACTGAACAGCTTTCTCTGTATATCTACCAACATTACTGGGCGCACGTCACCCAGTGTGCCTGTTAAAATATACGCAAATCGAAACAGTGACACTTTGAAAAGATTTAATTAACAAATATGCTTAATTAATCGTGAACAGCCTATAGCAATATTTCATTAGTATTACAGCTGTGAGTAGAAAATATATTCGTGAAGGAAATCGCATTATAACTTATATAACTAGAATTCACTAATACTGTTACTGCTCATAATAAATTATAGAAACAAAAATTGGATTTGGCTGTGTTGAGGACACGGCCGTTCGTTTTGCGTGGATACGTCTAAGTTGACGCGCTCAGCCGCCCTGATGTTTATTTTACGTTCCCGGCACCGCTTCGCTCGATCATATGGGGTTTTATGGGTTTCAATAGATTGCTTAAGAGATGCTTTTTCCAACCGTATCCGATTTCTGTATTTCGACTTTGCTTTTTGACGAGTATAGGCCGACATTTTGTTAAGTTTTCTTAATTTTCTACATTAAACTCAAAAAAATTTCCCCATAACCACGCCACACATATGTTTTTATACACGCAATCGATTGATCTTGACGAAGGCTGTCGATTGAAACTTAAACGAGCGTCGTAGCTTATCCTAGTCAGAAGTTGTACTAAGTGGAAGTTATGAGACGCGGGGAAACGAACTCAAAATTTCCCCCAACCGCCCTCCCGAGCGGCGCGCGAAGCTTAGCAGTCCTCACTCAACATAAAATATTCTCTGATCCTTTAGCAATCGAGTGGTGTAGTTAAATTTTGAATGTAGACCACAGATTCGAAGCTGCAATGCCAAACTCTATCCCTCATTTTGTTATCATAGGATTTTCTGGATTGCCTCCCACTATGGTTGCAAATTTAAAGATTTATTCACGTCAAAATTAATAAAAAATAAATAAAATACTTACCATTGCAAAAGTGTAACTAAGTAACATATTTTAAGTATTATCAAGTGGAGATAGAAGAGAGGTAATTTAAAACTTCACGAGCGGCAGTAAAATACAAGCTCGCGAAAAGGGGGCGCTTACGCCGTTTAATAAAAGTCTCCTCGGCAATATTGCTGCAGTGGCCTCGTTCCTAAACGTTTATGTCTCGCGGCGGCACACAGCGTCCAGATTAAGTATTCAAATTGAAAAACATTCCGAGCAACTTTTCCCGTTCCGCGTGGCGCTTAACTCGCCTCTTAAGGTAGCGGCAGTGCGCTCATCGTCGCAGAGATGGCGGGCGCGTCGCTCCAGACGACTAGGGGACAAGACCATGCAGGCGAGAGAAGCGAAAGCGCCTTTAAGATCTACTTGCAAGACTCTCTCGCCATTCTTCCTCGCGCACTGGGTGTGGTTTGCGAGGAATATTGGAGGGAGGGGAAGGACGATAAGTCAAGGGGTGAAACCTAGGGCGGGGAAATGTAACAGGGGCGCCGCGAATCCGACAAGTCGTAAAAGCCGAGGGAAGGTGACGACGTCCGTAGTCATAAAGTAATGAGGGCGCGCAGCCCGGCAGTTATAAAGGCCCAGAATGCCTTGTCGTTAAACCAGCGTCGATGAGTGTGTGTGTGTGTGTGTGAGAAAGAGAGAGAGAGAGGGAGGAGTAGGCAGCACTTACACTAGAGCCCCGCTTTACTGCGTCACTCACGCTGCTCAAGAAGGGAATTTATGGCCGCACGCACTTCTGGCGGCATTGTGCGGCATGCGAGCCGTTCAGCCCGGTTCGTAAAATAAGTCGTCGGGGAACAGAGAGGTGCTCACGTCCGATTTCCTCTGACAATCTACACGCGATTTATTTCCCTCGCCCACGAATCTTGCTTGCTATGGCAAACTCGTATTCTACCGGTTACGTGTTTGTATTGGTCGACATCCCCTAGCATCTCCGACGTAATATTGAAAATCTATTTACACACGTGGACAACTGACGATGCTCACGCAGCACACAATTGGAGAAGATGCTTGTAAAGAATGCCATATATTCGAATAATTAAAAATATTATAAAACCTAAAAATTGTATTTTAAACCAAAACTCTTGGTTTAGACCTTTTATTCTTATATTCAAAATATATCCGCAAAGCAAATGAACGATGAGAAAACTAACTCGGTACTACAACAAGAAACATATATATCATTTTAAGATATTTGAAATTTCGATTGATTTTAAACGATTATCCACGTATTCATCTATAGCTGTTTACTAGAAAAGAGGCACTAGAACTGCACATACTAAAGCCATTGGAGTAAAAATGGTTGATCTCTAGTCGGTAAGTTATATGTATTTGCAATGTTGAGGCTTTTCGCCCCCTGTTAAGTTTTCTATTTAGTATGCATCTCTTTGTTTTTATTCTTTGCGTATGTTCCAAAACTCTTTCAGTGTATAACACGAACAAAATCCGTCATTCATTTAGTTAAGTACGTATGTAATATACAGGTTATTCCGAAATCCACGTAAATAGACTGCGATTCCCTATACAGTACGAGATAAAACATGATCCGAATTAAAAACTGAATTTCTTATTAACAAAGAACGTGAGAATCTAGATTTTTACAAAATAATGGGAAGATGTGTGTATTCACACAGAAAATTCCTGAATACAATAATCCACTATTTAATTGAAATGTGACGTTTGAAAAAATTCTAATGGTAGTATCATTCCCTTTCATTACCCAAATAAAAAAAGCTTCCGACACGTAGCAAATATACGTTGCTGGCAAACCACATCAACACTTCAAACATGTCGCTGTTTTTCCAAGAACCGCCCGCCCGAATGTGTTGCACCAAAAAAATCTAGCTAATTTATACATCATAAATAATGTCCATCATAAAATATTAGATCTCAGTTCAGCGTTTCAAAATTGTATACGATAATAAGGTACTAATTTTAATAATAAAGGGGGTTAGAGTAGCAATCGAAGTTTCAAGAACCCAGTTCAAGAAAACGGCATACAGGAACTTGCTGATGACTAATAGTTTATAATATCTTAAACAAAATAATATGATATAGTCATTTTAAAGAAAGCATTCTTCCCTTACCAATTACTTAAGAATATAAATCGTTATTGTACTTAGCCCGTTTTTTGTAGGGATTCTCCCTGGCCCAAGAGTTCTGACATATACAGGATGAGGCATTTAAAACAGATCGCCTTAATAAAAGCCCACTTGTAAAGATAGAAGAAAATGGTTCAGACAAACGTTGTTTGGGGTGGAAGGGGCCATAGTGTGACGTTAACAGTTTGGTGTTACGTCGAGGGGTGAAGGAGATATGGGGGTCAACTTCGGTTTTGTAAATGGGATGACATACTTTATTTCACACCTCTGAACAGCTCTTCGGAAGATGGATGCAACCATGTGTCAAACGTACTAGAAAGGTGAACATTAAACCACATCGTCCCGTATAACATACCGCAGTTGACCCCCATATTTCCGTCACCCCTTGGCGTACAGCATACCTATATACTAAGGTAACATTATGGCCCCTTTCACCCCAAACAACGTTTGTCTGAAACGTTTTCTTCTATCGTTACAAGTGACCGATATATTAGGGTGGCCTGTTTTAAATGCCTCATCCGGTATACTTCAAAATAACTACCCCCTTCAAGTCCCATTCTCACATACTCCAGCATATTTTGGAACATGTTATACTTAGGAGGAAGTGAAATGTCCTAGTCATTTGAAATGCTTTGAAGAGCAACAGAGTTAATTTAATTATTATTATATTTTAGAAACCTGTAAGTTAATATCCTGTGAGTGTTATATATTTATTATAAGTTCGTTTACACTAAAGCAAAACTTTTTTTTTGTGAGTATCCTTGGATTTTCTAGTAGCTTTCACGATGTTAAGAATTTGTATTGCCAGTATTTTCCACTGCGTTCGTTAGTGGTCTTCTAGCTATACGGATTTTGGAGTGCAGCAAGCGAGGAATTACACACGATAGGGGCGGCGGGTCGAGTATTCCAAGTGAGGAGTTGTGAACTTGGTGCTGACAGGTTGCCATGCAACTGGAGGTACTTGTCAAGATTTTAGTCCTAGGTATTGAGGCGTGTGATATTAGCAGTGGATCATAGCTGTGAACTGGGTAAATGAGGCGCAATATTTTGTTGTGCAGCAGTATTGTGTGTACGAAGTATTTCTACGATGTCCTACAATAGAGACATTTGAGGTAACTTTGTATCAACTTCTTTCACACTACTATGCTCCTTGGAAATAAAATAGTTAACAATAAAAACTACATCAAGGTAAAGACTGTAAATCCTTCGTTGTGAACAAAAAAGTGAGGTACAACGTTAACCTTAGTTGGTAGGAAGTTACCCCAAATGACTGTCTTCTTCGGCGAGCATCAGCAGGGATTTTCGTGGAAACAGTGCAGCTATCCTAAGGCGATGAAATTGAGTCCCGCAGAGAAGTAGAGGATGTTAGCCCATGCTTGTTAGATTTACTCATTGCGATATCACATGATTTTAGTTATCGCGCCAAGTACTAGAGGCATTGAAGTTAAATATCAAACAAAGATAAGTAATTAACAACTCGTTTATATTTTTGGGATGTTTCAGCATATCAAATTTATTAGTCCTACGCTAAAATTGAGATATTAGGGTTATATTGAACAAAGTTATTTTTCATTGTTGTGTTGCTGCATAATATTCGTACAGTTATTGTGTTTCATACCTTCATGATGAATCTACACGTTGCGAAAAACCACACTTCTTTCCAACCTCGCATGTAAGGGACCGGAAGTACAGGAGAGTGAGGACTCAACACAGTTTACATAAGAAGATATCCATCTTTACATTAAGGGAAAGTGAGCTTCTGGTGGGCAGGGTAAATCAGTACATTTGCGGACTTCACGCAAGGTAAGCATTGAATATAGGGTCAGATTAGTGACCTCAACTTTTTCACAAGTTACAAAACTAAATTATTTGCTAAAACTAAATACTGCAAACACTTCAGTGAACGTTAATAAACTGCAGGCAGGGATGCTATTTAGTTTACGAAGGAATCCTATACTTAGTAAATGTTCATGGTTGGTTGCTGATATTTTATTGCGTTGTCACTCAAATGGGGGAACCTTAAGGGGGTTTGAAAAATAGTTTAGAGGAAACAAAGGTATGTGCAAGAATACGGGAAAAAGGTAAAGATTTAGGTGAGGAGCAATAATCTTGTCAAAGTACTGTTGGCAGAGTTTCAGGATGTCGTCACAAAGAGATTGGTCTGTCGAAATCTAATGCCTTACGAGATTATAAACCTATACGATGTGTTCCATAAAGTGTTCACTGCCAAAATTGAAAATGTTTGGGGATATCGTAGCAGACTTGAGCAATAATATCATCATCACTTTTTCTGTTTTATACTATGCTTCACCAGCATTTCTGGTATCAAAGGAATTAGTTGCCATAACAGCTTACTGAACAAGAAAGTTAGGGTTGACCATTTCCTCTCCATAATGTTTAAAACGCTTATCTGTAGGTAGGTAAGCCAAGGCACGGTGTTCTCTGCAACTGATTTAAATAGCGCAGTCCACTAATCTGTAATTCATGAAAACAGTGAAATGTACGCGGCCTTTGTTAACCCCTTGGGGCCATTTTCAGTGGGAGCGCATCGATTTTGGCATTCATTTTGGAGATCAACGTTTGTCGCGTATATTACATAAGATCGTAGGAGAATTTCACTTCCAGTTTGTAATAGTTTTTCTGGATGATATTTCTAATCCTTAACAAAGCACGGAGGAATATCTTTATCCTGTAAGAGCAGTATTCTTGAAACTAAGAGAGACGAAATGTAGTGTAAACTCTGAAAAAGGTGGCCTGGGCTCGCTCAGAGACAACATTTTTTGTTTGGTTTTGTTATTTCATGTCAGGTGTTTATGGATCTGGAGAAAATCGTTTCTATTGTTAATTTCCACAACTGAAAAACCATAAAAGGTGTTATGCGCTTTATAGGTATGTTGGGATATTTCTCTTGTTACATCCATGGGTAGGCAAAAATGTGTGCCCTTTCAATGAATGAAAAAGGAAAGGAAAAGTGTTTCACTGAGGTGATTAACAAGCCAAATCATTCGGAGAATGCTATCTTCCATTCCCAATTTCAGCATTGCTTTATTTTTAAAAAATGTAACAAGTAGCCTAACCAGTGGATACCTTAGCGGTAGCAGTAGGAGCAGTCTTACTACAAGATTGAGGTGCAGGATTGCAACCCACAGCCTTTGCTAGTGAAACACACACACATACTCTCTCTCTCTCTCTTTCTCTCTCACACACACACTCACGCATACACAGAGACGAATAATTGCAGTGTGTGTGAAAAGGGGAAACATTGGCATCTATTTTTGGAGTAGAAAGGTTCAGTGCCTATTTTGAACATATCAAATTTGTCTTGACAGATAGTCAACCCATAACATGGTTTTTCACCGACATAACATACCCTGTTGGTGGTAGGGGATGGGGGGGAGGGCTCTTCAAAAGGGTGAGGTAGGTCGTTGAATTGTGTGTAACCTGATTTCGTTTTATAACAAGCTACATCCCCATGTGCCCACCTATTGGTTGGCACTTGGGGACTGCAAAAAAACTCTTGTAAAAATAATTATCTTAACGACGAAATATATTAATTACTGCTGTCGACACAATGGTCATATTCAGCAGAGTCTAAAATACTTATCTGCTCGAAGCGCTGGTTTTGTTGATTCTATATATTTTTTTAATCATTGGATTATACTCTCGCCGACCGACTATGATCTGGACAATATGCAAGTGACAATATCTCAATTATTTTGCAATATCCAGTTATCGATAAGCTTCTGAAAGCCACAATGTTGCAGCACGTCTCATACCATGCAAGACAAACTTCCGAAAGATAACTAATTTATATTTAGTGCGTTATTTCAACTAGTGAAATACTACACACTGAAAATTCTGGTAACAACAAGCTGTTTAAGAACTCGTGAAATGATGGAGAATCACTGAGAATTAGACTAGCAGTGGACTACCCTTTGATCATTCGCTTAAAGACTGTTCACGATAAAGTGAGCACTGTAGAAATGAACCTTAGAAAAAAGTCACTGTCCCTGCATGCATATATTTTAATGGGTGCACTGAGTGGCATTCACCCTGTAAAGTTGGTAACGATGTATGTAAAGTAGTACCGTATCGTAAGTCGAATTTAAAAATGTTAGGTAACCATTTGTGATAACTTAAATTATTTATTTCACTTCCTGTCTTTTTTATGCATCGAAGTGCAAAAATGAGAAGCTTTGTTACATATTTACTTTTCTAATTTCACAGTTTTACTTGCCCGACGCATGAATAAAGTGACGAGGCCCATGACAACGTTATTCTTACATAAGGTGGAGGAATACACTACGTATATACAAGTAGATCTTAAGCAGGGTTTTCAAAAATGCTAATTTTACCGTGAATGGCCTATACACACAATACTCGCAGTACTCAATGCTTCCACTACACACATACCAGATACAATGCACTCACTCTCACTAATACGAACACTATTATCCTTGAATTCGCAATATATAATTTAGAATACAAACAATGAACAACAAAATTTGTTCTATCTTTTAATTTCCACAGCCATACAATTAGATTAAAAGTAATAATAAAGTACACAGTTACCCAAACGATAGCGCTTGTTATAAAAGTCAATATCGCTCAAAAAATATTTACTAACGATCAAAACAAAGACGGAACAGTGTTTCCATATTCAGGTAAGTAAATCACATTAGGACTTCACTACAAAACCTAACAAAAGTCTACAGTGCACCATTTGTGCTGGAAGGTTTCTTGAAATCCAGTGTAAATTGATATAAATATTAATTTTCGTTGAATTAGTAAGATTCCGTTACTGAAATTATTATTTAAAATTTCACCGATTGCGGTGACAATTTTTATTTGTCTACAGTTAAACTTCACTCATCTACAGCAGAATTGCATCATTTAAAGTTTATTGTGGGTTGATTTGTTTATGTTGACGAGTGTAAATTAATACGATTACTATTTTTTATGAGTTACATTTACAGGAAGCCAGGAAGTAATTATAACGAATCATCATCGACAGCTATTAAAATGTTTTTCGCCCACAATGCTACATATCTTTGACATTTTCTGAGGAACGCCATACAACTGTCAAAAAGTTAAGTCGAAATACAGAAATCGCATACGGTTGGAAAGAGCAAAAGCAATCCAGAGATACCCATAAAACCTCATATGATCGAGTGAAGCGGTGCCGGCAACGCAGAATAAACATCGAGGCGACCGAGAGAGTCAACGTAGACTTATTCAACGCAAAACAAACGGCCGTGTCGCCAACACAACCACACCCAATTTCTGTAAACTGTACCGAACGAGTTGAAATAGATCCGCTCGCCTGCTGATGGCGACTACCGATAAAGCCGCGTTAATAAAGGGAAGAAAAGTGACACTCATCCTCATTTTAGTCCTTGTATGGAATGCGATGTAATGGCATCCTCGCAGGTCAGACTACGCAGTGGAAACAGGGTGCCCTTCAAACGAACTGGGGCCGCGGTGGATGAGCGGTTAGCTTGCTCGCCTCCCACCAAGGCGATTCGGGTTCAATCCCCCGGCCGGGCCACTCCTGTAGGTATCGCAAAATCGCTAGCAAATCCACGCCGGGTCTCTGACAAGGTAGTTCCAACTCTCTTGGTATGGCTTGGCGGAACGAGGCGTGAGGGATGAGTAATAAGTTGGGGGGAAGGGTGTCTCTTCACTAAGCGCTCTGAGGGTGTGTGTTGGGAGGCGGGCGCTGTCTGAATTGAAGTCATCAATAGCTTACCTTCCCCACGTAGGTAAAGGTTATGCACACATTTTTATCCCATAGCCATCATTTTAAATAAATATTGCTATGAAATTAATAAACACAGTGTGTATATTCCACCGCATTCGGAAGTTAACATCCAAGGTTAAAATTTAATATATTTATTGACTATTATTCCAAATGAGAAGGCTTTCAAAAGTGCTCACGTTACCGTGAATAGCCTTTAGGTAATCAAAATTCCCGAGAGAGATGCCTCGACGTTGTGCTAACCAATACCATTTTCAATATAAATGCACCCGACTTATCAATAAATATTAATAATTTGGCTCCACAGAGTGTACGATCTAGTTTATCTGAAATTAAGTTGCTTAAATTACTCTGCCACTCCCAATATTTCGTTGTTTGAACTGAAAAACAAAATTTACATGGGAGTTATAATTGCAAAGATTATAAATAAAACATCAAAATTAGAGGTTATTATATGAAAAAAAAATATCATTCCAACAGGAGAAAAAGCTGGCGAGAAACTATCTAATCTAAATTGTGTTAGTTATAATAATGTATTAAATAGTTGCTCTTACTAAAATGTCGCGAAATCTACAACAAAAAAAAAAGACCAATGTAATAACCACGGGGCATAAAATACGAAAAAAGAAACATTTTCTTTTCACAGGACGTTCCTAAAATATTTTATTGCGATGTCTACCATGATAGAATTTCGACTAACCAAGCTCATTCACGTTACTTAATCAATGATGAACGTGAATGTGTGCGCACCGCAAGTAACAATGCATATGTAAGAACTTCGATGTACATTGCGTACATTACACACATTAAATCCTACTCGTTTCCAAACTTTAAAGAACTATCGACTACATAAATGCCTCCGACAGATTAAGCCAATAAGTTCCGTTCAAGGGCATTAAAATGGCAGATGTCAAAATTTAAAAATATAAATACCTGGAGTTCATATAATTTTTCTGTTAATTTAAAAGATGTCTTTGACTCACCTAGTCAATCTTCTAGATACTTCTAACAGTATTTCCATTACAATTCCTGACAGAATTGCATAATTTGATATTGTACAAAAAATGTTTGCACTTTGAAGTACCATGTAGCATTATTCAATTAATTTTAAGAAATTGTTATTGGTTTCGTGTCTTACAGGAAGCGATAGATAAAATATAACCTAGGGCAGAAAGAAAATATTTCACCGATAATGAACTAGAAACACAACTCAACAGAAAGGTATTGCATCCGTATAAATCTAACCCTATTTTTCTACCCCTTTCCTTAAGTTTCCTTTAAGAAAATTTTTCAATCTTTTATTACAAAATTTGTTGAACCATCTGTCGTATAAATTTTTGGGACGTCTTCGTTAGCCACTAGAAAATATCGAGAAATTTTAAAATTGTAACATACTAGATGTAATATATATTTACTAAATACATTATCGTTGCAATTCAGTCATTTTCCCCCCTTCTGAGCAAGACCTGAGCAATGCGCCTCGAGATTTACTAACATACCAGAAATTTTCATAGTTGAAACTTAGTTCTAAAAACGTCACGGAAAAAATGTAGCCCCTACTGGCTCCAAACTGCTGTTTTACATTTGCACCGTAAATTATCGTTGACAGCTTTAGTTTCTCAAAACAAAACGTTCATGTAAGAAATGAAAGACTTTTAAGGCGACCCAGTTCTCAATTTACGTCGAACGTAAACTTCCACGGTGCAATAACTCTCGGGAATTTTTAGCGGTACCGTCCAGTCCGGAAAAGTTTCCAATAAAAGTCCTCCAGCGGCAGAGACGAAGACGTGAACTACGTACTGCCGTCGTCATATCGCGCAGGAAACGGATGACAGCCAACAGTTTCCGACGCGACAAGAAACATTTCTCCGCAACTTCAAGGGGTTTTTGTTTTACTACTCGGTCGCCGCTTGCCGCAGTTAGAGCCACAACAAAGACTGCCGTACAAGCAGTAACAACTTCAAGACAAGGATGCTGCGGGGCAATAATAATGTGCAGAAGTTTACAGTTTTATTATTTTGCAAACTTGACAGTAGTACAGCTGATAAAACAGTAAGGAATTAGTTCCATTGATAAACTTGTGCCTTGAAATCGAAGACATATTACTAACGAAAAACTTACGGTTCAAAAAAGTATACGTAAACAAAGAAGACATTACCGCAGGAGTAGCATCTATATAAAGTTCTACGAACGAAGCTATTCACAGAAAAAGGTACGTTTCAAGTGCGTTTGAAATTGAGCACACCTTCATACACGTTACAATTGAACTCTTGACATTAAATTTAACTGAGCAAGAAAAATATAGTGCATCAAGTATAAATATATATATAGGCTGTTCACGGTAAAGTGAGCACTTTTAAGGCCCTCCCATCAGGCATTAACCACTAATAAATATATCTTACTGCAGCCTCAGGCATCAAATTTTGAAGGTGGTGAAGTGTATACACAGTGTTTATTGGTCACATTGCAATGTTCATATTAAAAAGTAGCAGAAAGATGTAAATTGGATGAAAGGAAAAATTTAGAAGGTCCTTAAAAAGTGCTCACTTTACCGTGAACAGCCTATACCTCACATAACGCCAGCGAACATCGAAACTTGTTAGTGACGGCACAAGAGGAATTGGAAACATGCAACGGATAAACATTTCCAAACGTTAATACTTTAGAACTACGGTAGGAGCACACACAAATTTGGATAAAACTTATCTTGCAAAATATCTTAAGTCTCAACCCAACCACTACGAGAAGACATAAACTGTAGAAGTACAGAAAACTTTGTCAAAGATAACAAATAGCAAAATAAAGATTTTTCAAGTACGACGGTTACGTATATATACAGGAGGGTTAAGGTGATGGAGGCTTCCTGATATTCAGATACAAACTACTTACTCGATAATATTTCACTTCGTCGCACCGAGCATTTGGCTCGAGCAATAAACGACGCGGCCTCCTCTCCACGCATCTGTGAACATACCTTTAAAGGCGGGCTCCTTGAAGACAGAAGTCCGCAATATGAAAAATCATTCCTGGCGTAATAACTACCAATATTATTACACTTATTTTTAGGCAAAATGCCGTAAGGAAGGAAACCAAAGAAGAACTTGCAGCCTACTTTTCTCCTTAATATTACATCATTTGTTTTTCGTGGTATTCCTAGTTTCTTTCATGCTGGATGGGAGTTATTATCTCCATTATAGGGATAAACTAGATTAGGTAACAAACTCTTGCAGGAAATCTCCAAATCTGATAAGTACCTGAAAATCTTCCACTTCCAACATGTTCCTCATTAAAACATATAGTAAGTCGCATAGCACATATTACAAAGAAGATTTTAAAAAATAATGTAAAACAACAAGACTGTGCTATCATCAACGAAGCTAAAGATTTGGAATTCACCGCATACACACAAATAGACATAATTACACAAAGAAAAAGGTCTAAAACTTTTCGGCAATAAATATCTTTATTTTATACTTCACGCAGCTTTATAAACGCAGCGAAAAACTGTGCACGAAGTAATAGTGATTTCGATGCAATGCTTCTCAACAGAATCCAGCCTAAGGGTAGTGAAAAGGGGAGGTAGACGTTAGGAAGCGACATCGCTTTTGTCTGGGAAGTGGATAGAAAGCTCTGAACCCGCAAAATTCTGGACGAGGGTCATACATGCCAACACACCATCTCGCATGTTAAGTGCAGAAACGGGAAGCAAATATACGGCGAGGTATTTAGGGCAACCTAGGACACTGCAAAAGGCACTAACATCCTGCTACACGTATCAAGTGCACTGTCGCACGTTTACAAAGATTTAGTTCTAGCTGTTGCTAACTCACTGGAGAAAAAAAAAAAGCTTCAGTTTACGAGGCTAAACTCCTAGATCCGCCAGCACATGTGGAATACAGCAGACCAGCAATACTGGTACGAAGCATGAACAATCTTAATCTTGTTCATCCGTGAAATTTAATTTCTAGCAGCAACAGCAATATTACACCTCAAGCAGGTCTCGAAAACATTTGTATTTTTTTCTGACGTTGCTGCTGCCCCTAACATTTTTCCCCTTCGATGTAGCTTCCTGGAAAAAATATTACATATTTTTGTGGCAGCTCCCCAAACCCCGAGGCTCCCGTTCTGCCGTGGGAAGAATGCAACAAACGGCCACGTGTCACATCCCGAGTTACACCCCACCCCTCACCGCCCTAACAATCCACTGACGGAGGTGCGGCCAGCCAGCCGTGAAGAATAGAACCGGAGGACAGGATATTGAGCGTCTGTAAGGCAGGAGAGAGGCACTTTTTCTCCTTCCTGGTCAAACGATGTCGTGCCCCGAATACCGGCGTCGGGGCAAGAGAGGGGGGGGGGGGGGGAACGTACGGCTCGGTACGGAACTCGCCTAGACGCCTTCCCTCGCAACAGGGGAGAAAATTTACACATGCTTCAAGTAGCTGTTTCCTGGCTAAGCCAATACTTATGCGATAACACTTTGAGAAAAAAAAAAAGTGCTTATAGCGTATATTTTAAATATTTTAAAAATCTAACCGTGGCTGTGTGCTGACACGGCCGAGGATTTTGTGAATACGTCTGCGTTAGCGGGTAAAGGCTGTTCACGATAAAGGAAGCACTTTAGAAATGAACCTTAGAAAAAAGTCACTGCCCCTGCATGCATATATTTTAATGGGCGGCACAGTGTGACATTCGCCCAGTAAAGTTGGCAACGATGGATGGAAAGTAGTTTTATATCTTAACGTTGAATAAACAGTGTTAAGGTAACCATTTGCGTTAACATAAAATTATTTATTTTGCTTTCTGTTTTTTTAATGCACAGAAGTGTAAAAATTAGCAGATTTTTGAAGTATTTCCTTTCCTAATAATTTTACAGTTTCACATCACCGAAGCACGAATAAAATGATGAAGCCTATAGCAATGTTAATTTTACATAAGGCGGAGGAATACACACCGTGCATACAAGTAGATCTTAAGCAGGGATTTTAAATGTGCTCATTTTACCGTGAACAGCCTATAGTACGGCCCTATTTTCGTTTGGATATGGGAATTAAATGAAAATAACGAAACTGATACTTGGCCTTTATGTTAAATAGACAGATCTAGATGAGGTGTTTGGTTTAGCACAGAAATCAGCTCGCTAGCACATTGAAGTCACGAGATAAAGACTACACAGCCAACACCGTAATTCTCGCAGCACACGCCCACAATAGCCGCAGGGCGCCGCGGGCTCCCATCCGCGCCTCACGCACATCCGACACCAACTCGAGGTCATGCTCTTATCGCAGTCGTACACACGATCTAAAGTTCTACTTCCAGGATATTCTTCCGCCTCATGCAAACGAAGCATAACCAAGTCTGAGAAATTACACCAGGGGCAACGCACCGCAATCGTGCGCACTCGGTGTAATAATAATTTGCATAAGAACTATTTCTTACTAGGTATTGCCAACACACCTATTTTCTTGCCGTTTTTATTGATATTACTTGTAAATTTAATATAATAGTTTATTGATAAAATGTAATTACAATTTTTATTTAACCAACACTAGGGTACTTTAATGTTAACACAAACATAACACGTTTGTGATACGTGGCATATTTAGGAAACAACTGAACACGCATTACATGGGGTGATTCGTCGAAGGTTTGATAAAAAAAAGTGTGAAGAAACCACGAATGGTCTTTATACCTCATGTATCGGTTTGATTTTAAGGACTTACTCATGTCAAAACTAGCTGGAATTATTAGTAATGCTTGCAGCTATTTATAAAGTGTAGTTTGTTCTACGTCTAAATGTCTAACTCCTTGTCCTCTGTATACACATTTACTGAAATTCAAAGACAGGGTAGAATCGTGTCGCTTGTATACACCATTACGGCGCCAATTCTACTGGCCTGTCATGTCTCACAACCGTCTTATTCGTCACATACCATTTTACAAGTAAAATCTACTGAATACAATTTATTACTGGCTGCGCCGTCTGTCAACGGAGTACCGAGTTGATTGTAGCCCAATTAAACAAACTTTCGCATATAACAGGTAATACAATATATAGTACTAATTTCAGTTTTAATTAAAATATTTTCATTCACAATAATTAGTGTTAGTCGATTATTAAGTTATTTTAAGCAATCAGACAAGCGTGAATGAAACAAACTACATTCAAACAAATTTTTTCAGATGCAGCGAATTAGTCCGAGTTAAAATAGGACATGATGTTCTGTTTAGAGTGTAACGTGTACATTTGTGACATCTTTATTTATACACATTGAAAAACGAACAGCTTTAGCAGATAAAGGTGTTATGATGTTGAAAATATGATTTTTGTGGTGAACTAAAGCAACTATTTCTTCTGTAACATAACCGTTTTCATACTCCCAACATCTCGTCATTCTTCGGCACAACAAAGTAAATTGAAGTGATATGTTCAAGCACATCACATAACACCTTTACCTCTTATAAAACTGACATTTTCGCAAAACTGTCACACAATACCTGCATCCACAACTCCTTCAGTCGGCCTAATATATAGAATGGTCCTCAACTGCAGGTACGAACGCTAAAAGGCGATTCCCTATGCAAAATGAAATTTAAAAAAACACTATACGAACAATGTCGTACAGTAACTCGTAAAGGAGGTAGCCCCCCTTGAAAATCGATATTTCAAATGTTCTACCGGAAAATAATGAAACCTACATGAGACGAAAGAGTCATTCTGTGAATAATGTTTTCTTTGACCAAGACCTGAATCCTCCGAACAATTGTGGCGTACTATCATTCCCGTACAGCGAGACACTAGGGGGTGGTATGTTATTACCCTACCAATGTGTGTGTAACTCTTGGGTATTTTGTAAAGACGCCATAATCATACGTTACTGCACGGAAACACGTTAGCTTGATGTAACACTCTCATGCGACAACGGACAAAGTTTATAAGGGTGCGTGCACTTGGTTGCCTGCCAAGTAAGCAACCAAATGCATCCTTATAAACTTTGTCCGTTGTCTCGAACACTGCTCGCCTGAGAGTGTTACACCAAAGTAACGTATGATGACATATTTACAAAATAGCCGAGGGTTACACATGCACTGATAGGATGATAACATACCACCCCCTAGTGTCTCACTGAAGGGGATGATAGTACGCCACAACTGTTCGCAGGTTTGAGGTGTTGGTTAAAGAAAACATTATTGATATAATGGCTCTGTTCATCTCGTGTAGGTTTCATTATTTTCCTGTACAACCATTTGATATCGCGATTTTCAAGGGTAGCTACCTCCCTTGCGAGTTACTGTACGACATTGTTCGTACAATGTTTTCTATCCCTTCTTGCGTAGGGAATCGCCTCACATCGTCTGTACCTGTAGTTCAGGTCCATTCTGTATTAAAATGTTTGTATTCCTGACAGTTTTAGAGTGTTAGCTGAATAATGTTCGGATGCCAACCACCAGTTCCAGGACAATACTAAATTTACAAAATGGTGGAAGGAGATCCTCGGGCTGGTCATACAGCCACAACGTTCATGTTGTGTTAAAGAATGAAAAACTAGCAACTGCATTTTTACACACTTCATATTGTCTCTACGTTCAATGTTTCTGCTGATATTGTGTTCACGCGTTAAGGATTTAACGTAATAACTTACAATTTAATCGACGAGAAGGCTGTGAATGGTTCCCAGTCCTAGCTAACAAAACTTAGGTTCCTGTCTCGTTAAAAGGTTTCAAGATGACGTTTACTAGTCCAGAGAACACTTTATATTGTTTTATCCATGTTTTTAATTAAAAACATAATTAGATTTTGTTCACAATTTTTTTTAAACAGTTATTTAAAACTTTCTTGAACGCTATTACGGCCTAAGATATGGCTACTAATAAGCCTCCTTTAGCAGCTAACCTAAGCAGCAAGTAAAATATTAGCTCACATTACCGTAGAAAGTTAATTGTTTTACTAACGTAATGTATCATTTCAGTTTAGCAACATTTTGATGAACGCGTTTCTATTTAGAAATAATAGGCATGAAAATGGAACAATGCTGCTGTGGTATTACAATTTTATAACGATTATTGTGCAAGTATACGAATATCGAAAGGTAATGAAGGAAAAAAATTGTGTTGTAGCAATTAATACAATACAGGAATTCAATTAACTTTATTCACTTAACTATTATTTCAGAGGAGGTACGCTATTCCAGAGTATCGGCGTATGGTGAACTGTTGCAAAGTTAATTGCGTTTTGCTGCCATACCTAATCATTTGCTACTTTACACATCGGCCACTTGAACGTAACAGTGCAGTTGACGTCACAACACGTGTATAATGGGTGTCTCGCTGCTCTCTCGTGAGTGGCCGCGATACATTGTTTCTCCCGGATCCACTCTGGTTGCTGGTTCTTGCTGCGTGCACCGAGTGTGTACGGTACTGAGCAAGCACCAGCTTACCTTTCAACACTGCTTGAGAAAGGAAATTTTCGTTCCTGTGTATGTGGGCATGTGGAAAGGAGATGGAATGCAGTGATGGTGGAAACTTTAGAACCCCGAGAAAACCTGCAGGCCACCTGCAACGTACGCGACGTTTACTAAATGCGAACAATTCGGGTACCAAAATGTTTTGCGGGTTGAAGCCACACCAACTTCGTGGAAGGGCGGTATGTTAATTACATCAAGTGCCCGTGATAGCCTCTTAAAAAAAATTGAAATAAAAATCATGGCAAAAAACAATTTTAAGTTCTGTGTGGCCGAATATGTACACCTTTGTGGCAGTTCGTAATTACTAAAACCAAAATTGCACCTTTACCAAGAAAATAGTTAGCCATTTCATCAAATCTCTTTAAACTGGGCACGAACATAACTGGCACTGTGACAACAAACCACCTTTGCCACATACTTGCAAACAACAAACCATGTTAAATACAAAGCGAATTTGATATTTTATTTACCTCTAGGAACTTTCAGTGGGTAATTAGAAAACGCAAAATACTGAAATTTCACGTAACCAAAAATAATTATTCCAAAAATCAGACAAATAGCTATAACTTACGCTGCACAGTGAGTTCTGCGCTACTTTTCTTAAGATTTATGTTGGAATTAGTTATTCACGTGTATATTTTAACAGCTGATGTATAAACAATCGCGCTGGCGGAATCCGCATTCTAGTTTAATGGCGACAGAACGTCATCGCGACTGCAATGTGAGCACGTGACTCGGACACGACAAGCCATGTAGATGTCTAGTGACCAGACCAGATAAAGTGGAGAGTAATCGGCGCGCTGGTATTAACGAGCCCTTGTTAGCGTACAAGGGGCACTCGTTACCGGCACAAAGGAGCCTGTGAAACGCCAAGCGCGCGAGAGAACACAAAATAAAAACAGAACCCTTCCACCCTACATGCATTCTCCCTCTCTCTCTCGATGCGAGTGGGCAGGGGGCTGGGGTGAACTCCTCTTCGCGCAAATAGTGAACAAAACAGTGTATGACCCGGACAGCAGCGGACACCAACACACGGTACCCTCTGCGGGCGACAGACCTGTTTCCAAAAGCATTACGGAAGACCCGGGCGACGAACGCGAACAAAAACCAGAGCTTTGAAACGTTACCGGCATTCACAGTATCTTGCGACGGTCAGCTGATATGTGGCGGGGGGGGGGGGGGGTGGCTGTTCAGGAGTTCTCTGCAGCGAGGCGAGGTTGGCGCGGATTATCCCCTAACTACACAAACACGGGCAGTTGCCCCCCTTCCAGCGAGGCGCCACAAACCCCTTCTCGACGCCGCCCGCAGAATAATCTCGTGGCTTTCCGAGGGGTAGGCGGCCGGGGATGGGAAACAAGGGTGGCTTGTGGCCGCAGACTGATAAGACCGACCACGGTAACCGGGCCAGCCATATCCGTCACGGCAGGGAGGAGAAGGTGCTGACGTAGAGCGGGCAGCCTACCAACCAGGGGCACCTAGTGCCTTCTCTCCAGCTAGTTCTGCTTCGAAAAATACGTTCCCTTCAAGACAACGCCGACAAACACATTTTAACGTAAAATTTCGATACAAACAGCGTTCAACAAAATGCACACTAAGTTTCTGAGATTGGCACCATTATAAAAATGAATCGCAAGATTAACAAGATTGTGAAATGGAATTAATATTTCAGCTGTCAACAGCCAAATATCGACCTACAAGTTGTTATGGCGTGGGCAAGCCTTGGTTGTACTGCTTGCCTGACCGCACCCTCTCGCGGGTAAAGAGAGCGAAGACACGACCCGACGGCGTTGGATAATAAACAGTATACTGGGGGATCGAGCGCGGACTAACCACAGCCAACCGCCGACGAGGCAAGATGCGACGTCAGCGGTTTCGTCCGCAGTAGCCGCATTATAGATAATTGATGACACGTGGCTAGCTACCTAATCTCTAATTGGATTGCACCAATAGATTGACTTACTAACGTCATGCTCCCCGATGTAATAAACTCAATGCAATGTAATTGTAATGTAAAACATAATGTAAATCGTTGTGCTATTTATATTTTCAATCTAAGACGTTAAACTAGTATTACGTGTGGTATTCATCTGACTACGTTTCCCCACATATCTTATATTGCCCCAATATAGTAACAAAGTGTTACTTCATATTGACGTCTCAAACGTATTCGAACGCTAGTAAAATTATTTCAAGGAAAAATAGTATTGACATATTTCTAGTAACTTAAATGACCGTAATAAACTGCCACATTCACTTAGTAATACTGGTTACAAAGAAAGTAAAGAAACTAATGAAATACCGTTAACGAACGATACATTTTAAAGTAATATTGTGCTCTGTAACGTTTGCGAATGAAAATCAAGCGTTCGGGAAAAATTCTTTACTAATTTAAAGAGGTAAACATATCTTATACAGGTAGGACACGCGCTGAATTCATACACACATCCGTTCAACATAATTGGCAATTTTTACACGAATGAAAAGAAAAATAAGGATCAATACCCAAACTGGCCAGGAGTTCGCCGACACAATAGTCTAGCAATGCGATTGAGGTTCCACACTTATGCCGCTTCATGAAGTCCAAGTAATTTTATCTATTTCTATGTTCGTGTTACATATGAAGAGCATAAATACAAATTCGTAACTGTGACTTAAATTAAGAAACAACCCGTAGTTGAGGCTTCATCTCAAGAACGCTACGTTCTCTACCTTTAACCATATTAAACATCTGTATGTGCTGCACTGGGACATAATTACACAATAACACGATAAAGAGTCGCTGCTTTAAGACACTTAGTTACACGCTGTAAACAGAAAATGCATGAAGTCAATTTAGTGCCGTATGTTAAAAGGCGACAGAGCATTTGCTGCCCACAATTACAGAATAACTCTATTCTTACTATGAATAAGCAAGAATTTTGCATATTTTTCAGCGCCTGACTTATTCAACAGTCACTTCAGTCAATCTCACTGACGACTTAGTGAAAAAATATCCGTTTGCCTTCACTTATTGAATACATGACATTTTCCACTGACGTGTTAACCACCTGTGCTACTGATTCCTCAGTGATACAGTTCTCGACGACTGCTCTGTTAGTAATCACACGTAACACGTTTGAAAGTAAATATTTTCATAAACAAATAAAAACTTTAACAACAAATAAAATATACTTTATAATATGTGGGTTTCGTCTTTAATAATACAATTTTATGAGGTAACATGAAATTGCAGTCTAATTTAGTTTTCACGAAATCATCCTAGCGCTTGAACGTGATGAAGTGAGTGCATACATACATACATACTATTTCTATTGCCAAACCTAACGCCACCAACTGAGCTAAAAGCGAAAAGAAATTGTATAGAATTAAATGCTACATATGAGATAAAATACTTTTATTTTGCTCATTAAAGTCAACGTCAGCTTGATAGCTCAATTGATACAGTAACAGTCCT
Organism: Dryococelus australis; assembly: GCA_029891345.1. Taxonomy (NCBI): domain Eukaryota; kingdom Metazoa; phylum Arthropoda; class Insecta; order Phasmatodea; family Phasmatidae; genus Dryococelus; species Dryococelus australis. Next base: position 73,144,177 of record CM056996.1, read on the forward strand.
AAATTGAAATATTATGGGTTACAAATCATGGGCAAATCTCCTCTTACCTCTTTTAAATAACGTTACATTGCACAAAATTAACAAGGTCGGAAATATACATACTTATTTCTCGCAATGATTGAGTTGAATCCAATAAAAAACACCATTAGTTCACCGCATGAAGTTGGCGGTGATAGTGGAGTCATTTTCGCATATTCGAGGAGTTTCCACTCATTCGAATTTAGTGTGTCCAAGTGGAAATGTAAGGCCAGTTTCATGCTAGTGGAAATGTAAGGCCAGTTTCATGCTAGTGGAAATGTAAGGCCAGTGTCATGCTAGTGGAAATTAAAGGCCAGTGTCATGCTAGTGGAAATGTAAGGTCGGTGTCATACTATGCGTTTGTGCCGCTGCGGCTAAACGGGATGCGGTTTAACGGGATGCGCACAACACAGTGTTGTAAATGCGAGGTCTCGCACTAGTGTGGCGTTCACTATATCGCGACACCTCGTATTTACATCTCTGTGTTGTGCCCATCCCGTCAAACCGGAGAGTTTTATCCGCAGCAGCAAAAACGTATAGTATGACACCGGCGTATTGCAGCTACACTGAGACCGGAAGAGACGGAGAGATGAAAGTTTTCAGAAAACACCAGTAAAAGCGACTTCTCGGAAGAAACCAAAATAATGGAGCCATTTTCATATAAAGACTATTCACTGGAAAAAAAAAAAAAAAAACTTCTGAAAGCCCTCCGATTTTGAATAATAGTCAATAAATATATTTTATTTCAGCCTCAGTCGTTAACTTCCGATTGCGGTGGAATATACTTACTGTGTTTATTACTTACATGGCATTATTTATTTAAAATGCTTGTTAATGTATAAAATGTGTCTGAAAGAAAAAAGTAACTAGGTCCTCAAAAGTGCTCACTTTACCGTGAACAGCCTATAAGGTTGATTCATTATCTTGAACATGCAATTCGGTACGTTTCCGTTCGGATATCGTCGAAGGTAAATTGTTTGTCATTCGTAACAACAAATCGAAATGCCAGTAATTCAAAAATAGTAAGAAATATTACAAAAGGAAAAGTTTACAAACAAACGTAGATTTGATGTAGTAAAATCTCCAAAATATCCCGGATGTCATATTTGAAAATTATAAAAATAGCATTTTACAATAAACTAATTATTACAATTAATGTAAACTAATTTCCACAATTCCTTACTTCCAAGACTATTACTGATTACAATCCGTTAACTCACGATAACTTAATCGATTATTCCCATGTATTATGAATTTTGAACCAATAAGGTTGATTATTTGGTAAAATAACCACTTGACAGGTTTCGTTAGATACATGATAGAAACTCGTTTAATTTTCGTTTATAAAAAAAAAAAGGTTACGCTACCGTTCTGCAAGAAAAATTTGTCAATTCTACCAACGCCACAGATGACACACTTCAGTCAGGAAATGCAATACCTATACAACGGCGAAAAATGTAACCAAGGTGAAGAATTACATTACTGTAATTGATGGCACAAGGAAGCACGAGACTTTGAAAACCAATTGTGAAGATGGATGAATTTTTTTTGGTACATTGAAACTGAACATATAGCATGCTTTCCAATTTTATTACTGAATTTCATTGTTTGATACAATGGATATTGCACTGCGACTTGCTAAAGCCACCAAGCAGAGAGGGTAGTTCAGCATGGGTGTCCACTCAGGGAAACTAAGCGTACATGTTCTATTTATTCCTAACGTTACTTTATTCTGCTAATTAAAATCAAGAATGCTGTTTAGAGCTTAATGAGATAAAAAGGTTTAGAAATAGGGCGGTTCACACGAAATCTAATGTACAACAAAGAGCCAACATCCAATCACAAAGAAAGCAAGAGGCTAATGTGTTTTAGATAAATATGTTGACCCAGAAAAACTGCCGCACTTTCCACTGTCTCTAATTATGCTATAGTTGATGATCAGTTAATTTGACACTTCTAAAGGCCACGTATAGTTGGATGTTGAGAATAATGTAAGAATTATTAATGTCAAGGACCTAACTGGTTCTACCAGTACATCGATTAGCCGACACTGAAGAATTTTTACAGATACAAATAGTTTACTATTACGCCAAATATTACTCTTATCCGTTTCAAAAAAATCAATAAATTCAATGGCAACCCATTTCAACATTTAACTTATACTGATACGTTTAAACATGTACGTAACTGCTATTCTAATCCGCGGTCAACTTTCCAGTTAAGAGTTAACTTTAAACTAAGAAAAGTTGAACACAGCGTTTATTTTAGAACGTCGATTGAATGCGGAGCAGCTGAAACACGTCGAGTGAACTGCATGTTTGCGCCCTCACTCCGACGAAGATCAAGGGCGAGAGGAACAACGTACCTAGTTCGTGCTCGTTCAGTTTAATAATATTTCGCACGAGAACTATTTCTAACTAAGTATTACCAACACACGTATTTTCTTTCTGTTTACGCAGACATTAATTATTAAAATAATATTAAAATTTATAGATAGAGCATAAGTAAAAGCTCTATGTTACAAAAAAAAAAACTAAGTTACTGTTATGCTATAAGTATAAAATGCTTGTAATACAAGACAAAGATAGTAAACAAGCAAACACGCCATGCGTATGGTGGTTTTTCAAAGGTTTGATTCAAAAAGTGTAATGATACGCAAGCACTGAAAGCCCACGCCGAGAGAAGCACGCCATTGTTATTCTTACCCCGGAATAAAAAGGGGAATCCACTGCAGAGCCCATTCTCTACTATACACACCCGTTACGTCCAGCATATCAGTGCTCGCTGATACGTAGAACCAACACAAAGATTACTACCGCTTCACCGGCAACGTGTACGCCTAAGTTAACATTGAGAAAGCTTTAGGCATTCAGAGTCTCTGTAGCCAGGGTTGGATACTCCTGCGGTGAATTCCCGCGGCTGTTTTCTTTTTGCACAGTGCCCTATTCCTGAATACGTTCGCGTTATTTCGATCTTCGTGAAAGGAGCCGTTCGAACATTGCCGACAGACAACAGCGCGGTACAGGGCTGTAAATGGACTTTTGAATGTACGTGGAAGTGTGTGTGTGTCTAATAAATATTATATATATATATATATACACATATATATATATATATATATATATATATATATATATATATATATATATAAGGAAAAATGAGAAAAAAGAAACTGTGGGAAAGTAATTGCCTACACGTGACGTAACACGACGGCAAAGGAACGCCGTTGCACGCGAGCCTGCCCAGGGTACGGCGTTGGCCATGGAAGTGACGAGGGGTTAGACGGAGGGGCGTGAAAGAGGTTGAATTAGGAGGGTGGGGGTCGATGATCCCGCAGTGCGCCCCCTCTGGCGGCCTCATGAATATTCAGCGGCCGGACTGTTTCTTGCGCTACGACCTGACACAAATCTGTGCCCTCCGCTGCCACCCCCCCCCCCCCCCAAGGGACAACCCCGACGCGCGACGCAGCATCACCCCAGGGGTCGTGGTGGAAACATCTGTCCCGCCACCCGCTCACGAGTGTGACGAGAGTGACATTCTTGTAAGGTAAACTTCCGCGAATGTCATATTGTAAAACTTTTTTTTCTGTTAACTTCCTACGCCCTACTGAAGTATTTTAACCCATACATACTACGGAAATGTTATCATACATCGCGCTTAAAATGACGACATAAATAAATTAACGTTTCTAGACCCCTTGCAAATAGGATCTGTTACCCTAATAATCTGTTTGGGCGTCATTACTACTAAACCCCCTCGCCCCCCTCTACAACAAAAAAAAACAGCGACCGCAAATGCAACTGACTAAAGGCATTTATAGCTAGTTAACATTTGTAAGAACTAAAAAAAGTTATTAAAAATTACAGGATTGACCGCCTAACGTGGGCACCCCCAAAATTTCCAAAACCGTTGCAGATCACGAAATGCGGTTTTCGCTAAATGAAATTACGTACGGGGGCAAGTGATTTGTCGCAAAGTGACTTCACAACACGTGTATGGACAGAAATAATTAAACCATATATGATATTTTCCACTGGAAACGTACATTTATTTCAACTGCATTTGAAAGTACGTGCAAAGAGGAATTCAGTGATATAGCACATGCAATGGAAAGCAACACAGAAACGCCAAGAAATAATGTGCAAATATGATCAAGTTAAGTGTTCCGGTTAGCATGGGGCCGTGTACCTGTACTCACAGCTGTAAACAAGCAACACGCACCGTGACCCATCCTAGCCGGACTGCTTCCTTATAGCAGCGTATAGCGCTTACCTTAATTGGACAAGGGGAACGTAATGCGATATTGGACAACGGAGAGCACCGCAGTAGAGAGAAGACAGGCAATGTGAGTGCAAGTCTGATATCAATACATTACATTTTATTCAGATACCAACGTAATTCAGGAGATCTGTTTCTAGTCAGTAACTGTACTGAGTAACGAGTGCGTACAGATGCACAACAAAAATAGAACAAACCAACATAAGGAGAAATGTAATCCCATCCACATGCACAAAAGACCACAGTTATGGTTGAAACGCTTCACATTAGATCTTTTCACAGTATGTGCTCGATGTGTTTACCATCGACAGCTATTCACATCTGTAAATGCACAAGTAGCGAGCGACGAGCGGCCTAAATTCTTCTGGTGTAATGCCTCTGCAAGCTGCCACAGTGTGTTCCTGCACGTCTTCTAGCGTCGTAAGAACCTTATTGTACGCCCTCTCTATCAGTGTTCCCCATACGAAAAAATCGAAAGGCGTGAGGTCGGGGGAGCGAGCCGGCCATCTTACAACACCACCGCGCCCTAAACACCGGTTTGGAAATCTGTCATTTAACATTTGCCTCACCACCAAAGAAAAATTCGCAGGACGACCATCATGCTGAAATCACACATCACGACGTACGTCAAGCGGTATGTCTTCCAGGAGTGCCGTTAAGGTCTCTCTGAAGAAATGGGCTTACGTATAGTCGATCACTGTCCCTTGAATGAAGTATGGCCTATAACGTAGTCTCAAAAACGATTCCACGCCCCATGTACACTTTCGACTGTCGTTCGTGCTAACATGCCGGATACCGACCCACTTAACTTAATCATATTTGCACATTATTTCTTGGCGTTTCTGTGTTACTTCCCATTGCATCAATACAACTAAATAAAATAGAAGTGTGTGTCTGTGATTTTTGAATTTTCCACTTTTAGTTATTTTTTCATATAGTATAATTGATTACCAAGCCATATATGTTAACTTTTGTGTGTGTGTGTCTGTCTGACCGGATTTAACTCAAAAACCACTGAAAGTACCATCAAATTTACACAGTATATGTATAATAATCCCAGAACCAACTCAGTCTTTGTTTCTTCGAGATATCAAAAACGGTTCTGAAAATATGATGATCAGGGATGTACATAGGTACTGGATTAAGCTTTTCTTAGCATTACTGCATAAAAACAGCAGTGTTAAAAAAAAGTCCCGTCATTTCTCCTTTCTTTTTTGTCCATGTGCTGTCATTCTTTCCTCCCCAAGAGCGATTCCAAATCCTAAATGTCATGCGTACGAAGTAGCACAGGAAAGCTAGTATGCTATATAACTGAATTCCTCTTTGCATGTACTTTCAGATGCAGTTGAAATAAATTTATGTTTCCAGGGGAAAAATATTATGTGGTTTAATTATTTCTGTCCATACACGTGTTACGAATAGTCACTTTGCTGCAAATTACTTGTTCCCGTACGTAATTTCATCTAGCGAAAACCACATTTCGTGATCTGCAACCGTTCCGGAAATATTTGAGGTGTCCACGTTAGGCGGACCAAACTGTATATTTTCGCTACCAAAATTATTATTTTTTGAAACCTTAAGCGATGTTTTATTTTTATTAATATTATTTTTTTACGTTCATTGACTGGATACTTTTGTTAAGACTGACAGCGAGTGTGTCATGGTTCGTTCATGTTTGGCGGGTATACTTATAACACGGGAGGTTGCAACGACTGCATATGGCATCCACAAGTTTGTGTAATACCATGGCGTACTACAGCTATTTCCCCTATAAACTATCACAAATTATTTTCTGCACAAAATGTAACACAACCACTCACGTTCAGAAGGTGATACGAATAGATGTGTATAAAACTAATATGCAAGTTGTAACACAACACTTTCAGTATCTGATTCTATTTGTAATAATTAATGTCTGTTTCACGTATTGGACACAGTCATGCATAATATTTTTAATTTTACCTGTTTCACATATGTTTGATTTTCGTAATTTTTATTATTATTTTTGCATTTTTAATATGATTAGAATATTTAAACTTAGATGTACGAATGGCAATAATTGATGTTTAATTGAAATAGATAGCTAAATTTTCTTTTGTTTATATTTTTAACTAATAAAGTAGTATTCTGCATTATTTTTGGTCTCATATTTATTGTTAATGTTTCAGGGAATTTCTTGTATATTTTTTCATTAACTTCTGAGAGACCCGTAACTCTATGGAATAGGGATTTAAGCCGTTTGGAGTGTATCATTTTAGATCGCTAGTCAGGAAGCCTTGCGATTGGCTAACAGGTTCAAACCCTGTACTCCAATTGGCTGGAGAGCTCAGATAGAGTTAGGACGCGCGGGCCGTTTGAAAGTTCGCTCTCTCTGTCACCAATCTCCAACTACACTAGACGTAAGGCTAGGACGCTCGTCCTACAGTTGGACGTAGCGAAGGAATTTTAGTTAGCGTTAGGGTGTTCTAGTTTCTAACAGCTTGGAATGGTTTTTGATTTGGGTTTTGCGTCGAGTTTGATAGAATAAGCACTCCGCAGATTTTTATTTTAAGCAGCTGTTTAGGAGTATAGGTAACTTGCGAGCCTGTAACGTCCGTGAGCCGTTGAGCCACGTAAAGCGCTACTGCACCCAGATCTACATTTTTATCCTACCTCCATTCCTTCTACGAGTTACACCATCCTGCCTTCATCTACAACCTGGTTTTTAACTACAGAGCTGATTTCATCAAGTTTTAAATTTTATTTCATCTTGGACTTTACGTTACGCCATGGGCGTAGAATATTCTACAAACGCCATGTTGGCAAGGCGCCTAAATTAGCTCCAGCCATTTTTAACCATAATTTAATCTGAGAGAGAAAGTCAAGTGTTTTATCGTATTGAGACAGTTACATTTTTTCTGAACTATTTTCAAGACATTTTTATTTTTGAGAGAGCTACGTTAATTTCAAGTGCATAAGTCAGACTGTTAATTAAGTCTCACTTAAATATTCTGAATTATGACCGTTGCCCATGACTACTTTCTAACGGCAGCTTAGTTGAACACTATTTTCATTTTCTTGCTCATTGCCATTCAGGGATTTAAGATTTTTCTTTAATTATATTTCCAGCTTATTTAACACAGATATTTTGAATTTGCACATTTTTGAATATTTTGAATAAATTAGTTTAAGCTGGATTTGACAAGCCTGACACTACTTCTGAATATGCACGTCTCATCGTATCCCTCCTCTACACATTTTCAGTTGCAAATAATTAAACAAGTGCTTTAGTATGTGTGTAGTTATGTACATAAATTTTCTCAGCTGTATGTTTGGCAAATAATCGTTTGCCAGTAACGAAAGTGTTGTTGTCAAAGGTGAGTTTCTACGCATTTTACATACTGGGTCCTAAACTGAGAACAGCCGAGCATAAACAGATTTTTTGGAACAGTATTTATTTCATTTTATCCGCTTACTGAATCACAAGTATTGCCGACACACATAATATTCTATTTTGTCATGTGGTGCATAAATTAAAGTTCTGGATTTTACACTGAGTTAGCCTAGGTTATGTTTTGCACATTTTCGGAATAAAAAGTGGTCACTTCAACATATGGACTATTATGATACTGTGTTTGCTCCAGAGGGCACTACATGTTACATAATTTTAAGAGTCCCGCGCACCACATTACACTGTTACAAAGTGCGGACTTGGATTCATGACGTCCAGATGCGGCTCGTAAGACCCAACACGCAAGCGTATTACCAAAACTGTACTGTTTGTGCCTCCCCGGCTTTAGAATATTGGTTGCTTTAGACTGCAAATTACGACGTCGGGTAAAGCGAACTGTCTGTGTAACTCCATACCGTAGAATACTATAGTTTTTAGTACTTTTCCGCAGCACAGTAACATTACTTATCAATCACGATTAGGTATGCATTGCCGTAGCCTTGCGTAGTTTTTAATTGTTCAAAAGGCCAAATCCGCGAAAAAAAAAATGTTAAAGCCAAACAAGGGAGTAACATCGGAATGACAGGTTCGCCATAAAAGCCAAAATCGTACCAATTCTGACGGATGACAAGTTCAATAATCAGAATAATGTTCGGAAAGGAGGTGAGGGAGTGAGAAATGCACAAATACACACGAGCATATGCGTGAACTCGCACCACTGGGTATAATCAGTTTTAAAATCCAACTTTTCTCCAATTATATGCCCCTAGGAAAAAAAACTGCCAACAGCAAACCGAAGGCGTGGTAGAACATTACAGTCAATCACACTTGGAGCAATTTGCCTGGAGTCCCGCATCTAACAGGGATGTAATATTTCAAGCGTGTAATGGCGGTTATTCAGAAATATCAGTCACAATTTCTAGGGCAGGACAGAAAATGTCATTTGAAGGAATACAGCTGGAACAAAAAAAAATATCACAAACAGAGGAGTTCTCCAGGTTCTGCTTCACTGTGGAGTCCGTGCCACGGAAAAATTGGCTGGCGGAAAACCTATGAGGAAGATAATGAAATGAAAATAGGAATATAATGTGCGCAATTTAAAAGGTAGTGCTTTTTCTAACAAAGAAGCGAGGGGAGCGGTACGTAAAAACCGAAGAAAATTCCATGAAGAGAATGAGAACCACGAAAAAAAAAAAAAAAAAAAAAAAGGCACAAAACAATCTTGCAAAGCTTCCGCTTCACAAGATTACTTCCCCTTACACAATTTGCTGAATGCGCTTCCAAAATCACATTTCCCGCTGCTTCAAAATGACTTCAAACACAGCTTAACTGCTTGCAAACCACAACTAAGCAGATCTAGTAAATTGAGTTCATAATATTGCACTTAGGATAATTTAAATTTTAAACTCACATATTTACCAAATATCTAGCTCAAGACTAGCCATAATGGGCAGTGCTCCTCCCCCCCCCCACCCCCCCCGGCCAAGAGTATGTTTTCTAGATATAGCACGAACCAAACATGGTAAAAGAATTCCCCAAGGAAACCCAAGAGTTTGGCTAAGTTTTTAAAAACTGTAAAATGTTATGTTACTATAAACGATTATGTAAATGTGTGTACCAACATACGAGACTGAACAACGAACCTATAATGAGGCCTTTATCATTCAGCGGAACGATTATTTTTATGTACTTGCATTTAACATTGATTATTTTTGCTTTGGAAATGTTCGCCAACAAACTATAAATAGTTTCCTGCCCAAGCTACAGCGCAGACATGATTAGTTACCAAAACGTAATCGAAAAAAAGGCCAAATTTCTTATTCGCATTTACGTATATTTATTCAGATCGATCGTAAATAAACAGGTCGTAACACATAATGTAGGTAGGAATGTGCATTTGCTATTATAGTCCATTCCCGATTACTTCAAACTTTACTGAAGCTGTGCTAAAGATCATGATATTCGTCTGCCTCATGCAACGAAAGCTTAACGAAATCTAGAAAATTACATATATGACACACCGCGCCGCATCCGTGCGTACTGAGTTTGATAATATCTTGCACGAAAACTGTCTCTTATTAGACATTACTAACATACATATTTTCTCACTGTTTTTATCCATATGAATTGTAAATGAAATATTACTATAAGTTCAACTTAACCAAAAATAAGAGGTGTTCTATGGGCCAGTTTTTGTCACCTATGTTCTATCGCTCGTCAGTTTCCACAACAAAGTGCGGTATTCCAAAGCACACTACATTTCTCGGAAATAGTAAAATACTTGTTGAAAACGCTTTGGTAGCTGAAACTGCAGTTGCTTCACGGGCGAGTATGGCGCGATAAACGGGAGTACGATTGTGCGACATATCCCACCAAAAAAATTCTTGGCGAAGGGGGCTGTCTACTCCAAAACTAATTTCTTGATTTTATTCCTAAAAGCTAGGCATGAAGTGACTATGGTTTGCAATGAAAAATAATTTAAGGTAAAACATTTTAGTGAACCGAAAAATATGTAAAGCTGTTTGGTATCGTTAAAACATACACAAACTCTGCGGTCGCTAAGTAAGAAATTAATACAACTTCGAATGTTTATTGAACGTGTAGTGTCTTAACTTTTACCAGTTCATCATTATGATGTAACTTTATGATTAGGTGGTAAATAAACCGGCAAAGGCACCGCATGGAAGTTTTTGTTGTTATATGCTGCTCACGGTAAAGTGAACACTTTTGAGGCCCTAGATATTTTATATTTCAACCATATTTTTAAGCAAATATTGACATGTAAGTAATCAACACAGTGCGTATATTCCACCGCAGTCAGAATTTAACATGCAAGACTAAAATAAAATATATTTTTAAAAATACTATTTAAAATGAGAGGGCTTTCAAAAGTGTTCACTTTACCGTGAATATCCTATATTCAGTAATATACTAGAAGAAAATATTTGACAAAGCCACCAACATATCAAGAGAGACTAATATGCATCGTATAATATTCGTAAGAAAAAAATACATACAAAACAAACTTTCAGGCTGTGCGAAAGATTACACACCAGAGTTATGTGAAACATACTATACATTGGAGTATTTTTCTGTTCCTGATTGTGCGCTCAGTAGTTAGAAGAAATATTCAGTCAAGAAGAACACAAGTGGACACTATGTGAATCTAGCGATAATTAGAGCTGGTGGAACTTGGCACACTGGAAATTAAACGAGTAATTTGAGAAAATATCTTCAAGTCGACAATCAGTATCTGCACCTGTAACTTCAAAAGTTAAAAGAGCAAAACGCTAACCTTGTATTGTCTTTGGTGAATTGTTACCACATTCTAGTATGAAAGACTACGTCGCGTCGTCTTGCTTCAATAATAGAAATTAGCACTTTTAATGGGAATTTTGTATTGTTACACTCACGTACAATAAAGAACGTTATCATTACGCCGTTTTTCCTTTCCTATTTTGTAGTTTCGGCGAGATAACTTAGCGGTTCCAAAAATTACAACAAAATGTTTCGAATTTTATCACAATGGTATGCTGTCTTTTAAATCACAAAGCTATAAATAAATATGCCCAATATATATATAATCTTCACGGTAAAATGAGCACTTTTGAAAGCCCTGTTTAAGATCTACTTGTATGCACGTTGTGAATTCTTCCGCCTTATGTAAAATTAACATTGCCATCGGCCTTATCATTTTATTCATGCGACGGTCACGTGAAACTGAAATTATTAGAAAAGTAAACATTTTATAAATTTGCTCGTTTATACGCACTGGTGCATAAAAAAAAGCAGAAAGCGAAATAAATAAAATTTAATTTATCACGAACGGTTACCTAACACTTTATATTTGACGTTGAGATATATAATTACTTTCCATCTATCGTTACCACCTTTACAGGGTGCATGTTACTCAGTGCGCCCGTTGATGTATATGCAGGCATGGGTAGTGACTTTTTTCTACGGTTGATTTCAAAAGTGCTCACCTTATCGTGAACAGCCTTTAACAAAGATACTATTCTGAATTCTGCTTGCGTTACGAAGTGTCTCTTACGGGGGGGGGGGGGGGAGGACAAATAAGACTTTGTAGTGTGCACCAATGACTTACGACATATAATCGCAAGACCACGACGCAAAAAAATCGGATACCTGTGTGTCAAATACATTATTATTGTTATTATTATTTTTAGAAAATGTGTACGAGGCATTGCCTATATAATGCACACACTTTCAAATGAAACCAAGCTAGGTGAAGCAGTGTTATAGGCTGTTTACGGTAAAGTGAGCACTTCTGAAAGCCCCCTCATTTGGAATAATATCTAATAAATATATTTTATTTTATCCTTAGATTTTAACTTCCGAGTACGGTACAATATACACAGTGTGTTTATTACGTGCATGGCAATATCTATTTAAAAATGTGGTTAAGGGGGAAAAAAAATGGCTAAAACGAAAAAGTAACTAGGGGGTCAAAAGTGCTCACTTTACCGTGAATAGCCTATAAAACTTTGCACTCGCAACTTGAAGTACCTGGGCTCAAATTCCAGTCCCGCCATTTCCCACGATTCCTCGAAATCACTCCAGGCGAATACTGGAATGGTTCTTCCTTGCTACTAGTCACGGCCGACTCCATCCTCCATTCCTTCTTCTCTGAGCAACTTTCTTCGTCTCTAACGACCTCGCTGTCGTCGAGGTGTTCAGCTGTAACTAAAGGCTGTTCACGCTTAAGTGAGCATTTCAGAAATGAACCTTAGAAAAAAGTCACTGTCCCTGCATGCATATATTCAAATGGGCGCACTGAGTGACATTCGCCCAGTAAACTTGATAACGATGAATGGAAAGTAGTTCCATATCTTAAAACCGAATAAAAAGTGTTAGATAACTATGTGTGTTAACTTAAAATTATGTCCTTATGTTTATGTTTTTTTAATGCGTGTAAGTGTAAAAATGAGCAGATTTGTAAAGTATCTACTTTCTAAATAATTTCACAGTTTCATTTGACCGATGCATGAATAAAGTGATGAGGCCGATGGAAATATTAATTTTTCATAAGGCGGGAGAATTCACAACGTGCATACAAGTATATATTAAGCAGCGTTTTCAAAAGTGCTCATTTTACAGTGGACAGCCTATACCTACCTTTCATAGAATGGCGTGTGACATTTTTACGTCTAACTGAAAAAATTTTACGACAAGTGCATTAAACGTAACAAAAGCGTAATTTACACATTTCATTGTAAACAGGTAAAATCACTAAGCATATACATTATAAGGGAAAATCCATTGCCATTCTGCTTTGGAAAGTGTTTGTAATTTTCCTTCATTTCTTTTTCCGACGTTTGAAAAACAAATCGCTCACAGCACAACGCAAAAATATCCAAGAAGCAAGTGAAGAAAAGCAAGTTTACCATGCTGAGTCATTTAGACGAGAGAGCATTATTCCAAGCGTATTTTTATGTATGTCACCCCCTCACCACTTTATTGGACGAAAAGTTACGCCAAAGGTCCGCAAATGAGCCGGACGTTTCAAAAGCGTCTGGCTAAACAGAATGAGCCAGTTCCGATCCTCATAAGGAAAACGAGAGTGTTAGATGGTGACCAAAAACATGTCTAGCTGCGACCTCCCCTCAAGCACGCTGCTGCTCAGGGGTAACGCCATACCTCAACACTCGAACTTATCAAATTTGGGCAGTTAACGAACAACTTTTTATACGAAGCGCTTGCTTGAAAGGACGGGTATCAAACTTGGAAAGAAAAAAAAAGAGATATTTTTTTTGCAGTTTATCAACATCATAAAAAAGTGGAATTCATATTAAGAAATTACAACAAAAAGTCGCGCCTAACTCAGAACTAATTTTTTCCCCACTCTACTAGCATAAAGCACACGTGCCAAAGCTTTCGTTTCTAACTTTTACCAGAAAGTAAAGTTGACGGACCAAACAAAGAACGCCCAAGAACGAAAGAAAGTATTTTCCTTACTCGTCGTCATTTAGGGCACTTTATACAAAGATTTCTGAGCAAAACATACTGTGATGATTACTGTGGTATATTCCTAAATAGTCCCCTAACATAAGAAAATCTCTTTGCATCAGATTATCTACAAAATCAATCTAATCAGTCATACTTAGGCTCATTCTTTACCAAACGTGATAGTCATCGTTTGAATGCAAATTAAATTCAATAAGAACCAACGTATGCTCTGGGCGGTTCGTAGAGAGACTGCTGGCGGCAGTGAATTTTGAGGTATTCTCCCTCGCGGTAGTGTGTAAGAGAGAAGGAATGATTTCTCCAGTAACACGTCTTCAGACACAGGTGTTAAGAAGTAATAATTCAGATTTTACTGTCATTGTCAACCACTTTCTAATATTAGCTAAGGGCGAGTTAGTATACGAGAACAAGAAAATCAAAGAACTGAGTGAAGCTAAATATTTGTTAAGAGAAGTATAATTACATATCAGACTGTGCTACAATCAGTATTACTTAATGATCGAGGAGCATGCAATTTATATTATTGCTAGAGTTTTAAAATAAAAAACCGGCCGATATAGAATGGTCCTATTTATTAAGAATCCCACGTGGATGTAAAAATAAAGACTGAATTACATTTCATAAATAACCTCCATAACAGTTTTGGCAGGAATAATAACTAAATTTGAATTGAAAGGGTTTATCTCGGGTAAGTACTGCCCATAACTCACTCCGATTAATTACATATTGTACGCTTTTCCTAGTACATTCTAAAATTTTTGGAAAACAGGCAATCCGAAACATAAAACAAGTTCTCTTCAAAGCTATATAAATTATATGCTCTCATCAGATAAATAAGGGTGTTATTTCAATTATCCGTAACCCTAAGATACTAGTTGTATATAATACCAACGAGGTAACTGTTCGTTCACGTACTGAAAAAAAATTACGATTTCAAATTTTATAAATTTCTAATCACGCAAAAAGTTTGATAAGTGTGGTTCAAACATCTCTATTCTCCTCGAGACGGCACCATAAAATTCTTAAAGGGCCTAACTATGCAAAATAGTATTTTATCACAAAATGAACATTAGCTCTTAAACCACATAAATATTTGTACACTTAATTTGTTATTATTTTTAGCACTTTTGAACATCACCATCTCCCGATATGACGCACGAGAAAAATCACTTTAAATATTTTTGTTCTCAATTAGATACATTTTTTCCCCATGCCTATACATCTTGTCTGCTTTCGGTGCCGGAAGAGTAGTTCCCCATTACGAAAAAATCACTTTCGGAGGGTCACAATGTTCAAAAGCTGCGCAATCGTTTTGAAAATAATGAAAAATTGATTAGCACAAAATGGTGGACTGTAGTTTAGGTGTTCAAAAAGGCAATTGGAGAAGGGAAGGGATGAGAAGAGGCTACATCACACGTGTTCACAGACGTGCACGCGCACACACAGAAACTAAAACAGTAGAATTTCGGGGTGAAAATTACAATTAGTTCAGTTGTTTAGGTTTTAATAATGTATGCAGTTCGTACCGACACAACTGCGTTACAATAACATTTCCAGCCATCTGATAGCAAGCATTGTAAACGACGTAGGGGCAAAGCTAAGACTATTTTCTCTGCCGAAAAGTGGTCAACATTGGTTGGACAGCAGCGGAGGCGATAAACTGAAACCGTGTTTCACTCTAATGTACCTCATATAAAAAGCAAATATTGCTGCGGGGTTGAACCTATACAAGATGTACCCACTGGTCATCGGCCTCGACTGAGACGGTGCTACGACGTCAACAGGCAGCGGACGGCCTCGGGGGACGATGGACCGTCCGGACATAGCAATTGCGAGCACAGCCCGAACAGAACCGGCGTTGTTGGTATCGACCATGAGCGCGTGTAAGAGGTACGGGAGTTACCATCCCGACATCTGCTAGACGACCATTACGCCGGCTTTTACCGACCATAAAATAGATTGCAGATGTGCGGGGACGGAGCTACTTGGCATTACGCCGACGGGGGACGCATGCGCAGAGGTGCATGGACACGAATGGGCCAGGCATGGATATCGCTTTTATTGTCGAAAGCCACACGACTCTCCCTCCTTCCGCACACAAAGCAGCAACGAAGTGTGTTTCGTTTAACAGCCGGAATACTCTGGTAGTCCTACACAGCAACCCTACGGCAACATATACGAAATTATACAAGGCAGATCTCGTTACCGCTCGTGATGCAGCATCTAGGGACAATTTCAAAGCAAGCTAATACACGGCAATACACGACATAGCACGCATCCACACGGAATGCTTCAGCACGGCTAACGGACTTCCTTGGCCAGCTACATCCGCTCAACTTTTCTCCTACCGAGCACGTATTGGGACAATTTACTGTACGTGGCAAATTTTACTTCGCATACGACTTGACATGCAAAATCCTGCCGTATACAAATCGGAAACTTAATGTTTCAGTGGCACTCGCAATCGACCCAGAATTGTCCATATGCTTACTTTCAGACTCGCTGAAGGGGAAACAATTTATTTCACTGATATGAAACAAATAATTTTTATTCTTGTTATTCCATGAGTGTATGCCCCAACGTAAAAAATGTTCATATCAGTCGACTGATTGCTTATATAATTTCAAAGTATTTGTCAAATAGTGCACGGTAACATTAAGCCCCTTTTTCCGTGATACGACATAAAAAAAAGATGAAAAGTCTGTCAAGATATCAATTAGTCAGGACACCGGAAACGCGCAAAAGTGAAATTTCCCTACGTTACTTAAGGTTGGAAACAGTTGAAATAATTGTTTTGTCTGCACATTGTATAACCGAATGTCAAACTTGAAAATCTGTATTTTCCTGAATGTAGGCCTATTTGTAAGTATTCGCATGTCAACAATAACATAAATATACGCGTGGCGTCCAAAGTGTATACGACAACAATAATATAGTTTTCGTAGCCAATTCAAATAAACTCACAATTGTTATATATATATATATATATATATATATATATATATATATATATATATATATATATATATATATATATATAGTATTTACGGCAAAATAAGCCTAGTTTAAAAGTTACAAATTTGAAGGCGAATATAAATTTATTTAAAGGACGTATGACAAATCCAACTAACGTCGCCAAGGTACATGCACGTAAACTGTACGGAGAACTGAACAGAGTCACCGAAATCGCTCAAGGTCAGTGTGATCAAATTGGCTACTTCAAAGTGCCGAACGAGCGTGTATTATTTCTTATATTCTAGTCCGTAGGGAATTTTGACGGTGCAAGCCATTTCAAATAGCAGTAAACTGCCCATAACGAACTGTTTATGTATGTAAACGCTGCGTCATACGGAAGACCCTGACGTATTTCTGGACTCCGTAATATTCAGCGACGAAAGCACGTTCCATGGCACTGGATATGGTTAAAACCCACAACTGCAAGATTTTCGGCGTTGCGAAAATACACATACCTCCCTAGTATTGTTGGGGAGTAATGCGTTCTGTGCCCTCAGATGGAAGTGACAATTTTCGGTGTTGTCTGTAACGGGACATGATCCAGCAGTCAGTACTTCCTCAACTTTAAGATGACTTCTATCACCTCGTTCACTGGATCTAACAACAGTATGTAATTTTTACTTTCTGTTTTTTAAACTGAACTTAATGTCCTTCCTTGCCAGCAAACGTGGTCGACCTCTGAACTACAATTACTTACACAGTTGCTAAGTACACCGGAGATGCATCATCCAGAGTGAGGCAAGACACTGACTTCAGAAAAGAAGTTTGCCGCATAATAAATGTAGGTCTGCAATAAACCATAAAATCCAACGGACATAAAACTTTTACGTGCTAGTCTACATTAGTATATTCTGAAATTGTTTTTTATGGCAGTTCATCACAATCTCGCTCTCATGTTGTCAAGATGCTTTTGAAACACGGCATGGAACCTATATGTCAAATATCTTAAAGGTTTATATTTCATAAGTATTTACTGATAAATCGAAACAGCCAGGTTAACCTCGCCCTGCTTGTCACTGCGAGGAGCGAGGAGCGAGGAGCGGAATCAACGCCACGACGCAAGGCAAAGCTACACGAGGCCTACTCCCTCGCGAGGAAAGCAGATCAAGTGACAACAAACAACGAGTAAGCGGCCCATACGAAACAAAAGGGAAGCGCAAGCCGAAAAAACAAAGGTGTATCAAGAGGAAGTGCAGTGGCAGGAGAAAAAGGCGCGGACCAGGAGAGGAAGACAAAGGAAGGAGACACTGCGAGAGAGAGCACAAAAGGGTTGGATTTCGCGGGCCGCGTTCACGTATGCCGCGATAGTCGCCGCGTTGTGGCAGGAAATGGGGGGGGGGGAAGGATGGGAGGGGGGAGGGGTTAAGAAAAGAGGAAGAGTAACAGGCATCTCCGAGTGAGTGAAGATATTTGGGCGGCTCTTAACAGCGAGGTCTTAGCCGATGAGGGTGACTGAGGTTAGCATGGAGCAGCGCTGGAATGAAAGGGAAGGGAGAAAAGGGATATCCCCGAATAAACCCATCGACTAACGGCATCGTCCGGCACGATTCCCACATGCGAAAATCCTGTGACCTGGCCGGGGATTGAACCAGGTTCGCCTCGGCGGGAGGTGGGCGGACTAACCACTCGGCCATCGCGGCCCCAGGCATCTCAGAGTTAACGTATTTTTTCGGCTGTTCACAGCAAAGTAAACACTTTTAAAACCAACCTCTGAAAAAAGCAACTGCCCCTACCTGCGTATATCTTTACGGGTAAACTGACTAGCATGAGCACAGTAAAGTTGGCAACAATGGAGATTATCAGTCCCATGTTTTGACAATCACTAAACAGTGTTAGGTGAACATCTGTGAAAAACTGAAATAGATACTTTTACGTTCTGTTTTTTTTATGCATTTAAGTGTAACAAACATTTTTTTTAATATTAAGTTTTTTTAAAATAAATTTACAGTTTCACTTGACCAACGCATGAATAAGTGACCAGGGCCACGACAACGTTAATTTTACAAAACGTGGAAGAATTCACAACGTGCATACAAGTAGATCTTAAGCAGGGTGTTCAAAAGTGCTCAGTTTAGGGTGAACAACCTATACACGAAATCGCACACATTTCAGCAGAAAGTAGGTACGTTACGCAAGAGGTTAGGGGTCATCCCTAGAGACGCCGGAAGCTTTTCTCCGCGGTCACGCGACGAAAAAAAAAAAAAAGTTCAATCCAACGCAAGACGAGAGAAGTGCGTCTCCGTCGACGTGACCTTCACGTGCACAAACACGGACGACACCTCTGGTCGCAGGCAATCGAGGAGGCCGGGGCCTGTCGACACCGCCCGGCCGGCCGGCTGTCCTAAGCAAACACGCGAACCCATGTGTACACAGGGTCCCAGGGGAGCGCGGGCCGAGGAGAAGGAGTCTCCTGGGGCTCTCCTCGTGCGACTGGACAAACAACCCGCGAGAGGGTGCGACCGCCACACGTATCTCAACCCCGTTCTCTGCGGTCTCCACCGCCGGCGCCAGTGACGCCGCCTGAAAGCGCGAGCTCATGCTCCTGAAAATGTTTCGCCCGACATTAACCCCCTCCAACCCCCTCCCCCCCTTTCCAATGCTGCGTTAACACTACACTGTGTGTGAAATGATAACCAGTGGCGTGTGGACTAGTGTTGCAAGGTAAGCTGGTGTTTGCTCACTTCTGTACATTCTCGGTTCAGTTCAGTTCAGTTTTTATTGTTCAAAGAGAAGTGTTGTATGTATAGAACTCGTCATATTTATTATATGTATAAAATAGAGAGATATGCAATAAAAATATATATACAACAATAAGATAACAGTGACATGTACTTATAAAAAGCAACATAATACACACGAGCAATAACGTGACTAATAAATCAACATGGATAAAGGTACTTTCAACAAAGTACACACAAATTACAGTCAAGTAAACATACATCCTGAACAAGAAAACATTACATATAAAACATGTAAACGCATATAAAAACACAATCAGGCCTACCTAAAATAAGTCAGGCTAACACGTATTCTGATACACTGAAGAAAGTATCATTTAATAAAAAATTAAATAAATGTTTTTCAAAAAGTTTAAGATTATTAAAAAATTTTATACTATTTGGAAGTTTGTTGTACTGCCTAACGTTCTGGAACATTTATGATATATGACCTCTTAAGTAAGAGCGAGAGAGAATGTAGTCACGCGGATGATCATGCACGTGAAATCTGGAACATGTGACGCCGAGTGCAGAATGTAGATACGTGTATAGGGCTGATGTCGTTCTAGAAGGGAGATTCTAGTCCAGTCTCTGATATCGGGCTGAAGTGGTGTAACTGTTGATGTATGATTAAAAGAAAGAAACTCTACCTCTCGTCTTGTATAACAAGGCGTAACCTCAGACACCACACTCCAACATTTGAGGTGAAAAACTGCCAACTACTCGGGGCCAACCTAGTCACCTAGCTGTGGCGGGTTCTGAACAAGTACCAGCAGCGCGACAGTATCGTTAAACAAATCCGAAATGGTTTGGAATAAGTACATTTCTGACACGATTTTACAGAATTTTGTATGATTTCCAGTTATTGGCTTGCCAGTTCTCCAGGTTTGTTTTCTGTTGAACACGTATGGGTGCGGTGGGGCGAAGTTTGCACCGCCGTCAACCCCCTTCCAAAACACTGGCTGATCTACGTGTGCACGTTGCAGGAAGCACCGTGGTAAGTGCCTCAGGACATTACCCGCCACCTGTTCAATAGAATGCCTCGTCACATCGCTGCCTGTATAGCCGTTAGAGTGTGAGAGGAGGCTATAACCCATATTAAACGTGTGTTTGGCGGATGCTAAACAATGCGCCCTCTATCCGTGAAATATTAAACACTACTCATTTGTACTATCATCTAAAGGCTGTGAGCACTTTTGATATCAACCTTGAAAAAAAGCCACTGCCACTACCTCCGTATATTTTAACGGGCGCACTGAGTGTCGTGTGCTCAGTAAAGTTGGTAACGATGGATAGAATGTAGTTTCTTATCTTAACGTCGAATAAAAGGTGTTAAGTAACCATGTATAATGACAAATTATTTCCTTCTATTTCTGTTTTTTTTTTTTTTAATCCCTAGAAGTGTGAAACTAAGCAGATTTGTAAAATATTTACTTTTCTGAAAACTACACAGTTTTACTTTACTGATGCATGAATAAAGTGACTAAGCCCATGACAATGTTAAAATTACATACGGCGGAAGAATACACATCATGCATACAAGTAGATCTTAAGCAGGGCTTTCAAAAGTGCTCATTTTAAAGTGGACGGCCTATATCGGCCTGTGATGGTTTAGTAACGTTTCGAATAAGTAAAGAGGGTGTGGCGATTATCATGTCAAACAGTGTACTACTATACACCCTTTAACTAAGAACAAATAACGTTAACAGAAGTAAAATATTTAATTAATTGTGATAACTTTTTTGTAAATCGGTAGCCGACCAACAGTGCCACACAGTTCAAGAAACGCATTGTTCACGACTAGTTTTGCTTCTGTGCACGATTTCATGCAATTATATAACAACATTTTTGGTTTACAGAATGCATAGGCCCCCAAGGTACAAAGCACCCGGCAAAACTCATTTATCATGGAACTAGGGCAATAAAAACGATCGTGAAAACGTCGAGGTAGGAGATTCATTAATTAAGAGTCTGCAGCGCTTAAAACCTTGAAGGCATTAATAGAATAATCATTACGAATGTAGAAAGTAATTAAGGCTGACAGAGACGGACGTAAACGAATTGAAAAAGGCATCACATTTCGGGTAGTATAATGAATGCTCTGCCATTCGCTATGCTCGGTAAAGATAGTCATGGTAGATTTTTATTGCGAAAATCAAATTATTGGCGAGACGCTATGTTATTTCACTGCAATTTCAGCAAAACAAAAAAGCGTTATGCTGGCGGCAATAAAAAAACCAAGTATCTCTAAAAAGTAAATGGGATTATATTGAATGAATAACAAAAATATCCACAACTCATTAAGTTAAAATGATTAAAAAAAGCTAACACAATGCAAAAAAAACTAATTAACCCTTTCATTCCCACATTAATTTATAATTTCTAGTGTTGCAAATTATACATTTATGATAAGTGCAGTATTTAAACTTGTTTCGTTATCCCACCCAATAAGCTGTACTCTCTTAGAAATTGTTGGCAAATATACAACACTAGTGTATACGTATAATGGAAAAGAGCGGGCGGTAAAGTTTTTCCCCCATACATCCATGGTGGCGTTCCTATATTTGCTCAGGAAACAGTCAAATGCATAGTGGAAGTTGCCAATGATGCGGTGCTAAAGACTCGTATATTTGTAGCCTGCTATATGGTAGTGTTACCATATAATGTATACGTTTAAAAACTATTACAGTTTGGGAAGTTAACTAGATACATTTTTACAGTGTAGTCGTTGTGCTTGGTGATCAGCGATATGAATCACTCGTAACGTAGTGCAGTATCATGGTTTAAGGATCAGTCACCCACATGGAAGATCATTGGACACTGTAACTCGCAGACTACAGTGCCGGTCATATATAAGCTTCCTGTGAAACACGTGTAGACGATTATCTACAGTGGGCATACAAGGATTAATGATTGTGGGTAATAATACATTAAGGAGGAAATCCTCAAAATTCCACTCGGCCGCTAGATATGGTATTCCACATCAGGTACCGTGGTTAAAATTAGGGTTGCGTCGCCAGTTGTAGGCAGAGATTACAAACACTTGCACACACTGGCGGCGGTGGTGGTGGTGGTGTGTTCTTGTCCCACGTGGGACTATATATATATATATATATATATATATATATATATATATATATAGAGAGAGAGCCAGTGACGCTGGAACAGTTTCAGAAATTAGGGAGAGAGGGGGGGGGGGGTGTTTATGTTGAGCCGTAAGTCAAAGAAACTAAAGACCATATGTGGTTTAAAAGTGGCAGGGAAAAGCATGGGTACTATGAGGGGGAGTATCATTTTGTAAACACTTTTAACTCCCATGACCAAAATGTCGTTTAGTTTTTCTCATCTAAGTATTGCCATGAATAACATAAATGTCGCTTTTTTCCGCAGAAAAAGTGTCACAACAGATCTTCGAAATTAAAATTTTGTGACAATATTTAGCAGAATTCGAGTTAAATATGAATATTTTCAAAGGCATCAAAATAAAATGTACACTTTTTTTATTAACTCAATTAAACAAACATGCAAGTACATACTAACTGTAATAAACGTACAAAATAGTAGTACATAGTATTATTAGGTCTAACTGATTAAAAATTATCCTATTTATTTGCTAGTATGAAAAATATACTAAATACTAGGACTCTGAGTACCTTAACTGCTTTATTAATTTGTGAATACTACCGACTACTAGGAGATTTTTTTAGAAAATTTAATAAAAGTTGCATGAATTATAACCTCATATCTAGCAACAGTTAATAATTTACTTTTTAATTTAGCTGGTTAGAAATATTTTTATTCATAGTCTTTTTTGAGAATATTTACTAGTGTAAGTGAAGATGTACAAAATAATAGTATAAATGTCTTAGATGCGATTGAGTCATTGTATGAAGGAAGTTGGCTAGGTTTAAGTAAGTGAGCGAGTGAAGAGATTTGGGTTGCTCTTAACATCGTGGTCTTGAGAGCCGATGAGAGTAATTGAGGTAAGTGTGGATGGAGAGGGGCCGGAATGAGAGGACGGGGGAAACGGGCGGTCCCCGAGAAAACCCGCCGACCAAAACCCTGAGGGGGGGGGGGCGAGCTGTCTAACTACTCAGCCACCGTGGCCCCGCCTACGTCTGAGATTCTTTCTTGAAGTATATGTAAATAATTGGCATTTTACCAACATGATAAGCTGCTGCGAAATTATATGGCAATATCGAATGCATTAATCTAGTCCGACGTTCTCAATAATAGCAAGACCACAACAAATTATAATAAATTAATGTATCATAAAACAAAGTTTGTCGAAGTATTTTCATGAAACATACTTGCATTTAAAAACACAAGCATTCTTAAATTTTCGTGCAAACAAGTATTTTAAACAAATCCACAGATATTTATATTTTGGCCTAACACAAATATTACCTTGAAAAATTTGCACTTAATTTTATACATACTTGCATAACATCTTACATACATGCACACAGATAAATTAACGTCAGGGAGAAAATTTACTAACCAAACACGAGATATTTTCTTTGCAAACTATTTACCTGTCATTGCACAATTTTGTTGCTCTGTTGGTGTTCATCAAAACAATTTCAAATCCTAACTGCATTATACTTTCCGAAAACATGTTTTCTATAATTACTATTAACGAATTCTTTCAGTAACGAATCTTCGCAAATATTGTCATGACAGTGGTGGTAGGTATGAAGAAAACACAAGTGATTGAGTCTTTCCTGCGACACTGTGCTTCTCAGATACGTCTTTATACGTCTAAGTATAGAGAAATTATGTTCCGCAGTACCTGAAGTGGCAGGTATAACTAGCAAAGTTTGAAATAATCCCTCTAAAAGCAGAAATAAACTTCTGGTTCTTCGGTGAAGACTCTCTTAAACTTCAAATGTTTTGCTGATACAGGTTATTTCATTCAACTGCCGGAACTCAAGTTCCAAAATCAGTTTGTGAATAGGCAGTCTGGAATGCAAGGATTCTAAACCTCTACTTTTCTGCCTCCCCCCCCCCCCCCCCCCCGTCCTCCTCCGGGAATATCTTTGTTCCCACTTCCCACCCCCTTGTTCAGTTACTAGCACACAAAATAAATGCAGTTACGAAAAACTTTAAGAAGGATTAGCGCAGTAGAAGAGGTGTGAAGAGACGAAGAAAGTATAGTACATGAGAAAGTAGGATTTTCTCACGTTAGGAAAAAGCCAGTTAACGGTTTAGAAAAATTTTCTGCTGCAGCATGCTACAAATTTTTGTTGGAATGAAGATTGATACTGATACACTATTTGTTATAATTTATTGAAGTAATAAAGTAGCGTGAGTAATATAATTGGGGCAGAGGGGGTACAAATGCTATGCTGTACCCCACCCACGATATGAGGGCGAGGGTATTATGTACGCATGTACCTCCCCGTTCCCGCACCGCTATATGTGGCATTCATAAATGTAGGGAAAGATAAGGCAGTCACTTTTACAAATAGCTACCATAAAATTACACTCCAATTACTGTCCTAATTCTTGTGGAAGCTGCGCATAAAGAATAGTCTTTTCCTTGAAGAAACTTCCAGGGGTTGTGAATATTAAGATGAACACGAGACTGAACCGGTAACATGACTCGACTGCGCTGTTACCGACCCTATGGCTTGCATGCTAAAACAACGTAATATTATAAACCCACAACACACATCCGTAGCTTACCCAAGAGTCGAGCATGGAAACTCGCGATTCGAACGCATCGCCATGGATGTCACCACCGATCAGGTGATATTCTGAAAACAAATCTACGATATTAATCAGAACGGCAACACAGAGTTAATTTCATGTGGTTCGGCAGCTACTACAACTACAACGTCTAGTTTCCTATAAAATTTACGTGTACAACCCTACGGCATAATGCAACTGACATGATGAGACTATGCATATATCTGCATGGCGAAGCAGAACTGTTGGAAATTACTGACCTGGGCGTTTATCAGAACTTATTACGTGGCCCTACCGACCTGCCTTTCCAATGTCGTTTTCCAGAAATCAGAGATTTTCAGGCTTGGCATCTCTTGTAAAGCAACAATCTTCACTGCAGTTACGATTTCGGAGGTTATTCTTCAATACTACAACGAATAAAGAATTGCCTGCTTAGAGAAGAACGAAAATACTCAACGTTAGTCACTGGCCAGTTGTTTTTCCAAGCCATCTAACAAAAGGTGTGGGATATTGCGAGATACGGCAGTTTGGGTTGTAGGTTTTATGTAGTTATCTTGTGTTCAAAAGCACGAACGTATTGAACTTGCCTGGGACAAGCTGAAAATAGCAGTTTATAATCGTCCATAAACTCCAGAAATACTTCCAGATTTCATAAGAGCTGCCCAGATGGAACGGGGCCTTCGTCCGGAATATGGTATCAACATATCGATTACAAATATGACACGGCGTGTTAGGGACCTGTGCAATGCACATGCAGGCCATACACGGTGCTAAGCTGCAGTGGGAAGAAATACACCCTCCCTAGGCAGACACACCATTAAGTTAAATTTGTTGTTCTTTCGTGTTTGTTTGCGATACTGGAAAATATTTTTTTGTTAAAATCACTGCGAATGTCACGTTTTGTATAGTTACCATTAGTAACTTCCAATTGGTATACTTTATTTTCTGTATATTCCATACATTTTTGTGTTCTGTATGTATAATCCAAACTTTTTGTATAGTGTTAAGTTGAAATGCGAGCGAGACACAAGGAGGACAAAAGAAGCCCTGCACGCCAGCTTTATGCCCAATACCTTTCAAATATCGAACAGCAGCTAAAACAATCGAACGCAACAGTAACAACATTTTTTTCTGTCTGTTAACTATACAAAAGAAACACGTGTTCACTTTGGTGCCGACGGGACAAAATCAATTTAGTTCTTACTATAAGTTATCAAATGCATCACACTTCATTATGAAAAAAAAACGAAAATGGATCCTGAGCCAGCATTTGACCTTAACGAACTAATGATTCGCGGTCACTTATTCAGAACTAGAAATTAAACAGCAATGGTAACACAAAATTGTTTTTTTTAGGCATTTTACAGTGTGTTAGGAATACGTTTTGTTAATATACCGCTAAATTGGCATGAGAAATTTAAAAGAAAAAAAAAGGTCAATTTTCATTCAATCGCTGTATAGCCATACGTGTCCAGTTGAACTAAGTGCTCAAACAAGAGGCTGGGAAGAACTGCAATGCGTGTTATGCGAGCTGTTATAATTATGTCAACCTCAGGGAAGGTTTACGTTAGCTAAATATAGCTAAATTACATAAAACACTGAACAGGGATTTAATTCAGTTAAACAGAGTAATAGTTACAATATAAGCTATTAGCGAGGGAGTTCCATGTCATGTTGTGTCGCCCAAATACAATAACCTGTATGTAATGTTGCTGTACGCCGATTGTTACAACGGCAAACGACGAGCATCACACCAAGTTGAAGCTACATCTTGAGGGTGGTTGTTATCGGCGTGCGTCCATAGATAGGCCCTGTTCAATAAGTGGCCAAGCTTCATGTAGTTTCGTGGTGCCTGCCGCTGGGAGAAAATATTATCTGGCGCTTCGGTGCTATGTTTTACAAACTACTTGTTCCAATGTGCTTTCGATTCTTCCCCTGGCCTGGATACCCATGCGTCGCTGTAGTTTTCTTGGCTTGTCCGCGTTGACATGATACATAAGAGTGCAAGGTGTTTGAAAGCCCCATCGTGCACCCGTTAGACAAGGTTTCGCCTAAGCGAAGAGACAGTAAAGAGGACACAGTAAGTTTGGAAAACATAAAAACCAAACATTCGACCAAAAGCACGACCTGTAAACAGTCAAAGAAATGTGCCTGAGCCAACATAATATGTGGGTCCAGCTAAGTAGGTAGTTTCACCAGTAAGCATAACATCCCCTCGACAAGACTCCACTCACAGGGCACGGCGGGAACCAATCAAAATCTATTACGACAACAACACACGTGATGGGGTGAGAAGTGTGGACGGAGCTACAAGGACCGGAGAAGACTCAGTCGGCGACTTGAAGGCAGACGGCAGCAAGATCAAACAGAGGCGGCAGCAGTTTGTCCAAGTGCGAGACCTGGTGAATCCCTTGTACCATGTTTCAACTTCTATATCTTTGACTTAGCTTTGATACCCTTATCCATTCTCTCCAACTGGCCAGGCCCTATATTATTCATGTTTACTTGTAATGGTCATTAATGTTAAAATTAATGGCCCTGGCCGAACATTAATTAATTAATTAGTCTTCTCTCTTACTTCTAATACGTTTTATTCCCTTCCTTCATCCTTCCAGTCTTTATCTTAAATGAAACTGTAACAAAGGCAACACACATTAGGGACCACGCTGACTGTGAAAGCCTGACAAGTTACGCTTATGTGGCGAGGAACCCGAACTCTCGCCATGGCTGTATTTACGAGCTACGTGTTGGTGCACCGTAGTCAAAGAGTCTTTCTGTGTACAACTTTGCAACGTAAAACCAAAACTTCGACTTCACCTCGCAAACACCTTTCTGTCGATTCGAATCAAGTACTGCAGCAACAGGCAGTCTTGGCAGAACCGACATTTGCAGAAGACTATGTATCACCCATATTTTAGTTTGTATGGCGAGCAGGCTTTTTCCCACCTCTCGGGCTCTCGAGGAGGTAACTTTGGCCCATTGTAGAGGTTAGCGGACTTTACACGTTTGGAGAGAAGTCCTACTGCCTTCAGACCTGGGAACATAACTCATAATACCGTTTGTGTTTGCAAAGGAGACTGCTCAATACAGGATGCTGCGACCTGTTTTCTGAGCTACTGGAGGTTATCGCCAAGGCTGCAACTGGCCAGAATCCAGAAAACTTCCACCGCAGCTGACCATGCCAAACTGTTCGGCTTGCTTGAACGAAGTATTGAGTGGGGAGGGAATTCCAATTAGATTTAGTGCTTTCATGAGAGACGGCACTCTGGCAGTATGCCATGCTAACTGAACACCCACACATAGCGTAATCACATTAACAGAGCGAGTGTTTCTAATTCCAATTTTGAAATCGTAACTACCAGTTGGTGTTTTGGGGCGTTTTTAGTTGTTTTTTCCTTCGTGCGGCTTTAGTACTGTTGCCCTACATATTTTTAACTTATACTTAAAGTTGATATGTTTTTCCTTTTGCTCGGCACAATACTATTTTAAATACCATTTATGATCGGAGTATATTTTAGAAGTCGCTTAGGCAGAAAATATTCACTGAAAATAATTACTTTCTTTTAGTAGTTCAGTTTTAAAAAACATTGGCTTGCATTAGATACATAAAACTACCCACACTAGCTATTACAAAAATTATCAAAGATTGCTAATCTACTTTAAGTAACAAATACGTAACAATAGCGTTGACCTGTACTCTCCGAGAAGAGAATATGGTATGCCGATAAATAACAAGATGGTGCTTTTTAAATATTTTAAAAAACTGATGAGATACCGCGAAGTGATAGTACTGCTGATAAATCAAACCTTTACACAAGACATCAGGGTAGAAAAACGACACCGACGAGACACACATAACACAGTTTGGATTCAACAAAAGCTGTATTTACCTATAGGAACCTACCCACTATTCGAATCAAAGTAAAAAAAAAATACTGAAAGCATTTATCTTCGATTGATGAGAACAATTTTACTCATCAAGAAACGTGACATTAAGCAACAATATTAAGTCTTACTCTTTGAAACAAAATGGCATAAATTTTAATCCACTTAGATGTGAAGCTATATTGGGAATTATTAGCCAGGATTGAAAATTATAAAACACGCATTACTTGTTTTTGCGTCAACATAATCCTGATTATACTCCCACGCCTCCCTCACACGGCATTTCATCGCCCAAATGAATTTTGCTGCTACTATACGTACGCTTATGCGCTAACAGTCCTTTATTTTTATAAGTACTCTCTATACTCTTACTGATTAAAATTCAGCATCTTCCACGATGACAACATTACCTCGCTTTCTTTCCTTAACACAAAATCTGATCTCGAGGTAAAACCTGCAGTATCATATTGCAATGATTGTATAGAGTCAAGACTGCATGATAAAGCATGTTATAATTGAACTCATTAATGTGCATACGAAACACATTTTAAATAATTAAAACGCCATATCCACACCAAAGCATCCGCAACAAATTTCCACAGTTTCACTTATGGCCGGAAGGGGGGGGGGGGGTTACCGTATTATCACCCTCCCCGGGTCATAGAGAAATGGCCGCAGACCCGAAGGTATTTCTCTGGCGTCATGACTTACGATCAACTTTCGTCAAACGCACCCTTCGCCTCCCCTCCACCAACCAAATCTCTCGCATTCGGCAGTTAAGGGAGGAGAAACTGGGTTAATGATCGCCATATCGACCAAACAATCGTCGCGCTTCGGCCGTCTTCGCGTGCGTATCTTTACGAGCAGAGCCGTGGCAGGCTCCCCCATACGCACATCAAATCTGAAAACCAGCTCCTTTCTCACCCCCCCCCCCCCCTTTTTTTTTCCATCGCACAAAACTGCGACATTTTATTGGAGGCAATAACAGAGAATTGAAACCACCCTCGACACCACTTGCCAATTTCCCTGCGACACTTTATCTTTATTGCGTTGTGCGAGTGATAGCCGCCGGGATGCCTCGAGCATTCCGCGACTTTATTGAGATGCACGCCCGCGGCGGTTAAACTATAACATAAAAGCCGTCCCAACGCGCGGGCTCAGTACAACTGACGTGGTGATGCAAAACACAAAGAACCGCTGGCCTCAGCAAACTCAATTGGTGGGGTGCTCGACCAACACCCATCACTCAAATAGAAACATGGTGCAAACCCATCGTCACGTACGAGACTTAAAGTCAGTGTGTATCGGGTGAACGTCATGTTCTCAATGTATCCAACTAAATTCTGTTCACGTTAAAATTAGCCCTTTGGAAAGTCCTGCTCAAGATCTTTTTGTATGCAAGTTGTGTTTCCTTCCGCCTTGCGTAAAATTAACATTGTCATGGGCTTCATCACTTTATTGAAGCATCGGTAAAATGAACCTGTGGAATTATCCGAAAAGTAAATATTTTATAAATCTGCTCATTTTTACGCTTAGGTGCATTAAAAAACAGAAAGCGAAATAAATAATTTGCGTTGTCCTAAATGGCTACCTAGCACTTTTTATTCGACGTTAAAATATGGAGCTACTTTCCATCATTCGTTACCAACTTTACAGGGCTCATGTCACTCAGTGCGCCCTATTAAATTACATACAGGCAGGGGAAGTGACTTTTTTCTAGGTTGTTTATAAAAGTGCTCAATTTACCGTGAACAGCCTATATAACCAACAAACAATGTGCGGTATGAAGCGCTCTCTAATGTCGGTACACTTCCTTTAGAGTTGAGCTCAACCACAAGTTTAAAGCAAATATCACCAAGTATTTAAGGTGGAATACTGAGTGTCTGAATCATATGTGAATAATGAATAAAGAACTGCAGTCACTACATAATCCGTCGCTCTCGCACAATTATTCCACAGAAACAATTACGAAGAAGTACAATTTGGTTTTAACGACCGGTTATTAATCAACGTATGAAAACTGACGAAAAGGAACTCGGGAAGAGCTATGCTCCTAAAAACCACAGGTTTATGCAAACGTTAATTAATGAATAATAGAATCATTACAACCGAAGTGACTATGTACTAACACCGGAAACTCATTTGATAGACCCCCACAAGGAAACCGATCAGAGGACAACAATTGGATTACGCATGAGGTAGGCATGCATCAATGTGTATTTCACTTGCTGACTCACATGTTCGAAAACAGAATATGCTACAATGAATTGTTTACGTTGAGGTATAGTATGTAATCTTCGAACAGATTCTGAATATGACGCTGTCGCTGTATTGCGCAGGTCTGCAATGTAAAAAAGTCTGCTGCATTAAAGTTTCAGCACCAACGACCACTAACCCTTCCTGAAAAGGCGATTCTCGATTGTAAGCATCCGTAGCAATACACTTCTAGAACAGCCGAACAACCTAACTTCAATAAATTACAGCATATTAACAAGGCGATATTTTGAAGGTTTCCAGGGGTTCAGACAAGCAACTGACGTCAGCTAGCTATTAGCGACTGAATTACTTTCTGCAAGTAATTTAATCGTCAATTAACCCTGTGAGATAGTTGTACGTAAGGGTAAATATTAACATTATTCCTTAAAAAATGATTATTTTGTCTCTTTCTTGTCTAATATAGGCACGATTCCAAGGTGATTAATAAAACCTATTTGAGGACTGACACACTTGATTTAATTAGGCAAAAAAAATTATATAAATCATACCAAAAAATTGTGCGCACCATGTATGAAGCGTTCTACTGAAAATGAATTTTATTAGTGGAGCGGTACAGCCAAAAGGAAAATAATGATTACGTCATTGATTAGAAAAAATGTTCCTCTCACATCCAGCATCCAAAAAAGGGAATCTTTAGAACCTTCTCGGACCGCCTTGTGCCTAGATACATGCGAAGATACGACCGAGCATGTAAACGAACAAACTCGTTATGTCATCCTGCAATAGAAATGACCACAGCTGCAAGTTATGCTTCATGTCTCTAACACATGCAGTCTATTACGATGGCGACAACAAAAAAAAAAAAAATCACTAAATAAAATACATGTTCCATTTTTCAACTATTTTATTTTCATACTCACTTTTCTCATAGTCGTACTTCGTTAAACCGAGAATCCCCCCCCCCCCCCCCCAAACAACCAGCACGTTTAGTTTTCGTGCAACTTTTTCGCGGTAAGTCTTATAAAATACTTGAAACGCGGTATCATACAGAAATTTGCATTTGTTGCAAATAAACCTGTGTTACCAATGAATTCCATTTTTATACATTTACACGTATTATTAATTTATCTTCAGCTAACTAGATTTTTAATGACAATATTCTGCTGTTTTACGGTAATACGCCACATAGCTACTTCAGGCTGCAATTTTGATAAGATTTACACTATTGTCATTTGTGCTGCGGTGTAGCTAACCAAATATCAGTTCCTGTTTTTAACGTTTCTTTTAAACCCAGTATTATGAGTCACGAGTTTTCAGGAATACTCCTTTACACTTTAAAACTTTATTTGTAAAATCATCTTGATAATGGGGCGTTACTCCGTACAACAGATGGTTCTATTAACGCCAGCTGTGAATTAAAATTTCGGTTTTAAATATAAACTAGTTGCCAGTTTTTATTTTACGTACAAATTGTATCATGCAGAAATAACACAAAAACAAAATGCAATATTTCATAAAAACTACCCATTGCCATATTTTGGCCAGCAGAATTTGCTGAATTTAGTATAGTCGCAAAGCACATCTAGAGGATTCGTATCCGCACCAACCAATGCTGCTACAGCCCGCAATCCATTTCGCAACAGATATTCCCACGAAAATATTAAAATCGGAGCGAAAAGAATGAAATACGAAGGAGTTAGTACGTGAAATATGGTAGCACTGAATTATCGATAACGTTCACAAAAAAATAACGGATCCGACTGCCTTCGAAAGAGAATAAGCGGGATTTTACACCCGCCTGCATCACATCCGCAACCAATCGTGTAAATATGTTTTGCCGGCTGCCTGCCTCACTGGTATGGCGGAAGGCAAAAATCCAATTAGAATTAAATATTCTGTTCAATCTGCACTAAAGAGGAATCCATAGAATATTTTCTTGATATTTACATTGCCAATTTTTTTGCGGTTTAAATAAAATTATTTAGTATTCACCAATAAATTTTAGTGACCACTTAAAATTATTCTGCGTTGACTACAAAAATATTTGGCAGGGTGACTTTCCTAAAAAATATTTTTCTCCTTGTAGCTTAATGTTCCCACATTTGTGCATTTTGGCTGAAAGCAGACGGCCTGTACACTTGCCTAACCTAAAATTAAGTTCCAATAACGCAACACTCATGCCTAAGTTGAGTTTGCCTTAGCGACCACTGTACTACCGTACGGCATCCATGTCATAACGATCCACTGCCCGTTATCGTTGACGTTTATCTGACTAACCAACTAGGGATATGCACTTAAAAGTTTATTTTCCAGGTGAATTAGCTAGAAGAAAATGTTGGAGAATATGACGAGAGAGAGAGGTATTTGACAGTTTTACATTTACTCAAAACTATCTCTTTATTGGATCAGTGAGCATAAGATTCGAGTTTACTAAACTAAATCTTTTATGTCAGAAACGGAAACAGCATTCATTGTCAATACGAAAATAAAATTATAGTAATCGCAGTACATGAGGAGCTACTATAAAAATTAGAGTAGATTAATAATCGAGTCTATCCTACATTGCTGTGTCGCAGGAATGGATACTCGAGATTTCTCGTCACATACGAAATAGTGCTTTGGTAATAATTTTAAACCCCTATTATTGGTCAATTTTCATATCTGTCATCGGTATTCTTTTCCACCTTCGTAAATTATGTTACCACAGTCATCTTACCACGTATTTAAACCTTGATTTTCACGTTACTTTATTTTATCGCCAATCAACAACGTCGAAAATAAAACACGAAACCTGCTTTCGTTACAGTAAATTTCTTTTTTAGGGGGGCAAAAACCATTTTACAGTAGCACACATAAGCTACGTAGTTTTTATCTAAGGCTTAAAACCCGTATGTCGTTTTTCATGAACGTGACGGAACATTGTCTCAATTTTTCTGTCAGAAGTAACCTTCCAACATTTCGTCACTTCTGTAAAAATAATACAATATTTTTTATAGCTTCGAGAAGGATACAGTGTCAAGGAAAAAGCACGCGTAGAATATCATCAGGCGAAAGCATTTTTTAAATGAATTTTTATGTCATTTTAACTCAACTCAAAGGTGCTATTAGTAATGTAAATATACGGATTTCCTTTTAAATTACGAACTTTTCCTCAGCTCATCGTAAGTTTACGATCACTTACAAATAAAAGAATAACTTAATTATACAACAATAGCATTTTTGTGGAGGGCGGAAGGAACAAAATATTTATAGGCAGTGGTATTGTGCTCTGCCGGCCACAGTTCCATAAAAAAAGAATTTGTGGGTGGACTTTTGAAAAAGTTCAGCGACTTCTCGCCAATGGTGATACGGGACTGCTAGCGTCGCATGCTTACTGAACGGTCACACGCCGCGGGAAATCTGAGGAAGAGAAACGGGGTGGGTTGAAATACGGACGCCATTTCCCGGATATGCGAGTGGTTACATTGGGATAGGGAAGGGGAAGAAGAGACAGACGAGAACAGCACGACACGCCGCGCGGGTGAAAAATGAGCGAATCTCGCATCGTGGTTTCGCAAAGGAAGAAAACGTCAAGAAGAAAAAAAAAAAACGAGCTGATGGCAGAATCTCGCAGTGCACGGGACGAGAGGGCCCAACGAGCGACAGGAACAGAACAGTGAAGAGCCCCCGATGACAATAGCAGTTTCATTATAAACAGAAAAAAAATACTAGGAAGTTAAAATAGCATGTGCATAACAAAGAAACATGTGCTATTGCAAAAATAAATCTCGTATGTACACATTCTCAGTTACGTAAAGCAACTGCCATGTTAACTCACAACACAGGGGATATCGGCAGCATAGTTAATTAAAAAAACTGAAATTAAATCAACAAACATCCTATTTGCGCATTCATCGTGACAAGAAAATTTTTTCCCGCCGTTAGCCAAGTATGGTTTAAATGCATGTTCTCCAATCTTTTTTAAAACAGTGCTTAGCTGCAACCGTCAAGAAATCGTACCACTACAGTAAGATTTCAGTGAAACTGAAAACGCATTTATTATCAGACAAACAATTATTAAATTCTTTTTTTCCCCCCGATTCTGGGTAAACACTAAGGTTCTAGTTAGTTGTGATTGCTAAGTCAGGCCAAAGAAAGCGAAGATGACTAAGTGATTGTGTTTCGAAGCTCACTCCAGAAATTACTCAAAAATCTCAGCACACACTGTTCAGAAAAGCGGCTGGGAAGAATCTGCCACCCTTACGTTGTGTCTGAAGTAGAAGAAAACAAAACAAACTTACGATATTTTGATTCCCGTCAAATGGTATCGCTGGTTAAACCAAAAGTAATCCTTCAATTCGTCTTGAGAAGAGAGAAAAACGTTCGGAGTACTAGAATTCTCATTCTTAACGTCAGCACAGGGTCGATAAAATAACGCATGCGACTGTTATAATGGTTGATATCAAAATACCCTACTTTCTATAAAGCAATTCGATAGAAGAACAGAAAAAAAACATGCCTCACCAACGAAGACTGCGCGCAATCGTCGAACCAAACAATTTCTGGTCACAAATACTACATTTCAAGCAGGTGCAAGACATTTCTTGTACGCGTAGACCTGCAATTTGTAACATCAGCAAACCAATTCACGTACTGCTGTAGAGAGCAAATTAATGGGAGGGTTAGCCCGTGCAAATATTGGAGGGGGGTGGGAGCAAGTTGTAGAGTGAGATTATTAGTCCACACCTCCTCCCTCGTCAATCTAACGAGTTCGCACCTGTACCAAAACAACTTCCCAACCACTTCACCCCTCCCTTCGCAAAGTCCGAGAGGGCCCAGGTAGCAGGACGCAAGTGTGTGTGCCGACGGAACAAATACACTTCGCCGAGGTGATTAATCGAACTCTTCTCCGTCTTTCCTGTATTACCAATCTTCTTCTGACAATCCACCGTCGCGGATCTCTTCCGGGGACCCCGAATAGGTATTAATCAAATCGTACTGGCACTAAATATAAACGTTACCAGCAAGAGCAAAGACACTGCACAATTCTCTCCATGTTTTTGACGTTAATTTTTTGGTACAGAAAATTTGCAATGGTTTCTGCCCTTCTAGAGCTTGCTCGCGGTTAATTAAATACTTCATAAACTAAACTTCGAAAAAAATTACCACCTATAAGTGCATATATCTTGAAAGATATACATAGTGGCATGCTGCCAGTGAAGATGGCAGCTATTTAGATTAGTAGTTTAGTGTCTTAAGGGGATAAATACAACACAGTGTGGAGTTACCAGTTTTTGAACCATAAAACAAAAATAAGATTTAATGCATAAAGAGACGTCCACTCTATGGCAGGGCTAGCACACACAAATGAGTGACGGCATTCTGAGCAACATCCGAAGACTGCCACGGTCTTTGAAGTGTGTGTCTACAATGGACGAAGCGACGGAATGGATAGTTCGAGAGTGATAACACTCCTGTAACATTCTTGCGAAGAAAAATATTACTTGAATACGAACAGCGATGCAGGATTTGTAACTCTTTACACAGTTCCAGAAACCAATTTCACGAGTTTAAATACGAAATTACTTATAGAATAATACATGGGTACAAATACATTCTAATGCAGAAATAAATAAGAGAGATAAACGTAAAAAAAATATTATTTTTACATTATTAAACAATAAGCATTTAATAAGTGTAGTGAAATGTTAGTGATCTGTAATTTCTGAACTTACGCAACGATGTTAAGAGAATCGCAATCAATTCAATGGGAGAATTTTTAAGACAGCAGCGCAGTGTGGGCGACTCAGTATGGATACCAGTCTTCACTACGTAACAGTTCAACCTCTTAGTTTACCTCACCGCGTATCAATCATTCTTCACGGCGACCGGCAAAGACACATCTAGTTCCACTTAGCTCGAGCCCATCATTCCAGAGATGTTGATCTTGCGTAAAAGAACAACGCGTGGTTGTCAGTAATTATACAGCTAGTGGATAACATATGTTAATTATAGAGGTACCTGCAAATTAGTGAGCACTTTCAGAGTGAGCCGTGTTTTGGAACGGCAACTGAAACTTAGGCTCGAGTCGTGGCAGAATTGACGTTAGCCTGGCGTCTTACGGCGTAAGCAATGTTTATACAAACCAAACCCTCTCAATTCCGAAATGAGATTATCTCAAATTTTTATCACTTAGATGTGTTCTGGCAAATCAAAAGCGCGTGACGACACGTTTACGGAATTCCAGACTCCTGTGTCTTCTGCGGGAGAGTTTTTCCGATGGTCGTTCAAGTCAGAGCATCATTGTCCATGTGTAGCCTGACAAGTGAAGGTTCGCGTCCAAACTCCCGCATGGTTTACTTTACGAGTACCGTGTAGGTATAACATGGGCCTGCGTCAACTTTAGGTCTCGTCATTTTTTGTATTTCTGCGTGTACCCGTGCCACGTAAAACTTCAAACACTTGTATACAAAACCGACGGTAAGGTATTTCTTGGCCAGTATTTCACATTGAGGGGTTCAATGTCCAGTAATCTTCGCTGTGAGTAACTGATTTGTGCTGTCCGAAGTTATGAATGGTTCGTATTACTATAGTCGAACACAGCGCCTACAATACAATGGTTAAGATAAGAAAAAAAAATGTTGTGTGCTGCCTGTGTCAAAAATATCATTATACTTATGTGTAACAAATAAACCCATCAATTAATTTGGGCTTTAAAAGGGTATTATTGCAACAAAAAAAACCGTAACATAAAACAAATTAGGGTTTCCTCACAAAGAGGAACAGCATGGTATTTTCGGTATAACCTATTCACGACTATTTCCAACTTTTCTGAAGCCCTGTTGAAGTTCTACTTCCAGGATATTCCTCCGCTTCATACAAACGAAGCTGAAATGAGTCTAAAAAAGTACACCAAATGGACAACGTGCCGTCTTCATGGGCACACACTGTAATAATATTTTGCACAAGAACTATTTCTTACAACCACACCTATTTTCTCCCAGTATTTATTAATATTAATTATAAAATTAATATTATAATTTACAGTTATAATATAAATAAAAGTTTAATTTATATAAATATGCGATAAGTTTGAGATACATGGCATATTTGGTAAATAACTAAATACGTAGAACACGGGGTAGTTATACAAAGGCTTGATTCAGAAGGTGTGAAGAAACCGCAAACAGACTATAGCGGGCTTTCCCCCACCACAGCTGCAACAGCAATGTCACTACCCCTCCCTCTGTGACGACCTTCAAGGCCTTGTCTGCTACGTGCTTATATATAGTGGTGCGGCCGTCTGCAGCGAGTCAAGGGAGCGTGTGATCGCCGATGCGGGTCGTGTTAACACGACAGACGCATGTGTGCCGCATACACACACACACACTACACACGCTATATTTTCATCGCCACGCCACACCTCGCTTATTTTAACATATTCCTGACGAAATAGCACGAGCCGCATTCCTTTTGTACATGCTCACTATCTATTCAAAATAAATGTACCCCTTAATTAACAAAACACAGAAGATTCCATTTCATTTCTTTTCTTAATGTTATTTAGTGCAACAACCTTTACAGCGCAGTATATGTTTATTTTCAACTGTTGCTAAAAATTAGATAAATTACTCAATGCAGAACAAACACCATACTGCATTTCTGTATGTATTCAATGAGCTTTAAGACACATGAATTTTTAGCCGCATTTTCTAGTACTCTTCTTCAAAAATAATAAGTCACTTAAAGTATGCAAATGAATTCTTGAATGACCAAATTAAGGCTTCAAAAGCAAGTATGTAAAATCCAAATAATATATTTTTAATAACAAGTCTTTTTTATATGATATCAAAGTACCAGTCAATGTAGTAAAGCCTGCCATGCAGAAATTACGAACGCAAGCGTGAATCAGGATGACTTTTGATAAAAAAAAAATGGCATCTCTATTCGTGATTACGGTATTCTCTTTCCATAGAACAAGTGTATGGTATTCACAGTTTTTGTCTAGCAGTACACAATGTTATTGCATCGTTGAAAATTATCTCGCATTTCTTCCCTTAATAAGTGTTTCTAAAAATAAAATAAAGTACTTCATTTGAAAAATAAATACAATCACAGCATACATGTGTACATGATATTTTAGAGACGACTAAGGCGAAGCGTAGTACTGACCGTCCTTGCATATTTTGAATGTCTTAACATCTATTATAGGCTGTTCACGGTAAACCTAGCACTTTTGAAAAACCTGCTTAAGATCTACTTTTATGCACATTTTGTATTTTTCCTCCTTGTGTAAAATTACCATTGCCATGGACCTAGTCACTTTATTTATGCGTCGGTTAAGTGAAATTGTTAAGTTATTATAAAAGTTAATACTTTACAAATCTGCTAATTTTTACACTTCGCTGCATTAAAATAACATAAAGCAAAATAAATAATTTAAGTTATCACAAATGGTTACCCGACACATTTCATTCAACGTTAAGAAATTGAATTACTTTCCATCCTATTCAACGTTAAGGTCCATCCATCGTTATCAACTTTACTGGGTGTATGTCACTCAGTGAGCGCGTTCAAATAATGTATGTAGGGGCAGTGACATTTTTCTAGGGTTGGTTTCAAAAGTGCTCACTTTATTGTAAACTGCCTTTATGTATTCACATAAACCTGGCACATCTTGGATGTAATAATAATAATACAGACAATTCCAGAGACACAAATGAAGCATAACTTCGAAAAGCATATACAGTGAAAACATCCGTCGTGCGAGCTATTCAATGATTTCTGATAGCAGTTCTGCTATAATAAATGTATTGTCTGTATTCTGCCAGATTTCCGACCGTTTACCTTTCATCACAAAAAAAAAGCGGCACCAATTTTTAAGTGAGACGCATTTTCGTACAAGTGTCGACGAGGAATATTTTAATTTAAATAACTACAGAACAATTATTGATGGAAATTCATCACTCTGTAACATTCCTAAGCGTGCAACATTCTCACGAGTGGGGGACAACTTCTGGCAATCAATAAGCCTTATCAATGGGAAAACAAGTGTTTTCTGCGACCGTATTACACGAGTGCTGTGTGCCAACTACCTGAGGTTGGAGAACTTCTGTACCGAAATCGAAGGACATCTTCGAAAACACTAGAGTTTATGCTAATAAAATTCCTATTTCCGTTAATACTGAGATGCAGATTAGTAAAACATCACTGAAACTGGAACAATAATTCCGCGTCACGAAAATTATTCCGAAAAGGGACGACCCCGACTGTTTCCGTACGAATGATGAAAGCCAGATATTGTTTTGGTTGCTGCAGATAAACGCCTACTCGAACATTACGAAGATACTTATTGTTCCACATTAATATACTTTATCAAATATTTTCAATAAACCAGTGACCCACGTAAAACTTCAAAAGGGATGAAACACGCTTACGAATCACTTTAGACCACAGGTAAGTTTACGATTGCTTTTTCCGTGAGAGCGTGCAGAGGTGTTTTGACGGTCGAATTCAACGCAAATTGTGTAAAAAACGAAAACAAACCGCTTTAAATGTTGTCTCCTTTGGACAAAATACCACCAAGAATAGTAACTAAAAGTTGTAAAATCAACACACGACAAAGATGATCAGTCGCTGTTGGCACTCGTCTAGCTGTAAGGTTAAATGGCCTGATA
The DNA here is from genome assembly GCA_029891345.1 of Dryococelus australis. Lineage (NCBI taxonomy): Eukaryota > Metazoa > Arthropoda > Insecta > Phasmatodea > Phasmatidae > Dryococelus > Dryococelus australis. The sequence goes on from CM056996.1 coordinate 73,185,069, forward strand.
CAGCGCCAAATATGACACGGAATTGAATGAACTCTCCATAACTTTTAAGAAGATAAACTCACAAAACAGAACGCCTCAACTTTTCCGAAAGCTGTCCCCTTCTCAGCAACGGCATTACAGCATGCGCTATAAGGATATTCTTGAGGTAAGTTAGCGTGGGAGATAACCGTGTGGACGTTCCAGCCGGGGAACTCAACTTCATCATATCAGAATGTGTTAACGTGTACTTACATCTAAACGCGCAATAAACTGATCAATCATCGCAGTGGAATGGAATTTCAAGTAGGCACATTCAACAATGCATTAAGCCTTACGGGAAGATTAGAACTTATCTCTGTCTCTGTCTCTCTCTCTCCCCGTCTGCCTCTAATGTGCCTGTTTGAGTGGCAGTATTTACATTTTTTTATTACATGGCGTTGCTGTTGTATGGTGTGGCTGGTAGCCAAGGTTTTTGAATCGCATTAAAGATTCTGTCCTAGAGCTCTGGATGCTGAAACCTGGTAGCTGGCCAAAGAGGCAGAAACTTGGGGAATAAATCGATCATCGAAGACACTCATAATATACACTTTAGTATAAAAATGCATAGATGGTTGACTGCATACAAAACATTGGTTCTGTCGACATGTACAAATTCGGAGACAGTAGGCAAACTAATGTCGTTTCTATACATATGGGTGGGCACAAACAGAAGGATCGATCGAAAGATCTAAGGGTTGGGATTGGTCGAAGGATTGACATGGACTGCTGGGGATTGCTGATTGCGGTGCGTGCGGTGTTAAGTGCAGTGCTGATTGTGGTGCATGTGGTGCTGATAGTGTTGCGTGTGGTACTGATTGTGGTACGGGTAGTGCATATGGTGCTGACTGCAAAGCTGACTTATGGAACGATTGTGAGATTGATTGAAAAATTGATGCCAAAAGTCTTTAATAAATGTTTTAATTTATTAAATATATATTTGTGGGAATTTTTTGGATTTTATGTAGGTTTTTAGAATTTATTTTTTGGTTCAAGATTATTCAAGGGAATGGGTACGGGGTCAAGATCAAAATGTGAGATCAAGGTGAAGGTCATCCAGATCTAACATGTTGGTCGGAGTCATCAGTGTCACCTAAATGATAAAAATGTACACAAATGACAAACGAAAAAACCAATATGGCAGGTAGAGCGCATTCGAAGAATCAGCAAAAGTGAGGGCGTGGAGGCCTGCCGACTAATTAACAAATAAAAACATTGCTAATGGGAGGGGAATGTTAATACAATGTGATCGATTGGATAGGGTCAGTCGTCTGCTGGACATGGTGCAGTAGGGGACCTCCGGAAATATAAGCTTCGTAAGAAATTAAAAATTCTAATAATAATTTTATTAAGGTTTTATAAATTCTTGGTTCAAGGTCAAAGATCGCCCGGCTAAAGCCAAACGTCAAGGTCACCTGGATCTAATATGGCGGGCAAGATGGCCGACAGGGCCAATATGGCTGATATTCAGGTCTGACTCCGGACCTTGGACCCTGTGTATCGATTTGTTATACCGTGTGCCTATAAAACCAACATGGCTACCACTGCTCTGCCCTCGAAAACGATCCCGCCAAATTCTTCCGATGGATCGAAAAGTACCTCTTGGGGAATCGTTTTTCCAGCTGGGGGAGGGGGGGGGGGGTCGGTGCTTTCTTGAGGGGGGAAAAAGTTAATTTTGGGGGGGGGGAAGGGAAGCATAAAATTTGAATGAAAATGGTTGATTTTGAGCTCCAGTCCCAGGTCCCGATGCGCCAAACTTCCCCAAATCCTACAACTACCTTGGAATCAGTGAAATTAATTCTTGATATCCAGTTGGTCAGCAATCTGGCGGAGCGTTTTTCGCAGGTTTTCTGTGGATTTTAAATGTCTTACCGATTATAAATATGGAAATTTAAGAGCCTGTTACGGTTATGAGGACGCCATACACATGAATGAAAAATTGGTATCTAGCTCGTAACACTTCGTCGCAGAAGAACTGTGGGCTTGAAAAGCAGGAAAATACAAGCATACTTTCAAGCTGAATTGGGATCATTCGCTGGTCGGTTGATAAAATAATGACACACACAGATAAAGCACGCGTTATTTAAGCAGATAATTGCACCACCCAACGATTTTTTTTCTGGACTGCTATTTCAAAGAATAAAAATCTACTCTTAAGTCACTCATCTCCATGATCTAGAAAAGACCATTTCAAGCTAACTTTGAAGTAATAAGCTACAGGAAATAGAGAACAAAAACGTCCTAACAAAATTTGTTTGGCGCGCCGTACCTGCCAGCCGACTGGAACATGAGATGCGGCTCGTCTTCATCAGCAGGGATTACGGCACGCGAGTCACAAAGAGAATTTTCAAAACCAACAGCGAGATGGTTGCCAGGCTTAGGGCACACGACGTGGCTTCAAGGATGACGCGGAGGAATGCACATGTGACCTCACCAGGCGAACGAAGGAATGGCACAAGCGTCCACGAGGTGCCATAAAATCTATTACCCTAAACAACAGGACTTTAGGCCAAATCATACTGAACACACGAGTTCATAACCGTGGGGCAACTTATGGTTCCAGCGAATTGCACTGCGGCAAACGCTTTAACGAAAAGTGTCCCTTTAAATCAAGTGACTTAAGGCAGATTATACAGATGTATCTAAATTTGACCGACAAAATTCTACTGTAGGTTAATCACGAAAAAATAAGTTGAAAACACACACACACACACACACACAAAAAAAGTGTTCCGGGTCCAACTTCAAAGTTGTGTACCACCCTTAGTATTCACTTTAGACCATAGGTTGTGTGTATGTATATACTAAGGGTGGTATACAGCTTTGAAGTTGGACCTGGAACACTTCTTTTTTTTTTTTTTTGCAAATATAAGAGATAATATTTAATATGTAACACTGATTGTCTAGATAATGGCTAAGCGAACAAATATCTTCAAACACAACAACACTTGTCGCTGTCATCAATTTATTTCATGTAAACAATCACTGTTACAACCCCTATTTCAAACTAAACTAACATCCAAGTCGCGGTAGCATATTCGGGATTTAATGAATGGATCATTAATCCTCATGGCACAATTAACAAAAATGTCACCTTGTGTAAATACCCTAAACCTCACCGTTTTCGAGTAATTCGTGTTTTACGTTCAAAATAATATTTACCAATACCTGACAGGTTGGGCTCGCACAATACCCAATAACATGCTTTTTGCGGCTATTATAGGGAGTAGAATATTCCAGAGAGAGGTACATCCCGTATAGCGATAAACATATTTACGACAATTTTAGAATAAATCACTTAAGAACAAACAATTTTTGGACAATAGATTCCCGACAAACCATTTCGGGACAAAAGATTGTGGATAAATGTTTACATTTACGTTTCAAAAGTTGTATCATTCTGAGATTGAGACCGACGTGTATTTACGACTACGCAGCATCATGAACTCATCAGCTGCACGCCGCTGATTGGCTCGGCAGAACGGTAGGAGTTTAGTTACTGTAAACAACTTCGTATCCCCACGTCCAGTTTTAGCATCTATGAATAAAATACGCGCGCGGCACAATAGTGAGGGCGGAGACGGAAATCCGAACAAAGCGGGCCAAATGATGAAGCAAAAAAAAAAAAACCGTAAGCATGGTTCACTGAGCCATCATTTATTGTCCCTCTACCACTACCGCAGAGAAGCAATCCATTACCGCCTACAGTGACATCGAGGGAGTAAATAATCGAACTGCTACGACAGCGCTGTCAGATGAAGTATCCAAGTTATGGGCAACAAGTCATTCTGAGACTGTAGAAATGTTTGTTCCACAGCACCGAGACAGCACAATGCCGCAGACTAGGTTTTGTAAAAGGATGAAGTGACCCAAAACGCTAGTAAGACGCTGTGTTTATTTATTTTTGTAAGAATTTAATTTTACTATATTCTGCTTAGTAGCAAAATACAACTCGATATTTGATATTTCTTTACTTGCCGACTTCGCTACAGCTGACATCAGAGCAAGACACCGATGGAAAAGGTATGGTAATGATTTAAAACCTCAAACAGTCTTGTGGACTGAAATACACGAATGAGGTAGTGATAGGGTCACGACTTGAAGCCAGCGAAAGCACCCATACCGTGGGATATACGTCTCAGCATACTCAGTGTCAAACATGTAATGCTACGGATTCGACTGATTTACATTTTGATACAATTTCTCAAAAGTCAGTGAGCTAAACCAGGTTCTTTACGGGATGGAGATCTTAATTAAATAAACGTTAATTATAATTTCCTAATTCTATTCACAATACCTACAAACAAAAATTCTCTCGGCTCACAATAAATCGATTTCACTTGCTGTTTAGAATTAATGACTTCAACCAATACAATTTACAATTACCTCAACGAACTAACTTGATTAAATTATTAAAGAACAGTCCCAATAGACAGTGTATAAAAACCTATTCAATTATTTTACAAATCATATGTCATTATTTGACAGTTTCAATATATACAATAAAGTTCCTATCACATGTTATTCAGTCCACCTCAGTTTAGTTCAGGTCCCACCAGTCAGCAATGTTCTAGAGTTCTCCGAGCGCCCCCATGCACAGTAGCCTTCACTCGTCGGTTTTCACGCCCTCTCATCCATTTACACCACGAACACCTCGTCCGCCGTCGTCTCGCAATCTCCTGTCGTCGTCCGTCCATCACCGCACTCAGCCAGATGGCCCCCGTCAAAAACAGCCTACAGTCCAGCTGTGGCTTGTATTTATAAGGTCGTAGGCCATCACCCATAAATCTCTCTTATTGCCGCGTTGCGCCGAGGTCCTAGTTCCCAGAATATTCTTGCGTGTCCTCTAAACTTACCGGCTTCTCCAGCAGGGGGGAGTAGGAGGGCCAGTGACGACAGCGGCTATCCATCACCTCCTCCCCCACCCGGGCGAGCGACGGGGTAGCGAGCCGGTCGGCCTCAGGGGAGGGAGGGTAGAGGTTGAATCCCCTTACTCCCCAGAGCCGGCCACGCGTGCGTAACGGGAGATAGCGGCTTGAACAAGTTACAGCGCGTAACAATATTTTTAAGTCCAGTACACAAAAGAAATAAACAAGGGCAAAGTTTACAACAAAATCTAGTCATCGCCTTTTCCGGGTTAGCTTACTTTATAGATGAGATGTAAGATCTCTTGTCCAGTTCGCGTATTGCTTCCCGCGTGTCCATATTGACTTTTTCAAATAAACTTTGCCCAACGACTTCCGAATTATGATTGTATTTATGGTAGCCCTATACCAAAAAACCTACCAATTTAAAAGTCACTTGATTGGCTATTCACGCTAAAGTAAGCACTTTTAAAAGCCCTCTCGTTTGGAACAATAGTCAATGAATGTATTTTATGTAGCCTTAGACGTGAACTTCCGGGTGCAGTGGAATATACACTCTGTATTTAATACTTAAATGGTAATATTTACTTTAAAAGCTGGTTAGAGGTTAAAAAAATGGTTGAAAGGAAATAGTAACTAGGGCCTCAAAAGTGCTCACTTCACCTTGAACAGCCTATAAATAAATTCGAACAGTTACTGAAATGACTGTTAACCTTAATGAAATGTTATATGCCATATCCGCTGAACTGGAAATACTAGATTATGAATTAAACTATTCTTCTTTACCCATGTTTCATAGAGTTTAAACAGTCAAAATTAGTGCAATAAGACTGTAAACAAATGTAACCCGCGTCATCAGAATCGACAATTATTTCAGTAACGGGATTTCACAAATTTAGCAGTGACTTATACTAATGAGAACGTACTTCCACAACTTTAAACACCAATTCCCGCTGCATCCCGCTTGTTCGTCAGTCACTTATTACATTTTCAATAACATTTTGCTGAATGAAATCGCAAACTTTGCTTTAGAGCGTATGGATAGTATTACACATTCAAGACACAATGGTCATGTCGTCGCCATACCTACATCCAGGGATTATAGTAAATAAAATCAGCTGGGTCAATGGAATCCCCGGCATAACTTCCTCCTGAGCTTGTGCAGTTTATACAGAATGTATCCAAACTCAACCCACCAACTTCGGCTGTAGGTTAAACACGAAAAAATAAGTTAAAAACATATATCCAACCTATGATCTAAATTGAATACTAGGTTGGTACACATCTTTGAAGTTGGACCTGGAAAACCTGTTTATTGCAAATATTGGATATAACATTTAATATTGAAATCCGATTGTCTGGATAATGGTCAACTGAACAAAGATCCTCAAACATCACACACAACACTCATCGCTGTCATCAAATAATTTGATGTAAACAATCACTGTTACATCCTCTATTTCGAACTAACAATCCAGTCGCGGTAGCATATTCGGGATTTAAAGAATGGATTATTAATCCTCATAGCACAATTAACAAAAAAGACATCTTGTGTAAATACCCTATACCTCACCGTTTTCGAGTAATTCGTGTTTTACTTTCAAAAGGCTATTAAAGGAAGGAGAAGATTCCAGAGAAAGGTACATTACAGTGGTAATGTAACAATCTTTTTCTTCTACAACAACTTCAAAACTGTGTACCTCCCTTAGAATTAATTTTAGACCATATGTCGCATATATGTTTTGAACTTCTTTATTCGTGAGTAACCTACATCCGAAGTTTGTCGGTCGTATTTGAATACACCCCGTATACGCGAAGTTCAGCAACAAATACCACATTTTGTCAGTGTACAATATGTTTTAAGCTCCTTTTTTCCCCTTTCAAACAACGGCACCAAAAATACGACGACTGTCGCGCTACCCGGGAAAGAAATGAGAAAAAATACACGGGCTAGCTCCCGCGGGAACTCACTAATACACGAAAAGAAAGGCAACAAAAGACCTGCTTGTCACGTGGAACAGTATCGCGACTAAGGAGCAATCACAAAGGGCCTGCGCCACTGTTCCACGATGCTGCAGTTTTACAGTCCGTGCACATGAAAAGATATACGTACACCCACCCTGAAGAAGAATATGTCGGATACGGAAGTAGCAATGTTAACGCGCCTGTGATAAAAATTAAGTAATGAACTATCAATTTCGTTTCTTTAGAAAGGAACAGTCTTACTATCTCTACCACTTTTAAAATTCGCTCCTCGCCCCCCTTTTTAGGGTGGATGTATAGGAAACGTTCCAGTATGAACTAGTCATTAAACTGAATTGTCAGGTTTTTGCATGGAATTAACGAAGGACTAACAATAACATAAGGACGAAACAAAATCAACTCGTGTATCTATGGTACTCTACCAAAAAGTTTCTACGCATTTAAAACCGAAAAGCAAAACAGCAAACTAGTGCAGAATACCTCACTATATGCTAAAAGACGTCAATACACACGAGTTTGTAATACATTTAAAAAATTGTCCACGCTATTAATAAAATTTGTTCATGTACGATATATTCATTAGACACTTGTATAGCGACATGTTTGCTTGCATTCGTTACGGTATAACTAAGTTTGTATTTATGAATCACGTGAGGTAATTATACGGTATTTTGAAAACATGGCAAATATGTACACATAATTACAAATAATACTTTTTACGGTGCGCCAAAACTACCCATTTGCATTAATCGCATTTACATTGCATTTCTCCATAGTTGATTTCGCACCTCATTATTATTGCCCTGGTATTAGAGTGTGATGTGCTGTGTGGAGTATGGCCGCACTGATGTTTTGAACGGCGATACTAAATTGCTGGGGGGTTTGTTTGGTTTCAAATCAATATATACTATCTTGCAATAAAATTACTTTCCACAAAAAGTATGGAATAACAATCAGAATGGTTTTAGTCAAACCAACCTGCACGAGAATAGGTACTCTCGTCATTAAAACACCACTGCTGCAAACAACAACACGTTACTGTGACAATAAAAAGATACACTTTATCGCTATACCATAAAAAATGCCGTGGCCTGAGCCACAATGTTATTCCTATACTAAACTGTAACACATTTCATAAACTTACAATAAATGCAGTTCTGTTGACATCACCTTAGGGGCCAATGTCTAAAAGCGTCTATTTGAGTTTCGAGGGAGAAAAATATGTTTCTCAAAACAGCTCCGTCACGTTTGTCAGGTTCAGCAATTATTTTTCTGGCAAGTGATCTAGCGTTATTAACTTCATAATCAGAATTCAGGATTCGACTGCCAGAAAGGGCCTGACCTACGAATCCACTTTTGTCACCTGTTTAATTTTTGCGCTAAATACAGAACCGCTGTACAATTAGAATTTATTAACTAATTTTGACACACCCTACTTTTTTATAACACGATTCAGTCAATAGACATGGCTAAAATTTCTGAAAATTAAATTTTTACGTTACATACTTTTTATACGTACTATTCGCGGTCAAAGCTTAGTTTCAGTGTTTAGTTAACATATATAAGGAAAAAAGAAACCCTTCTAACAGATCAGAGTAAAAACTACTTCATAACTCTTACATTAGGTTTTATACTTTTCATTACAGCTCTTTAGTTTATACACTAACCATGTTATGTCCCTTTCGAATTTAATAATTTTCTAGTATTATTATTTTAATTTATGTGTGGACACGAAGTTGTTGCTTGTTATAGGCTATTCACGGTAAAGTGATCACTTTTGAAAGTCCTTTCATTTAGAATAATATTCAATAAATGTCTTTTATTTTAGTCTTAGACGATAATTCCAGAGTGCGGTGGAATATGCACACGTGTTTATTACTTAGATGGCAATATTTATTTAAAAAGGTGGTTAACGGATAAAAAATGGCTGAAAGTAAAAATTGAAGAGAGCCTCATAAGTGCTCACATTACTGTGAACAGCCTACAGTAAGATTCCACGGTGCCACGGCCTTTAGCTCAATCGCATGGCTCACGCGCCGTTAATTTTTTTCGAACTGGTATTCTTAAGTGATATTAAGGCTGACCAGGGACAACAGGCAAGTTCGTCAAACAGGGAAGCCTGTTCCAATAACCGCCAGTTTCTCCTCAGCCATATTTTTATACCCTGCCCCAGTCATGAAAAACGTGCAGACGCCTTCATTAAGTTTGTCCTTGGACAGCCTACCTTAACATGTTACAAATTGCTCGACTTTTCTTAGATTGAAAATACACCTGGCAAAAAAATGCATAGCAGGTCACTTACGATTTTATATAATATAATACACCGTGGAAAAAATATTTTTATGATAAATACCTACGCACTAAAATTGCAGAATGACTATGTACATACGGATAGATTAACCAGATTATTGAAGAAAAACTACGAATTGTAGCAAAAGAATTTTGCATGATTTAATAACAAATACTACAAACATATACTTCTAGCAGATACTATTTTGTATGCAACCTGTTATACGAATAACTAGTTTCAATCACCGGGGCACTGATTCCACATTTCTTTTCTGAGTTTATTTTAATTTATTGTGGTTAATTATACCCAGCTCGAAGTAGTTAATCTTTTCACCTATCCTCTTCCTTAACGTTGAATTTCCCGATTTATATTCCAGTATGAGAGACAGATTCTTTAAAGGGCTTGGATGTGGTGACTGTGGCCGAATCAGTTGTTCTAGAAGCATTATAGATCAACAATTCCTTTATTACGTTGGATTTTTTTTTTTTTTTTTTACTAAAATACAAAATCATCTTGAAGTTGCAATTTCTGTGCACTGCCGTGCCGCGTAGTTTACGACGCAACACTTCCTCGTGCATGAAGAACATTCCGCACTGTTTCAAAGTTATTGCCTTTGCTGACGACGTCAGATCTTTTGCACGACACCGTGCACTTATCTGTGTTCGTCGAGGGCGTTATTACACACTTATACACGCACGGAAAGTAGTACGGAAATAACTAGATGGAGATTTTTGGACATTCGCCACTGCGATGCAGATGTCCGTCATGAAAAAACACGACTGAGCACGAGAAAATGCTTAAATCAGACAAGTAACTTACAGACGAGAAAATAAAGATGTGTATACAACACTGCGGAATCCCAAGAGGCAATACAGTCAAAAAACCGACCAGCAACCAATTACAAAAAATATATGTATTACATACATGACCAACAGATAACAAATATAAAACAACACTGTGCTGTCCTGTTCTGTTTTTTGACTGTATTCCCTCTTGGAATTTTAAGTGTTGTGTACACACAATTATTTTATAGCCCTTAGGTTACTTGTCTTATTTAAGCATTTTATTCGTGCTCAGTCGTGTTTTCCCATGACGGACATCTGCATCGCAATGGCGAATGTCCAAAAATTTGCATCTACTCATTCACCTCCATTGCACCATACATTGAAAGATCACAGTAGGGAAATAGTTCCCAAATTTGATCATGCCTTTACAAGGCTAAAGCCAAAGGATACCACCAAACACATAGCGTATTTTTTGTGTACTAGATTTTTAACTTTATTAATGATATAATATTTGCCAAATGCAGGTCCCAGGTACGTAACTTCAGTGGTAGAAAAAATAACGGATGCATTTTTTATTCACCCAGCTTTCAAACACTTCTGATGCGTCCGAAATTCACGTATGTAATCATATACAATTCGTGAGGAGAACAAACATTGCATTAGGTTATTTACATTAAATCGATCTGTAATCAGTTTCCTATATGTTGTAACTTTTAGATGACAAATTTTAATACACGAGTAGTTCATCACCAATATCAGCCTTATTGAGCGTGAAACTGTTCGATCGTAATTTTCTGAGTGATTTCATATTAACTACCAAAACACTGTTAATAATGGCGTTGAAAGTAACTTCACACAAAAATTATTAAGCTATACACAGTTAGACCACCGGAAATGTTTACATTGTAAGAGTCAACATGCAAGTCCTATACGTTGCGAAGCAACACGACGAATGTATAGTTCGGAAACAATTCAATCCTATGTTACGTACATTTCGTCTCAGTACGTTCATCTTAAATATGGGCATTTCAAACAAAATGTATTCAAGAATTTTTTAGAAGATCCCACGAGTTTTTTTTATAAAACATAATTTCTTTTTAGTTACTTGCAAACAGTCTATACATGTTATAGGAAGATCTCCTCTGTAGGGGAGATGTTCTCCTTAAAAAAAAATCGTGAATAATAAATTTAGTTTGAAACGCTTATCTTTAAAATTAACGCACTAAAGTGAAATTTACTTAACTTGGGATTTCCTATTTAAATTTCGTAGCTGCGAGCAGGTAGGCAGTGGCCTTAAGCTTCTCGTATCAGCAATACAAAAAACTACAAAGTAAGTCCGGATTTTAATATCTCCTGTGGTTAAGAGTACGTGAAAGAGAGCGAACAAATTGAAGCGCTATTTCAATTTTTGGCTATGACCTTAAAATACGCCTTTTTCTCTCTAGAAATCCTTTAAGAGGAGCTGCATTTTCGCTGGCTTGATTCCATCTCCGCGTGTGCGCTCACTGTTCGATGTTAGAGGGTCTAAAATAACCTACAGATATACACCATGGAAATTACTACTTCAAGGATACGGTGTACTTCGTGACAATAATAAATCGAACTGGAGTGTAAAGTATAATGAAGAAAAGTTTAGATTAACAACATGTAGTGAAGGAACCGGTATAAATCTTGCACTTTCCAGCTGAGAATTACGTATAAAAAAAATATTTACACAGTTCACAGCAAGAACAAATACACACGGAAAGGGAATTATGACACAAGAGAAACCAGCTATGGCGTACTGTAATTTACAACGTATCATATTTTATCAGTTCTGATTGACTATGCTAATAGGACAATGCTCAGTATATTCTCTGCAGTGTGAATATTACTAGAAAATTTCCCTGGTTATAAATTGGAAAAGAGACAAACATTTTCTCACTACAATGAAAAGAGAGCCGACGAAAATTAGGCCTCCGCTCCACATATTTCTTAGGCTTTACCGTTATGTCTTACTCAGCCAAAATTTTAATAAAAAATCAGAAACTTAAGTTAACCCGAAAAACTTGCAAATCCAAGATAACATCAGCTGTGCCGCTTCAGCTCCTCTCTGTTAACTCCCTTCACTACAGTCGAAATTTCATGACTGGCAAAATTTCAAAACATTTTTCCTCCAGTTAGCAGAAGAAACGCGGGAAAATCCTCTTAACGTACCCGGCGGGAGAGATGGAAACTATAAAATTTGCAAACAACACGGAAAGTTCGTGATCGTCGGCAACCCCTGGGGGAAAGCCGATTATAGTTCACCCCCCCAACCCCCCTCCACTTGGACAGAGGGGTTGGTTCTCGCAATCGGCGAGATTGCCGCCCTGTAATTATCTGTCCAGGAGAACATTGCGAGATAACTCGGCAGGCGTGACTGGTGGCCATCTCTAACACCACCACCACCCCCCCCCCCACACATTTTTTTTCCCACTCCCTACAGAACTAGGAGCCCGGAATAGCATGCCGGAGAAGTTATTAGCTGCAGACAAACTTCTTACCTTGCGCGGGCGGTGACTCGGGACTGCGGAGTGGCGAGCACTTCCAACTCTGGATGTTGCCACTTCCCCTGACGACCCGCCTAATCAGAATGGTAACGGCACCTGTGCCACCAACCGTGCTGCCGAGGGCCGCTCGTGAATCACTGGAAATATTGCGCGGTAACGGTAGCTGCTGCCTGACGTCGTGGGCATTCGTCTTCGAGCACGCGAGACGGACTTTATCCACGTTAAAGGCTGTTCACGATAAAGTGAGCACTTTCGAAATCAACCTTAGAAAAAAAGTCACTATCCCTACCTGCATACATTTTAACGGACGAATTGAGTGAGATGCAAACATTAAAGTTGGTAACGATGAATGGAACACAGTTTCGTATCTCAACGTCGAATAAAAAGTGCCAGATGGCCATTTGTAATAACTTAAATTATTTATTTCGCTTTCTGTTTTTTTTAATGCATCGATGTGTAAAAATGATCAGGTTTGCAAAACATTTTCTTGTGTAATAATTTCACAGTTGCACTTGACCAACGCGTGAATAAAGTGACGAGGACGAGGCCCATGGCAATGCTAATTTTACATAAGGCGGAAGAGTACACAACGTGCATACAAGTAGATCTTAAGCAGGGCTTTCAAAAGTGCTGATTTTACCGGAATGAGAAGGTGGACTTCCAAATTTAAGAAACGAGCATCAAACAACCAGTTATTACAAAAATTAACACTTGATTCCAATAAGCACAATATGGCGCTATCAGGTCAATGATATGCGTTTATACCCTAAAGCTTTCTCTAACAGCCATGTTTTCTACTTGAAACCGAATTACTTATTTCGTATCAGGACAGATATAAGACATTTGGCAAAATTCCGTAACTCCATTTTAAAATTCGATGAATATGGCCCTTGATTATTTATGTCAAGTATAAAAGGAACATGGACACCCATTTCAATCAGGTATTATCTTGCCAAGGGATCACGCAGCGATATCTATTGGAAGTATCCATGTTTAATGACAACGTGTAGTTTACACGAGAGATCCGGACTGTCCGTACGTAAAGTACAGAAGTTAACATTCTGATTTGATACGGCTAGTGATGTGCATTATATATTTATTTGGTATGTTGATGACCTTGATTTCACTAGTATCGACATATTCGCAAAAGCGGTGGATGTAGTAAAATATCGTAAATTCCGTCTGGGACAATTTATTACACGAGCTAAAATCAAGTTCAAAAACCGTGTTGGAAGGATCCGCGGGAAGCAACTAAATAGCGAAACATGGGGTGTCCGTCCATTACGCTGTAACTCGCCAGTGAGTGCTCGCAAATACATTGCTTGCCATTAGACACAAACTTTGCCGTGAGATTTTGAACTTAAGGGCGAATAATGGTCCATTACAGGTTACGTGCACAAGGCAATTTTTCATTGTTGTGAAGTAAACCACTCTCGCCAAATATTTGACTCAGCATTACAATATACTGGGCGTTACCAATACATCTGTATTCACACTGACTTTTATTTACATTAATTATAGATTAAAAAATTTATTTTATATATAAAATATATGTAAAAGTTCTGTTTAACAAAAATAAGGCACTTTTGTGTTGACAGTAGTATAAAACGATTAAAACAGGGCATATTTCAGAGATAACCAAACGCGTCATCCATGGGGTGATTTTTCAAAGGTTAGATTAAAAAATGGGGTTCGGGTGTGTTGGGAACACGGCCGTTTGTTCTGCGTGAATACGTCTACGTTGACGTGCTCGGACGCCTTGACGTTTGTTTGTTTTTTACGTTGCCAGCACAACTTCACTCGATCATATGGAGTTTTATAGGTATCACTGAATTGCTTTGAGATGCTCTTTCCAATCGTATACTATTTCTGTATTTCGACTTGGCTTTTTGACGCGTATAGGCCGAAATTGTGTTAAGTTTTCTTAACTGTATACATTAAACTAATAGCATTTCACCATAACTACGCCACACAATTGTTTTTATGCACGCAATCGATTAATCTTGATGAGAGATGTCGATTAAAACTTACACGAGCGTCGTAGTTTCTTCTAGTCAAAATTTATGCTACGCGGAAGTTATGAGACGCGGCGAAACGAACTCAAAATTGCGCCCCCCCTCCCCCCCAGCTGGGCGCGATGCTTCGTAGGCCTCACTCAACGTAACATATTCTTTGATCTTTTGGAAATCGAGTGATGTAATTGAATTTTGAATGTAGACGATAGATTCGGGGCTGCAATGCCAAAATGTATCCCTCGATTTTGTTGTCATCAGCTTTTCTGGATTGCCTCCTACTACGGTCGTAAATTTAAAGACGTACTCACGTCAAAAGTGTGAAGAAACCGCGAATAGACCATAGTTCTGTTAATTCAAAATCCCAGTTCTTGAAATGGCTCACGCGATAGTGGTTGCGAGATTCAGCAGCGCGAACGCCCCCAGCAAGGACGGCGATGGCGGCAGAGGGCGACAGACAGAGGGGCGGCAAGTAGTAAAAGGATACATGCGCAGTGAGCCGGTCTTCGTGCCGATGGCTATCAGGTGCTGGATCGGGTCGAAGGCGAGGGCCGTCGGCTGGAACGGAAAGCCATGGCGGAAAGTCTGTGGACAAAGAGAAACAACAGTTAGTAATCGGACAACAGAAACCATACAAACTCGTCAACCATTCACACAAAAATACACAATGACAACGTGTCCGACGCACAATTTGCCTGTTAAACCTGTCGGAACGATAAAGAAGTAAAAATCACTGATTAATTAATAAGCCCGCTTTCCTCTGAATGGGTACAAATAACTTTTTATAAAGTTCTTAAAAGCTTAAATAGTAGGTAGGCCTTAACGTCTCGTCGACAGCAATATATAATTGGAGATGGAGCCAGAGACACATGCAACAGTGGTGAGACAATTATAAATACGCAAGTACCTTACCCGGGACTCGAACCCAGAAAACCTCCTAGCATATGTTATGCTCTCACTCCAAGTGCCCTCCTGTTGGCTGTGTTTAGAGTAAACTTCCAATCAGGATTCTACACTTAGTCCAATTTTCCGAATGGAGTGGATTACTCACTCCAATCCGGGTATATTTACGACACAGTTTCACTTGAGATTCTTCAGTCCACTTAATGTTAAATCCAAATTGGAATGTTACTGTAAACGTAGTATTTGCCATGCTAAAACTTCGGATGAGTTACTTAAGCTTAAATGTGATAGAGAGATAAATCATTCAACTATATTTTATATTTCTTTTTCGCAATTTATAGGT
This sequence comes from Dryococelus australis, assembly GCA_029891345.1. Taxonomy (NCBI): domain Eukaryota; kingdom Metazoa; phylum Arthropoda; class Insecta; order Phasmatodea; family Phasmatidae; genus Dryococelus; species Dryococelus australis. The sequence continues at coordinate 73,200,796 of CM056996.1, forward strand.
GCCTTCATGCGCAATAAACAATTTCCAGTTGGAATAAAAACAAACATTTTCGTCAAGGATGTTGTTTATGACTTGCTGAGAAATGTGTTTCAGACATAGGTATCGATAAAATAGAGCTTGATAAATAGCAAAGATAGTATCCATGTGCAGCACATATACGGCCATGGCCAGTGTGTTTACGTGCCCAGACACGAAGGCAGATGTCGAAAATGTGTAACCCCCACAAGTGATGGAATCCCTATTATGCCTGAGCTGCCGTGTCTATCACTGTGGAGAACACAGACGGGGAGAAGAGGGTGAGCCGTTCAAGGCAGAGGCAGCGTAGTCTCCCGTGAGCACGACCACAAGGGTGTCGAAGGATCTGAGTAGAGGGAAACAATGTGCCCGGGTACACGGCGGGGAAGCGTCTGGGTTCGGCGAGAAAAGGGAAAGGAGGGAGCGAGGAATGTCTGGTAATAACGCGGCAGACGCCAGTCTTTCCAGCTCAGCCAACTATGTGCTCTTAAATACTTGGGAGGAGATCCCGAGCCCTCTATTCTCGGAGACCCGAGAGAAACTTGTCTTCTCGGAGCAGACACTTCAAGTCCTTGGTACACTCCACAGAACAAATACTCTCAATCAGCGGTACAGCGGCATCCTGGAAAATTAAGGTCATTCTCATTTTGGCGAGATGTGGCCAATAGAGTTTATTAACATTTGCGAAAGGGTTAAAACTACGAGTCGCCTATTCACTAAACAGCTCAAACGATGAAGAGAGACCCAAGTTTCATCCTACGCACTTTTCGACGCCCCCGCCGTAAGTTCCGCTATAAATTCTAAATAGCGACCTCGCCTATTTCCAGACGGCGTAAGTTCAATTCTTCAGTGGGACTATTTTTTTATCTCATTGCTTACAAGATAAATACTAAACAAATTGCACACACAGTCAAACATTAAATTTGTCAGAAGACAGGTACCGAGAAGTGCATTAGCATCAATCTTACGAGAATATACATTAGACACAATTTTATAAACTATGAAATGAAATATCAAACCGAAAAATTTTGAAATGCCTCGACTCAAGTTAATTAATGTGTGATGGACAGGCTAATACAAAACCAACAATTGCAAAACAAACATCAGTAAATATATACAAAATAATTACGTAATCATACAAATGATTCAGCTCCCCAACACACAAAACTCAAATTTAACACTTTTCATCCCAAATTAACTTAAGGCATATCGAATTACGTTATTTTAACGTGGCGTAATGACTTGAAACTGAACGGAGACACCTACACGGGGAAATTGGTAAAAAAAAAAAAAAAAAAAAAAAAAGAAGAAGAAATAATCTCTAAAGTTGCATCTTACGTATGTACGTACTTACAATTGTTTAAAGAGTGGTCATTTTACGGCAACTTAATTAAAGTTTAAAACCCTTAACTCCTGTTTCTTAGGCATTGAGGGGACGTTAAGGATACTTTTTTTAATGTATTCCAAATTTGACTCAGATAATGCTGTCATTCTCTCCTTTCATTATGATGTGGCCAGTGCGGGTAAAGTGGTCATCCGCGTTTACTCCGCTGTAGAGTACTGCATTCTGGTAGCGAAGACTTGAAACAGCTAAGAGGGAAGCCATTGTAGTCCTGAAAGTACCTGAGCTGGTTGTCTTACAATATATTGATTTTATAAAAAACTTTTGTGGTTTTGTTCATTGTTATGTTGGCGTGACCATGCCTTTCAATAACATCGTCGCCTGAGTCTGCCCTATTACTTATGTACGTACAAACCAGGAAGGAGGTTACTGCAAACGGGACGTGCCTCGCCAAACGCTGGTAAACGAGTACCCCCCACTTCCAAACAGGAAACAGGGCGGATTGCAACATGCGACTTGAATATGTGTCATTACTGAGTGGCAGGCGGCGTCTTTCTCCGTAGTGACGCCGACCAGAATGGAGGATCCCAGGAGCTCGCTGTGCCGTTTGCCGTAACCCCGCATCATGCACAACATCCTCGGAACTCAACACAAGGCAGGACAAACCCAGTTACTCTCAGGTTCTCATTAGGTTATTATAAATATATACAAAGTGCTCCGCCGATAACATATAGCTTCTTGTAATTGGATTGTTCTGTTAACACAATAATAGCCCGGCTTTATTCCAGATAGTCCTCAGTCAATTTACCTCTGACTATAGTACCCATCATGATTCTCAGTTATAACCCCCCCCCCCCCCCCCCCGCCCCAGCCCTTAATAACAAGTACGGCCAGAAAAAAATACTTTGTAACATCATGCCTGATGTAACTTACATAGTGAATACTCTTAATTGTATCTCAGTACATTGTAGGTATATAATTATTTACTATAACCCCACTAAAATATTAAGTATTAGGCTTTAAAAGCACATTTAAAAATTTCATAAATTACCTACTTAGTTTTTACTCTTATTCTAGCCAAGAATTTGTGTAGTGGCGTCAAAGAGTGCAAAGTGTCAAGCCACCTAGTTTTATTTAACAGGTTGAAACATTCGCCACTTCGGAATGCAAAGATTGCAGTAATCAAAAGGAAGAGGAATACTATTTGAAATGGAACGTAACGCTAGGAACAGAACCGTATCTTCTAGCATACAAGCGGTATAATAGACCGAATGTGTTTTCCAAATGCTCGGCAATGGCCGACGCGTGTTTGTATTGTTTTTCGTTAACTTAGTAGTATTTAATTCGGTACCCATCTAATGAATATAGATTGTACATTTAAGGGGCTAAACTGCCAAAGGCATATAACGTAAGTGAACAACCAGTGGTTGCTCTACCCACATAAGAGGGTAAGCGGCTATTAAAAAAAATAAATTAAAATTCAATAAAAATAGTAATTCACAATCCTTAAAAGAAAATTATATGTTTAGTTCTTAGACTTTTTGTATGAAGGGTGATTTCCTATTCTTGTTTTACTTACAGTAGACTATTAAAATATTATTTTACCTTAGGGTGGCAATTTACCCTACTCTTCTGTGTGTCTCCTGGTATGTGAGGGTTCCCCTTTTGTAGTTATAAATTAAATATGTTTTTACACGTATTCCAACTTTTTTTTTTTTAGTGTCAACAACTTGCATTATTGTTCCAGATGCCTTTCACGTGATGTCATGAACAAAGGAAGAGTCAGCTAAGGCTAGAAGGTTATATTTTTAATTAACTTTGACATGTCGTTTTTACTGCGTGTTGTAAACTATTAATGAATAAAAACAATCAGTCAACTAACCAACCCAATATGATGGGCCGCTCTACGACATAATTTATGTAGGGATTCTCGTGTTATGTGTTAGCTTTTTATGAATCGCCGTCCTGATGTAATGTGGTCTCAGCAGGTTCGCTCCCACAGCAGGAAGAACATCTGAGCCGGTATACGGACAGCATCTGCTTACCTATGGAGGAAACGTACCATGAGGTTGGCTAGCAAATACGTAGATATGCGCAAAGGGAATTTATCAATAATTACTAAAAACTTAAAACTCCGATACCCACATAGTCGGGAGTTTTTATGCCTTGAAAATACTTAAATTTGACCTTTTTGATGTGTACATACACATCTGCAGACTATTCGTTTTGTGAGGCAGCGCGCACTTAAAATATCCGAATCAATATTCTGATCCAAGTCTAAAATATCATATTCGATTTTGCATTGCTGTGTGTTTGCGTACGACGTAGTGGCAAGAAAACCCTTAACTCATTGTCTCGACGTAAACTATTAACATTGAATTCGGTTGTTTCCACTATAATAACGTAACCACTACATCGTGAACCAGTAGTAAGGCATACTTGCTTAACGTTATTACACTATTTAAGTTAAAGGACATTAAGTTAATGCTTAATATTCTTAACAAAACATTTATATTTAGAATCATTCACAAAAATTTCATTACATATGGTGTAGCCAAAACATATAAACTTTACTAACAGCAAGCACAAACCCATAGTAAAGCGAGTAAATTACTTTAGTCAGTGGAATAATTTCTCAGAGACAGGAACAGTACCGTCCCTCCAAGAATCGTCAAATGGTAACACCTATGCAATTGTACGTTCCTAGTCTTTTTCCGACGGTGTATTTTATTGACAGGGAAAATAGCTAATTTAAGTCTTTTCAAGATTATTTTTGGGAAGAAAAAAATTTAAAAATTGGCGTTAATAAGATTGTATATATATATGCCATAAACATGTCATCTCATGAAATAATAGGGTGAACGCTTCAAGTCCCTTGGTTGCAAGTTGAATGGATGTATGACTACAAATGTCCAATAGCCTACCTTGGTCATAAAAAGGGAGAGGGGCGAGAGAGTGAGAGGGAGGGAGGGAGGGAGAGAGAATTTATGCATGCATGTATACCTTTAACGATACATTACTCGTGCTTAAACCACGCAAAGGGACGCTATCGCCTAGCATCTTTTAAAATATACATATTCTAAACGAGCGAATACACGCAACTCGCCAGCTGAACGTAATAATTAGCAGTGAGTAATTTGCAGAAGAAGGAAAAAGCAACAAAAAATGCATCACCATGTAACTTACACTAGTAAACAAAAACCGAAAAGTAACTACGCGGCAGAGCGTATTGTCGGTTTACAAAAGTTCGAAAGAAAGAAGCCATAAAAGATAACAAGACGACTGAGAGGAGAGGAGCGAATGAACAGAAGAATATCGTATCTTGTAATACGGGATATAAAAACGAAACATCGGAGGGGCTGAAGTGATGGGTTTGGGTGGAGGAGAGGGAAGAGGGGGTATTTGTTAAATATAATGGGAGAAGCTCCTTTTGAAACTTTCCGACAAATTGGATTTGTCGACCGGCTGCAAGACGAAACAGTGTAGCGAAGATGCTGGAGACCTTTCCCAGGGACCCATCACCAGTATATTAAATTTTCTGAAACCGTGCCGAAAAGGGAGCAACGAATTTGATCAGCTTACTCTTTTAACTTACGCCAGTCACCACGGATTTCCCAAACATAATGCGACTGACACAAACGTTCCTACAATAGGCGGAAACGTTTCATGCATAAAACACGATTAAAAAAAGCTTCAAGATATTCACAAATTTTTAAATTATAGAAATTAAGGTGCCGATATTACTCATTAACTTAAACGATGACATTATTTTATATTTGTTTACCACAGACCTCGATTATCCGCGTTTCCTTGTTAAAATATTAATATGTGACGAATATACCAAGATATAGTTTACTACTTAGATCTGATTCAGTCACTGCAATTACAGACAGTGATGATAAGCTGTATTATTTTTATTGACCGAGGCTAGTAAGTACGCTAATCTATTGGGCATACTAGAAAATTATCTGCATCTCGATTTCCCAAAATCGAGGATCAAGAAATATTAAAATTTTTCCTCCTTCGATTCACACGAAGTCGGTCAGGAACGAACTCGCGTCCTTTTGAATGACAAGTTAGGTACCTATCTTAAAATTTGATAGTCACAGCCAATATTTATCGACTGATTAAGTACCAATTATTATAGCACTTCTAATTTCAGTTGATCCTACTCATCCGACAAGCCAGTTTTGGACTGGCTAAAAGGAATATTATAATGAAAAGAATATGTTGTTGGGATCTAAATCGGCGTCATTCTAATCACTGCATCAGGCCATACAGATTTTTAGAACGCGTAAAATATTCACCGCTGATAGTGTGCAGTGGATAATTTCATAAAATACAACTCAACAGGAAAGTACTCATTTTTCATCTGTGGAGAACCTCGTATTGCACAGACTGTGATGGGATGATGACAAAGTAATTCAACAAAGGACGATGAAGCGCTGATAAACAAGTAATGAAGTAATACCAACACTGTAGAAATTCCATGCACGGCTTCACACTACTAAATACGTGTATAGTAATACCACTACAGAATAAGTTTTAATATTTTTTCCCTCACAGGGCAGAGTAGAAGGCACAACAACCAAAGCTGGGTGTATTTTACACGCCGGGTCATATGCATATTTATTTCTATTGCGTCTGTGTATGTGCGGACAACTGAAAACTGAGTACATGTTTTGCATTCAAATTGGTTATAATTGTTAACATTTTAAGTCTAAGTCCCACTCTCATTGGACTACATACAACTACGCCTATAAGCTGTTCACGGTAAAATGAACACTTTTAAAAGCCCCGCTTAAGATCTACTTGCATGGACGTTGTGTATTCTTCCACCTTATGTAAAATTAATATTGCAATGGGCCTCTTCACTTTATTAATGCGTCGGTATGGTGAAACTGTGAAATTATTAGAAAAGTAAATATCTTATGTAAGGGTTCTTCATTGTAGTTCGGGATTGTCACCACGTCCACAAACGAACGAGGTGCTGCCACCTACTGATCGCCATGGCCATAGGAACGAACTTACGATACAGAAACAACGCGCGTGTCAGCGCTACACCATTTAATTTAATTTGCCCACACAAGTACACATCATTCGACTAAACTGAGTGTCGCTGAGCACCGTGCAGCACTGTAGTATCGAACCCCCTGAACTCGCGCCAGCGCAGCGGGCCGGCACACGTGACGTACAAAGACTCGACTGTTCAGCTTCAACTCTACCAAACAACTGACTAGCAGCTCGCCGGGGGGCCGACGGTGCGGCGTGCCTGCCTGCCGCAGCGCCGCGAGAACGCTGACACTGTGCATCGTGTTGCACTTCCTGGTACCGGGCACGCTATACTCGGTACCTCATAACATGAATATACTCGGTGCAACGTACATTACCTTACACTTACAAATATACTCATTTTTACACTTCGAAGTATTAAATAAAAACAAAATGCGAATGGAATAAAGAAATAATTTAAGTTATAATAAATGGTTACCTAACACTTTTTACTTCTACGTTAAGATGTGGAACTAATTTCCAGCCATCGTTACCAACTTTACTGGGTGCATGTCACTCGGTGCGTCCGTTAAAATATACGCCGGCAGGCACAGTGACTTCTTTCTTTCAAAAGTACTCTCTTTATCGTGAACAGCCTTTATGGCCCAGAATGTCAACATGCACATGCCGCTTTCCGCCGGGATACCCGTCTCTAAGTTTAGCGGCAGTGAATTGTGTGTAACCTACCACAAAGGCGTTACCCATTATTCCCCACTTGTCGCAGCACCCCAATCTATAGCTTCCATTGAGAAAGATGTGCTCAATACTCATTCCGCTCATTGGTTACCCGTTACGGGTGATGGAAAGTGGTTGCCCGTTGCGGGTGATGGAAAGTGGTTGCCCGTTGCGGGTGATGGAAAGTTCTCCCGAAATACGAAGTCAACAACAGAATTTTACTCAATATATTTTGATGGTGTCAAGCTTTATCGACAATATGTTTGAATACTGATAACTATACAACGAAGCGTAACAAATCGGTAAATAGTGATGTGTAACAGAGATCTAACATTTGTTAAAACGCGGTTGGTAAAATGATCCCCCTTAAATGAATGGAGGTTGCCCCCCTATGTTTGCATAGAACATTTTTATACTGAGCAGTAAATGATTTGTTAAAACAAATTATGCATCAGCACATATAAATAAACAGAAAACGTCGTGTAGTCGGAACCACTCTCAAGATATCCATGCGTAAAGTTCAAAACAGAAGGTGAGTGGCCTCACACAGTAATTGTGACTGAACAATACCCGAGTGAAAAACTAATAACGTTCACTATACTTTAAATTTGCAAAGGGTCATGTGCTGGGTGTGAGTCCGGGTGAGTTGCATTAAGGAATGAAGATTACACGTTGATGTACCATGCAATACCAAGTGGCACACTTGTAAATAAGTGGTACTGTGACTGCAAAATTACCACAAGGATAGATAATACTATAGTCAACCAATCTGTTGAAACATTAAAAACTCATACATTTACGAAAGTAATTGTACTAATCAAACTGTATAAGGAAATGTTCAAAGGTCTTACCATAAGCTTCAAGACAGGCATTGTGCGATACCTACCCGGTAGACCACTCGCCGTCTGTTTCAAACTTTCCACATACTTTTTTTCCAAAATAATTCATCTGAGTGTAACACGACAACCTTTGCTGTTAATTTAGAAGTTCTTAATCTAACTTGTATTAAAAAACTGTTTACATCTCAGTACTACGAAGTTTCATGCACACAAAGGGTGGCAATTGGGTATTTACATAATAATAGATTATTTTACCACCGCGTTTTAAAAGGTGTTAGATCTTCGTTGCACAGATACCTATTCACCGATTTCTTACACTTTATTGTAAATACGTCAATATTTTTAACTAAAAGAAAATTTCATATCTCGATTTTCGCGGGCGCACAAGTTTTGGCCTTGTATTTTCGCAAGGAATAGCCTAGTGGAGTTTGTCAGTGTTGTTCTGAGACATACTGTACATTCAATAAAACAAACCCCATCGAAATGCAGCAAGTAGCTCAAATTCAGATCTTAATTTATATTCCTGATATTCGCGCACAGGAAGACCTTTCCACAAATCTTAAAAACCTCCAGCATCCGTTACAACTTCAATTACAACACTGTTTTTAAGTACATTGTCTCTCATCCGTCGGTGGTAAAAATTGCATCATCATCCGCACAGTCAAGGGTTAAACTATTACTCATACTCTGTCAGCCTCGCCATCGCAATTGAGCTGAGAGATTTAATATGCACCACGTGTCAAGTAGTTCGTCAGCAGGGCGCCAGACCGGAGCAGGCTGAAGTCGCATCCAATACGTAAAAAATATCAGCAAAAAAAAAAAAAAAAAACGAAAATCCACCAAAATTTTGCGAAGAATATAAAACACGAAACTGCTAAAACTCTCCATTAATCAAGTCACTTCGTATAAACGAGACAAAGCCGACCGAAAAAATATCTTGAGTGCAAAATATCTACAGGTACGCGGCGTGACAGACAGACGCTGATCTCAGCCTTACAGTTAACTGCGATGCCAAGTCACGGCAAGAAGGACCTTGGATTCGATTCTCAAGTAAGGCATGGAATAACTTGTATTACATCTGGATTGATAAGAAAAATTAAATGATTAGCAAATTATGACAAATGCTTGTAATTCAGAATTTAAATTAACTATGTCCATACATACTGCAATAAAATGTCTGTTGAAACTTTTGGAAAACTAAGTTTATTTTCTTTTCTTTTAAGAAAGCTGAAAGACTTTGCAGTTGATTCATAATATTAATTCCTCCTCCTCTCTTTAAATCGTTGCCAAGCCTCCACACTACTACAAACTGCTTACGCTTTATATACAAACTCAAGCCCCAGCGTAAATAAGGAAGTGATAATTACAACAGCGGGTTGTAAATCAGGCTTTCCTTAACTGCAATCCACGATAGGATTTTATGAAACGTTACGGCTGTTGTTCCGGTAGATAAAGTACGGAACTCTCCAGATAAATAGCCCACTACACAGGGCAATTAAAATATACGATACGGTGGGAATTCCATAGAAATTGCACCGAGTTCGGCGAAGTAATACATCTTAAAACACTGTGAATTTTTTTCGAAGTGAAAATGTTGGGGAAAATTCAAATTGTTAAGACCAGACACTGTCTCCACTGAAACAAGACACAGTATACACTAGAAAGAATGGAGAGTGTTTTTGAACATTGGCAGGTACACTGTAAAAATTTCTGGTAAACTTCCTAAACTGTAATGGAAATTTTAAACCTGTAAACTGTATGGAAATAATACCACACATCAGGCTGCAGATATAGAAATGTTTAGCGTCGCTACTATTCAAAGTTGGGAACTTCCCTAGGCATTTGACTGTTCCTGAGAAAATGTAGGAACGCTACAATGGATTTATAGGGGAAAATATTGCCATTCCTGCTTTCTTACTAAGCATACACACTGGTATGGTAAATTTTCGAATGATTTCTAAGAGTATAGCTGCAATTTCTTCGAGCCACACGTCAAGCTGCACAAAAAAATAAATTATTTAAATTAAAACCGCGTTAGGACTATAATGATTTTGAAAATCCCAATTTCGCGAGTAACTAAGGAGCACAACTGTCATTTATTTCTATTTCAAGGTGAAATTCTTTTCCGCCCGTCACACCACGTTGGTATAGCAGGTTTTAACACAGCATTCTCCCTACTTAAAATTTTTTTTTTCGGCCCATTGCGTACATCCTATTATCGCATGCGAAAATTAACACTGCATGAGAGCTATCTACAAGTACCCATGCGAATGCATGATCAAAATGCGCTGTAAAATTATTATGAAGATACGTGTTGCTACATTCTGCTCTCTTCGTTACGCAACATTGCGCAACATGAAAGAGAGAAGCACAAAGTCCCTTCCTTATTATCCTTCTCAAACTTCCCTCTGGCTCGTATTCTCTTTAAACAGAGGCCCCTAATGACATAATAAATACTTGCTTATTTTAAGACTTACAAATCCTAGTCATTATCTTTAAATTATTTCCTTCTCCCTGCGACGGTAGCGCCATCGCGGGACCTCTTCCGGCTAAGCGCCTAGGTCCGTGGGCCAACTCATGCACACCTCGATTTCCCTCCCTTCTCCTTTTCCCCGCTTTCCCCTCCTTCGCTTGCTAAACTGAGTGTTATGTTCGGCCGAAACTAGTTCAATCCTCACACTCACAACACAATGTTGCCTTCGCCTAAGGAGGGTGCGTCTCTGCTTCTTCTGGGTGTATACGACTAATAGCTTCGCGGCACACATCCTGTACACTGTGATCGGCCTGGAAACAGGTCATCTTGAGCCTAGCCCCTAGTGGGTCAGCGGTCACAGTGTATAGCACCGATCTAGGTACTTTTCTAACAACAATTTCTCGCAATTTGCAAACAACACCACATCGAGAGTCGCTCCACAAAGAGCCTACCCCTCCCCCACGGGTCATGGCGGCGTGCGGGGAACCGACTGAGCCGTCGTGGATGACGGGAACTGGCCCGTACGCCTTACAGTACCTCCGGGAAAACAAGCGATTTTTAGAACTGGCAAAGAGACGACCTAATCACCAAACTGTTTACGACATTTTTCCTCAAGGCATCCCCGACCATATTGACATACTCCTGGCTACTCTTACGGAACCAACGACGCCAACAATCACCACACCAACTTCCTCCCGACCGTCAACACCGGCCGCAGGAAATGAAACATTTGAAATGGAAACCGACTTCCAGATAGTAAAACGAAAAGGGGACAGAACAACCACGCAGGAGAACAAGCGTCTCCATTCTGTGTCGTCTGAGACACATACAAACACCATTCCTACACAAAATAGGTTTTCCCCGCTTAAGGAGGTAACAGAAAAAACCTCAGCAGTTAACCATCCCGGCTCTTCAAGCATCTCCACCCACAAAACACAAACGGCTGCACCACAAACACGACAGAAAAAACAAAACGAGTACAGATTAGTGGTTCCTGACGCCACTAAATACAACTTACTTGTTCAGAAACTGCGAGCTATTAGTAGGGACGGGTTCTCCCTTCTCCCCACAGCTCGCGGAACGCAAATACTCACTAAAAACTTCGATTTTTTCACAGCTGCTCGCACAATGCTAGAAGCGAACTACATCCATTACTTTACTTTCTGTCAAGCTTCCGAGCTCCCACAGAAAGTCGTTTTTGACCTCCACCCCACAACCGACATTGCGGACATCAAGACAGACCTGGAATGTGCCGGATACTCAATCCAGCACATTTATCAATTTAAAAAACTTATCCAAGACCAAACAGACCCCACCAAATTCACGTTGGAGCCGCAACGTTTTTTCTGTGTCACGGTGGCGCAGAACACTTCTCTCCCTCCTCTGCACGAGGATAAATATGACAATAGTTCATCCCCGACAGTACCAGAAACGGCCGACAGACGTGGCATAATGCCGCAACTGTCTCGCTTTAGGACACACCAAAAATCACTGTTCAATGCCGACAAAATGCCCTCACTGCGCCGGCCCTCACCCCGAGAGTGCTTGCAAAAAAAAAAAAAAAACGAAACCAACTCCAAGCCCACATGCAGCAACTGCGCAGGCGAACACACAGCTATTTCAAAAGCCTGCCCCAAGTTCCTGGACTTGGTGCAGAAAAGAACTACTGCTGCTACGAAAATCGCGCCAAAAACTGCAAAACAACCTCCTGCCCCGTCCAGGTTCACAGTCAGGACATTACAGCCCGGCAAAACGTATTCGCAGGCACTCTCTGCGTCTATTCACAAACCAGCTCCTACTCTTGACACCCCTGCAATGCCAAATACACAACCTCAGTCCCTCCCTCGCCGGCGAAATTCGCCAGGAGAGATGCGAGGCGTAATGCAGGATTTCCATGAACTCATGGAATTCCTTAGAGCATGCGACTTCGCCTCGCTCATGGCTCATTTCCACCCCTACATACTAAAACTCCGCAACATCACAGAAAAACATGAGAGAACCTGGCTACTTCTCGAAGCCATGGCGTCATTTGCGGCCCCCTAGCCCGTCAACTAGACCCGCATATACCAATTTCCCCTACTCTGTACTAGAGCGACTCCGAAACACATAACATTAACATTAATCACTATGACGAGCGAAATAATCGCGTATATATTCTAGTCGTACACAACTGAGCGTTTTAAGTTTTGCAGCACCAATTATTAATTTAAAACGATTTAATAACTTTAATTACAACCGCTTTTAATTTATTAAAATTTTTCCGTGTCAAATAAAAGCTGTTGACGGTAAATTAACGACCATGCTGCCATCTCTCGAGCAACTTCATAAGCTCCGCCCCACCAAGTTCTCTCGGCCAATCAGAGCCCTCTGGCCTATATTACTGTTTAACTTCACTCACGAGACGTGTTTTCATGGCTCTGCTTTCGAATTTTACAAGTCTAAATAATTATCAATACGGAATATAGTTCAAAACAACTTTAAAAATATAAATCCACGCCCTCAGCGCAATTATACCGCCCGATTTCATAGAAATAAGGCCCCGAAACTGGCCGGAATTTTCCGATCGGTCCGGGACAAAAATCGACCACGTTTAACAAAACTAGTTGGCGCAGGCATCGCGCCAGCCATATCGCTCTCGGACTTCCCCGAGTTAACATGTTTTACTTCACTTTTAGCCGCTCGTCACGGTACATTCAGACATGCATTTACACACCAATCAGATTATTTAATGGTTTTTAACATTAACTCATAAGATATGAAGTAATTACTGAAACTGAAACAACTACACTGATTTAAATTATCGCGCAACTTAAATTCACCACTTCAATATACATATAATTAATTAATTATATAAACCCTTGCCACTCCAGTCATGGGAAAGCTACTTATATCGAAAATTTAACTTCATTTGGCTATTAACCTCCGATTTTTATACCAAACTGTCGCTAGCTCTCTCACAGGGAGCTCGTGACAGTACTTCACAAGTCCTGAACTTTAAAATTCCGCGCTGATAGATTCAATTAACTTCATCACTCTCTTTTATCCCGTACAGGCAGGGAAAACGAGAGTAAAATTCAGCTATGGAAACAGCTCCCACGCGCTACCCTGGGAATCCTGTACAAGAATGCTAGCTTTGCAGCATAAAATATGTTTGAGGGGGGAAGGGGGAGGGGGTTAGCTTTTCCTCGCCTCCGCAATCTAACTGACAACCAACTGGGTGGCCAAGGTCCCTCACAAGGGACCGATCTACCTCCGCGCTGAGGGAGTAGCGTCCCAGTGATGTAAAATGGCGGACTAGTTCAATTCTAATTCAGCGGTCATTCAGTGAACTTCGACCATCATGATGGGCGAGGCCCTTAACTACAATGTAACTGAACGGAGTAAGAGTTAGTCATTTTTGTTTGTAAGTTTTGAGCGTATCATGAATTTAGCCTTTGAGTTTCAAATGTTATATTTTGCCTGCAAACCGAGTTGAGTCCTACAGTGTTTTGGTCAAATGCAAGGGCGCACTGTGGGATAGCTCAAGCGTGGCTGTGTGATATCCTTGGTCCCTGTTTATGTCTCATGCATTTTTATGTCAGTTTGTGCGGAAGTTAAAACGAGCAAACTCTCTCTGCCGACTAGTTTGCTTTTATTGTAACATTTTATAGGAAGTATTAATGTGTAAATTTTACGTGAGGAGAAGCAACATTAGGCTGAACGCAGCTCTCCCTCACTGTTATTACCTATTTATTCTAAATTATATGGCAATCAAATGTTTTATTAATGGTAAGTTTGCGTGATTCGTTGAGGTTGAGATTGGTTATGTGAGTCACTTTGGACAACCTTAACTGTACACCTTTTCTGATATGGTATAAAATCTTTAAGTTTTCCTCTTGTCAGAGAATAGTATCCCATGTTCTTTCTGTTGTATAATTACGCACGTTATTGTATTGTGCGAACCTAGTGCAACCGTTTTCTATGTGAGTACTTTACTCTGGTAAATTTTGTTTCAACGAAATATTTTGTGTAACCCTTGAACACGACCTTATGATATTGCCTTTATTTCTAATTGATAGGAGTATTCAGCGAACTCATGAGCCTAATCTTCCGAAAAGCTCGTTATTACTAGTGTTGTTAAAAAGCAGCCTCTTGCCTTATACGCCTTGTTGATTGTGTATTATTGCTGTGAAATACTAGCGTTTGCGTCATGTAGATCTTGGTAATTGTATATTCTTTGTTTTAAAAATACTCATTTTCATTGACGTGTTTTGTATAGTTTGTGAGCCCGTCACATCCCTATTATTATATCTCTCATGACTTTGTTGACCGAGCCTACTGATCTTGAAAAGGAGTAATATAACAATGTGTTACGCCAGTTGTGTCTACAACAATTTTTTTTTTATCGGCGGCCACCATTACTTCTATTACTCCAGTCATTGTTCCTGTAACAGTATATGGAGTTACAGCAGGATCATTTTTTCAAAAGGTGTTCACTATGTGAACCACTTGTAATGCCTCTAGCAAAATGTCAGTTAGCCATCGGAGAGATGCCTATACAAGTAAACGCGTCCATACTTCAAAACTTTACATGCGTTCATGCGATGCTATTTTAGTTCAGCATTGAGTCGCAAGTCCTCTATCATTCTCACGATCAGAAACACAGGTTAAGGTAGGTTACAGACATACGCGAAGGTGCACAATATCTTCCGGGTCACTTCTATCTTCCTCTTCATTGCTCTAGTTCAGAACTCTCACCTGACGTCACCTTCAAGACGGCCACTAACAAGTTCGTCCCTCAGACATATAAGTAAAGTTTGTTTTAACACTGGATAAGCACTCTGCCTCAAAGTAGACAGCATACTCGCCGTCTTCCTCTTATCAGCTGCTTCTCGAGGGTGTTTCTCTGGGGATTACAGTACATGCGGGTCATGCAATAATGCCTTCCCACCAGCGCACCTGAGTCTCGAGGCTGGGTCATGCAATAATGCCTTCCCACCAGCGCACCTGAGTCTCGAGGCTGGGTCACACCGAGATGAACTCGTGTCCGCCTAGTTCGCCCCGTCGACTTTTATCTGCGGAAGCACTTGAGAAATGTCGTCTGTAAAATCCCAACCGATCTAAACGCACTACGTAATAAGGATTCTGGTGAAATGTCTGGCTTTCTGGAAACTTTCGCTACTCTACGATTCGTGAATTTCGTGAGCATGCTTTAAAGCTTGGCCTGTTAATTATTACATAAACTCCTTGTTTTTCATTTTCACACGCTGCTCTACTTGGTCTGTCGTCGGTATCGCCTATACGACGCAGTGATTGCGAATCACTGGATATGTACTGAAACAGTACGATTCCATCGAACTACTCCGTCACATCTGCGTCAGTAATTAAGCAATGTAGTCAACACCCTAGCAAAACTAAGACGCTATTTCTTGCCGCCCGTATTACAAACTCCTACAAGTCATACCAGAAACACTGCCGTACTAGTCATGAAGTACGTCTCTAAAACTTCAAGCCTGAACATAAATGTGACAGCTTGGAAACGTATTTCGTCACGAGGTAGCAGACCTTACTTCCATTCCGGGGAAAAAAAAAAAAAAAAAAAAAAAAAATTGGATTTTCCTTGCTGTGAATGTATTTTCTTATGGGCACTGCCTAATGGATGGCAGCTGCAAAAATGTAAATAGTTCCTAGTTTCCATGTTAAGGAAATTTCGCCCCAGTAAGTTATTAAACAGATAGGCGTTTCAAACAAGCTGCATTCTTCGCGAATTTATTTAAAGAAGATCCCTACGAGAGTGTATTTTCAATATACATTTTAAACGTCAATTAAAAAAAAAAAATTTCTTGCAAACAGGGTTTACATGTTATGGAAACATCTCATTGTAGGGAGCTTCTAAAAAGAATAAGAATACATTTTGTTTGAAAGCCTATATTTAAAATTAACACTTATCTTTCTGAATCTCCGCCTTGTAGGTAAAGCTCTCGTGCATCAAAGAGATAAATATAATCATTATAAATGTTCAGATAAATATATTAAGTTAAAAATTGTGTTGTAACAATGTGAAAGGTCGTGAGGCCATGCGCAAGTCACGAAAATAAGGAAATAAATCATTTAGCAGCACCGAGGTAGAAGTTTGATGAAGCTACGTGTGTTCGAGGGACGTTCACTTTGCAGCCGCCGCTGAAATATTCAACCCCTGCATGTTGTTTATAATTCTCTGGTTTGTGTTGTTAAAAATGCATTCGCTACAACCTCCCGAGGGAAGAAAACCTAAAGGCGGAAAAAAAAATAACGGTTACTTTGGGAGCACCAGCGTAAACAAAAATTGAAAAAAACAAAGCCGAGTGGCTGCGCGCTACCAGAACGGCTACTGAATACTGAGAGCAGTATTGTTACTATGCTTACACGAACACAAGGCCGCGTTCTGTGAAATAGTAATAGTTATTATTATCACCTCGCAATCTCCGTTAAAATTTATACTTTCAAACCTTTGCATGTTTTCTCGACAGCCGTTCACCTGAAAGTGTCACATCAAGGCAACGTTTTGTGTTAAAGGCTGTTCACTGTAAAATGCGCACTTTTGAAAACCCTGCGTAACATCTACTTGCATGCATGTTGTGTATTATTCCGCCTTATGTAAAAATAACACTGTCTGCATAGCCCTCATCAATTTATTCATGCGTCTATCAAGTGAAACTATTAATTGATTAAAATAGTAAATATTTCACAAAACTGCTTTTTTTTTTTTTACGCTTCGATACATTAAAAAAGTGTACAAAGCGAAATAAATAATTTAAGTTTTTACAAATGGTTTCATAACACTTCAAATTTGAGGTTAACATATGGAACTATATTCCATTCATCGTTATCTACTTTACTGGGCGTATGTCACCAAGTGTGCCCGTTATAATATATGCAAGCAGGGGCAGTGACTTTTTCTACGGTTGATTTCAAAAGTGCTCACTTTATTGTGAACAGACTTTAGTTTATTGTATCTACACATGATTACCGCCTTACAGATGGTTATTATGTCTAAACAATCGATAAAAAACCTACGGGTAACACGTTTTTGTTGGTTGATATTTTAATATGGCACCATATAACTCCATCATGCACTATGCTATCGCCTACCAAATGTTCACAGATGCCAAAAATGAAATTCACAACTTCCGATGTTTCACCTCGCGTAGTTTTCAACATTCTGCATATAACTACTTTCATTAGTTACCCATGTTCAAGGACGTGTGTGTACCCTAATATATCGTACAATTTTCCAAAAGGAATCATTTCACAATCTTTGTTCCTGTAGTTCACGATCATTCTGTATAGCGCCCTGCTGGTTAAGTTCTCTGACAGGACAGAGATGTCCGGTAACTTTTGGCCACAAAGTGTAACTGCAATAAAACAACAAATAGAAAGCTGACCTTCTGTGGTGCAGTCGGTTGGTGCGCCGTCGATCTGGGATTAAAGAGGGGGGACGTTAAAAATCCCTTTACAATACAATACAACAAATAGAAAATTAAAAAAAAAAATTCTACTTGCATACGTAATGTTTTCATTTTCACCACATACTTGCGACGTATTAGACAAGCCATGTTTCTGAGATAAGTGACGGAATTAACGCCAGACTTAGATTTCAGTTTACGCATGTTAAGTTATAACCGTAAATAATTTTCATCATCTCTATAAAAAATTAAGAAATATTTTTAAAAATGTGTTTTTGCCAATTTAGAAAATAATATTAAGTTACTGATTTTAAAGAGTAGTATTATCGTAACAAAAAAAATATTTAGATCTAACCTGGACGTTTACCTGTTTGCATATGACCATATAAGTTAACATTTCCACATTCCTGATATATTTTCGAAACATTGTTGGTGTTAACTGAGACACTAGCTCTGCGACCAAGTACAATATTATTTTCTTATCAGGATCGCCAGAACTTTTAGTGAAATGCCTTTGTAAAATAATACACAAAAGCTTCGTATTTATTGCACTTCATTCCCAGAAGAGCTAATTTTCTACTATTTCGGGAAATAAAAAAGCACGACTATATAATATTGAAATCTTTAGTTTCGTTTTCCAAATATAGCAACAGCTTCAACTGACAAACATAGTTTGTATAAATAATGATTTTACTGAATTAAAATTTTACAAAATCGCTTAATTACTCATTATTTGTAGTAGCAAACGAAGACCATTAATTTAGCTGAAGAGTAATTGTCAGGAATGCCCAATGTACCAAAAAAAAAAAGTGACTGGTGTAAGAATTGATTAGAGTTCTGGCTTGTTTTGCGTACACTGCACTGAAATCACATTTCGCAGCTTCGAGTTTTGTACTCTCGGTGGAGAACATGACTAATTGGGGAATTTTTTCCTTTCCTTCTTGCAGTCCGCTCGCTTAATCCTGCCGAAGAGGCTGCAGACAGTTGGAACTGCGAAAAGCGGAGCAACTTTCGAGGTCGCCATCAATCCACGTCCTTGCAGAATACCGAACTCGAACTACACTTTACCCCCCCCCCCCCTCCTTAGCCAACCCATTGCTTCACATCCACGATGCTGTGCTGCTCCTCCGAGGAAAGAAAACAAAATGACGTAGCAAACTCCAGCGGAATGCCATTTCAACTCGGCTAATATGCAGGGAGGAATGGGGAAGGATAAATCATTCAAAGTGCGCTGGTGTAGGGGTAAGGCATCTCCAGCGATTCAAGTTCCCGTGCTCTAGTTCTGGGAAAGGGGTGGAGGGAGGGTAAGAAGATGCTGAGAGTGTCTGAAGGGAGACGTAGCAGCACATTCGTGATCCAATTAGACGGCAAGAAGTCGTAACTCGAGGGATTATCAACAGGCCCCCGCTTTGTCAGGCCTGTTGCTACAGAGCCCAGGGAAGGAGAATTTCCTGTCAGCGGTAATCAAGCCGACAAGAGAAAAGCATACGACAAGGATGCCGTTGCTTAGTGATCATTCACACTCGAAGTTCTTCTACTTGGAATAATGGTCAAGTCAACTACCCATTTTTTACAACAAACCAGTCAAAAATATTATATTAATGATTTAGCGAAATTATTTAGTATGGTCTCCGACTGAAAAGTGGTTACAATATAAAAAAAAACACGATTCTTTACATTCGTCGTTATTAACCCAACAATAGTAACAACGAACTGTTTGCGTAACAAAAATAAATACAGAGTACAGTTTCAATCCTAGAACTTCTACACTTTAACCACAGCATTTAAGTAAATAAGGCAACATAATCATATTAAATTTATGGCTAAACTGGCATGTCTGAACAGAGACAAGATTTTTACGCATTTGCCTTCTCACAAGGCGCACGAAAAAGCAAATGACTTCAACACGCACATGCATGTGATTTGTCAAAGCGGCACTGCAGAAATTATTCCCATGTCATGTATAAAGTTACGTTTCCTCAATTTTTAAAAGTTATCTTATAATACTTGTACTTATCCCAGTAATTTGATTCTTGTGAATTATTTTCTTTCGTTATTTTGTATGCATTTCCATTAAAATTGTTTTAACTCTAATACATTTCTTTTTCCTGTTAACGGTTTTGTTTGGAAGAAAATAAATAAAATAACGAGAATTATATATATATATATATATATATATATATATATATCAAGAGCACGCTCGCGGGATGTCAATCTGCAGGACACACGTAAACGAGACTGCTATGACACGTCTTAGTCAAACTGTTTTTGCAGCCGGAAACGAACCTTACAGCATCTGCAAGGGACACTGACAGCCAAGAGAAATATTTTACCACTCCACGCACGTAAACTAACAAACCAACTGGAACCAAATTAACGGAATAATTTTGGCTTAATTTTGAGAAAATTTAATTACAAGGTACCAGCACAAATGACACGACATAAAGAGCTTGTCTGGCCCTTCCCACGTAACTGAAGCGAAGGATGTAGTTTACTATTTATTCTTGTTGGATTACGCTGTTCTATTCATAGTCTAAATGCGTATACTAAGAAAATAAACTCTGAACTACGTATACCACTTCCCAGAATAAATGCGCGATATTATCCTCACAGTTCGAGAGATGGTTATTTCATATTCGTCTGCAAATTTTTTTTCCCCCAGCACCGGTTCACTTCGGTGGCACAGCGATTCAATCATGCGACTACTGTGACGGACGACATACCTCTCGAACACTAAGAAATTAGTAATACTGAGCGAAGCTTCTGAAATAATCGCAGGCAAGGGCGAAGTTCCTATGACTTTCAGAGCACAGATAAGGCAAAGGTGGTTGCAGGCGGTAATGGTTTGGAACCTACAAGGCCCATCAGATCGAGGCTTAACCTCATCCGAGCTAAGCGAAATACCAGTGCAAGAGGTCTTAGCCGCAGGTGGCCCCCAGGGATGTGAAGAGGGGAGGGGGTGGTGTAAACACACCTGCGATCCAATTAGACGGCGGGAAGTTATCGGAACTGGGATTACCTGCTTTGCGCCGGACCCAAAACTCCGAAAGGGGAAGGGCAACACCTGTTGTTGCCCGGATGAATTGCTGCATACAGATTCGTTCAAGTCAAAGGAAATACTACAGCACCACCTGGCAGTTACGGTCAGTGTGTCCACGAGTTCTCGGCGTTTGAAGTGAGAAATTCTCCTATTATGAGTCCCCTTTTGGTGAAATACGTAGTGTGCCTGATATACGGTAATACGGAAAACTACACTTTTCTATTTATAAACATATTTAATCAATGCTAAAATTTGGTAAGAATTAGAGAAAATTAAAAAAAAACTCGGTTATGAAAAAGAAAAAAACTAAAAGGTTACTTCCATAACACGCTTCCACTGTTCTGTTTCGAAAGGCAAGCCAACAAATGATAGATTGAAAACTGTACATGTAAATGTTAACCAACATGGCTGTCAATGTAAATTGTATTTAAAGTGCAGAAAAATTAATAATAAATTCAAAAATATGTTAAAAAACTAAAGACTTCCAATAACATTCCCATATAAAGCCACAGCCTACGAGAACGACATGGAAATAACTAATACGAAACCAGTACACAGTATGTAACTTTCTTGTGAATATGGAACTGTAAGAGGAGATTAAATACAAAATTGTGAGAAAACGTAAATACAGTCAGTCTGTGCTGTCGTTTGAATACGTACGATGTCACACTTTCGTACTCACTATTCGAATGACGCAGTCATTATCAACGTCTTGTGCACATGTACAAACATTGACTCACAGTGGCAGTGGTACACCTAGCCTATGATATTTCACTGTTGTAATATAAGTCTTTAGGATATGAAAATTGAGCGTAAAGGTGAATAAATATAGTTACAATTTTCATACAACAGATACAAAAAGCAAATATCGTCACAAAACAACATATAAATTTACAACAAATAACTACACATTCTTATGTCAAGATGTACACAATGAATATGGTACAGTCTGTATATTTCCTGTCCTTGAAGGGCATGTATGGACAGTTAGTAACTAGTGTGACGACCACAGTTCTTTTTTCATCACCTTAGTCCTATCCGGCATAGATCTGACCAACCTTTCACGGTAAGAGGGCTCAATCTTATACCATTCCATTTGAAGGTCAACTTTCAGATAATTCTGGTTATATGGAATGTTTGCAGATGTTTTCTTTTGACACACTCCACAAATATTCAATGGCATTGATGTCTGGGGACTGTGGTGTCGTATCGAGTACATGGAGGCAATTATAGAGTAACCACATGCCTACCTTGTGGACCTTATGTATCGGGTCGTTGTTCTGGTAGAACGTGAAACAATCCCACAAGCCTAATTCTTATGCGCTTGGTGTCAGTTTTTTCTCAATTGTCCAAACACATATCTTGATCCATAATAATATCAATTAAAAGTAGATGTATAATGGGGATCCTGGCTCACCCCTTGTTTTGCATCGAAAATCAAGCAGTTTTTGCCCAAAAGCAAGCAAATTTAAGCCAAAAACAAGCATTGTTCTAGGCCTCTAGAGACAGCAATTTTCGAGTCTCATAAACACGCAAATTTAAGCCAAAATCAGGCAAAAAAAAGCAAAATGAGAGAAAAGGATTTGTGCCAACAAAAAAAAAAAATAAATAAATAAGCAGAGCAATTACTGATTCCATAATCCCAGCCACCACAGAAATCCAAATCATAAACATCTTTAAAATTAGAACACTTATCTCAACTTAAATCATTTATATATTTTTTAAACAATCTTGAAATGAACAATGTCCAATTCTTTATCAATGGAAGTTGCTGTTTTTATAATTTCATAGCCAATATCCGAAAGTTCTAAAATATCTATAATTTGATCCATTTATAATATTAAGTATTTGAATGTTGTATAAAAAGTGATACTATTAGAAAATTTTAATTAGAATTATGATTTTTTATTTGATAAAATAATTCATCTATATTTCTAGAAATTCGTAAAACTTTGAAATGTAACCACTAAACTATAAGTCTAAAATATTATATTAAACTATCAGAACAATTTGTTAATTCCTCCATTTTATAATATTAAAAATTTATAAATCTTCCATAATTCTTTCAAATAATCGTAACTAAGATTCCTTCGACTAATTAAAACAACATTACACATGGTACCTGCTTCTTCAAATTTTCTAATAAAATCAACACAAATTTTTATATTTGTTTTTTCTTTAACTACGGTTGTTTTTCTGTATGAACAACAACAACATATAAAGGCCTTTGCACCCTAAATGAATAGTAATTAATATCACCATCAAAGTTTACAGTTGGTTTATAATAAAGTTAATTGTTTCTATAGTCTAGATTCAAGTTTTCTTTAGGAAAAATTTCTTTTCTACCATTTTAACATAAATGTTTCTTACATTACAATGATCAAACATAGTAGCATGTTTATGCTGTTCAGCACGATTTTTTCTATTAAATTGAAAACCTACAATTACAAAATCAGGCATATCAAATAGTAAATTATTAAACTGATCTTTTATATCAAAGCTAAAAACATTTGTTCCATTAGGAACTTCTTTTCCTAAAAATTGCCAATAATAAAAACTAATAGGTAATTTTAAATCTTTCAATATTTTTTCTTTAATTACAATGGCGAGTTAGATTCATATTCAACAATATGCCACAATTTCCAATTTTTCAATAACAATTTTACCAGGATCAGGAAGATGTTTCGTAACTTTATCATCTTCATCTAAAGTTTCATAAAGAAATAAACAGATGTCAGATTAATTCCGAAAAAAAAGTAATTCTATAGCAATCATTCCAATAAAGTTAATTTTATCACGAATAAAACCAAACAGATATCTAAGAGGATCCATTATTTCATTAATTTTATTACTAGAAATAGTTTTAACCCCTTTTGCTGTATTACTAAAAACAGATTTATCTCGATAAGCTTATCAAACACAGCAAATTCTAAATAATTTTGTTCACTTGGTGATCTTAATAAAGCATTCATCTTTGTTGTGTTATAACAGGATTATCAACAGCTTCAATAATATTTCCATGTTTTGAGATTTCTACTCTAGAAAATTGAAAAGGAAAAAAAGTTAGAACAAACATCAATATTGTCTTCTTCATATTTTGCATCAGCCCAACCTTATCTCTATTTAGTAAACTAAATTGTTCATAAACATAAGCATCATTTGGGAAAGAAAAGCCATCTCTTATTGGAATATCAAATTCGATTCTATTATTGTAAACATTTAAATTCCCCTAGTTTGATCAGTTGGAGGAAAAGTCTGCTTCTCAAAACTCTCAATATTTTTATAACTCATTTATAAGTAAAAAAATTATATATAAATGGCAGAATGGAAGGGAGTTTCTCGAGTTAAATTACTAGTTGAAAGATATAGAAAATATAAAAAGCATCATAAAAATTATATAAAAATATTAAGAAAGAGCAACCATTAATTGACGAATTACGAAATATCGGTAAAAACAAACCAGTAAAAGCAAGTGAAGAAAATAGAAATTTAATAACAACAATAGTTCATGTTGCAGTAAAAAAATTTAGATTATCCGCCAACACCAGAAGAAACATCGGTTGAAAGAGAATTATTTGCAGAACATGAATCTCCTAATTTGGAAGATCAAATGGGTATCATGCCATTAAAAGAGTCACCACATATAGCAGGTGTTTCTACTATAAATCTCGGAATAGAAATTGCAAAAATAATAAATGTTATTGATGAAAAAAATGGTTTACATGAAGTTGGGCAAGATTTTTGCATTGGTGATACACAAGTAACGATAAATAATGATACACTATTTGCTAAGGATAAAGAATATGTATTAACACACGGACTTTGTAATTTCTTAACAGAAAATTCACAAGAATTGAGGGCAAATACACTTCTAGTAACTATAAAAATTACGCATAAATGGTTAAAACAACCAGTTCTGCATTCCCACAGTATAATCTTAATAAAAAGGTAGCTTCGAGATTTCTCCAAGAATTGGTGATGCCATAAAAGAATACAATATGTTGCCAAACGAATATGTTTGGACGGATGATGTTATAAAATTTGTTGAAAGATTATTAGTTATTCATGGTGAATAAAATGCTGGAAATAACAATTACTACAGTAAAAAAGTAAACATAATGAATATGCTGAACAATAAATTTTCTCATTTTGTTATAAACAATCCGAAAGGAATTCCATATCTAATAAGAGTTTTAAATGTAATTCCACAATAATTTTGTAATTCTGAACATCACGGTAAAGGAATTATAAATTGGGCATTAAACAATATAAATTTGCCCAAAATGCATTTGCCTGGCTAGAATTATTGTGGGCCATTTACAAAATTAGATGAAAGATTGAAAGAGCAGATAGAGGAATAAATTAATTAGATGAAGCATGCAGATATCACGATATTGCTTACAGAGATCATAAAGATTTAGAATATAGACATGATGCTGATAAAATATCACAAAAAGAAGCTAAATAATTAATGTTAGACAAAAACACTCCAATCGGATAATAAAAATTGCTTCTGATGCTGTTGCCTCAACTATGTTCACAAAAAGAAAATTACGTTGGGGAATTAAAATGTTTTATTGAATATAAATATATATTTTACTTATAACGGTTAAAAAAATTGCCAAAGAAAAAACTGACAATGGTTTAAATCGTGGAGGAATTAAACCAATTATATTGGCTGCTTTAGGTGCACTTCGTGGTTTAGCTGGAGTAATTTATAGTTCTGATGAGCTAAAAAATAACATTAAATTAGAGGAACAAAAAATACATAATTTAGCAATGGAAAATAAATCTGGACGCGGATTAAAAAGACGATACTGCGACTGTTATTAAGGGGTCTCAAAAATAGTTTATGGTAAACCTCTTGATGTTAACATAGATGATATTTTAACATTTAAAATAAATAAAAATCAAAATGTCTGAATATGAGTGTTTGGTGACTACAATAGGAGTATTTGTAGAATATAAAGATTAATTATTTTTATTCCTATTAAATTGAGAATACTTGGTGCTTGAAGTGTAAGGTCATCAAGAAAATATATAAAAACTGAAAATACTAAAAATGGGTCATTAGTTCAGAAAAGTACATGTTCAATATGTAATTCTAATAAATCTTTTTTTTGCCTACTGCAAGAGAGGGAATAATAAATTAATTATATAAGCCTACAAGAAGAAATTTTCCAAGAATAAAAGTAATATTGTATGGTATTGATGATTTATGGCAAACTGATCTTGTAGAGATGAATACTGGCAATTTGAAAGAAATATCACATATAAACAACGGATACAAATATATTATGACAATTATTTATGTTTTTCAAATTTGTATTTGCTGTACCTATTAAAGATAAAACACCTCAAAATGTAGCAATTACTTTAGAATCACTATTAATTAAAAGAAAAGCACGTAGTATTCAAAGCGGCAATGGGTCCGTATTGTTGAAAAATTGAATCGCACAATGAAAAGTAAGATGTGGAAGAGGTTTGCTTTGAATGGAAATTAGACATGGATCAATATATTAGATGAATTAGTGTGTAAGAATACAAGATTACAAACATAGCACTATCGGCATGAAGCCAATTGAAGTTAATAAAAACAATGAAATAACTTTAATAAAGCCATGTGTGTTTACTGAAACAAAACTGCCGGCTAAATACAAAAGGTGGCGATGTCGTGTGTGCAAGTTAACAAAAATTTTTTTTCGAGAACGGTTATACTGCTAATTGGTCAACAGAATTGTTTAATATTTGTAAAGTTTTAAATTATGGTGTGCCTACTTACAAATTAAAAGATACTAAAGGAGAAGAAATAATGGGTACTTTTTATGAACATGAAATTATGAAAGCAGACTATCCAAATGAATATTTGGTCGAAAAAGTCTTAAAAACTAATGGCGATAAAATTAATGTAAAATGGTTAGGTTTTGATAACACACATAACTCATGGATTAATCAAACAGCTGTTTTGTAATTTGTTTTATTTCAAATGCAAAAATGCAATGCTCATTGTTTTATCATTCATTGCAACATTTGTTTTAATGCTACTTTTAACATAAACATGTTTTTCAAAAATATTTGAAATTTAATAAAGTTTTAAATTTTATTTCTGTACTTCCTATAGTTAATTTTTCTACTCAAATCTAATGCAATAAAGCCATAATCTTCATCCCAGCATTTTGAGCATATATCTTTAAATTTCTCGTAGGGCATGTCCCTACCAACAAAATCGTTGTAAAAATGATTTAAGTTTGTGTCGTCCTGTAAAATACACAGGAATTAAGTATTATATCTTACTACTTGTTTTGTTATTTTGAATAAGTTTGAGCTACATAATATGCATCTATATTTTCAGGTCTTCCTCTAGTAAAATAATCGTGAATAATATCCTGATTTTCAAAATTAAGATTGTCCACTATAACTAGAGAGCCATCTTCACATTCATCTAAAGGGGGCATTTCAATCGCATTATTAAAAAAGTATGCAATTTTTTCTTTAATTTTTAATATTTTGGATGCCTCATCAATATCACTTTGTAACCTAATATATTTGGGCTGGTTTAAACTTTTGAGCAAACATGCAATTAACTAAAAATTGATTCTTCCTAGCTTAAGAATAAAATTAATCATCAATTTTGTTTTTCCGCTATGGCTCGGCCCGACTAATATTGCTCTAATGTTATTAGGTAATAGTTCTCCATTCTTTTTAATTTCAGATAGTGCTTCGGAAATTAAGACTCCAATGCCCTCATCAACTTTAGGCTGGTTTAGCTGTTGCTTTGCCATTTAAATTATATAATTTTTTATATAAATGGATAATAAAGTATTCAAGTTAACTGCTAACAGCTCTATTCTAAAGAAGAAGTTTCATTATGATATCGTCCATAGTGAAAAATTGATTGCTTTGGTCAGTTTTCATACAAAATTTTTAGAACCTAATATAAACAACAATATGATAACGGCGATTGAAAAATAGATTCATGTTCTTAATAAAAATGAAGTTATGAATATTCCCAGAGGCCAATACAATGTTAACTCTTTGAAAGAAACAATAAATTCGATTGAGCCATTCTCAACAAATAGCACTGAATTAATAGCATAGCAGATAGTGTGAAAAAATAGAATATCTATCAAATCTAAGTTTACTATTAGACTTGATGACAGATTATCTAATATTCTTGGTTTTGAAAGACTACTGACTATTTAAAAAGACGAAATTGCTGTAGGCATTAAATTACCTCATTTTAATCCATTTAAAACAATAAATATCCACTGTAATTTAGCATATGGAATGTTTATAAAGTATGATGAGTCTAACCATTTAGAAAGTGATATTATTGCTAGTTTTCCACCAAAAACTATGTTTGGTTTAGGATGTTATAATTTAAGCATCTGCATTAAAAATTTTCTATCAAATTAACAATGAGCAATTTAATCACATTGTTTTGGAAATTAGAAACTAAAATTGCAAACTGATTGATTTTGATGCTGCTGATATCGATATTGTTTTAGAAATTAAAGTTGTTTAAGATTCTCTGTTTCGATAACCACATGGCACTGTATTGAGAATATATATATATATAATATTTTGGGTAATCACTTGTATCAAATTTTTCTATCATTTTTTTTAATATCTTTGTAAAAATCTTCTGTTTTTATGTTATAAATGTACAAACTGGTATATTGATATCATAATTAAATTTTATTGCCATATTTTGGTTTCATAATTTTATAATGTCTAAAATTGGCATGCAAACATAAATTGGCTTATTAAATTTCATGCATGCTTTATTCATTTGTATAGCTGCAAAGTTTTCATTAAATATAGTACTTTCTTAAAATTTGGGTTTGCTATTAATTTTTCACATTTTACTTCATTTGCTATTAGTTTTATATCCACTCTGTTCCTTATACTTTCCATTGTTTTACCAAACACGGAATTATTCATGAACATATAAAAATCTTTTTCGAAGTCATTTTCAGTGCTAATTCTCATCTCTGTATTCTTTATATATATATATATTATATATATATATATATATATATATATATATATATATATAACCAATCAGACTGAATAAAATTTAATATTCTATGAATTTTAATAAGTGTTAATCCATTCTTTAGCCATTGGCTTAATTTACGATAGTGTATTACATACTTTTCTTTTTAATGTAAAGTTTTTAATAATTTAGGATGCTTTGATTTTGGAACTATCTTATTTTCTGAGCAAAATGGAAGATCTTTATGCAAATGATGTAGGGTTCTTAGAATATTCCAAACCAACTTCTAATATATAACCATAATTGGAACCATCGTCCAAATTTAATATAAGTTCATTGTGAAAATGAATTGCTGTATAATTCTCCCATTCGAAACCACCATATGGTAGATATTGAGACATTGCCGAGCCATATAAATCAGATATGCTAAATATTTGGACTCTTGATTACAGCCAAAATCATTTAAATATTTATTATTTACTTTAACATATTGTTTGTAACATTGTGATATTCCACCTCCAATTCATTTTTGTATCATTAAAATATCATAATTGTGTAATAAATCTAGTGGTTGTTTGATCATTTTTAACACTGCGTCCCAAGATAATCCCAGTGCTGTTAAATTCCACGGCGGATCTTAATTGTATGCATTTATACATGTATTTCTAAAATTTTCAAACTCATCTGCTAATAATAGCACGTTACTTTTTTAATATAAATCGTGATATTCACCCAGGTTTTTAATATTAAATTGATTCCATACAAGTTTTGCATGCTCAAAATTGGCATCAGTTATGTCAGATACGTTTAATTTATTCTAAAATTCACTCTTTCGTGGAATATCGGTTTCATTTAATTTTTCCCAACTGTCCATATAATCATATGGATAAGCACCCTCTCACATTACTAAATCTACTTTATCTTTAGGAAAATGTGCGTGTGTGTGTTTCATTTTATCTTTACTTAAATTTGATGATAATTTAGCTAAACTACTGGCCATAAAATTAAATGTCTAAAAATTTCATTTTTAAATTTTCTGTTTCTTTCCCAAAAATAATAAACTTTTCTTTGTTATTTGCTACTAAATCTATATTTTTTTTCTTCATAGCCTAACTCTTTAATAAATAAATGTGCATCATATCCAGCTAAATTATATATATATATATATATATATATATATATATATAGGTACACAGTAAGGCAATTTTAATTGTAGATTACAATTATTACATACAGGATTAATGAATTTTCCACTTATGTAATCATGATGGCATACTTTATTCTTTTTTGTACATACGCATTCGCATACAGTACTTTTCTTTACTATATGAAACTTTTTCTTCTTTTGTTAGTGGATGCATTGGTTCAATTTGTGAATATATTCCCCCAATTCTTTCTGCTTCTCTTTTAATTGATTGTATAAAAATTTTATGAGCATTTGGACTTCTATATACAACTGGTGGCTTATAATCACCATAAGCAGATACAATATAATAGAAAAAACCATATGCCTCATGTAACTGATATTTCACTGTGCATGATTTTTCATTTAGCTTTAAATCAATGTTATTTATTTATTCATTAGCAAGATTATATCTTTCTTTAAGTACCTCCTTATAAATGACATTATCAATATCATCTTTGGTCAAAACTCAGTATTTTTTATAAGGTTAAATTTACTTAGTTCTCTTTGGTTTGGCTTAACTGTTGTTATTTTCTTCAATATTGATTCAAAATCAGCATATATTGCGAACGGAACCTTCATCGTATGTTTATAATTTTTGAAAAGTATTTTCTCTCCTTTCGAAGGTATAGACTCTTACTGCTTCATTTTTAGAGCAGTCTTATGTGTGTTTACTTAATTTCTCTTGAGAATAAAAGAATCGAAGATACACATAACATATATAAGCTTTACATTTATGATTATATTTTTGTATTGAAAGCAGTTTCGATAAATACTTTATCCAATAATGCGAATTTTGCACAGCTGTGTCTGCTTTACCATCTTTAAAATAAAGTAAATTTATGTGCTTATCGTTTTTACATTTTGTAAGTTTAATTAGATAAACTGAGAAGTACTTACCTTCCAAAGAGTATACATTTATAGATACTTCAATTTGCTGTTCGATTCTTGGTATATCGTCAATTTTAATAGGATATTCATATTTATTTTTATTTTGTAAATATTAAGGCCTACATTTTAATATTTAGTTACTCTGTCTAAATTTTTGTCTGCTGAAAACAGTGCAGATTTTATTGCCCAAGAAAGAATTTTTTAATCATAATTTTAAACAATTATGCATGCTTTCTTATTCTTATTAACTTCTGGTAATTCTATATACGATGAGCCATTTAATGGATTATACTTATTTATAGCTAATTGTATTCCAATTATTCTATCTAATGTTCAGCCTGGACCTCTTCTTTGATATTCAGATAATTGTGTAGTTATTTCTTGTATTAGGAGTTAATAAAACCTTTTAATATCTCCATTCAATACTGTATAATTGGGTCATTGAAATGTAAACAGATCCACTGTATTATTATCTTGCTTATGGCAATTGGAATATAATTTAATACTGGTTTTCAGCCCTCCAAGTGTTCTAAGATTGTGTATATTATCAAAAACAATTTTTTTTTACCGAAATCAAAAAATGAATAGGCTGTACTAAATTAAAGGTATTTTTAATGTTATATGTTTATATCCTACTTTTAAACGCTTTATTAACTAAGTAACTTTTGTTGCTTTGTCTATTTCTTCTGTTATCAAATAAATGATTGTAGAATGGAAATATTTCTTCCAATTCCATTCTATCTTTGGGATATAATTAATTCATATCAGCATCAGCTAAAGGTAAATTTGTAAAAATTTTCTTTGTTATTCATTCACATATACTAGTACATTTATTTATAGGCTTTTCAAATATGTCGGTAGAATAAGAGATTATTTATTTTAATTCATTTTTCTCTTGTTTTACAAATAGATTATTAGAGAATGGAAATTTTTTTCAATTTATTTCTATCTTTCTTATATAAGTCATTGATAATGGCATAGTAAAATGGTAAATCAATAATAAATGTTATAAGAGTTCTAATTAAATCATATTTCTTTAGCCTGTTTATATATATATATTCCAAAATCTCAAGCTATAATACTCAAATCCCTCACTATCCTATTGCTCAACTAAACTGTTAGTGTGTTTGTCGCCATAATACTTCATTTATAAGAATTAAAAATTTATAAATAAATTATAAAATAAGGATAATTGGAAAACCCGAAAAGTGCCTAAATTATTGGGAAACTGAATTTAACTTCTTGTTTTCATATTATTTCTTTGTCAATTCACTAAAACAATTTTTACGTATATTTGCGTGTTTGTCCTTAGTAGTTTTATTAGGAGAAAATAATTTTATAGATTTATTCTCATTACACAATTTACAGGTTTTTGTTGGATAGTTAACGTGGTGATTCGCGTAATTTACTATTTTCGTGCTTTTTGAGAGACGCATTATACACATATTTTCCACATTCACACATTACTTTCTCTTTTTTTAACTCATAAAGACTACTAGCATATTCACTATAACATATTTTACAGATGCTAAAATGTTTATTTTTTTTATGTTTATGTGGTGCAAAACTTTCTATGTTTAATATTTTGCCACACTTTTTACATTGCTTACATGTGTTATTTTCCATTTTATTTATTAAGAAAATTATTTTATAAAGAGAAAATATATATATTTTTTGCATTTCTAGAAAATGTGAAAATTTGCTTGAAAAGCGAGAAATTTGCATGTTTTTGCTTAAATTTTGATGTTTTTTTTTAGTTGACACAATCCTGCACGCTCATTTTGTGAACTTGAAAAATTTGCTTGTTTTTGCCTCATTTTGGCTTAAATTTGCGTGTTTTTGAGACACGAAAATTGCTGCTTCTAAGGATTTAGAACATTGCTTGATTTTGGTTAAAATTGTCTTGATTTTGGGCGAAAACTGCTTGATTTTCGATGAAAAACACGGGGTGAGCCAGGATCCCCATTATACATCAACTATTAAATGGTGATTCCCCACACAACCCCATACCATCAGGGCCCACCCTCATGTTTCACCGTCGGCTGACGATCTCTTTCTGCAAGCTCCGTGTTTGCCTCAGGCCAGATACTGACCTTCCCATCCGATGCAAACACAATGAATGCAATTTCATCGATGAATATTACTGTTTTCCTGTAGTTAAAAGATTTATCAGCGTGATCTGTGGCAAACTGGAACCCGAGACGTTTGTTCTTATTGCTGGTGTATGGTTTATTGCGCGATACTCGACCTTTAAAGTCATCTCTACGAAGGACTCCCCTCACGGATTCTGGGCAGGTCCCCCCCCCCCCAGACGAATTCTGCTTCCTTGGCAAGTGTTGGTGCACTTAACGCGGGATTCTTCTTTATGTGACGTCGAATCCATCGCTCGTCTCATGCAGTGAATATTATACTGGAACTACGCACGTCTCTTTGTTCTCTATTCTACTGTACTGACGAAAGCGGCGGACGATATTTTGCACAGTAGAATGATTGC
This sequence comes from Dryococelus australis, assembly GCA_029891345.1. Taxonomy (NCBI): domain Eukaryota; kingdom Metazoa; phylum Arthropoda; class Insecta; order Phasmatodea; family Phasmatidae; genus Dryococelus; species Dryococelus australis. Next base: position 73,234,223 of record CM056996.1, read on the forward strand.
GATTCGCAATTATGCCGATCTCACGCAGAGATTTACCCCTTTAGTAGTATGCAAAATGACAAGCTTTCTCACCGCCATAGACGTCTGACCTCTTTCACGTTCCATGTTGATCTACAAAAGCTCACTTGAACGCAATTCTTGCATTCATGTACAGAACGAAGGCACGCGTGGTTCAGAATGCGTGAGCCCGACATGGCACGCCTGGTAGTCCCATAGCGGGCAAGCAATGTACCACTTTCACTGTGGCATTCAATCTGCAATTGTTTTAGTCTTTTCTATTTAATGCAGATATAATCATGGAACTGATGTGTATCTTTATAGACCGTAAAAACTGGATATGTAAGGCATTAAATAAACTGGGTAACCAGTAATCTTTATTCAGAGGGAATATTCATTTCCAATCTAATGTCAGTTGGTACTAAGTGTAATACTTTCACTGTGAGTCACTACGGCTAGGTATGGCATGCTGCTAACTTTGTATGTATTATTATCCGCCGTTGCCGTCAGTGTGGAGAAGAGGAAATAATTGAGTCACGAGTTAAAGAAGTGATAGGAAATCTTTCTCTCAAAGGCTATAGTTTGAGAAAACTACAGTTTCTAAGAAACGTCGGAATGTGTGGAAGACAGCACTCACATTACATTTTCTTGCTGCCACACCGTCCTTTCTTCGCATCATACACAGTTCCGTCCCTCTCAAACTTATTACATAATCGTGTCATTGTTACACGTGACAGTGGCGCAGTATCAGATTCCATCCGCCACTATCTATGCGCCTAAATCATTATCTCACAATTCCAATAACACTCCAAAATCCACTTTTGTAGCTGGAAAGAAAACCTTTTCACCTTTGCCATTTCCTCTACAGCTGAAGTGCTACCGCTCGTGGCTGTAAATGGAACTGACATATGGCAAAACGGCTACACGAGCTCGCACACGTCCACCGTTGTCCTTATGGCGCCAAATACACGCAGTCGCATTTAATTTTTTAAAATAGTTTCTCTGTTATTAACGTACTAAGAGCGTATACATAAATTCGGGACATGCGATACATATAAATGAAAAAGAATCCGTACAGTTTTTATTGTATTGCGAGGTTCTAAACACTTTCTTTTGCTATAACAGAAGAAATTTTCAAATGTCACCGGAACGGATTCTGCGCGTTCCACAGGCCTTTTTTCTTTACTGTACACAAAGCGTGACTTAAACCATCAAATCACTACGTGCAACGGAGTTTACTTCTTGTGTAATAGAACCAATTTTGTTTTTTATTTTATATCGCACGACTATGAATGGTTTATATACACGGGACCAGTAAGACAATAGTGGATGTTAAACAACTTTGTTTCCGACTCTCTGCTCATACATAGTCATGCTAACTGATGGGAGCGAGCTATCTATCACTGCCGCATCAGAGAAACGCCTAGGTATGCATGGGTAATCGGAAATACTTGTCTAAGTTAAAGAGTATTTTCTCTAGCAGAACATGCAATAAAATCGTCTCTTGGCTACTATGGTATTGAACGGGTTGTAGCGACGTACCTCACCTTGTAACATGATCAATGAGAACAAGGTACGAAAAAAACTGTGGGTGTAATTTGGATATTCTAAATAAGACTAACCGAGCGAGGTGGCGCAGTGGTAACTCACCGGATTCGCATTCGGGAGGACCCGGGTTCGATGCCTGGTCCGGTAATCCTGATTTCTGTTTTCCATGGTTTTCCGAAATCACTCCAGGCGAATGCTGAGATGAGTCCCTAATAAAGACCACGACCGATTCATTCCCACTCCTCCCCCAATCACTCTTCTCTGTGCAACTTCCCAACACCGTCTCTAATGACACCGCTGTCGACGAGACGTTAAGCCCAATTACTTACTTACTTACTTACTTACTTACTTACCTACCTACCTACCTACCTCAATAACACTACAATTTTAGCAGCCTTTTGAAGGATAAACGACAATTAATAGCCAAAGCTTGCGTTTATCGCCATACAGAGAGGAACTTCAAGTATAACCTCCCGTATGTTTTTTTTTAACATGTCACTGTCGCGTCACATTGTCCGAGTCACACAGAGACAATTTGTAGACACGCAAACACGAATTGTACCATGCTCAATTTAACAACGTAGAAGTATGATTTTCTTACCATTAACTGCGAAGCAGATCAACAGAACAGACTCAAAATCAAGCGACACATCACAACTGCCGAAATACTTATTTCTGCGCAGGCCACAGCACTAGCGTGCCATTCTTGGATAGGTTTGTTCATTTGTCAAATGCATACTGCAATGAATATTCGATTATATTTTCTGGAGCAGCATGTAACACAGAATAACGCGTATACGAGCTCATTCTTGCAGGCGGGGACATGCCATGGTTGGGAGGCTGGAAATACCACAGAGGCCCTCGTAGCCAGAGGTTCCTTACACCTAGATGAAACAAGAAGACAAATACAAGCTGTTCACAATAAAGTGAACACTTTTGAAAGTCCTCCTTAAGATCTACTAGTATAGACGTTGTATATTTTTCCGGCTTATGTAAAATTAACATTGACATGGGCCTCAGCCCTCTATTCATGAGTCGGTAGAATTAAGCTATGAAAGTATTAGGAAAGTAAATATTTTACAATTCTGCTCATTCTTACAGTTTGGTGCATTAAAAAATAAAAGGCGGAAGAAATAATTTAAGTTGTCGTAAATGGTTGCCCAACACCTTTTATTCGACATTAATATATGTAACTACTTACCATCCATCACTACCGACTTTACTGGGCCAATGTCACTCACTACGCCCATTAAATATATGCAGGCAGGATCAGTGACTTTTTCTCATATCAATAGTGCTCACTTTATCGCAAACAGCCTTCAACAGCAAATGTTAAGCGCCTGCAGGAGTCTACTTAACAGCCACGTGGTAACATAGATGCAAACAAGGAAAGAAAAGAAGTGATGAGCAGGAAATGATAAATTTAATCAACTGTAGACTCCGACTTCATATCTTATTTCCAGAGGCCCTGGATAAAATTAAGAAGTTTAAATTCTAAACATTTTTGAAAAGTATTCCATTAACCAAGACGTCCAGATAATCTCGCCATTATTCCCCACGAGAAAAAAAAAAAAAAACACCTGACGGCGTTATCCATCACTGATTCAAAGGAAGGCCTCTGCCCTTACAGTCTGCCACTATATACTAATCCGTAGCTTCTCACAAACATACTCGAGACCAGTTAATCATACTTTGTAACGCTGCACAATGAGTGGGTGGTTCAGCACAATACCTTTAAATGAATTATTTTGAGACGCTAACAGTTGTCCTCAAGGTTATCCACGTCACAAATGATTTAAGGGGAGCGAGTCTTTAATTCATCTTCGATGTCAAAAGCACATGAAATTCTCTCGCGTCGCGAATGAAAACTAAATAAATAAATCTGAAAGGCCACCGCGTCTAACATTTACAAACGTCATATACCCTGGAGCTGATCCCGACCGATACGCAGCGAGAAAGGTCCAGCAACATAGCGCCCAGTCACGCACAAAACAAAGTAATAATGATCAAAAAGGCCGTGATTGTCTCGCGTTTTTAAGAAGTTCGTTGATGGTAATTCATCTGTTAACAAATTCGCCTTTTTTTTTTCAAGCATTTGCTTGGAATAGAAAAGGCAGAGCGTTAAAAAGAGCATTGCCGGAATAACTTAGGACTCGAATAAAACCGATACAACCACAGCCACATGCAGATTCCCCAGACACTAATATATGAGGGGACCGCTGTGGCTGACAGGTAAGCCTGCTCAACTCCCACCAAGGCGAACTGTGTTCAATCCCCGGTCGGATCAATCCCGGATTATCGCATGTGGGAATCGTGCCGGACGATGCCGCTGCTCGGCGGATTTTCTCGGGGATCTCCCGTTTCTCCTGCCCTTTCATTCCAACGCTGCTCCATACTCGCCTCACTTCACCTTCATCAACTCTCAAGACCTCGCTGTTAAGAACCACCCAAAAGTCTTCACTCACTAATATACTAGTTGTGAAGGGAGGGGGAATTGGGTTTAAAAAAAATTACTTCATTTCCACAGGAAAGTTTTTTTTTTTTTTATTTGTGAACCTGTGTGCAATAAAACTATTGCGATTATGAGAACCTACATAAAACTGCCAATCTATACCTTTTATTTGCGTGATGTTTGGGAATAAGGTCGTATTAAATCCGAAAATTAAAAGTTTCGCATGATCGCCATGCAATGCCTTGTCCCGAGGGCGGTAGAGTTAAAGTCTATATGTGGTTTCTTCATACTTTTTTAATCAAACCTTTGGAAAAAAAAACACCCTGTAAGACGTGTTTGGTTGATTCCTAAATATGTCAAGTATAAAAATTGTTATATACTTGTGTTCACATGTAAGTACCTTATTTTTGGTTAGACTGAACTTTTGCTTATAATTTATCTAGAAATTAAAATATTTCATTTATAAGTAGGCTAATATTAACACAGAGAGAGGGAAAAAATACTTGAGTTGGTAATGCCTAGTAAGAAATAGTTTTTATGTAAAATATCAATGCACTGAGTGTGCACAAATGCGGTGCGTTGGCCCTCTGGTGTAATTTTCTCAGCTTTGTATGCATGAGGCGGAGAAATATCCTGGAATTAGAACTTCGCGGGGCTCCAAAAAACTTCGAAGTAACAGGGAATAGGCTATATTTAAAGGTGGAGAGAGGTAAAAAGATAGATAGATAGAGAGAGAGAGAGAGAGAGAGAGAGAGAGAGAGAGAGAGAGAGAAAGGTGTAACCCGCGCGTCTCAGCGTAGAGACCGACAGAGGGATATATAGTCCCTAGACGACGGCCTGGCTGCGGTTGCGAAGGCTACTTGTTGCGGAGTGGCAGGCGGGCTCAACGAAGGCGAGTGAATTAACAATGAGAGGAGCAGACTGCCCGCCTCAACCTCTTTCCTCTCGCCCTGACCCCGTACCCTCGAGAAATAAAACCCCTTCACACCTGGTCAATATAACAGCTGCCGCCCTCACCTCACGCCACAAGTTCGGGGTCCGGATCACGTGACCTGCCAGCGCCGTGCTTCTACGTCTCCTCCCTGGAGTGATGCGCTCTGCTCCCACCAACCCGGTATTCCAGGTCCGATTCCCGCGTGGTTCTAGACTACTCGTAAAAACGAATGTGGTTGTGATGATCACGACGACGATGATGATGATTATGTTGTAACGGGTTATGACTGAAAAGGTCGTCATTAAGAGGCCCGCCTACCTGAAAATGTGTATCACATTATAGACTAAGAACTGCAGAAGCGATAAGGATGCCACTGTCATGTGCATTAAGTGCGCCATCGCCGCTACACGCAAAGATCCAAACTGACGTGCTATGTTCTCGCCGTGTTGCATGTACCTATTGGACTTCCAACAGAGACGGGTCCCTCGAGAAATTGTACCAGTCTGACTCGAATAGTTTGAGATACAGTACTTTCAAAAAGCCGTTTGTAACTATGTAAGAGTACCCCGAAATTGTTTTTCTAATGTGCGTGATGTCTTGGAAATCATCGACAGGAATAGTCTGCAGCCTGTGTTCCTTTCGTAGTTACGCACACTGGACCTACGTTCAATAGTTTCATTTGAAATAACATGTATTTTCCAACACACTACTACAATGCATCTCAAGCACCCGTTAGGCGGGAGGTACTCTTAAAGAACCATACTCTAATGATGAGGTAGACCGATCTCGCTGGCTGCACTCAACCCATTTCCGTGCCACAACATTGAGCTGCTTTCCTGCCAACACGTCTAGCGAAAATGACGTGGTTTGGATTTTAGGTTAGAAAACTGATTTGTAAACAAATGCTTTGAGATGAATGTACACTTCCTATAATAAATTTGTAATGCAGTTTGATTAAATTTAACCTGGTAAAAGTATTTTATTAGAATAATAGTGCTTGTCATTTAAAAATTAAGATATAAAACACTTTCATCACTGTTGACCATGTAACTTTTACAGTTGTGTAAGATTGGGGTAGGTTAATGTTGGGTACATGCGCAGAAGACGAATAAGCGGTCTACCTTATTTTAAGTCTATGTAAATAACTGCACGAACACACGTTCAGAACGGTGACGGAAAATAACCACGGGAATACAGTTCTCCAGAGTGCGAAGCAGGCCTGCTACCTCCTGACCAAGCAAGTTCAACCTCTGCGTTTGTGTTACAGCCATAACGTACTGTTACGCGCTCGCTGCGTCGTATCCCTTGCAAGAGCGGAAAAGTGTGAAGGTCATGCATGTAACCCAAGAGCGGTCGGTGAACATGAAGGTCAGATATCACAGGCTTGCCGCCACGCGTGGCCCAGCGATAAATCTTTTGCCGTTTTGCGCTGCAGACCTTCCAGTTGATTGAATTTCCGTGTTTATCTGAAGAATTTTCTGGTGGTTTGCTGCCTTGGTTTCTCTCAGCGTGACTCGGGGTGCGTCGAACTTTCCAGGTCAAGACCAGCGAGTATAAGCTGTTCACGGTAAAATGAGCACTTTTGAAAGCCCTGGTTAAGATCTACTTATATGCCCGTTGTGTATTCATCCGCCTTATGTAAAATTGACATTGCCATAGGCCTCATCACTTTATTCATACGTCGGTCAAGTGAAACTGTGAAAATATTAGAAAAGTAAACATTTTATAAATCTGCTAATTTTTAAACACTAACGCATAAAAAAAAACAGAAAGCGAAATAAATAATTTAAATTATCACTTAGCACTTTTTATTCGACGTTAAGACATGGAACTACTTTCCATCCATCGTTACCAACTTTACTGGGCGCATGTTGCTCAGTGCGCCCGTTGAAGTATATGCAGGCAGGAGCAGTGACTTTTTTTCTAAGGTTGATTTCAAAAGTGCTCACTTTATCGTGAGCATCCAGTATAAAAATGTGACGGGCCTCTGAGCCGGGAGTTGTTGAGTGGATGAGTGGCTGGAGGACGAACGAGCGGCGAGAGAAGTGACCAGCAGGAGGAAAAATCTGCGACTGCGAGTATCGGCGCAGCGAATAGTACGACTGGCAGGCTGGACTATTGGGCTGGATGCATGAGTGATACACATTGAAAATGACTACAACAGACAGACTGAACATGTGTTAATGATGAGTATGAGTTGACTATAACCAAATACAGTAATAAGGATGCTAATAAGAGTAAAAATAAACATTAATATTGAGCTCACTGAGAAATAAAAAGAATAATAGTGGAGATGGATGGACAGTTGAATGCTGTAAATAATTGGTGTGAATAAATTAAAATCACATTTAATTATTTTATTTTTATTAAGAGATCCATTCCTCACGAACTCAGATACGTGCGTCAGGCCTCATGTAAAAGTATTTTATTCTTGCATAAATTAGACTTTTACTTATATTTTTACTTTAAAATTATAATATTGCATTTATAATTAAAACGAATGGGAGTGAAAATAGTTATATTGGTAACGCATAGCAAGAAATATCTCCCATAGAAAACATTTACCTAAGTGCACATTAATGCGGTGCTTTGTCTCATTGGTGTCATTTTCTAGATTTAGTTAAGCTTTGTTTGCACGAGGCGGATTAATAAAGTGTAAGTATAGACTATTCACGGTAAAGTGAACACTTTTTAAGACCTTGCAAAAATTTTCCTTTCATTCAATTTCTGTATTTCAGCCACTTTTTAATAAAAACACCGCGATGTGACTAATATACACATTGTGTACAGTTCACCCTTCTCAAAAGTTACCGCCTGAGGCTGCAAAAAATATATTGGTTAGAGGTTAAAGCCTATTGGGAGGGCCTTAAGTGCTCACTATTTCGCGAACAGTCAATAAAACTTTAGCAGGGCTTTATAAAAGTTGGAAGTTACCATAACTGGACTGTATACAATATTTTTCGGAAACTTTGAAAGCAAATATTTTGCCAGCGTGATGCATTACTTTCGAACTATTTATTACGCCGTAAATGTGCAACTTCTAGTGCGGCGTAAGATACCGCGCTAAAGGAATGTACTATTCCATCCAAATATTTGCTCATGGTAGGCATAAGCTGTTATTTAGGATGCTCCCTTTTGAATTTTTAATATTGGCTTCCATAAACCTGTACACTCGACTAACGTGTTCAGTATCGATTTATATACCATATTTATGTACTGTCATTGAAGCTTCCAGACCGCCTGTAGAGAAACATGCCTTATACAGTTTGCCTAATTATTTTTAGCACACCTAGGGTGAACCCTATGCTGCCTGTTTACATTGGAATTTAAAAACGCCGGGCTGCCAATTATCACATCAAAACATTATTATCAATATCTGCAGTACGTGAAACAAATATGATACAAAATGCGTCCTGTTATATTGCCAGTTTCAGTATTATACATAAAGTTAACTCTAAGACTGTAATCTGGCCACGTTTTTCTTCTTTTGTTTAAAAGATTTCAGGATTAGCAAAAAGAAAGAAAACTTTTATTTGTTTAAGCATACAGTTCTCAGAGCAACTTGAAGAAAAGCTTGAACGGAGTCAAGACGACTAACGGAAGAAATCGCAATCGGCAACTTTTGCAGCGTTTGTGTAGCTAAACGTTTCGCTACAGTAACACAGAATGAAATCAGATTTTCCTCTAAATAAACAACTTGTCAGAGTGTTATGTACATGTATGCCTAAAACGTGAAAAACTACTCGTAAATAATTACGGAAGAAAAGAAACCTAGCAGGATTTCGACTCCGTAAGTCGATGCTAAGCGTAATCGAAAGCAAGAATTAAGCTCCTTTTATTTGTGACAAAATGAATGACATACGGAGACGATCTTTTTGACCCGTGGTATTCAGTGATAAAAATCTGTTTTCAAAATTAACACTTTATTAATCGCTACAATGTGAGGATACGAGAAACAAAACATACGCATTTCGTTGGTCTAGCTTCCTGCAGAATAAAAATCAACACTGATCTCTCTCTGTATTTTCTGTGAAAACTTTCACAGCGATGAATTACTGGAACATGCTGGAGAACTACACAGTGTGTTTGGTTTGAGGGAACGCAAGCAAGAAGATTCTCACCTCCAAGAGGACACACATTCCTACAGTCGCAATACACAGCAGATCATGGTCCAGTGAGGTTGTGGGACTGAAGCTGTAAAGGACAAGGTATCTCATATCGCCCACTTTTGTGCTTCCCTCAAGGAGATAAAAAACTAACTCCACTCTCATGCTCTTTACACACAACGCATAAACTTACAAATTCATGAAACCTCGAAATCCACTTGGAAAATACTTTAACCATTCTCTATAGACTGTAATGGGTCCTGAAACCACTCATGCTTGGAGGGACGGTTTCTTGCCAATAGTGAACACATACGATGCTAACATATTATCTAAACACACCTTCTGCCAGATGAGACCCAGCGTTAACTAAGTGGTTACAAGTCAGCAACACACTAAAGGCCCCAAGTTAGACCTAGACTTCGATGGTGGCAATTTATGTTTTAGGAAGAAAATCCTCATCTTGGCAACAGTATGACAATTCTGGAGGAATTGCTATTTAAACCTCTGTTTTCATTTCATCGCTTTCCGCCTCTCTCTTTCACGCAACGCGCAACACACTTTTTTTCTCTGGCTAGTATCTTCCATAAGCACTGATTACAAACTTGCAGCTAAAGAAATTTACACCCACAACATCCAGAGCTGTGCCGTTTTACTGTACCTTCCAACAACTCTTGCCATACGGCTCCGTTTCCATTTTTGTTTTCCGAAGACTCTACGCGGATTACTCAAATTTGGTACCTTGTTACACGCTAATTTCCACAGCAGCCCCGGGAACATCTCTAGTTCCCGTGGTTTATCACAGGGCATTATGTACAATAGTTTTAGCTTCTGGTTATCTGGCATTTTCAATTGCTTAAATCACGGAGAGAACCATCGCTCCGAATAGGAGGGGCTTAACACTAGCAGCATCTCTTTGTGTGCACTGTCAGATAATTGCTGCATTACAGTACAAATGTGAACTACAAAATGTATTGGGGGGGGGGGGGGATAAAAATAAAATGTCATACATGGGAAATTACACAGTACGTAAAAAATCACCTGCCATTTTAAAAAACATTCCACGCTTGCAAAATTTTTGTTCCGTGTAATCCTTTCCAGTAATTATTGCCTTTCATGCGGTTACGTAGCATTAATTTAACTGGACCATAAATCAGTATCCACTACTAGCGTGGATTATATCCGGTAAATTCAAAGCGCATTGGATCTATGGAGACGAAGAGATAATTGCGATACTCGCGCTCTCCGTAATGAGATGACACGGGCGCACAAAGATCGACTGCCAAATAAATGGCAGTTGAAACAAAGTACATTCCGCTGTATACAGTAGAAAAAAACTGCCGGAATTTAATTAACGGGACTCGGAAGAAGGAATTAAGCGCGAAGATAAAAAAAGCCTATGCGAAGACTTCACACAAAAATGTGGCCAGGCCCAAGACATAAAAGGGCGAGTACAATGAATCCCGAGAGCTTTACAAAGTGCAAATGTAAGGAGAACATACACTGTAAAATTTTTCTTGTAAACTTCCTAAACTGTAATGGCCGTTTTTAACATATACAACGTATAGAAATAATACCATACATTAGGCTGCAAATATAAGAATATTTAGCACCGCTACAATACATAATTGGTCATTTAATTTTTATTTTGACTGTTTCCTGAGCAAACGTAGGAACATTACCATGGATGTATAGGAGAAAACTTCACCAACCGCTCTTTCTCACTATACGTATACACTGGTGAGTTGTATTTTCGAAAAATTTCTTGGAGTGTACACAGATACAATAATAAATTCGGCCTTATATAAATATAATCCCCCCCCTCCCCATTTTTTTTTTTTTTTTTCTCCCCAGGACTGTATGGCATGATGACAAGTTGAGGTAAGCGTGAAAATGCTGCCTAATGACATTTACGAGTTTTCGCCATATCGCTAAGAAAAGAAGGTAACAATTTATGCTGACAGTCTACACACAAAAAACTTCATAATCGAAACCTAATAGTTTTTAAACACGTAACACAGAAATGAATATTCGTCCTGCAAAAAATTAACATTGTAAGGTTTTAATTACTTCTAACAGTTAATCAATATGTACAGACTGCCTTGGCTGTTGCTGCTAAATAAAGTACTTTAAAATGTTCTGCTTGATGTAATAAGCTGCTTTATATAATATTCACTTTAAAATAGAGAAAATAAGTGGCCCTAGCCTACAAAGAGGCACGCGTACTACAAAACCAATGGTTCCCATCCCTAATCCGCATGTCCATACAGGATTTTAAAATGTTTAAATCTAGCTGATCCGTGCGACTTCGTTCGTATGACATTTACGACTTATCTTATTTTTGAAATAGAAATTCTACGGCCCTACTTGATATAGTTCTATCTACTAAGCCACTGCGGCCCCACTTGGAATCGCTCTATCCACTGAGTCAATAAGGCCCCACTTGGAATCGCTCTAGCCACTGGGCCATTGCGGCTCTTGGGAAGGAAAGGACAGCCCATGGACAAAAAAGAAAGGATAAATAACGGAACTTTTTTAACAATGCTTTTTTATTCAGTAATCCTAAGAAAAGGTGAATCCAGTACCTATTTACATCCCTGAACACAATCATATTTTCGGAACCGTTTGAGACATCTCGATGAAACAAAGACTAAGTTAGTCTGGGTGTTATTATATACAGACTTTAAATTTCATGTCAATAAGTTCAGTGGTTTTTGAGTTAAATCCGGTTGGACAGACAGACAGGCAGGCAGGCAGACAGACATGAAAAAAATTAACATTAGCTATGGCTTAGTAATCAATTATACTATATGGAAAAATAATTAAAAATGGAAAATTCGAAAATCACAGACAGACACTTCTATTTTATTTATTTGTATAGATTAATATATATCTAACAATTTTTTAAAATATTTTCAGAGCAGGAGTTTTCATTTATTTACGTACCACAGAAGAATATCCATATTTACGGTACTCAAAATAACTCTATTCTATTTCTAACTCAGTTTCCTATGCTGCTAGGTTTAGTATTAATCGTTTCATATTGGGGTTGTACATTTTGTGGACTAAAAGTATCGTGGACGGCCCTGTCCATGTGCGATGACATGATTTACATGACGTATCGACGTCCTTTTTTCCAAAGAAAGTTATGGGTAATTGAAATGCGACTGGCATCAGTCATGATCTACACATGGCTCCCGGAGCCGCGGTGGTGAAGTGGTCAGACTACTCGCCTCCCGCCTACGCCAACCGGGTTCGATTTCCGACGCGATCGCTCTTGGATTTTTGCATGTGGGAATCATGCCAGACGATACCGCTGGTCAGCGTGTTTTCTCGGGGATCTCCCGTCTTTCCAACCCCTGCCTTCCGGCGCTGCTCCATACTCACCTCGCTTCGCCCTCACCACATCTCAAGACCTCGATGTTAAGAGCCGGCCAAATCTCTCCACTCCACCTTTCCATTCTGTATCCTGCTATCATATGTAAAATTACTATTGCATATTGCTGTGGGTCTAATCACTTTATTCATGCTCCACCCAAGAAAAACTTTTCAATTTTTAGGAATCTAAATATGTTACTAAAACGCAGTTTCGTAAACTTAATTGAATAAAACACGAAATCCTATCTTCAGTGGCCATACATTTCAACATTGCACCCACAATACAAGCAATAGAACGTTAAGTTACAAGAACTACACTATCTACCAAAAAGTAATTGGGCACCCGTGAAGATAGGTAATTCAGTACGTCAGTTGACTTGTGTGGCCGCCATACGCTGCAGGCCGGTGTAAAGGCACGCCGGTGTAGAACCAGCTGACAAGGAGATGGCACGTGGTACAGAGCTATTGGACTTCGATGAGGACGTGATTGTGGGCTGCCATCTCAGTGGGCTGCCATCTCAGTGGGCTGCCATCTCAGTGGGCTGTCTGGCCAGGCGATTGCACGGATGGTAAATAGGCCCAAATCAACAGTCACATTCGTCTTGCGTAAGTGGAAGGTCAATGGGCATTGTGCCCAATGCTGCACGTTCTGGGCGACTTCCAATCTTGACCGACAGAAATCGCAAAACCCTGAGACGTGAAATTGTCAGAATTGGTCACAACCCATGGCTACCAGCCGACAGGAGTTTCATGCAGCAAAACAGGACTTGGATATTTAGGAAGAGCAGCGGCACATAAGCCCCGCATCTCGACAAGCAATAAAGCTCGGCGACTCAGGTGGTGTTTGGACCGTCGCAACTGGACACTGGAGCAGTGGATATCGGTTCTGTGGAGTGATGAGTCGCGGTTTACATTATTCCGGTCCGATGGACGTGTATGGGTGTGGCGTCTACCCGGAAAACGGCTTCTGCTGGAGTGTATAGTGCCAACTAGGAAATTTGGTGGTGGTGGAGTGATGATGTGGGGCTGTTTCACGGCCTTCGGCGTAGGATCGCTGGTGTTTGTCCGTGGTAGCATGAACACAGAGGCCTAATGTATTCTGGCTAATGAAATGCTCCTAACATTGTGGGGTTTAAGGAATGGATCCGTGTTACTTCCAGGATGACAATGTCAGGTGCCATGTTTCAAGGGTTACTATACAGTGATACGCCGACAACAATGTTCGCCGATTGGACTGGCCCTCCCAGAGCCCCGACCTCAACCCTATAGAACATCTTTGGGACGAATTGGATCGCCGGGTTGAGGGCTCGTCAGGAGCGGCTAAAACCCATTGCTCAACTCATAGAATAGTTGCAAGAGGAATGGCGACGAATCCACGTGGATGTCCTGCAAACACTCGTAGAGAGAATGCCAGACAGGGTGTCTGCTGTTATAGCCGCAAGAGGAGGCCCTACGAGATTACAACGGGGTGACAACCACCCGAGCAGACATTGTGGACAGGTGCCCAATTACATTTTGGTCGATAGCGTATTTTCTTTTAATTCGCTACCAACTTAACTAGGGTCCTGCATGCCATTGTGTACGGTAACATCTGCGTTGTTATGTGCAGTGATCTTTTTAAAAGGTTAGTTTCAAAAGTACTCACTTTACTAAGACCCTTGTTAGGCTTTGATTTTAAACTAGGGCAGGCATACGTTGTCCTGCAGTGCACACTATCGTAAAGTATGCAAGAAATGGCTATATAAGGATGTAAACAATGCGACACTTCCTTGGTATCATCGACAGTGCTGTCCCCGCTTTCGCCATAGTAATTATTTCACTTAGGCCCTTGGCGAGGCAGTGCTTTCCTTGGACGGGAGAATATGCGGCGAGTTTGTAGACAACGCCCAGCTTTATTAGAATACTCGCGGTTTATTCGCACTTTTTGAATCAGACCTTTGGAAAATCGCCCCATGTAGGGCCTACGACGTGTTTGGTTGTTTCCGAAATACGTCATATCACAAACGTTTTATACTTCTGTTAACATTAATGTACGAAATTTTTTTGTGAAATTAAACTTCACTCATATTGCATTTATAAAATTATAATGTTCCTTTTATGACCGATACGAATCAAAACAGTAAGAAAATGTGCGTGTTGGCAATGCATAGCAAGAAATAGTTGTTATGCAATATAATATTAACCTGAGTGCGCAAGATTGCGGAGAGTTGTCCCTTTAGTGTAACTTCCCAGACTTAGTTAACATTTGTTTACATGAGGTGGAGGAATATAATGGAAGTAGAACTTTAGCGGGACTTCAGAAGAGTTTGAAGTAACCGTGAATGGACTATAGTATGTAGTTGAATGCCTGGTCATCGTGATGTCACTGCGTGCTGAGAGGAGAGCACTGAGTTTTGAAGAGAGGCGGGTGCGGCAGTAAACTGCATATACGTCCGTCCGTGACTCTGCTGGAGAGAATCGAAATTTACGGTGACCTCAAACTAAGTATTTATATTACTTTTTGTTCGATGCTTTACGTAAGCCATAGAAGTACTCATCTTTGTAATACGCGGTTAATTCCGAGTACATTCCCACTTTTAGTAGCCACTTTTTAATATCCCAGTGCTCTCATTTCATTTTCGAATCTTATGAGCCGAGAGTTATCATAGCAAAAGCAATGGTCATCAATTGGGTACATCTGAACTAAACGAACGAGTATTTATGGGGAACTGAGGAGCCATCTGCCTAAACATAGTTCACGTACACGAATTTATTATTAAAGAGAACTACATAATTCATTTTTTATGATACGCCGATATTTTGAGGTTGCATTAATTGATGCTGTTTGGGAAAGCGTCAATACTTGAAGCCAACGTAACTGACGAGACGTTTTGAACTGCAGCCCAGGCCATACCAAATGGATTTTGGGGCCCATTTTTGTAAAGATATGGACGTCGAGCTATTAATTTTTGTTATACGTGATTACCATTTATGCCGTTCTAAAGTGTCACATTTTTATCGTTTACGCCTCAAATGTCGCTCTAGCATATCAATGCGCCGAGTAAATTGTATTCTCTAATAGACCCAAACTTACTTTAATAGGGGCCATAAACTGCACGTAGCTTCAGGAAACTCAATCGTCATATACAACGTGCGACCCACAAATTTACGATTCACAAGCCTTAAGGCACCGTTGGTTATTTTTTAAAAGTAGCAAATAACAGAACGCAGGTCTGAAAGTTATGAAGTAATTTCTATTGAGCTACATGGTGGACACGTTTCTGCTTGAAGAAAACAATTCTGATTTACTTACAATCACGATCGTTCAACCCGGCAGTTAAAAATTTCACATCGCCACTGCAGAGACGCTGGATGAGGGGTAAAAAACACGCACATCCCAGATAGGCCCCTTCAACAAATACTAATCCACCGGCCTGCATATTTTCGAAAACAGCGGTGGCCGCAGTGCGATGCGCGTATTGACTGACCGGGGCAAATAACGGTGGAGTGGCCAAATTCGCCCCGGGCCCGGCGAAACAGTACAGCAGATAATACCGCTCTATATAGCAGCCGCGGCTTCCAGTACGGCCCGACAGTGCCGCGTGTTCAAACATAGCTCCGGCTTTCCCGCCGGAGGGCACCAGTGAAAAAAAAAAAAAAAAAAAAAAATATCCCCTTTACAAAATACGGGCTTCAATACACTAAAATATAGCTATAGCTTTTACCCGTGTTCAGGACGAAATCGAGCGCGTGTGTTGAATCTGCTTTACCGCTCTCGTGTTTTTTTTATAACTTCCGTTCGCGAATTCATTTAGGGCAAATTTTGTATACTAATCCGCTTTAAATTAATACATACACGTTTATTCATAATCGTTACACATCTAAATCCCAGTTTATAACAGCAGCTTGAACAGAAATACCACAATGAGACGCATGTTCGATTAAAACATATATATATATATATATGTTTGCAGCAAATGCAAACAAAATAAGTCCCGAAAGACCGCGATAAAAAGAAGTAATTATAACAGGTAATATAAAATTATTTTCTTATTTTTTTCTGACTGGAAAGATGTGATAAATTTTTTTTAATAACCTCGCGTTAAGCTTTTAAAAATTTTCTGTTTGACATTTTTTTTCTTCGTTTTAATCATATTATTTAAAATTATATTTTTAACTTCACAGCTAGAATACCTAAATGGAGTAATAAAACTTGCGCAAAATACTGAGTCGTCATTCATGAAAGTCGCAAGCACCGAAAAATTATAATAAATGCCAAACAATCCCACTCTACTGATGATTACAGAGTTTACAATTTCACAATTATAATGATTTGTGTGAATATGGACATTATAGTGTCGATTTCATATGAGTAGGGTAAATGTTTACAGACAATGTGATCAACCTACACGGTACGTAAACAGTAGATGTTCTTGTTTGTAAAGTATTGTAGCAGCTGAGTTGTTGTGAGATGTATGTTATATTGGCAAACTTGATGACGATGGGTAAAAATAGTACCCACACTTAAAAATTTTAATTGAAAGCTTAATTTACACTGTAAAACATATTTGGTTTAAATTATGTCTTTAAAGTTATATATAATTTTTCTCAGCCATAGAGTATTGGCTTCAATGACATTTTAATTAACTGCGGACACTACGGTTATCGTGAAAATGTTTCCAACCCGGTGAACGCCACTGTGCACGTGCTATTGCTTTGTCATATTCACGCGAGCACCTTACTGGTGTTGCCAAAATATTGTATCGGCAGTTAAATTATTTTCACATTTGCTTTAATTAAGAATAGCTGGTCGCAGTTGTCTTTTGAGTGCATCATCTCGAGTGAAATGTTGTAATATTATCGGCCCGTGCCAACCGCTTCGTGAACTGGCTTTGTTTGCCATTTTTCGTATCGAGAAACGTCACAAATATATTCACGTTCCGAAGTATAAGTCCGTTGGTTTCGGGAAACGGGTGAAGTGTTCTATTTGCTGAATCCTTCATCAAAATAAATTATTTCTTATCACTGGCAGAAAAATAAATAAATTTATCCAAGTGATCGTCCAAGTACTACCACAGAACTAACAACTTGTGTTTACGGGGTTGTGATTATTAATGCAGCAAGTTAGAGCATTTTGTAAATTACAGACTCTTTCGGAAATAATTATTAGAATGTTTCGAATGTACGTGGCCAAAAATACTTTTTTTTTTTCAATGCTTTGTTTTGTAGTGTAAAGATATCTGTTTATTATATTGAAAATCAAACTAGTGTATCGTTAACTTCCCTAAAATGTTTACCTACCGAGTGTGTGTATTACTCGCGTCGTTACAAACAACAGATCTACGCTTTTTGTTCTTTCGTTAAACTTAAAACTTTCCAAGTTATAATAATTTGAATAATATTTCTGCAAGAGAAATGTTTCCAATACGCCATCAAAAAAATTCGAAACAATGCCATTTTGGTTTTGTTAAGAAGAACAGCAAAAAAAAAAAAGCATTCTCATAAAATACGTTAGTTACTCCCCCCCCCCTTTTTTTTTTTCAGAAAACTTTTTTTAATAGAGACCCAGTAGCCCTACTTGGCCGTAACAAATATAAAACAGTTTGAAATAGCAATCTAGCTACATTATCTTACACTGAGTGCTGAACTCTGACGTTAGTGTTTCATTACCTGACGTGAATGGAAAAAGGAGGAAAATGCGAGAAAAATGTATTCATTGGACACGTAGCAGGTTCTCTTCACTGACAAAATAGCTGTGGCAGAAGGATACATTGTGGGCGTGGTACTTTCCAAAAACTGCAAAAATTTGCCCTTCTTATATGAAATGGACAATACCCTGTTCAGAGACAATCGACTAATAGAAACTCAATGGTAGATAGTGACAAGGTGCCCGACGCTTACCTCAGGAGGGAAATTAAACAAAGGCATGTCAATCTCGTAAGCCCTATTCCATGACACTATTTCAGTTCGGCCCTTGGTGGTAGCGGTTTCAAATATGTCAACTTCGTATGGCGAGAAGGTCAAACCAACTATGGTTAGCCATCAGCCCAAAAAAATGCCGCTGAAAAATGTAAAAACCGAGGAGCGAAGTAAGCCAGAAACCCTACAGCCTTTACGTTATTAAGCATCGTTCGAAGTACTGCACAGAACACAGTGCGATTATTTAAACATCTATATTAGCAAAACATTACATTTCACAGTTTCCCTCCGAAGAGCCTCAGTGATCTATTCGACAGAAGGTGGAAAATCAATGTAAAGGGTCAGCATCAAACCAGTTACCTGAATAAAGGTTAAGTATGCTAACCGCTATAATGAACAAGGCCAACGAAAGATGCTGAGGATGTAAAAGGTAAGAGCGATTTCAACAACATGATTTCATTGTTTAAAATATTGCACTACGCTTTGCGTTTATCGAAATACGGAAAAAACACCAACTTTCTTTTTAATTAATTTTGTCTGCTTCATGGCCTAGACAATCGTCTCAGCGTAATAATTTTTCAGACATAGTGACCAATGTTGAATCAAGCCGGTTATTTATAAAAGCGGTGTTTAGTTTCTGGCTCGCGGAATAGAGTTACAACTGCTGGTTAGGTCCTCCTGGACGCTGGAGCAATCTAAAATAAATTAAGTTATCCTTTTGTAAGTCTCACAAGTTACTTAACGAAGGAAAATAATACCAATTTGTGTTGTTTAACACGTAACTTTCACTTCCGAGGGTTAGCGTGATGGGCTCCCCACACTTTCTGGTCTCCTTCCGTATTTTTCAACAACGCATGTCGTATCCAATCTCTTGATGCATTATCTTCACTTTCTTCTGCTACCATTCCTCTCTTTTCCGTATTTTTTTCATTCCATAATCTTTTTCAACAAGCTCTCACGCCACAGACTATGCTCCATCATTCCGCCTCATTCCTGTAATGTTACTCCACATTCCATACTTCCACGTATCTCGCTAGTACTATTTCGTTTGTTACAGGGTGCAACCTAATAAAATTACCTACGCTACTCAATCTGGATAGGTTTATTTTTTACGATCTCTATACATCAAAAACTGAAATTGGCAGAACAAAATCGACTATTAAGTCAAGAGTTCTCAGTTCTTGTACCGGCCAGACGTTTGTGAGTATATTTTTTGCAAAGGATCTTCGTAAGAATAACCATTGGTGTGTTAGGATTGTCACAGAATACTCCAATTTCCTTCTGCGAAAATAGGAAAAAGACGAAAGTGTTCAAGCAAATTGATAAATAAGAAGACCAATTAATGGAATCTCTCCGTTGATACACCGCTACTTGTGGAATAGAAATGATTCCCTTTGTCTTCTAAGAACGCGCAGAAAATAAAAAAGGAAAACTAAGCACACAATTAGGCTGGAAAATTAAAATGGTATGTTCTGTATTAATTTTTCTTTGCCTTTATGGTACATCCCAAGCAGCCTTCCAACAATTACTCCTTACGGGACAGTGCCAGTTAATGTCTTTAATACATAATCGTTTCTTACTCTTCTCCTCCCCTCACCAACCGATTTACTATTTCGACAACTTTTGGACTAAAATTCGTTTCTGCATTTTATCTGAAAGAAGTCAAAGACACGAGTATTGATTGAACTTAGCTACAGTGAAAGTCTTTCTGGGGAAAAAAAAAGTAATGTCATATTTTGGGCAAGGATGATTACTAGACGTTGACTATGAATAATAATTTTAAAAACTCTACGAAACCATTTTTTGTACCCGTAAGTTATAACACGCGTGAAAGTGCCCCCCCCCCCCCGGGTCTTTTTTCCCCCCACAACACAACCTCAAAATAAATAAATAATTGTGAAATTAAAACAATTTCACATTTCAAAACAAAATACCAATCAACATGCCGTATAACAAAGAACCAATTTTTTTTTTAACAGTATTCCAGACACAATAGACTACTTTGATCCAAAAACCAAATATGCCTAAGTTTCGCCTAAACTAATAAAATAAAATATCTACAAGTTTATTATTTTAGTAGCCAAAAATCGCGGGAACGAAATAATAGTTAACAATATTTTTGAACTGTTACGTCTTATTTTTAATGCAGAAATAATCTAACCCAGTATATTAACTGCTAAACTTAATCTGGTAAAAAAAAATGGCGGAGCACACGAAGTTGAAATTTGACATGTATTTTATTGACAGAAGCTAATTCCGCGTTTTCATACTTCAAAATAGCTGGGAACTTGACAGTATTTCCTTCGGAGTGGAGAAATATTTGTCGACATATAAGAGATGTCTTAAACCGCGAGGGTGAATAACGGGAGATACGGGAGGATCCCGAGAAAATTAGCCAACGGAAACGTCCGCCATGTTACCTCACAAGGAATCAAGCCCAATTCGCCTTGGTGGGAAAAAAGTCTGACCACTGTACCACCGTAGACCCCATTTCCATTGGTGTATGAAAAAATAAGGCACGAGGCTCAATACGTTCAAATCATTTCGGAATTCGATATAATCACAATTTTCCATATGCACAGAAAATTCTATGACCAGCTCATTAAAATTATTACAGTCACAATGGTTACACCTAATTTTTAAGGCCTGTTTTCGAACTGGTTTTTGAGTTATAGTAATCAAAGTTCCACTGTAAAAAATTGCATCTTTGATCGTAAATTATAAATTAAAACGATTACATCAAGAGGCAAAATATGACCTGACTACACGAGAGCAAAATAAAATAAGCACGGTTTAATTAATGTTGTTTTACCTAAACATTTTTTTTTTTTTTTTTTACCAGGCAGGCAGCTGCTAAAAACGCAGTGGCAGAATTTTAACATTCCTTGAAACGGACAGGGCGTATAAGGGGATTATCAGAACACTGTTTGAGAACAACAAGACAGTATCCAAGAATAAAGCCGGATGAAAACAGTGCGGAGAGCAAAGCGACGAAAATGTTGAGGACTGGATGCCAATTAGCAAACAAATAGTAATTCCGAGTTACACAAGTAAGGCGGGGAATTCATCATCACACGACAAAATTAGAAAAGAGAAACGCAGATTGAGAACCAACTCGCAATCATCACAAGTTTTCGACAAGTTTCCGCCTGAAAAGCGAAGGCGTGGAAGTAAGTTTCCCCCCCCCCCCCCCAATTAAGGTTCCCGCGTAATGCCTCGGGAGGATATGAAGGAGACGGATTACGCTGCAACATTCCAGAGTCACTACCTAGTTTGACCTCCAGGGAAATTCATCCCGTGATTACAAATTACAAAGTAGCAGCACCTGCGGAGAGCATCGCAGCGCTAGCGAGGCGCCAAAATTGCTAGGAGACGTGGGGAGGTTTTACAACTGGGAACTGGCGACAACTTGGTCCAGAAAATTATGTAGGAAAATTATTTACAACCATTTTCAGTATAGAAATAAGCCGAATACATACACGGAAGTCTAAAGGCTTGAGACGGAAAATTTTTTAAATAAATCAATAAAACCTAAATTTATCTCAATTATTTTTTAACACTTTTTCAAGATAAAATCGCTCTTATTGTGCATGCTAAAAACTTACTGATTATTTAAATCAGTGAAATGTTATTTCTTTGAGGGGGGGGGGGGTGTTAATGGAAATCACATAATCAGTACCCAGAGCAATGGAATTATTCAACCACAGAAATTCAGTACCTAATGTAACATGAAAAGTCCCTCTTGGTGATTCTAGAAGGAAATTGCTCACTGAATTGCAGTACAATTCCTTTGGACTGGAAAAGTTATCGTTTTACCTATGTGGTGAATTTATGAAAGTTAATTTCCGGCCAGATCAACTTTGGTGCGCTGTTTCGGCGGAACACTACAAATGAATGTCAGACAAAGAACAACTCCAAAGAAAAACATAAGATAAAGAACAATTCCAAAGAAAATTTTAAGACATTATCATTCAAACCTGTCTGCTACTAAATTTTCCAAAATTTCGTACAGACAATACAGCGTTAGCTTGCTGCGCCAGAACAAAGTCCTACGGCTACGAAACGAAGATGTACGCGTTAAGCGCGAAGCTCAAAAATATCGCTAGTGGTTGTTTATTGAAGCTGACGGACAGTCGTCCAGTGACGTTAGACTTACCATTTTCATGGCACTTGTACCATTATTAGACCTTGTGTACCATGTACGGTACCATGACGAGGTCGCGATGGTACGCGAATGTACCATAATCTAGCTACAATAAAAATATGCAGTGACTCAAAGGCATAATAAAAGATAATTCAAAAACATAATAAAAGATACTCAGTTTCTAGCATGCGAATTAAGGTTGATTTTTTCGAGATTTCACAAACAAGATATCGAGATCGAAATGTATCAATATTGTTTGGGTTTCTGGCGATGTTCTCGAGTCCGTCTTTTATTGTTGTCAGTCAGCTTGTGTGCTGTATTATGTGCGGGTAATCTGGCCTAATTTAGTTAAACACATTCCATTGCTGTGAAGGCTGGGATTTTCATATTTTATAAAGGTGGAATGATTATTTTGTGATTTACAAACCACGTATTTTTCAGTTATTTACTCAATTCAAATATTTCATTTGTATTTGATTTCATTAGTGTAACATTCAAATAACTGCTGTGAAGTGAAAAAAATATATTGTGATTTTACGCATTTGTTAGAAATGTACCATAATTTTGTGCCACTGTACAATTTTTTTGAATGCCCCGTACTATGATAGAGTAATGATAATCTAACATCACTACAGTAGTCTCTCTCTACAACCACGCCTTCCAGGTGATGACGATAATAGATTTACGACTCGTCGAAGACGATTTTTTATATTGAAAATTTGAACACTGTTAATTCAGAGCAAGGTGGTAGTCCTTTCCTCGTTCTCTCTAAAACGTTAAGTTCAAGATAAAAAACATTCTAAACATGAAACAGTGAGAATTAAGCCAAATCAGTGAAAACGGCGAAAATTGCGCCCCTGATAATCAGTGCCAGCTAACTAATTAATATGGTGACCGAGTTTCACTGATTTATATGCGATTCCCACTGAGTGTCGAGAATTCTACTGCCGTAAAAGTTCCCAGTTCATTTGCTTGATTCGCCAGACGGCAGTACCTTATCTATTGACTTTCGGTGAATTTTATTTCACCGATTAATACCACTGATCCGAGCTTAGACTGGACGACAAAAGCAATTGCGAATTTGTCTCGTCACTAAATAAAATGGGCACAGATGGTCAAACGACGGATTTTAACAACTAGTTTAATTGTTTTACAAGCGGATACTTAAAAGTCAGCCTAAAATGTGTTAGGTAGAGACAGACTGCACAGAAAGTTGGAACTTAAAGGCTATGGCCGTAGTTACACGAGTACTGTTAAACACATTCAGCTGAATACATTCGGTAGCCATGTCTGAACAAGTTTAAACACAGAACGTGTTTCCGCGGTCAGATACCCAAAGCAGAATGAAATCAATGAGAAATTCTAACCTCAACAAACATTGAACTAAAAATTTACGATATTTAATTATAATAACTTCCAACATTTATCACAACTGATTTTTTTATTGTTCTGAAACCTACACTATTACTTTAATGGCATAATGGGTGGGCATTAGTTCATTCAACCTTAAACTTAAGTTATTCAACAAATGCAGAGAGTCCCGCCAAATTCAGCAATATTTATTACACTGCTTGTTTACTTCGAAGAAGCCAATCGGAGCGCAGCAAAGAAGAGAAGTCGTTCGAAACTGCTTATGAAAACTGTTCACTTTGAACGATTAACAACTGCGATCGGAACTAGTTCGGAGGTAATGTAATCTCTTCAATAGCTGAACTTATTTAGGGCCGGTTGCACCAACATCGTCCCCGATCCGAGATTGAATGATCCTAGTTCCGAACCAGAATACAGTTTGATCTTTGTTACAATGTAAAAGTGTTGCACCAACGAAATTTCATGATTCTGGATATCCGATTCGTCGATCTTGGAGAGATCGATATTAAGTATGAGACAAATTGCAATTGGTTCGTAATATATGACGTCATCGAAGTAGGCGTATTTTTCATAATAGATAAAACTAGATGTGCGATATTTTATGTTTTAAGTAAATTATTGTTGTACGAATTTTACTGAATATTATTCAAGTAATTATAATAATGTTTTAATTTCCCAAGAAAATAATCTGTTGGCGTATTTTCAAACTACATTTGTCGAAGATGGCTGCTGATCTCGGATCGAGATTTCGAACCGCCAATTTCGGCAGTTCGAAATGAACTTAATCTCGATCTCCAGTCCAGCTCTGAACTCGAATGGTGCAACAGTTTTCAGTGTCGATCTTAGATACCATCTCAGATCGAGTTTCGAACCACGATGGTGCAACCGGCCCTTAGTGAAGTAGTTCAGCATCCCGTGTAACCGCGGCCTATCTCTCCGAGAGTTAGGGTTCGGAGGGAGTATTGCAGACAACTTGGCGATCGCAAGGCTACTTGCTAATCGGCCTCGGGGAGCAGGAGGGAAACGCGATAGGGCTGCAATGCAGCTACGTGGTTACAACTTGCTCTGCACGGGCACGGCACACTCTCCGGGCGACCATCAAGTAGGCGGGGCTCGACGGCGCAGCGCTGGGGGCGGCAAGTATCGTCACCCGCACACCTCCAGCCTCTGTACCAGCTGGGTCACGGCTAACTGCGGCTTGCGGGCCGTACACTGAAATATACATAGGCCTATACATACATAAATACAAATATTATACATACACTATATATATATATATATATATATATATATATATATATATATATATATATATATATATAAGAGAGGGGGGGGGGGGAGAGAGAGAGTGTGTGTGTGTGTGAGTGTGTGTGTGATTCTCAATTAGACCGACAAACTTCGAGAGGTGATTCTTCACGAGAAAGTAAAAGGAAAACATATGTGACACTTTTTACCTAAACCGAATATTAAAGGAGGCATGAGCCCTTAAAAAACCGAGATTTTAAACCATATTTGTGCAAAATATCGGCTTTTACGTTGAGGGTCCCGATAACATACACTAATGTTCCGAAAGTGGTCATTGTATTTTATCTCGTTACCGATATTTTCCACAAGTATGGTTTAAAACCTTGATTTTTTTAAGGGCCCATTCCTCCCTTAATATTCGGTTTACGTAGAAGGCGTCAGATATGTTTTCCTTTAGCTTTTTCATGGATAATCACCTACCGAAGTTTGTCGGTCTTTGCATATCATCCTGTGTATATTATACACATATGCATATTCATTATACATAGACACACGTGTCACTAAACGTGACCTAGAAACTCCGGCAGGTTATTCCCGACGAAAATGTATATACCATCTTCCCTTAAAACGATTAATGGAGCTATGCGCCCTGGAAAATCGAGTTTTGAAATTATTTTCGTTACAATATCAGGAATTACCTGCGATTAAGCAATACAACCTGTCAACAGTGTTTTGTAAAAGGGCGATCTTACACCTGTGACAAAGGCGGTTGGTAAAGGTGCGTACACAATTGCGAGCCGAGCGGTTAGCGAACCACACGTGAGCTGCTCGCAACGTGTTCGCGGTAAAATTTGTTTCAACAAACCTCCCACCATCCATCGGAGAGCCGAGCCGAACCAAACCAACGAAGAATAGATGACAGTCTAGTTTCAGCGGCGGCAGAAACGTAGTATTGTTGGCGATTAGCGGCGCGTCCGTAATAATGGTCAGTTCGCAGTATAAGAAGGAAAAAAAAAAAGCCTTTGAAAGCCAACCTTTTATTTATAAATGCACTAAAAAGAGAAAAATAATTATAATAGTTACACACTTTGTAGAACTTGCAAGATGTGGTCGAACAGCCGTAATAAACTTTACTAGAAATCAATATGTATCAATTTATATTTAGTATATATGTGCTTCCCATGCTTACACAAATGTGATATACGTTCTATATTGTGAATAGTTACGAGCCTTACGCAAGATAAATGCTTACGCAAATGACGTATACGTTCTATATTGCGCCATCAGATCAGCTCAGTGGTACCTTCACATGGTATTGTTATCGGAACTACACGTGTATGAGAAATTTCAGCTCAATTGGATTAACGGGAAGTGGTTTAAAATCGACTTGCAAGACAAACTAACAAGGCAAGTTAAATAAAAGCTTGTAAAAATCCAGTCGTCGTATAAAAAACGTCCTGGCGTAGAACTGATGTTGGATTTAAAGAGACAGTGTATGAGTGGTCTCTACAAACATTTTATGAGAATGTCACCTACAGATTTTGAGGTGCTACTGAACAGAATATATTTTCTCCGCCAAGAAATTGCTCTCAAGCTATTACCAAAAGTACTTCAAATTATTCTAACATGAAATTAGGAACGACACTTGTCATGAAATTACAGCTTTCATTGTGTCCCTTGGTTTGACAAAATTTAAACGTTAAAATTATCTCAAGGATTATTGTAGGTAAAAATAGCGTGATCATTAGAAAAAATATTATTTTACGTCAAAACACTTTTGGGATGATTATAGCTCAAATGAAATTACTATACACACTTCTATAGCTGCCTATCGATTAGTAATAATTAAGTAAGACTTAGCTGTAGTTGATTAGCGTCACCGACTCTTTAGTGTAGACTGGATATGGTAGCATTCCATTCGGTTTATGGCGAAGACAATATCCCTCTCGTTGGAATGGGAAACTGGCTGGCTCCATTCCGCTTTTATGGAATCTTCCCTACACATAAGCATTCGAGCTTACTCATGTGATTACTATAAATAATAGCAGACCAACGTACATTCAATTAGCGGAATACTGATTAAGCTAATTTATACGTGGAGTCGTCCGCTCAAGCCTCTTCTTCTATTCTTTATATCGCGCACGTCTTGTCTCTTCATTCTCTAGCCCGGGATTACATTTCCGGACTCGTTCGTATGCAAAACTACTAAAATCCTAATGGATCACGCACACTAACGTCTGACTCCAAGCCTAGCCCTCAGCCATCTTCTCATGAATCTCCCTCATTATTTTCAAAAACATACCTAACAGCGAAAATTCTGTACATCATCATTTTCGCTGTTAGGTATATTACAACAGAAAAGGTTTTAAAATCCTCAGCAATGTCCTTCAGTATAACCTTAGCTGGACTTTATCGATGTGTAATGTGTTACGATGTGTACAGTAATGTTGCATGTAATTATGTATTGATATAGCAATATATGTACTATCATGATGTCATGTATGGATTAATTTACTGCTCATTTCAATTGTAGCATCACTTTGCTTACAGTGCTAATTCGCTTCCTTGGCTCATCCCTACCTTTCAATAATCATAGATCTTCGAAGGCATACTATCTGTTGGTATTTATGTATTAAGATCAAATTTTAAGTAGGTTTTGAAGGTAGCACACAAATGAGTCTAGTATTTAAAGCACGTATACGTTAAAAATAAATGTAAAATCGTAATGGAACCATGGCATTCCAGCTACGGTGTTTGTATACTGAAGAGATAACTCATGTTAAGCTTGGAGTCCATATTAAATAATTCCTTCAACATTTAGTGTTAACGCTGAAAGGCCATGGCCGATTACTGACCATTCCTTTCCCAACCCCTCTTCCCTGTGCAACTTGCACCGTCTCTAATGACCTCGTTGTCGACGAGACGTTAAGCCCAAATACCTACCTACCTGCATTTAGTGTTAACACTGCACGCAAAATGTCTAATTAGAGGAGCATTTATCGACTAGTACAAGGACCAAAGCGCTAGCGCGCTTTGGTCCTGTTTTCTGCCGAGGTGCTCAACGTCGTATCTGTCGCAGGGCATCTTCCGCTTAATCGCGCAGTGACAGGAACCAGAGGAAACTGCGAACGTCGGCGCGCGGTTAGCAAGACAGCATCTTGCGGGAAGTATTTCTTGCTAACGCCGTCAAGTTGATCCCGATTACGTCGCAACCTACGACCCCTTCACCTACCCCCGACTACTTGGCAGAACTTCCGCGTCTCCTCTTGCGCGACACCCTTCAAGTGGTGACCTTAGAGCTTTCAACAACCCCACCTCCCCCCCTTCTACTCTGAAGGCTTTGTGCTGAAGACCTACTCTGACAGCATGTGGATACTAAAAATAAATAATAAACTGCTGTGTTGATTTAAAAAATTCATACCTACTTCTACGCACTGAACTCTAAAATCAC
Source organism: Dryococelus australis (assembly GCA_029891345.1). Lineage (NCBI taxonomy): Eukaryota > Metazoa > Arthropoda > Insecta > Phasmatodea > Phasmatidae > Dryococelus > Dryococelus australis. Next base: position 73,262,744 of record CM056996.1, read on the forward strand.
TCAGAAAATAGACACTTTGTACCTGATATTACACATGGTGCAGCGCCGAGTTTCCTCACACGTAGAAAACGAAATTTCTCGCCAATGGAAGCCTAACGGAAACGATTTTTATTGCTCTTACTGAATAGTTTAGCTAATATCTGTTTAAAAGTAGTTAGCACGTTGTTCGGAACCCATTTAAATGATAGCTAGTTGTCTTTAGCTTTCTGTATTAGCCGTACGAAGACCGCTACTAAAAATTACCTTTATCAGTAAACTACAGCTGTCTCTATTTCGTAATTTTATACTCGCCAAAGAAGTCGTTTCTCGAAACACTGTCTGCTTAGCCAAGTAAATACGTAACTAGATTTTGTCACATGGACGAATTCCACCTTCAAAGGAAGATACTATTAAGATTATCGTAAAGTTAACGACCAACTACTGCCGTAAAAGGGGTGAAATTAATCAGCTGGGGTGAGATTGATCACATCACAAGTTAAAGCCACGTAGGTGGGGTAAAAATAATCAATACTGTTTTCAGTACATGTTTAGGCCAGGTACCACATCCGACATAAATATTTATAGAACATTTTCATGACAATCTAGCCTCTGCTAATCAAGTTCACCCCACCCTACGGTAAGCTTAATTTTAAAAGGGTAATGTTCGCATGTTCACTGTTCTAATCAAGTCACGCACGACCAACCTTCACCTACTACGAAATGTCCCAAAATTCTTACCCGTTGCCTACACCACGCCTGTGTTTTTTTTTTTTTTTTTTATATTTAGTAAAGTAGCGTAGGTCTACTTTTTTTTGTACATTTCTCTCACTTCACCGTGAGTTACACTGTTACGTCACATATGGACCGCAAGATGTGAAGTTACCGGATCAGCCTAATTCGTTTTACAGAGTGAAATTTCGGAGGACGGAACTTTGTCACTAAACCGCAGTACCATCAAGAACTCACGTGATGAGCGACTGTGGGAGCGAATTGCGCCATTTCAGTGAACACATACTCTTAAAATGTATCACCAAAAAATCAGAGATGAATGGTACAATCAAAAGAGAATAAAATAGGCTACGTAAACCATACAAGAGAGCGACTTTCACAAAACTTATAAATGCACTGTAACGAATAACTTTATTAAATAAAAATACATCCCACTACTATAGAACTGAATAATTAACATAAGATGGAATTTATTTTTGGAGGGACAGAGGGAGAGGGAGGAAGGGAGGGAGAGAGAGAGATGGAGAGAGAGAAAACTGCATATGGACGTTACTCAATTCAATAAGAATGTGACTTTCAGTTCTACATCTTCCACTACACGGTAATGCAGCAAAGCGAAACACATGTTGGATGTCCGGGTGACACGTCTGTTACTGCAGCAGTCCGAATACAAGTTTTTTTTTTTTTTTTTTTTTTTTTCGGATGCGAGACATAACCAACAACGCTGCTGATATTGACGTGTTTTGTTCACTCCACACAATACATTCAGCGGCTCTCGTCGTATCAGATTGCATTCCTGTGGCTACCCGTAACAAGCCATCGACCGAATAGTCGCAACATCATTCACGTATGGACGTTTCTTACCATATAACTGAGAAAGAGAGAGAAAAAACTCAACCTGCAGGCACATACAGAGGTCATGCAGTATCATATCTGGTTCATTCGAGGGGTCTGGATTCGATCCCGACGAGTGGAGTACTGATGGTTTTTTCGCATAGTGCGTTTTCCACTCCCATAGTAAGAAAATGCAAGTGCAATTACTCAATACAGGCCTATCTACTGAATCAAATAAATATCATTCAATGCGATCGACACAGTGCAGTTGGCAAGCACATTAAACAATAGAATGAAACAAAATAAAAACATGTCCCCGGAAGTGCTTGTATCACAGCTAAGACAACGTAAACGTAGCCAGTCATCTTGGACCATGACCGAATAAGATACCTGTCGGACAAAAAAAAATTTAAATTGACTGGATTTATGCTTTTATTGCCCACTATTTCGACTAGACAATTTGCAATCATTCAATAACGTTGCAGCAAAGTTAAAATATTTCTGTACACATTCTACCGTAAAACTCAATATTTTCTGACAAACTTTTCTCCTTGTGTTTCTTTTACACAAAAATTAATTCCTTGTCTTTATTTGTGCATTTGCGAGGTCTGAACACAACACAGCTGGCAACAATACCGACAACTTGGTAAAGGCTGTTCACGATAATGTGAACATTTTAGAAATCACCCTTAGAAAAACGTCACTGCTCTTACTTTCTTATATTGTAACGGGCGCACTGAGTGACATGCGCCCAGTAAGGTTGGTAACGATGGAGGGAAAGTAGTTCCATATCTTAAAGTCTTATAAAAAAGCTAAGTACAATTTGTGATAACTTAAATTATTTCTCTTGCTTTCTGTTTTTTATGCATCGAAGTGCAAAAAAGAGCAGTTTTTTTTTATATTTACTTTTCTAAATAATTCCAGAGTTTCACTTGACCGACGCATGAATAAAGTGATGAGATCCAGGCAATGTTAATTTTACATAAGGCGGAAGAACATATATCTTATATACAAGTAGATCGCACGGCTTTCGAAAGTGCTCATTTTACCGTAACAGCCTACATCTGTTCATTATTCCTGCCGTCTACGGTTAGGGCTGAAAATGGCAAAGATCCCGTTCGTTTCTCTTCCTCGCTCAACTTCGTCAAGTGCAGTAGCAGTTGACTCGCGCGTCAATGCTCCTGCCTTCGAGGCGATGTTAGGTACTCCACTCGAGCAGTTAGCGACCAGTTTCCATTTCGCGGCGGGAGCAAACTACTTCTTGCACAAAGGGCCAGCGTAGTTGCCGAGAAAACGGTCGTCGTCTGGCGGAAGGGAGTGTTTGACAAGAACAAGAGGAGGTGAAGGGGTAAAGCCGTCCCCAAGCCACCTCGCCGGCCACTAACGCCATTCCAGCCGAACAATGTGTGGGCGCCAGTGGACAATCTTAGTTCCAACACTGAAAATCCCGCCGACCAACGGGTCGCGAGAACCCTGTGCGACACAACGCCAATGGACTTTGACGAGAGGCGGGATGTTACTGTTTCGGGTCGCCGGACATGAGCTGGCGTCCTCGCCGCACGACGAAGTTTCGGGCTTGAAGACCCCCCGAGGCCACCCCGCAAGTCCGAGACAATTTCCGACCGCGCGGTCAATACCGGAGAATCCCCGTACAACTGGCAGTAAGACTCAACACCAGCGACTGCGGCACGAGAAGCACGGAAGTCATCCCCAAACGAGAAGAAACTAAGGCTGCAGGATTTTCGCGGTAAAGTGACGACTTTTGAGTCCCTAGTTACATTTTTTCTTTTCAGATATTGTTTAACCTTCAACAAGTTTTCTAGGTAAATACTGCATGTAAGTAATAAACACAGTGTGTATAATCCACCGCACTCTGAAGTCAACTTCTAAGGCTAAAATAAAATATATTTAATAACTATTATTCCAAATGAGACTGCTTTCTAAAGTGCTCACTTTACTGCGAATAGCCTATCAAAAGAATTGGTGGGAAGCTCAAATTGAAATTATAGCAGAAATAAAGTGAAGAAGAAATTATAAACACGTTAACCTATGAGAAAATATAGTATAAGTACCCACGCCATGCCAGAAAATCGATGGCCAGCTTACATACTATACTAAAGTAACACTTAAAATAACATATACATCCAAAGCTCAGAAGGGATTCGGAACCGGAATTTCCATCAAAAAAAACCTTGGCAAACCTCGGCTACGGGAAAAATTAGGAAAAGCATTTTTCTGTAAAACATAGGAGCCCAAAATTCGGCAATAACTACACCATGGAATTAATGATGGGAGCGTGATAGCCGAGTGTAGTAGAAGGGGGTGAAGTGAGGAAGCATAAGCATGCTTACAAGTAAATTTACCATATGAAAAATAATAGTCTCGCCAGCATCAACGTAACGTTCTTGTTTGACAAAAATACACAATATTAAAAAAATAGCTTTTTTTCAAGAATTACTAAGTTCGATTATCATAACAGTTTATTGCTGACTTTTCAAAAAAATTTCAGTAGATTGGCATTTACGTTTATTTGCGACTTGCCAATGAGTAGACCAGTAGAAAACAAAATCCTCTAATTTAACTGCGTAGCGAGTTAATCTGCGGGAAAATGGAGTGTGGTAGTCAAATTTGCAAGCTATTCCCCTCGCGCAATTATCCGGGTGTCTGAATGATAAATGAGAGAAGGAATTTTTCTTGGCGAAAGTTTCAAAAGGGCTGAGCATTCGCAAAAGTTTCCCAATTTTAGCTCCGCAAATATTACACTTAAACTTTTTTAATTGCGCAGAAAAAAATAATAATTTGCGATTAACTATACGGCTGTGCCTTCAAATGCTGTACATGCATCAGACGATATTTCTAACTACCGCAATTGCGCCAGTGTCCTATGTGGTGTATGGTTATTCGAGTTCGAACTAATCAGTAACGCTATTATCAGGTTCGCGCAACATACAAATTGAACACAAATAACAATTCGTTCCCATGTCCACTGTATAGAGGTGTGGCAGAGGATTGCTCCAGTACTACCTAATTACGTATTTTTTCCTACATTTACAATTTAGAGTTTCACAGCACAATCTTCCTGCGTCAGTAATACATGAATGGTGATTTTCAATCCAACCAGCTTTCCTCCCTCGCCGATGCCCTCACAGGACTCAAAACACTGGCATCGCTCTCAGAATAGCATTTGTTCAGGCATTTTACAAATTAGTATAGAAAGCTGAGAATTTTTTTAGATAGTACTTAGATCCAGTCGTAGTATGTTTTGTACTTACTCCAAGTGGTTACATTTTCGTTGTCGCGTAATCACCTTCCAAGCAACTTTTTCGAATGTACTTTCACCGTAGGTTAAATTGCAAAATTGCGCTCAAATTACCGAAATCCAGCCAATGATTTTGGGATTTCAAAATGAGCTTTAAGTAAGCACCTACAACTCAAGGTATCAAAATGTATTAATGATGGAGTTATTCAACTAAGAACGAGGTTAGAGGAGAGGAAAATTATAATGAACTGACTTTTTATAAGCCTTTCGATTGTACCATTTATGCCAGAAGGATAACCGAAGGTCGGTCTGAAAATTCAATTTATTAAATGCTTATTAAAAGTTCCAAGCATTTATTACTCGCCCAAAGATTCGGACCCTGGCGTCTGAAGACGACACCGTCAACAAAAAAAAACTGCGAACGAGTGCCCAAACAAACCGCTTCAAAGCAATACATTTGTCTTCTGTGCATAACATTTTTGCAATATTAGCCGAATCTGGTTTAAGACTTCCAAGAACGATAGGCACTTTATAAATATAAAAAATTAATGTTCACATGAATTATTCTGAAACATGTCTGAATATCCTGATTTTTCGACAGTGCCTTTGGCTATGTGCTCTTGCATTTCACGTATCAGCTATACAGATTACATTTTAGAATCATACTAATTAGTCAAGAACGGAAAGTTTTGCACGATTTTTTTGGAGGGCCACTGTGAGCTGGACCCCCCCCCCCCCCAAATCACTGATCACCCATCCATCCTCTTTGACAACCTCCCCACCAACGTGCCCCCCCTCACGCAAAAAACTACACCCCCTCCCCCTTTTTCCCCGTGCCAAAAACCTTCAATATTAAAAGGGTAAAACAAAAACGAATAAAAGTCTCAAAGAAATTGTGGTGAACAAATCAATCAATGAGACGGATGAGCTCGCATATTTTTTAACAAGATTCCTAATTCTTGGTTGAATAGAAGAAATTGCACAACGTAAATCACTGGCAATATCGAGTTTGCTTCTATACTTTGGCGCCTGCGCCCCCTTAGCATGTCATCACGCCTTCCTTGGGGGGGGGGGGGTTCCCCCCACTATGAAAATAAATGAGTTAAAGGGACAAGAGGGGTATGTTTCCCATTTTGTGGGATTGTAGTGCGTCCCATATTCACCTTTTTGAGCCTCTTTATGGCGAAGTCAGTATGGGCAAATTATAGTACGCCCGCCCCATGGGCAGTTAGGCCCTTCGTGGGCCTTACGCCTTAGGTATTAAGTCTAACATCTTAAGTCTTAAGTTTTAGGTCTTCAGTTTTAAGTATTGTCTTACATCGTACTTTCACCATAATTGCTACTGCATATCGGGAGGCGCGAGCGAGCACGTGCTTAAGTTCAAAGACGACATTGCACCATAAATACTAATACGTACGGTTACCTGCTACATCTTTGGTGACTCAGCCCGCGGTTTTCACGGGCCCGACCCTGGTTTTTTTATTACCAAAGAATTAAAGTAGCTTTTTCTTGTTCCGAAACGTTTTTATTTATGTAAAGTATGCAAGTATGAAATAAAGAGACACACAAGAGCTGTATGTCATGGTAACTATTTACGAAGAGTTATAGAAATCTTTACCATTGGATTTTCAAATCGAAACTAATGACACTCATTTCAGTGTCTGCATAGTTGAAAGGAAATAAGGTTAGTTATACTCAGACGAGGAACAAAACTAGTCCTTTTTATGGGAAGTTAGAGAACGGAAACAGTGTTAGGTGATGCGGCTTGTATTGGCTTTCCTACGTGTCACATTAAAAGACTACTTTTCGTGATTTATTGAACGACTCCTGAGGGACGAAAGCGCAAGCAGTCCTACCTTACCCAAAAACAATATATATCATTTTTAATTACCAAAATAATTATCTCACTTACCTCCATAAAGTCCCACACAAGCTGTTCAAAATGTACCCAATATTACCGTAAGCAGACACTGCTAGTGTGACCAGTCTTTGTTAGTGTGTCGAGGCGAGTGGTTGTGCAACCCAGCCAGGAATGTTTACACTACGCAGAGTACGTAGACATGGTGTTTGTTTACGGATACTGTGACGTAAATGGGTGTGGTGCAGCAGCTCAGTATCCGCGCAGGTGGATTGGAAGAGATGGGCCAGTCCCATGGCCGACGCGCTCTCCAGACCTCTCCTGGTTGGACTTTTTATTCTGGGGCTGCCTGAAGAATACGGTTTTCAGCGGACGGCGACCAGACATGAGATCAAGCGCTACAAGCGATAACTGACGCCACTAATCAACTCAGAAATGAACTCGCGGGCATACAGTGTCAACACGCAATGGTAGGCTACAACGTATCGCAGCCCGTTTTCGATCATATGGTGCAAATTTTGAACAGCATGTGCGAGACATTCAAAATGGCTATAGTCAGTTGCAATAAAGACACTCGGTAATTCCAATTTGTGTTCTTATTGCATTTACATCCCTGTAACTTTGAAATGGAGCTGCGCAGCCTACTTGTGTATGTCATTTTTTGTTGCCAATTGTATGTATAACACGCTGCCGAAGTATGTCGGTTGAGCCGCGGAACACCTGTATATTCGCAACCTGATGTGTGGTAATTTTCCCATACAAGGTATGGATATCATCGTAGTTTAAGAAGTTTAACAGAATATTTTTTACAGTGTACAAATGTGACTTCAGAGTCCGGGCTCGCCGGTGCTAGATTGATCGGGCAGTGACCGGCTACTAGCGTCAAACGGTGAAACGAAAAAATAAATAAATAAAACTTGAAACAAACTATCATCCGAAACGAGTGGTTTTATTTTTTCCTCGTCGCTGGTCGAGACCAAAGTCAGGAATTTCTCCCACCCACTACACTTTTCCATCGAGAGCAGTTATTCCTAACTCCATTAAAACCCGCCGAGGCGAGGAGACGAGTCATTCCCAGCGGTCCCGCGCTAATTTGCACATCGCTCTCAAAGGCAGCCCGAACCGCGAATAATCCCGCCCCGCCGGCGCTATCTACGTTCCCCCCCCCCCCCCACATCTCCAACATACGACTGCTCCGCCCCCGCGGGCGCCGGCAGTAATTGCGCTCGCTGCTGCCCGACGCGACGCGACGCGACAGTCTCGTCGTATTGCAGACGACCCGGGAATGCTGACCACAGCCGACGCAACACCTGCATTGGCGAGGTCTTCAGTTCAGTTCCGACAGGCTGTTCTGGCCAAGCGTCTCTTCTTCTAACGCAGATTTACATCTATACTGCTCACAATAAGTTTATATCAAAACCCAAGATGTTGTAATGAATAAAAGTAGTTAACATTTCATGTTGTACGCCTAATAGCCTATTAAGTGGGGGGAAAAAAAATACAATACTAGTTTACATCATCCCAGTGCCAGTATGAAACAAACAAAAGGCAAAAAATTAAAAACAGTGTAAACAAAGGAATCTCATCAGTTTCAATATCAAAGAAAAGATCTCAGCTTCACTGACAAACTTCAATAAGGTGTAGGACCTCCAAGATTCCTAAGGAACGTTTGTATCTGACGATGCGGAAAACATGATCGTTTAGTATTTCCTGAGACAAATTGTCCTATTCCTCAATTGCGGTTGTTTTTAAGGCCTGGATGGTCATTGGTAGTTGTGCACGGTTTTAAATCGTGCGTTTGAGGAAGGAACACGCATTCTCTATTCAGTTCACGTCGGCTGAATAAGCTAGCCAGTTCATCCTTCGGTTCCCAGCGGTGAATATGCTTAAACTTCTTGTGAGCAGTGTGAATTCGAACTACACGAGTTCCGGAACAGTTCCTTCACATGTCTTGTTACACCCAACGTCGAGTGCAGTGGAGGTCTTGAGAGCCGATTAGAGTGAAGTGATGTAAGGATGGAGCAGCGCCGGAATTAATGGCGGGGGGGGGGGAACGGGAGATCCCCGAGAAAACCCACCGACGAGCGGAATCGTACAAGATTCCCACATGCAAAAATCCGGGAGTGAGCCCGCCGGGAATCGAACCCGGTTCGCCTACGTGGGAGGCGAGTAGTTTAACCACTAAACCTCCATCCTCCCTCAATATCGAGTGTTTAGATGTTTTTCACGGTTACTTTATTGTAATGAAGACACTTCGGCAATAACCTTATACCACTGCCAAATTATCACTTTTTAGGGACGCCTCTGAGTGGAAGAGGGGGGAGCAGCATTGTCATGACTGCAAAGATGTAAAAAAAAACACGTAAATATTTATCAATACCGATAAAGAATAAGGAAAGGTTGGAACCACATCGAAATGTTTCATCAGAACTGTAGGGTAACTGAAATCCATTATACGAACTGCCAAAAATGTAACGTGAGTTTCTTTATACGTATTTCAATGTCACTTGCTCGACACAAGGATCCCTGCCAGTCATTTGGTGTGTGGTGATATGAACCTCTCATGTATAGCAGAAGTACAATACGGAGAGGGGGGGGGGGGGAACAAGCAGGAAGGACTACTATTTGTCAAATTAAGGTAGGTAGTTTAAAATATCTTAACTATTGGAAAAATTACGCACTACACCGCGTTATAAAACACTGCAAAATTAAATAGCGTACTCCACAATTAGCAGTAATACAATAACTAAATTTAAAATGGTGACGCTTCGCTCCCTTTATTGCATTTTTTTTTACATTCTGAACATTTAACATTAATGGCGATGCTATTGACACACGCTTGTACTTCATTTTCCTGCAATAACCGTGAGTTCGTTGCGACAAAAACCGCACAACATAAATATTCATTTGTGAGCATATTTTTGTCGCTGTACAATATGTTAATACCGTTCTGTGAAAATTGCGCGCTTTTATATCGAATAATAATAAACTGATTCCCCGGGTTACAAAAATTGAATAATTTACCTCAATAGTTAACTCTGTCTTCACTATGAATGTCCGTTCTGATAGTCATCACAAAAAAAAAACGCATATCGTTTTACGTACAGCCTCACAGCGACACAGATAAATAAGCAAGCCTACGTCTTTACGAGGTCTTTGTCAGCCCGTTGCACACACAGTAAAGTTATTGCCGTGTTTTAAAAACACAGTTCATTAGAAAACTAAGCGGGATTTTTGTTAAACTTAAAACTTACACAATTACTATAACCTTCGTAAAATGTACGTCGTTCATATAAAGTAAATGTACATAATTTATGCCAATTTTTCAGTTACATGCTATGTTTTATTTATGTTACACTGTATATTTTATACGTTCGGCACCTATGTTATTTTTCATTATATTTGCATTATAATAATTTTATATATATTTTTTATTGATTTTTGTATTTGGGTTAGGAGTTTTCTATTAGCTGTACATGGCAATTAATGCATTGTTTAAGGATAGAATCATAGCTAGATCACTTTTTTTATGTTGATAATTTTTCTTAATTTTTGAGTCTCGTATTTGTGAATTTTTCCATATTATTTATTTTTTATTGTATTCATTTCCGAGACCATTTTACTGTTTTTTTTTTTCGTTTGGCAGTTAGTAAAAATTAAAAGGTTCGTAAAGGGGGGTGTTAGTTATTTGCCGACTTCCCATTGGCTCCAGGTTCGAATCCTGGCCTCCAATTGGCTGGAACCTTTAGGCCCTTTTCGTTTGAGTTACTTTTAGCCTAGAGTTCTAAGCGCGCGCGCTCTCTCCCCTCTCTCCTCTCTCTCTCTCTCTCTCTCTCTCTCTCTCTCTCTCTCTCTCTCTCCAACTGGCCTCCAGAATATACAGACATGTAGGCTAGTGCTCGTGCCTGCAGTAGGTAACGAGTAGGCTTTTATTTAGTTAGTAGGGTGTTATTAACTACTCCTGGTTTTAAGTTAAGTGTTTTATCTCCCGCAAGTGTAGAGAGCCGACATGTCCCCTTGTTTAGGATAAATTATAGGAGTTTAGCCAGATGTGTAGCGTACGAGAGACGTCCGCACGTCCCTATGCTTGAAAATATTAAAGTTGCATTTCCAGCCTACCCTGTTTTGTGCGCATCCGTCTGTCAGTTGAGAGCGACGAGCAACAAATATCTGCAGAAACAATAAGTTTTGGGATACTTATATTTAATTTGTCTCTCACGTAGCATTAGCCATCCCTTCTATAACATTCATCACCTATCGGCAACGCCATTTTGAAGTTTAACGTTTTGACACTAGCTAACGACCTTTTTGCCTACGGATAACTAGAGACAGAGTTTCATCTCATCGGAGCTAGGCACACAAAATAATTTAAGTTTTACAAGAGACATATATTTTATTTTAATTTTATTATATTCCTGAACCTCTGCAAGTGATTTAAACCTTTAAGACGCCACCTTAATTTTACTGTAATAAGGGACCTTATTAAGCTAGGTACGACCACTTGTACTTTATTCAGGAGTGCTATTTGTTTCTAGGATTTTTTCTTTTAGCTACAGTCCAGTCAGCTGATAAGTTTGAAACACAAATATAATGAATTATAATTTTTACTTTAATAAAATCCGGACTATGAGAAGAACATCCTGCTTGTGGTTGGCTACATTATTTCAGTGTTTTTCGCTATGTCATTCCAAGATTGGTTCATTATTTTTAATATTGAAAGTATGTTTCTTATCAAAGAGCCTTGTGAAATAAACGTACACAAGTGTGTACGCTAGCTGCTGCTCCTACTCTACGAAGGTGTGTAAGTTTTGGTAAATGTTGGCTCGCTACTTCATCCCAGTACCGGACCCAGGTACATGCTGAGAAATTTTCACTTGGTTGAGCATAGTAAAATATCAATTTTATGCTAAGACAGCACCAATAAAAATAAATTCTTTTGTATGAAATATTACAGGGGGATGGAAACGTTATTACTGTCTACAATACACACATCCATTACACACTATATAACAAACTGCAAACATAAATTTAGCAACTCCTTTTGTGTAGTTTTCATTACTAAAATTTAGAATTATAATAAAAACCGCAACATGAAAAAAAATAAGATAAAAAAAACACACATGTTTTAGCTGGGCATAAACCATGTAGTTACCTATTTATTTTTAGCGCAGCTATTATGCCTACAGAATCCACAACTCCCGATATGACGTTTGGAATTTCTGAATTGTACTCGAAGTTGAAGAAGACAGAAATACAATTAATATGATCAACTTCATATGGTGGCAGTTATTAATGAAAAAATGTTGCTCATTATGTGTTTGAGTGCCTAAATTTTATTTTGACACGATTTTCTTACAGATGGCAGAACAATGCAATAACATTAATAATATATTTTATTGAAAATGAAAAAAAGGAGTTTTCTGGTATATAGGCCTATGCACCGTGGATTTGATTTTGAAAAGGTGCGCATGCACGTTTAGGGAGAATGGGTAAATGTGTGTGTTGATGACCGTTTCATATTTACATAAAATTCTTTCAGTGTAATTGTTTTAAAAAACTGCAATGATGGAAAGTGTGTATCACACTCCCTCACGCACGCACACACTCACTTACTAGCTCACACTAACTCTCACTTACTAGCTCACACTAACACTCACTCTCTCACTCACACTAACTCTCACTCTCTCACTCACTCACTCACTCACTCACTCACTCACTCACTCACTAACTCACTCACTCACTAACTCACTCACTTACTAACTCACTCACTCACTAACTCACTCACTCACTCACTAACTCACTCTCTCACTAACTCACTCACTCACTAACTCACTCACTCACTAACTCACTCTCTCACTCTCTCTCTCTCTCTCTCTCTGTGCTAGCTATAAAAACTGGCAATTATTAACCAGTTTCATATTTTTATATGGTCGTCACTACTAATGATAGCCTAAGTTTTTGTGATCTGTGCTCTAACTATATTACTGTATGGATCTCTTGAGCAATTCCTCTAGCCTTTCTTTTCCACAGAAATAATTTCTATACCTCCAAATATTAATCATTTAGTTCAAGAGTAATATATTTTTAGCTACTCTACATTACATTTTTTTTTTTTATGTATGGGTGTTCATTCAATATCTAATAAATTACAATTGAACTCCTCGAAAAGTTTTAGACTAAGGTAATAACTTAAAGCTGACACCACAAAAAAGTGTGATGGGGATAAAAAACAAACAAAAACAGTCATAATTTTCGATACAAATGCTGTAACTGAACTGAATTTAAAACAAACTATATAAACGGACGCAGTACTGAACTCTCATTATTTCAATATTTTTAGATTGTAATTAGCTTTGGAATGTTGGCATCAACTGAGTAGGCAACTGTTTTGACATGAGGATGATAAACGCGCATCTTGGTTTATCGCTCACCCATCATCTAAAACATTCCATTTACTTGCCGTCCTTTATCATATCACTACTCAGTCCTTCAATTCTGCTCGCTCAGCGGGGCTTAGGCACCGACACGTAAAGACACTGTTCACGATCAAGTGAGCACTTTCTAAAACAACCTTAGAAAAAAGTTACTGCTCCTACCTGCACATATTTTAACGGGCGGCCTGAGTGACATGCGCCAAGTAAAATTGGTAATGATTCATTGTAAGTAGTTCCGTAACTTAACGTCGAATAAAAAGAGTTAACCATTTCTGATAATTTTAATAATTTCTTTTGCTTTCGGTTTTTTTTAATGCATCGAAGTGTAAAAAATTAACAGATTTGTAAAGTATTTACTTTTCTAATAATTTCACAGTTTCACTTGACCGACGTATGAATAAAGTGATAAGGCCCATGACAATGTTAATCTTAAATAAGGCGGAAGAATACACAACGTGCATACAAGTAGATCTTAAGCAGGGCTTTGAAAAATGCAAATTTTACCGTGAACAGCCTATAACAATATTTATTTCGGCGTAAACACGCATAATGTAAATATGTTTGTTTCATCTACGGTTCCAAAAATGTTTACAACTAAGGTATGGATACTTGGCACCGTGCACCCTCTAGCCACGAACACAATTCCAGTACAAAAGGTTGGAGGTCGTGGCCACGGCAGCGCGACAGCCTCAGATCCATCACCATCATCGTTCGCCAGTCCTGGGGAGCTCCTTGCAGACCTGTTCGACAGGGAGAGTAGGGAAGGGGGCTGTGGCGGAGCCTCCATAAATCCTCTCGTTACAGGCGGCCGCGGCCATTAATCAGGGTACCGCGCCTGGAAGCCGGGGGAGACGGCGGGGTGTCGCCTGTCTGTCACGCGACCCCTGGAACACACCCCCTGCAGGAGCCACCCTCCACCACCCAGTCACACGCTCTCTAATCGAGGCGCCCTTCATCTGCCCGCTGGTGTCACGTTCCCTCACGGCCGACGAGCACTGCTCCTACGTTATACTCCGCCTGCCTGTCAACACAAAAATATTTTCGATCTTTTCTTCCGATCTGGTATTGTCTATTCGCTGTTGTCTCACTTTCTGAACCTAAATTTTGAAAAATTACCCCATGTACGACGTGTTTGGTGTAATATCTCTTGTATCACAAGCGCTTTATATATCTGTCAACATTAAAGTACCAATATTTTAGGATAAATTGAACTTTTACTTATAATATATCATAAATCATAATTTTCCATTCATAATTAATGTGAATAAAGACGGAGAGAAAATACGTATGTTGGTAATGTCTAGTAAGAAATAGTTCTAACTCAAAATGTGATGTAACAGTGTGCACAGAAGAAGAACTCAAAAATACTAAAATTAATATCACTATATGAATCATTACTAACAAAAAAAAAAAAAAACTATGTCTGCGAGTTCACATAATTCTCTAGGGCACAGAAGTTTTAAGCAACACGGTATGACAACAATATAATTTCAAGTCCCATGTCATATGTAGTAAAATTGAAAGTCATTGTTTCTGGCGCGCACAGGTCTTTATCTCCGAAATGTCAACCACAAACTCTGAAGTCAATTCGTCGCCACAAACAGCAAATTACACATTTCCTGTAACCAAGTAAAAATGCGTACAAAACAAAAAATAAAAAAAGTTTTAAAACTTCCGTCTCGTAATAAATGAGCTTAAAATTGAAATTCACGATTGTTGTCTGCTACACACACAATGCTCAAGATTCCAGACGCGGGTGTTGTTGGATGTGCTCTTGAGTGTTGCAAGCCACGCAACGACAGCAAACGTGAAAGCTGTTAAGTGTCAACTATTACAGATTCCCAAGTATTACACTTTGCTGATCACTGTTTACCGATAAATCTGCAAGGAGGCTGTCGTCACTGTAAAGCCAATACCGCTGTTAGCGACTCCACGAAGGATTCTTTTCAAGCATCTTACCTCATACAGCTCTCACGAGAGATCAATGAACCAACGAACGACGTGGCACCTTACTACCGGCGACTAGCGTACTAAACTCAGGCTGTTTCCGAATTCACTGGATGCGTCCATTGCTCACACATCCCTACGTCTCTTCGTAAATGCATCCACTGTGGAAATGGCTGCATTGAAGGGATGGATAACATCCGAACTCTGCTACAGCTAGAAAGCGCTTATGTAGCGCTAGCTAGAACACACTTCTTACTACTTTGAAGTTGTATCTTTATTTGTGATATCTATGGGAGCTCGGAATGTCAACAATTTACTGCAGACGAAAATCTTGTTAGAGTTGAGGTTTTACAATTTCTGCTTTGCAATGGTTGCAAATAGAAATCCAGATTTCTTGTAAATACGACATTATATGTTTGATGAGCTTATACAAATCACGAATGCATTTGTTGAAATGATTAATGTGCATAATGAAGTTGATTGGTCGGTCAGTATTTTAAACAGCCTTTTATTGTTTGCGATTATGCTGGAGTCCTATTTATACTCTGTTAAAAGAGGGGGAAAAAAAACAAAGTTTTCATCCATTTTAATCAACTAAAAGCAAACGCATAGCCACACCGCGAAATCAGTGAAAATATTATAAACAAATGACGAACGGATTCCGTAGCTAAGGGAGTGTGGATGCGACAGTGGATGCGAGTGTCTCATATCTTGGTAGTGGACGCGTGAAGAGAGACATCGGCATCCCTAGTGAGAATTCGGAAACTAAGTCAATATGGCCTCATCCACTAGAATGCACTTTCTATGGATCCCTTACCCTAAGGGATCCATTAGGCCAGTATTCGGAAACAGCCTATGTCTCTCACATCTATAAAGCAGATTGACAAAAACGTCTTGCCAGCACGTATAGCCCATTCACGGTTAAGTAAATACTTTCAAAAACAACCTTCAAAAATTACTACCCATGAAATGCATATATACTGTCGTGTACACTGGCATGCATGTTATCAGTGAAGTTCGCAGCGAATTAAGTAAAATGGCTCCAAGTGACACATGGCGAATGTAATGTCTTTATTTGTGGCAAATCCAATTGGTGTTTTGTAGCTTTATACACACTAGGGTGCGAATTGCCGTTATTAGCAACCCATTTACGTCCCTAACAATTTCAAATCTTCACTTAACTGGCGCATGAATGAAGTCATTAGGCCTATGACGCTATAATTTTTTACATAAAGCGGAATGATACAACATTAGGAAGAAAGTAATTCTCAAACACGGATTTCAAAAGTGCTGAAATAACCGTTAGCAGCCTATAATAAACGTGACACCACGCGAGTCCACTCACGTCTTTCAACCAACCTGGACACCCACTAAAGTGAGTGAAGAGATTTGAGCGATTCTTAACAGCGAGGTTTTGAGATCCGATGAAGGTGATTGAGGTTTTGAGATCCGATGAAGGTGATTGAGGTACGGAACCACGCCGGAATCCAAGGGCGGGGGAAACTGGAGCTCCCGAGAAAACCCGCCGACCAGCGGCATCGTCCGGCACGATACCCACATGCGAAAAACCGGGAGTGATCCAGCCGGGGAATGAATCCTGTTCTCCTTGGTGGGAGGCGAGCAAGCTAACCGCTCAGCCACCGCGGCCCGACACCCAATATACAATGAGAGAAAATTCGGGGGAGACGAGCGCATCACCTGCAGCCTAGAAAGAAACAAAGGGAGGGGGGTGGGGGTGCACGTGGAGGGTTGGGCAGCAGGCGAGACCGACCCCGTCATGCGGGATGCGGGAAAGCCAGGGAGAAGGCAAGTTTAACTCTGCTGACCCAGTTCCTGGCTACAAGCCCCAGGCGCCCGCGGCTGGCCCGCTACCTCGCTCGTCCTGCGGTTTTTGTTACAGGCTGTTCACGATAAAATAAGAACTTTTTAAGGCCCTCCCAACAGTCATTAACCACTAATAAATATATCTTATTGCAGCGTCAGGCATTAAGTTTTGAGGGTGGTGAAATGTATACACTGTGTTTATCGGTATTATTACAATATTTATATTAAAACTCAGCAGGAAGATGGAAATTGGATGAAAGGAAAAATTCATAAGGGCCTAAAAAAAGTGCTCACTTTACCGTGTACAGCCTTTACTTTCATATATTTTAATGGGCGCACTGAGTGACATTCGCCCAGCAAAATTGGTAACGATGGAAAGTAGTTCAATATCCTAACGTCGAATAAAAAAAGTTATGTATCAATTTGTGATAACTTAAATTATAAATCTTTCGATATCAGTTTTTTTTTTAATGTATCGAAGTGAAAAAATGAGCAGATCTGTAAAGTATTTACTTTCGTAATAATTTCACAGGTTCATTTGACCGACGCATGAACAAAGTGATGAGGCCGATGACAATGTTAATTTTACATAAGGAGAAATAATACACAACATACTTACAAGTAGGTCTTAAGCAGGGCTTTGAAAAAGTGCTAATTTTACCGTGAATAGCCTATACCAGCTATACAGCATGTTTCACACACGCCCTTGTCAAGGCAACGACGGTAACTACTACGGCAATCAAGCAATTCGCATAAGAGGCCACGAGTTCTTTGATACAGCTAGTGAGTTCTCATTAAATACCGCCAATAAAATAAACACCCGTAGTTTTAGCCACGCGCTAATTAAACAATACTATTAAAACTGTTCTTTGTCCTGTCCAAAATTACGAAGTGATGAATAAATGCAGAGAAATGCAAAGAAACTATTTTATATTATTTGCTGGGGGAAAAAAAATTGTGACATGCAATTCCGCCCCCCCCCCCTAACATTTTGGTAACTTAAATTTTCAGGGGAAAAAAGGCAGGTCCAGTAATCGTCTGTCCTAAATTCTCAAATGCGAATAATGCACACGAGCTAGTTTGGTCGTGATACCATGTAAACATGTTCTGAAGATACCACGATAACAAAATCTAAACGCAGACTGGTATGCCATTCAACTCTCGTAAAAGGCGGAAATATTTACAAGTTACCAGCATCTACAGTTGGACGAATCCAACCGACATTAAGAGATAAACCTCAACGAAATTTTTGTCGGTAAAAAAAAGGCGTTTTGCTCATCGCTCTAAAGTGGCATGCCTGGCCACATTACAATGTCTTATTTTTATGAATTACTTCTTACGTCTGCGATTTCTTCCAAATAAATACCATTTTTCATTGTTTATTTTTTCTTTGGCATTTGTTTAATTCCACGAATATGTTTTGCTTTCCTCGGAGCAGGATGTTACGAATAATTACACTCATAATGAGGGGTAACAAATTTTCAATTATTAACAGTTATTTGTTGTTTCCAATATACAGTTTTGCAAAATTCTTTAACTAACAACTCCACTATAAAATGAGAAAAATACTTATATTTAAATTGCCTTTGTTTACTACCTGACGTTAAAATTTATCGTCTGCTCCTATGGCGACAGTGTGCCACGGTTTTGAAACTAAATCGTCCTGTCGCATGAAGATCGCACATAAATTCCACTTCCAGGCTTATTGCGGTACTTTTCGGAGCAATTAATGTTTTTCTCTCCGTCCCCACTTCCAGCGGTGGACACACTTGGATAAAAGGAAATGGATGTGCATGTCGTCGAGCGAAGTCATCGGCAATTATAAAATATCAATTTCTCCGGAGATAAATACTCCATGCATTCCCTAACTTGTCGTTTTGCGAAAAGGAGGGGTGATGGGGGGCGTGGAAATAAAAGACGAAACTCAGCGCCAAGTCTTGTGTTTGAGGTTCGCCCCGGCGAACAGTATTAATGTTACTGCTAGAAATATTTTTTATTATCTGTGAGCAGTCAGACTCTAGTGCTGCTGTTAATGTAGCATACACCTAAGTTATTAATGTAGATGTAACAACGTTACCTCCTTACTGTACTGTCACATTAAGGTGGTATTTACGTTGCGGCAAAACAAATTTTGTGTTGAACTGATGTTAACTTCGTGTAAAAAATGTATTGTATTTGCTTTGCTTTTCAAAACATTCCGATGCAAAATAAATATGGTACAACTATTTTATCACAAAGAAATATTACCGGCAAACGAAGAAAAACAAATTACGACCGGGAGAGGAATCGAACACGCGACTTCAGTGAATGACGCTCTCCATTTTACAAAACCCAACGTGTTGCCAACTGCGCTATTTTAACATGTCTCAATATGTTTCATATAGTAAATATTCAGCGTTATATAACGACAAACTTCAGTTCTCTTTCCTTATGTAGATATACTTTATACTCTAGAAATATACGCATATTTGGTAGACGTAAACTGCTTTACAATGCATGACAGTTGGTCTAAGCTACATTTGGTTCTCAAAGTATATATTAAAATTTCAATATATTAGTTTCATTTTACGAAGTTACCGCTATTCACTAGTATCCGCCTTTAGTATAAACTTGTTGTGGTTGGACAGTACGTTAATGTCGCAGTAACACACAATGTTTTGTTCTTCCTGTTATTTTTAGCGTAATACATTTGGTTTCGGCAACATTTACTTAGAGGCGTTTTTAACATTACCACTACAACAGTATATTGGCATTATAGTAATATAAGACTTTGTAAATGGTTAGCATTATTAACTTTGTCTCAGCATTATTGATTTTACCACAGTATAAACGTTTAAAGAAATGCCTCAAGGATATTTTTAACGTTGCAACAACATTAACGTTTCTGGCACCTTCCCCAACCGACCAGGGTGATTCCCCTCAGATTAGGTGACACTGGTGGTGTATATCGTAGATACGAATTGCGTTTCTAGCCTCAAGTTACACTGTGTATGGCAATCTGCACTACGTCTCGTTGGTGCTAACACAAGCGCTTTTACGATTGCCTGGAAAAATTCTTTATAAAATACGAAACTATATTTTGCAAGCACATTATCGTTTAAATACTACACGACTATGTATTAATTACAACGCAAAGACGATCATTTGGACACACTGATGGCTTTGTGGGTCGTTACTTGATTACCACCTGGAAAGGGGATTATTATATGAGGGCTACGGCGAGCACTGCTGAGGATTTTGTTACCATTTTCTCCAACCCGTCATCATTCCGCTGCTGGTCGAACCTGTTTCTAACTACTCATACATTCGGGCTTGCTGGCCAGAACACCCGGCGCCAATCAGCGCCAGCCTCCTCTCGCCCACGCAGTTCATGATTTGCCAGAAGCCGGGGCCAATGTACAGTAAACCCGCTAAATATGAGCCCCCGCACTAATACGGGCCCCCGTCGTATTCGACGTGATTGGTGCTGCCATGTGTTGGTTCACATCATAACTTATTCCAACGAGTAGCAAGCAGTGGCCTGTTACATTGAGAGCGCGCGGCACTAACAGTTACGTCTTCCACAGTAATATTAGTAATTTCGTTCATTCTAAATATTTGCAGTGGGCAACGTTATGCGATATAAATATCTGGAGGTAAGATATACTTAACTATAACTTAATATTTCTTGCAGTATATGACTTGTACTCCTATCAACTACGTAATGCGTTCAGATGCATGCTTCGTGCCTAAGGGCCCATATTAGGAAGGGACTTCAAGAGGGGCCCATAATAGGAAGTAGTTGATATTGCAATCACATACGATTGCAATTTTTGTGTAATTAAATTCTGAATTAGGCCATATTGAAAACATGTTAATTGGAACATACCGTACTACTTAGACTGTGTCTTTCAGATGTCCCTGTCGAAGCCATAGCGTAAGAAGTGGGATGAGGATGCTATGGTAAGTGCAATTTCTGCAGTGAGGAAATGGGGCTAAAAAAACAGCTAAAACACATAATGTCCCGAGATAGACACTACAAAGGTATATAAATGACACCACTTTTGATAACAGACAGTGGCAACAACCTTCGGAAGATGTATTGATATGTACAGGAGGTACTTTGGTTTAACGGCTTCTGATGTTCGTCGCTTAGCTCACCAGTTGGCCATTAGAAATGGGACCCCACATCAATTTTCGGATGATTAAGCAGCAGCTGGTGAAAAGTGGTTGAAAGGATTTTTTTAAAGACACAGAAAACTCTCTTTGAGAATGCCGCATGGGAGTATAGGCGTTTCTCCCCGGAGAATGTGGCCAATTTTTTTTCCATTCTCGAGCCAGAAATTGTGAAAATTAACCATTCGCTTGGCAGATTGTACAACATTGACGAAACGGGAATTACCATAGTCCAGGGAAAACACCAAAAAGTGGTAAACTGCAAAGGGAAAAAACAAGTGGCTGCTTTAACATCGGCCGAAGGCGGAAACTTGTGCACTGTCATAACGTTCATGAACGCCGCAGGATCATTTGTCCCACCCATGCTGATATTCCCCAGGAAAAACATGAAGCCTGAGTTAATGGATGGGGCACCACCAGGCGCAGTCGCAGCTTGTCACCCTTCTGGGTAAGTACAAGAACACATATTCACCCCGTGGTTTCAAAATTTTATAGGTTGTGTGAAACCGACTGAGGATGACCCTGTTGCGTTAGTGTTCGATGGACATTATTCCCACACAAAGAACGTGGATGTCATTGACATGGTAAGAGAGAACCACGTTTCGTTGAACTGTCTTCCCCTGCACTCAACACACAAAATGTAGCCACTCGATGTGGCTTTCATGAGTCCATTTAAGATCTATTACACTCAGGAAATAGACACATGGCTGAAAAATCATCCTGGGCGTGTAGTTACACATTGCCAGGTGGCTGACTTGATAGGGAAGGCGTATATGCGGGCTGCTTCAGCTGAAACAGCTGTCAACGGTTTCAAAAAGAACTGGTTTGTGTCCTCTGAACACAGACATCTTTAGAGACCAAAAATTCTCCATTTTTGGTCTAGAAAGTGAAGTTGTGGAAGAAGCTCCTCTACAGAGTGCCACCAAATCTCCTTCAACAGTCGTCCTTCCTACTGACATTTCTCCACTTCCAACATTCAAGAAGAAGCAGGGAACAAAGGGGCGAACTTCAAGACAAGGTACATCAGCCCTCATCAATGGTTCTCCCTACATGAAGAAGATGAAAGAAACGAAATGCAATACCTCTAAACATTCAGCAAAACAACTTGCAAAGAGGACATTATTAATGACTGAGAAAACTACCTCTACAAAACGAACTGCAAACAACAAGAGCATCAGCCCTGATTCAACTGACTTAGAATCAGATGTTGACGACCCCAAACTCATCGACACAGACGACGATATGGACCCTGATTGTGACGGTGGTGATGATGCTGAGTGTGCATATTGCGGTGGACTCTTTCCCGAAGATAGAAGAGGAGGGAAGTTGTATACAGTGCACTCAGTTCAAAATGTTGTGTCATTCTGACTGTACAGATAGATCAGTACAAATCACTTTTATTTGTAACAAATGCCTTAATGGCTAATTAGATATTAGAATAATGTTTTCCCTTGTTTTAAAATTTATTTTGTAGGGGCCCAGAACACGCCTAAACCTTCCCAATATGTGCTACTGTATGTTTTTTAAAAAAGTGTTACATTTTTGTAGTGGTTGTGAATGTGTTTTGAATTGTATTACTTCAAAATGCGCAGAAAAGAATATAAAAGGCATTGATTCGCACAGAGCAAAATATTTTGTGTAACCATCACTGTACAGATAGGTCAGAACCAACTTATTTCATTCGTGCAAAATTTCATAATAGCTAATACAACATTAAAACAACTTTTCCCTTCATTAAAGTTTTTTTTGTATTGTCTCATATTAATATATATAGGGGCCCATAATAGGCGATATACCTTCCAAATATGGGCCACTGTATGTGTTCATATAAAGTGTAACATTTGTTGTGGATATGAAAGTGTATAATGTATTACACTCGTCTCATGCGTAGAAAAGGACGGTAAAAACATCTACACAACTTACAACCGACTATTAAGTGAGCTGTCGGGGGACAGGGCGTATCTTAACAGATAATGTTTCGAGTTCGCAATATTTCGCCCATGTTTTTGCGTTGCAACTGTAACCATGATAAAGATTGAATTATTAGAGACCTGAAGATTTCGCGGATTCATTCTGGGACAATCCGGACTGTAAAACACGTGTGTTTTACCCATTAGTCCACACGGTCTTTGCCACCTCCTGGAGAACGCTTGTCCAATCGTCGCCTTCCACTGTGACAGCAGACAACCAATGCGCAGTTGATATGGGCTGTTCACCGTAAACCGCGCATTTTTGAAAGCCCTGCTTAAAATTTATTTGTATGTACGCTGTGTATTCCCTCACCTTATGTCAAATCAACATTGCCGTGCGCCCCATCGCTTTATTCATGCGTAGTTCAAGTGAAACGACGAAATTATTAGAAAAATTTATTTCTTACAAATCTGCTTATTTTAACCCTTTGACGCATTACAAAAACAGAAAGCTAAAAAAATGATTTAAGCTATCACAAATGGTTACGTAACTCTTTTAATTCGACGTTAAGACATGGAACTACTTTCCCTCCATCGTTACAAACTTTACTGGGCGTATGTCACTCAGTTCGCCCGTTAATATGCAGGTAGGAAAAGTTATTTTTTTGTAAGGTTGATTTTAAAAGTTCTCGCTTTATCGTGAAAAGCCTTTATATGCATATATGTATATAGTCAGCCTGCAGGTCATTGAATTCGCGAATTTTTCACTCTTTTTCGGCTTCACATGAGAAAATGCAGACTGAAATAGGTCCATTCCGGTTTAGGGAATCCTGTAATGTAGATCTGTATGCAATAATAAGGTACGAACTGCAATATTATGTCTTAACAGTACCTAATTTATAAAGATAAATTACCACACGATGACAAGGGTGCCACCAGCTCAAGCGTTTTTATGACTTGCCCTACTTGTGAGAGCTGTACAGGTTACCAACCACGGGTCTTCACGGAAGTAATCTCTCTGAACGCGCTTCCGGTGTAAAATTTTTCTCCGAATTCCGTCTGCGACACCTTTGGAAAGGACAGTCTCTTATTTTCAGGGATTTTAAGAATGTCTGAGGAGCAGCAAACTAGTTTTAGCCAGTTTCACAGTTCCCTACAGCCGGTTAATTTGATCGCACCGCAGGCCTGCCGAAGCAAGGGAGACTCAAGAATAAAATTAGCGAGTACGGATCTGAAATGGGTGGAAGGTGCGAACGACTGAGTTGCAACGAAAGAACAATGGTGCAAAATATAACTCTCTAAGTGGAGCTACTTTATGCATACCACACAGAGTAAAAGGCCAATAACTGAACATTATCCCGTTTACGAGCTACTTTTGAAACAAGATAAGCCAACTTTTAAAACAAGATATTAAAAAAAAAATTTTTTAATATTTTATATTCTCGAAAACTTACTTGACTGCTTTAGTTATTCGGGTTCAATGCGTCAACTGTTTCCGATGCGCTTGCGTATTTAGTGGAGCATGTTAATAACGTATACCCGATTTGTATTTTAAGAGGCTACTCGCTGAATTTACGAGCTTCGCTTACGTAAAGTTTGCGGTTTCTACGGTTGTAACGACATGCCCACGGCTAGTCTAGGCTTATTGCTGCGACGGAGAAAGAAGAGGTTAAAGTCACGGAGGATAGAAAATCCTCGCGATATTAAAAAAGAAAGTCCCGCGAATATTAATACGCGCCCGTTAAGCACCTCTCGAAGACATCCGTGAGTCAATACTAAACGCCACGACAAACGGAGCTGTTCGACTGCATCCGACGAAGACAGACTTACAGCTACGAAAGAATAGAATACATTGCCCAGAAATCTTAAGCGAAATATTAATATTACATAACGTTGGACTTTGCTGGTTCGTGGTTTGTTCATTGAATTTGACACACATGAAAATACTGTTACCATATGGGCGATGGCATACCAATTTCCGAGCTTAATGTGAATAAATCTGAAAATGTTGCGAACAAGAAATCTAACAGTTACACTTTAAGCTAAAAATTACAACAAAACAAAGTCGATATAAAACATGAGAAATTTCACCCCTAGCTGCTGTATACTTTTCAGAAATTTCGAGGACGAGATATGGCTGCTTTAGAAAATTCCTTAGTTAATCATCAAAACAAATTTAAAATCGACCACAGTGTCAAATACACATTCTCCAAGTAACATTTTTCCTAAAGAAACACAGATTGAACACAGAAACAATTTTTGAGAAGGCGGCCCCCGTGAACAAGGTCACCATGATTATTCTTTTCAATACAGAAGTCATTAAGATCTGAATGCTACTCCCAATTTGCGTGTATGTAAAGACTGTTCACGATAAAGTGAGCACTTTTGAAATCAACCTTGGAAAACTTTCAGTGCCCTTGCCTGCATATATTTTAACAAGCGCACTGAGTGGCATGCGCCCGGTAAAGTTGGTGACGATGGATAGAAAGTAGTTACATATGTTAACGTCGAATAAAAAGTTTTAGGTAATTTAAAATCTATGTTTCACTTTCTGTTTTTTTAACGCCTCAGTGTGTAAAAATTAGCGGAGAATTATAAAACGTTTACTTTTCTAATAATTTCACAGTTTCACTTGACCGACACATGAATAAAGTGATGAGGCCCATATCAATGTTAATTTTACGTTAGGTGGAAGAATACACACGTGCATAGAAGTAGATCTTAAGCAGGGCTTTCTAAAGTGCTCATTTTACCGTGAACAGCCTATACAGTTTATGTTCAGTACGTAAGCCGTTCACTGGATAGCGAAAAGGTCCGGGGGACGTGTACCAGACACACGAAGAGTTGCGAAATTGCCGTTCGAATCTAAAAAGCCATATCAGCACGGCAGGAAACCTCATACAGCCACATAGAAAAAAATATTTCATTCCGTAACACAAAAAGGAAGCGTTATTATACTCAACTTTACCCTCTCTCAATAGAAGAAGAAGAAAAAAAGTTTTAACGACTAGCTCCTCCTTGCACTGCGACGTTTCTTTCTTCCTATGGTTAGCTCTGTCTCCTTTGGCCGCACAAAGCAACCAGTCTCCTGTGAAATATTGCGACAAGTCCTTGTGATTTCTCGTCTCGCGAGTCCGCCGCCTACTTCCCAGACCCCCCCCCCCCCCAACCATGACTCACTCCCTTGCGTGAAACACAATACCGACATTTTAATTTGTAGTCACTACGAATACAAAAAGAAGGGAAAGATGCTTTGTGACCTGAAAAGTCTAACATCTAGACATACACCTCCTACAGATATAAACTGTACCGTCTACTATATGCCATAGTCTACCCGCAAGTGAAGGCTATTAATTTTGGCACTTGACGTATATTAGAAATTCCTAGAAAAGATATGTCGATATACGTGCTTCATTAAAAAAAAAAAAAAAAAAAAAAGCCCCACCAGAACTAGGGATGGTGGAATAACATGCAATACAGACTATATGTGCGCCTATAAAATGCAATACAAATATGAGTAATTTATATTGGACGTGTGACAAAAGTCGTCAAACTTCATAGCTTACCGTGAGAGATAAAATAAGAATTTCGAGATATTACTTGCAAACTGACATACTGTGTGTGAAACGATTAACTAATCACAACCACAGCTTTAACATTCAACTTAGAGGACTATGAGATATGTTAGGTAGTTGTAATTTAATAAAAATCAAAGTCAAGTACGTAAAGTGTTGCGGTGTTTCCGTAATATTACACTACAGGCTGTTCACGATAAACTGAGCACTTTTGAAAGCCATGCTTAAGTTCTTATTGTATGCAACACTGTGTATTATTCCACCATATGTAAAATTAACATCGCAATCGGCCTGATCACTTTATTCGTGCGCTGGTCAAGTGAAAATATGGAATTATTAGATAAACAAATACTATACAAATTATTTCATTTTTTAAATTAAATGCATTTAAAACACAGAAACAAAAATAGATTATTTCAGCATTCACGAATGTTTATCTAACACTTTTAATTCAGCTTTAAGTCATGGAACTATTTTCCCATCCCCCGTTACCACCTTCCCTTGGCGAATGCTAGTCATATCGCCCTTTAAAATGTACGCATGTAGGCGAAGTGACATTTTTCAAAGGTTGATTTCAAAAATTCTCATTTCAACGTGAACAACCATTATCCAATTATATTCCAATTGTATTATAGTGAAATATGCACTACCTAGTAGCAATATAATCATTCTCTACAGAAATATTACTTCTAAAAAATTAATCATTCCTAAAAATGCCACAATAACTTCTGATAGTGTGAAAGTTCGACGCTGACAGACTGACGATTTACTATTTCGTGGATGAACGTCGAGGCGATCATGCCACAAGTTCGACAAACAATTCAGCCATTGATCACGGCAACCTACACCTCAAACCACTTTCCGAAATATCAGCGATGCGAAGCTGCGACGCAGTGCAAAATTGCCACCATCAGTTAACTACACCGGAAACACAATCATGACTAATGGACCTTTAGCGCGAAGGCAATTGGGAACTACTACCGCATGAGGTCAAGCATGTAATCTGCTAACAAGCCGTTAACAGCCCTGTAAGTAGCGAAATGCGACTGTAGAGTTGCTGAACACGTAACCCACAACACATACACGCAGTGCTGTGCAGAGCAGGGCGTTTTCCGTATCACCTTGGGTCGCCGTGCTTATACTCATTTATTATCTTTAAGAACGTTTAAACTGGCCAAATACGCCATTAAGTTCTAACTAGATGAGATGCATAAAGTACAGGCATCTACAAGATAGGTTAGGGTATATTATTCCAGAAACTGGAACAGTAACACAAAAACACTAGAAAAACATATTTACATGAAGAATGAAAATTATACTACAAAAGATTCACAATATACAAACACATCAGATACTGCCCAAAGTTTTTATCTGAGCGAAGAGGTAGTGCGACAGTCTAAGCTTCAAGAAAATGCCGCTTACATGAGAACGATAGATGATTCGAAGCTTTCACACAAGCACCAGTGTAAAGTATATATTTTCAATATTTAATTTAGTATAGCTAAAGCACCGCCGTATTTTTAATGCGACGTTTGATTATGTATTCGGATCTATATGAAGATCAGACTAAGTAAAAATTCGTACTTACGCAGTACGGAATTTCCACAAACGTTTGTTTACGCAAAAATCAGTTTTTATATCACAGATTAATTTTTAAAAATTAACATGAAAACTTTTACCAGGCCGTATGTCTGCAAACCATTGAAGGCGTTTTATGTTTTATGAATAAATTTTCGTAAATGAATATCAGATCTACAAAGAAAAATTATTTATTAAATCTGCGATAAGAGTAGAAATATCCCTTATCCTTTCCATCACGATAACAGAGGGTACAATGTTGTTATCATAACCGTTTAAAACCCTCAGCTGAGACATTTTTTACTGTGGATATAAATAATAAAGGATGTCTTTTAAGTTTAAACACTGAGACAGTATGTTCTCGAGAAAACTGCTACAAAGCATGAAACTGTGTAGTTGATTGCCTGCCTGCAGTGACGAGCATTGTCTTGTTTATGTAATGTGCAAAAATGGCGGATTGTAACACTTAGATTGGACAGAGATGGGAAAATTATGAGGAATATATAATATTAATTTTGTATTGTGGCCAACCGTCTGGTCGCAGCGGCCCCTTAAATATGGCGTATGATCGCGTGTTTCGAGTACACATGTGAATGCTGCGTAAAGGCTGTTCACAATAAAGCGAGTACTTTTGAAATCAACCTTAGAAAAATGTCACTGTCACTGCCCCTGCCTGCATATATTTTAACGGGCGCCCTAAGTAACCTGCGCCCACTCAAGTTGGTAACGATGGATGGGAAGTAGTTCCGTATCTTAACGTACAATAAAAAGTGTTGGGTAACCATTTGTGATAACTTAAATTATTTCTTTCACTTTCTGTGTTTTTTTAATGAATCTAAGAGTAAAAATTAGCAGATTTTTTAAATATTTACTTTTCTAATAATATTCCAGTTTCACTTGACCGACGCATGAATAAAGTAATGAGGCGCATGACAATATTAATCTTATGTAAGGTGGAAGAATACACAACTTGCATACAAGTAGATCTTAACCAGGACTTTCAAAAGTGATCAATTTACCGTGAACAGCCTATAACAGCGGATGTAATACCCGCCTATGTCTAACAAAGTGTTGCGACCCTTACTGTACACCGCTAGTTCGGCTGTCATGCATGTACTGTAGAGTGGCGTGTACGAATGTTTTCCATCTTTACATGATATTATGTGTGGAACTTTACGATGCATTATTTACCGTTGTTTAATACCAAGTAGTTTCCAGTTATTAAGAAACAAAGTTGTTTGAAAATCTTGGTTTCCACGGACGCTGGCCTCCATACTTATCAAATGTCGCTTATAATTAGACAGTATGTGTTTTTCGTCCGCATTTTGCGAAAGTAATCAATTGGCATTGCATTTCATATTGCACCTTGTTCATTGCACTATCGAATTATATAAGATTCGTAAAATAAAGTAAAATTATACAGACAATCGCCGGACCTCGTAAACATAATCTCAAAAGTATATTTTAACCATAATGACCAATATTTTTTGTCCTTACGTTGTTTAGTGAGTTGAAATGTTTTTAATGCTCTTAAAGCTATTTGGCTATTTACACTGTCCTGCTGTAAAAAAAAACTGCCGTGTGACGTACCCATGCTGAACAACCCATTAATTGTAATTTACTAATACATTTTCACAGCTAAACTACCGACTCGCTAGTTAAGATCTAACAACATTACACGCAATAAATGGCTACATTTAAAGAAAATATGGCGCTTATCATCCTAAACACTGTTCCGAAACTTAATTTATGAAACGGAACTAAAGAGAAAAATGTCTTGCACTGAAAGGGACACGTCACTTTACAATATTCGTTGGCTAGACGAAATGTTATTTGACATTTTTTCCCAAACACACTCCCATTAGCAAGCGATACTAGTATTACAATGTTTTGGCGATACGAATATCTTCGGAAAAATCACTGTAGCATTAGAACCCATTAAATTATGGGCTTTATTATTCTCAAGTTAGACAAATAAGAAAATTAATTTTTATTAAAGAAACATACCACTTTTAAAAAAGTTATCCCATGGACCCCTTTACACGTACTCAAAGGTTAAATGTTAGGTATATACCGAGAAAATGTACTATATTTTGGTAAACGAATCTCTTAACTTTAACAATTACATTTTCAATTAAATCCACAATATAAATAAATTTACGGGAAAATGACTATCAGGCAGTATAATTTACTACAACTTCCACCGATTGCGTCGGTCAAGTGAAACTGTAAAATTATTAGAAAAATAAGTATTTTTGATATTTGCTCATTTTTATATAAACAATTTAAGTTATCACAAATGGTTACCCAACACTTTTTATTCGACGTTACGATACGGAAATACTTTCCCCTCCACCGTTACCAACTTTACTGGCCGTATGTCACTCAGTGCGCCCGTTAAAGTATATGCAGGTAGAAGCACTGACTATTTTCTAAGGTTGGTTTCAAAAGGGCTCACTATATCGTGAATAGCCTTTACTTCGATGTGTGCCCAGAGTTAATCCGTTGTGGCTGAAGGTGTCCTGTGTCATGAGACCAGTCCATGGGACACGTTTTCGAAGGGCGAGAGATCCAGCGACGGGCCAGATCAAAGAAGTAGTGTGACATGGTGGTTATCCAGGAACTGTCGGACGGTGTGACAGTGTGTACCACATGCGATCGCGCATTGTCCTGTTGGTACAGGGCCCCTGAACATAGGGGACAACAGGCTCCATAACCTAGGCGAAAGAACGGTCGCTGGTCAGTGTACAAGCGATGCGAACTAGGTGCGTGAGGGACTAAAATTCGATGGCACACCAAATCATTATTCAGGTGCTCGGCCGGTATGATTGTGTTTGATACTGGATACAGTCAGGAGTGCACCACAGTACCTCCGGACACGGATACGACCCCCGTGTGCAGCAAGCAGAAGAGGGATTCGTCGAAAAGGATGGCATGCCAGGCGTGTCTCCACTCCTGACGTTCCACATAGTATTGCAGCTGCAGGCGCCTGTGGTGGGCAGTCAGTGGCAGCCGCAAGAATGGACACCTGGACAAGATGCCCTCGTGCTGCAGACAACGATGAATCGTGCGTGCGAAGACACGTTGATGTGCCATATGCCTGAACTTCTGAGCGAGGATGTTTGATGTGGCTGCACGGGCAATAATCGCCATTTGCACCAGTTGTCTGGCCTCGCACTCGGTGCGACGGAGCCGCTTGCCTCCTGCAGATCACTCAGTCCATCCCTCCTCGACATACTGGTCCCATATCCACTTCACTGCCGTTCGATTGGCACAATGGCACGAACATAACCAGAGGTTCTCTTGTCTGCCATTATTCTTTGTCCACCATCCAGCAACATGAGGTAGCATCAACAGAATACCACCACTCTAACAAAAATATTTCCAGACGCCTAGTGCAGGAATATCTACGACCCCAACAACCTTAAAATGTTTTGACTATCACCGCATCGTCACCATCGTTCGCAGTGGTGTCAACAGAGATCAATTTTAAATGGTGCGGACTGGCGATGTTTTGTCTTCTGCGAAAAACAGCACTTTTCTTTGGAAGTACTGCAGGAGAGCTACAATTCCGGTCACACTATAGTGGCACACGTTCCCTATTACTCGAGTGGTGGTCTCGGGGAGATATCACATGTGATCGTCGTTCGGAAATGTTAACGATAACATGTGCGTTGAATGGGTAGAGGTATATTGAATGCATCATGCGGGTCCTTGTGCTCTCTCTCCTGTGTGACTTCCTCGGAGTCAGTTCCCATAAATATAACGCTCGTCCACACACAGCTACGATTAACCCAAAAGTAAAAGGGTAATTTTCAACACTTTCAAGACCTATCCTTTCACCTCATTTTTCGTCCACACAACTGTGGGACTAGATGGCACCAGCTTAATCCATGTCTAAGTGTTCGTTGTATGGGGCATTATTTGCACCGACTGTAGGCAAATATGCCACAGGATATCATAAGGAATTCGTTTTGAGTCCGTGTCTGATCGTATTAAAGCATGCGTTCAGGCATGAGGCGGCTGTGATATTGTAACCACCTCTTTTTTTTATCCTGTGTCATTACGATGAACAAGTTTCGTTTGAATCTAAGGGTTCTTCCTTAGTATGCAGATTGTTAGGGCAATTAATATACATTACACACTTATATCTAACATTTCTTAATAACTATTCGAAGCGAGAACCTAATGCAAAATAATTAGTATTTTCCATTCAAAAGCGCAATTATACAGCTCTGAGTCACCTTTCGCGACATGGATACACAGGCCACTATACAACTATTATGTTCGCCCGTTAATGAACTACGTAAGGTTTTCCACTACACTGCTTTATTACTAGTTCTTCCTAAAAACCATTCTCTCGCCTGGAATAAAACTAACGTTAGGTCATTATTTCACCCTCTCCATGAATACTATTTTTCGTGTTTTCTCCGATGCAATTTTAGGTTAAGTATGGATTGTCTTGTTGTTTCATTAAGGAACATATGATCACGATGAGACAACACGAGAGATTTCAGTTCTGCTCATGCTCCAGTATTATATTCAATATCGCTGTAATTATAATATTTTATAGTTTAACTCATAGCTACTTTTCCCTTAAGCCTGAAATTTTAATAGTCATAAGTTATACCTGCACTGTGGAAACCACATAAACTAAACTAAATTTTAAAAAAATCTCTGCAAAATGTACTATTGCGTTTCTTAAGCAAATATTTTCATTTTCGTGTAACTTCAACTGCGAACGTCGATAAGTCTCCTTTTTGAAACACATTAAAAACAAATAAAAGTCGTCCAAGTAGTCTAAATTTACCTCGCTAATATGCTTTCACAGCGCACATAAAAAAATGTTTTAAAATTGGGTTTGGCTGTGTTGGGGAAACGGCCGTTTGTGTTGTGTGAATACGTCTGCGTTGACGCGCTCGGACGACTTGATTTTTGTTTTTTTAACGTTCCGGCACCGCTTCACTCGATCATATGGGGTTTTAAGATTATCACTGGATTGCTTTTGAGATGCTCTTGCCAACTGTATACGATTTCTGTATTTCGACTTGGCTTTTTGACGAGTATAGGCCGAAATTGTGTAAGTTTTCTTAATTTTTTACATTAGTGTATACAAATTCACCATAACCACGCCACACAAATGTTTTTTTATACACGCAATCGAGAGCTGTCGATTGAAACTCAAACGAGCGTCATAGAATCTCCTAGTGAAAAGTTATACTACGCGGAAATGAGACGCGGCGAAACGAAACTCATAATCTCCCCCCCCCCCCCCTAATAACGCGATGCTTCGCAGTCCTCACTCAACGTAACATATTCTTTGATCCTTTGGCAGTCGAGTGATGTAATTGAATTTTAAATGTAGATGTAGATTCGGAGCTGCAATGCCAAACTGTATCCTCCGATTTTGCTATCATCGTATTTTCTGGATCACCTCCCACTATGGTCTCAAATTTAGAAACGTATTCACGTCAAAAAAACAGTATAGTTCGAAAAAGTTACATTTATTATGCATAACTTATTAAATCAACTTCCTGTGCCAGCATTTTACTTAGAGTCTGAGGATTAATATTTAAGAACGTTTTAAGAATTAAAAATTATTGCTGCTCTCACTCTCAGCATTAGAAACATAATGCAATTTAGAAAGCTTCTGGTACTTCTCGACTTCTGGGATTTTTTTTCCGTCGCTATTTATTTCGTAATGGGAATGAGGAACGAGTTTCGGGCGACGACCCTTGGGCATTTCTCTTTTTATATACCCCGTCATACGGCACAGCTTCCAGCGAACTCTCATCAGACTTCGTAATGGACCGTGGGTCCATATATCCCCTTCACCCTCTCCCCAATCCGCTCAGGAGACATTCATAAATCCATGTCGCATCTGGTTTGAGCTTCGCGAAAAAGGGAAACTTTCGCGACGTCACCCCGCGGAAGTTGGCAGATGATAAGTTATCTCTGAAATGAATCCACATTATGTTTATGGACATAACACTACTTATATAATTGCGTTATTTGCACTCTAAATTCGAATCAGTGGAAAACCACTGACTGTTTCTGTGAAAAAATTAAACTGATTGACATTGCATTAGTGACGTGAAGTAATTACACTGATAAATAAGTGACGGCCGACTGCAGTGGCGAATTAAATACTGTTTTTATTTAATTTATCCGAATAATTACGTGAAATAAACATACTAACCATAGTTTACTGTTTATATTGAGCAATTGATCGTAATTAAAAAAAAAAGTAAAATATTTTTCGGAGGTGGCCGGGATAGAACTTGGACACCCTTTCCGCTTCACTATATAAGTTTTATTACCATCTAAACTACCAACTACCAACGAATAGTATATATGAGTGCACTCTCTCCACCACATTACATGCAGTTTAAACCTTAAAACAGAGCGCCGAGATTATTTCATGAAAACAAAATGAAAGACGAAAAAACGGAATGAAAGGCTGTTCCTATTACCTCGTAAAATGGTGTTTTAAACACATTTTAGAAAGTATTATTTTCGTGAAATAATGCGGAGGTGAGTAAGAACTGGGTTGATATTCTATCAAAAACACATGTAGCCATCACTACTTTCACTATGTTCTCTGGTTCTAAATTTATTTATGTATGGTATATACGAAACCGTGAGTCTAATATTCGAACGCATTGTCCGTAATGCCATATTGCGCGGGGCAATCGATGATTAAATATTTCTCTATCAGGTGAATCTATAAATCGACTTGTCGAAATAGCTTTACGATACGTGTCCCCTGTGGGAACGAATGGTCAGCAACCAACACTTAAGGGGCATTTTATAAACTGTATGTAACGTTGTCTGGCTGCGAAATGTTTAATTGTTGACGCTGTAGTTTTACCCCGAACTTGGTATTCTGAAGAACACAGTCACCTTGAAATTTGCCCGTTTGTTCCAAAGTCTGCTACTGCTATAAGTATCATGCTTTGTCCGTCTTCACCATTGAAAACCTCAGAACAACAAACTACTGGCGGGACTATGTCGATGTGCTCCCCATCCATTGAGCCACTGCAATAGGGGCAATTCCGTCGGTCCTCGAACACACGTACAATTTCTTTCCACTCTTCCAAGGAATCAAAAAACTGTAAACACGAAAAAAAAAAAAAATCAGTACTGATATATGGATATAATTGTTTTGTTGATATTTGTTTCAGGGAATCTTTGACGAGAGGCAAGAATCACTGTCCGATGAAGGGCGAGGGAGTAAAGAGATTTGAGCAGCTCTTAACATCGAGCTCTTGAGAGTCGATGAGGATGAAGCGAGGCGAGTATGGGGCAGCGCCGTAATTAAAGGGCGGGGGAAACAGGAGATCCCCGAGAAAACACGCCGACCAGCGGCATCATCTGGCACGATTCCCACATCCGGTAGCGACCCCGCCGGGAATCGAAACCGGTTCGCTTAGGCGGAGAGCGAGTATTCTAACAATTATATCACCGCGGCCCCGCACGTGAAGGATTATTACAAATTGTGGATGGAGGTTGACAGAATTCAAGGTGAAAGTTCAACATCAACAACCCCATTAAAAGGCGACAAATTAAAATGCAAAACTAGTTCCACAACATCGACAACATAACCCAAGACCCACTAAAAAGAAAAAAGATTATTTGGCTAATGACATGTACTCAGTGCGAAAACATTTCAAACGACCTCAACCACAGGAGGATTGCTATAATCTCATGGGGTAAACCGCAGCTATAGTTGATTCACGGTATCTTCGGCCTTTTCTGAAGCCCTTCTAAAGATATACTTTCAGGATATTCCTCCGCCTCGTGCAAACTAACCTTAACTAAGTCTGGAAGATTACACCAGAGGGACAACGTACTGGATTCGCGCGCACTTAACAGTATTTTGTATAAGAACTATTTCTTACTAGGCGCTACCAACACATTTTTCTCACTGTTATTTATAAATTAAGCATTACAATTTATAGATAAAATATGAATAACATTTCAATTTAACAGAAAAAAAAGTAACTTTTATGAACACAAGTATAACACACTTGTGTTACCCGACATATTTAGGAAACAACCAAGCATTTCATACATAGGGAGATATTTCAAAGGTTTGGTTAAAAAAGGCCGAAGAAACCGTGAATGGACGTATGGAGATGAGGGGTTGAGAAAAACGCCAGTGCCTGATTGCTGAAGAAAGGAATTAGGACATACTATTTGAAGCTGAAATAGGCACTCTTACCACACCGCCATATCACAACGCTCCCGGATACATCAACCCTCATCAGGCTATCGGTTCCAGATATCCTCCAAGTCCTACATATATCACTTTTAGGAACCTCCCGCCCCATTTCACGTACACCAAGTGTGAGTCGCTCACAACAATATCAGGAAGTTCCATTATATTCTGTTCACAATTCTTCAATTCTGCAAACCACGATGCTGTATTTCCCACCCATATGCAATGCCGCCACCGACACTGATCACACAGTATCGACACATCACCGAGTGCCGACAATCACACAGCATGTGAACCAATCTGCTGTAACCCAACAGCCCCAAGTATCGGTCCGAGAGCACCCATCCAGTTCAGAAGAATTTACTGTTTCTTGCATATCACTGTACACTGTTTTTTACTATTTATATCTTATTTTTATAATAATTCTTAGAGTAATTCTAATTACTGTTTCATCACAAAAAATGCAGATTATCTTTTTGCAGAACTTGTAGAAGGCTACGCAAATCTTAGGAGCAATTATATCACGAACATGAGGTGATATTACGATTGAATATTTGAGACATTTGTATAACAGTCCTGTTGCAAAGAATCTCAAAGTCGGTCACCCTTCCATATGGAGAAATAGCTCTTCTCATAACTATATCGTTCTTCCGAATTAATGGATACACCATTGCTAACAATTTACGTAAACTAATTCGTTCATGCACAAGTAAATCACGTTATTTCTGGGTTACACTCTATTGATGTAATAAGTTAATGAGTGTAAAGGTTTCTATTAAAAAACCACTCTTTAAAACACTTGACGATTTTTCCTGTGTTGTTTTTTAAGGTATTACATAGCGAGTACAAGACCTATCACCGCAAAAACGTCATCTTGTGACGATTCCATGGTCGAAGTTTAAATTATTGTACTAAATAATGTAGTATAATTTAAATCTACCAGTAAAATATTTTCAATTATGATGGTTTGTATGATACAGAATTTGTTCTTGCCCTATAAATTTGAATTTTTTGCTGCCAAATACGTGAAATTATCCGCACAAATATTCTGCCGCTTTAACCATTCAGGCCTATGTACCAAGCATATAACAACAACGCTGCGTGAAAATTTAGTACATTCACACAAAGAGGAATACAAATGGGACAAAAACACATCTTCATGATCGATGTCCCTTGAAATTTTCCAAAAACTCAATACCAATTTTGATTTATCACAGGCTATGTAAAATACGAGATTTTTTTTTTTTCGCGGGGAGATTTATAAAAAGCACACACAAAACTGCTAACAAAATTAAAAACCTCAATATGCAAATCATTACACGTCTACGCATTCACGAGTTTCACACAACCAAAGGCATTAAGTACTTCTCGCCACTTTGGTGAAACTAACCGAATTGCAATAGCAAGCGTCGTGGTTACTAGTTAAGGATGCTGTAATTACATCTCTTTCTTCCATTTCAACCTACAAGTTACAGATGTAACTAGTTAGTCTAATTTCCTTCGTACTCCAATAATTGTTATGTTCCCAGAAGCTTAAATATAACAAACTCGTGTCTTAAGGAATCGATTCAGCAGATCGAGTAGTTCCTGAAATATGATTTATAATAATTTTCTTTTATTTAATAACTGTACATTAAAAAACATAACAGCTGGATTTATTTACTTGGCAAACTTATTAGTGCACACATTACGTACTTCAAAACACGAAGTTTAGTTTCAATTAGTTTAATGGTTCCATACAACGTGAAGCATAAGTACCCCGCCCACTTCAAACTTTTCAGCTCAAGCAGACTGCCATGTACTCTATAGATGCCAAATTTGTTCATTAGAGGTCCAGGCAGTTCTTGAAATGTATAGAAACCCTATTTACTTGTTGACACTATCGAAACAGCACACGAATGAAGTTACAAATCACTCACACTGATGTTCACAATAATTACTACCAGCGTACAAAGTCTGGCTGAAACATCTAAACATCTCTGACGGTTCTTAGGTATGGCCCATTAGCAAAAAAATTCATAATTCCGTGGTCTTTAAAAGTAAGTGTCTGAACGACTAAGATAACCAAGATTTAACTGACTTCATGAAGCACTATTTATATGCCAAATTTTACATATATTAGCTAGTCCTCGTTATAAGATGCAATGATTTTCGCGGGTAGTGCTTTCTAATGAAATGGAGGCTAAGATACTTTATAAAAGGGTTTATTTTAGTGATTTGCCTATCAAGCCTGCAACCATAGAGGTTAAACGGGAAATCACTGTTACAGAAATTTCTTCCCTATGTATCGATTTCAAAGATAACCGGGTCAGACATCAGTATTGTACGTGACATTTCTTAAGGAATGCTGGCACATTAAGTAATATTGACAATTTGTATGATGAATGGATAAACATTTTTGAAAATGCTTAACGTGACGATGTTCTCTGCGGAAGTTGCGTTGAACATTTTTGTCCGATACAGTTGTTCTTAAAATTGATGTACGTGGTTGCAGACTCGTAATATGTACATCCAGAAAGTTTTGTTGGATTATATTTAATAGTTCGGCAGACATGGCGTACTACCCTAAAATATTCACAAGGTCACCATTTGAAAAATTAGCACTTCGTATATTAGAATAAGTTTGTGTGTTGACCCCCATCACTACTCTAACAAACTTGGTGGGAATTAGTCGAGTAGTTCCCAAGATATCATATACAAGCGATATTTATTAAAGTGGATCTGTCTTCCAAAATAACGGGACAGTGAGGACGTGAGTTTCTAAATTTAATCTTCACAACGTGAACAGCCAAAATACCAAATTAAGTCTGAATAGGTTGAATAGTTCCAGAGGTATGACAGCACCCAAACATTATAAATGGGCACAAATTTGAAAGTAAGCATCTAGCGTGGTCGAGAACTATAAGTATTAAATGCGTGTCATTAAGTACAGCACTGTAAATACATCAAGTTTAATGCGATTCTGTGTACAAGTTCAAAAGTTTTTAGTGATACACGCATACACAAACACAGACAGGAAGATGAACTAACGCTATCTTTCCTTCGGAAAATAATGTAAAAAATAAAGCGCATCTTTTAAGGAAAAGGGTTACATAAATTGAGTTCAAATAATTCCAGGCATTACGCAAAACGCAAATTTCTAGTTGGTTTAAAAAAAAAATACCATCAGTAATTATGCAGCCCTTTTATGAAATTGCGTTATTTATTGAAAAACGGTCTAAGAAAAGTGATTTCTGTTGTCCAAAAGCTAAGGAACGACAATATGTTTCAACGACTGACACTTCGTGTATGTGTGTGTATATATATATGTATTATATATATACACATACGCTCATGTATCATACATATGCAACTAGACAACATGAAAATAACGAGAAACGCAAATACTGTTTAAATACCGTATGTTTTAACTTAAATGCTATAATAAATTCTGCATTTTCGAATCACTGTAACAATTAAAAACATTAATTTAACCCCTCTGTACTATTTACTATTCTGAAACACACAATTACTACTACTACTACGTTTTTTTCCTTCTTTTTAACTTCTAATGTTTGCCCTATCCCATCGATTAAATCGACTTAGTACATTTCACCTGCTGTGCAGTATTTTGCGATAAAACAGCCATTCGGCTTATTAATTTTTGCAACATATATTTATCTTTAAAATGTAAAGCTTGACGGTTTAATATTTTGTCAACTATTTCACGGTGGGGTCTACCCACGTTACAAAAAGCTGCACTTATAATTTACAAAATATCACAATTTTCTCAACAATTTTACAAAAGATAGATTAAAATAAATTCTGAAACCTGATTGTTTTCCAGTTCTCGTAACGTCCTTCTATGTCTCTCCCCCCTTCCCCATCAAAATCACGACTTGAAGGAATGCGTGAACAGAATAAAGGAAGTATAGTCTGTTCGCGGTTTCTTCACACTTTTTGAATCAAACCTTTGAAAAATCACCCCATGTATGACGTGTTTGGTTGTTTCCTAAATATATCACGTATCATAAGCGTGTCATATTTCTTTAAATTAAACTTAAATTACTTACATTATCTCTATAAATAATAATATTTAATTTACACTTAACGCGAATAAATCCGGGGGCAAAATAGGTATGTAGGTAATGCCTAGTAAGAAATAGTTCTTATGTAAAATATTATTAAAGACTGTTCACGATAAAGTGAGCACTTTCGAAATCAACCTTAGACGAAAGTCACCGACTTTACCTGCATATATTGTAACAGGCGCACCGAGTGACACGCACCCAATAAAGTTGGTAACGATGGTTGGAAAGTAGTTCCATATCATAACATCGAATTAGAAGTGTTAGGTAACCATTTGTGATAGCTTAAATTATTTTTCTCTCTTTCTGTTTTCTATACATCGAAGTGTAAAAATTAGCAGATTTGTAAAATATTTACTTTGCTAATAATTTCAGTTTCACTTGACCGACGCAATAATAAAGCGAAGAGGTCCATGGCAATGTTAATTAGACATGGTGGAAGGATACACAATGTGCATGCAAATAAATCTTTAGGAGGCTTTCAAAAGTGCTTGTTTTACAGTGAACAGTTTATACACCGAGTGCACAATAATACGGTGCGTTGTCCCTTTGGTGTAATTTTCTAGACGTAGCGAAGTTTTATCTGCATGAGGCGGAGGAATGTCCTGGAAATAGAACTTAAGCAGGGCTTCAGAAAAATTGGAAGTAACAGTGAATGGACTATATGAAAAACCAGATCTCACAATTCTACAGCACATTAAGCGCAGCTCTCTTAACTCGCAGTTGTTTTCGAATTTTAGCACGGTGGTCTTAAAAGTGTACGGGGTATTTGTATCCGCGAAACGATGCGGACCTTGGCGCTTTTACAAGAGCATCTAAGCCCAAAAAATGTTTCCAGCATTCAGGTGTTGCCCGGTCGTTCCCCGCCTACGACTGGAATACAGTAAATTCCAAAGGTCGCGACTTTCACGAACAAAAAAAAAAAGAAAAGGAAGCGACTAGAGAAGTCATTTGCGCAGAAGGCGTCGCAAGGCACGAACGAATATGCACCTTCGCGTGACGTCACGGAAAGGCGTACGAGGCCCAAGGTTGTCGCGTCAGCAGCGCCTGCGCTCTCGGGACGAACTTCCACGTCATCAGCGAATCAGAACCCAGAAATAAAATTTAAAAAAAGACCGCGCCGTCGGACGCGAACTGTACAAACAAGTGCGGCCGCGGAAAGCAATCCACCGGCCAGGATAAACAAGCCATGCCGAGAGCAAGGCAATCTCACCGGCGCGCTGTCCAGGGGATTCAATTACCCTGAGACCACGACCGACCCCCGATTCCGTACGTTTAAAAATAGTTGGTGCGGGACGACCCAGCGAGCGCGAGGGTGGAGGCGAGTGTTCGATAAAACTCGCCCCAGACCAACTCGCGGGAATGAATCATACACAGCGAACGTCGTCGGAGGGAGAAGGAACGAGTGGCCCACCTCGAACGGCTTTCGAAGCAGACCGTGTTCATAGTCCGACGTAGCTTTACGCACCCTCATTCCCTTGCCATAGATCCCTTCAGTACCCACAATTCCTCACGCCCCCTTGATTCCTTTGTGGAGAAGCGGGTATAATCTCGAACAGCCGTCTTCACTTCGCAATTAGTACAAGTTCCAGCGCATATGCAGGGAAAAAACAAAACAATTAAACACGTGTTCTTATGTTGCCTTGGTTTGTTTACGAACAACAGCGTCCAGTAAACGGCAGGAAGAAGCTGCAGAACTTCTATAAACGTCGCTCTTGCCCTAAGCTGAAGGAGGCATTCTAGGGTAGACATGTATCCTTACCAGGAATTCGACAGCGACAAT
Source organism: Dryococelus australis (assembly GCA_029891345.1). NCBI lineage: Eukaryota > Metazoa > Arthropoda > Insecta > Phasmatodea > Phasmatidae > Dryococelus > Dryococelus australis. The sequence goes on from CM056996.1 coordinate 73,304,897, forward strand.
GTGATCACGGCCCCGACGTACTGTTGGCACGAAGCCAGGCTGGTGAATTCCAACAAGGCTATTGTTTTAGCCTCTATTCGGAAGGAGAAAACTGACTAAAGGATAGGATAGTACACGAAGCAGATGGAAAATTTTATTTTGTAAACAACACAATATTTATAGCACCACGCAAAGCTGTTCATAAATGAGTAGTTATCGCTGAATGGTCTAGAGATAAAACCAAGGCTTTCGTAAAATGTTCTTTCATTTCATTCAAAGCGAGCACACTTGTCACTTTTCCGCGCAGAAAGCACAGAACGCCCACATTGTATTCACTGAGCCAGCAGTTGCATACAAGGAGTGTCGACACTCGCGTCTTTGAAAAGAGGCGAACCTGTACGTTCCAAATGTACCTCTGTATGGATGGGCAAATAAAATATTTTTATTTAGCTTACCAAACCGAGGGAAATGATTTCGTGAAGAAAAATTGCATAATTGACCTTAAAAAACCAATACCTAATGTTTACATTTCCATCATCACAAAACTATGTAACAGCGCATGAATTATTTTCACGATAATCTGGGCATTTTACCAAGCATTATAAAAATTATATAAACTCGAGTCAAACAAATAATGCTGTTCCACGAAATTGTAGCAATATTTCGACCTTCCCAAACTATTTTTCTCAGCACTAAAACCAAATAGTGCCGGAAATGGTTATACGAATGAAATAAAAGCATTATGTTGCCGATTATCATTGCCTTTAGATCGCACTACCGCCTCCCGCTTCATACCAGGAGGGTTACAGTTGGACGGGTTACTCACTCTACTCCTACCTGAAACTGTCACGTTTCTAGACACAAGGTGAGACGCAAATCCACAGCCTTCCTTTGATTCTCAGGCCCACTGGCCGTAACACATCCGAGGGAAATTAGGGGTACACGGAATTTATGTTCACGAATATTTTACATTACGAATATTTTGTACAATACAATGTAGAATTTTTTCCCCTTAACTTCATCTTTCTCTTCCGATTTCCCCCAATCGGTCCTTACCTTTACCGCGAATAGCCTACACTAAAAGTTTTCTTTTACGTTTCCAACTTTACAGATAGTGATCGAACGGTCAAATGTAAATCGTATTTCCAAATAGCATCACTCCGTCACATCCAAACACAGCTGTGTTACGCACAGGCAACTCGTCGCATCGAAAAAAAGCCACTAGTTTCACTTTCACCCTAATCGTTTTGAGTATTCAACTACGCCTTGAACGACAGAAGACGATAGGATATCGGGAGGCGACAAAAATATATACCGGTGGTAGTTTAGAGTTTGATTTTAAGGTGTACCCGAAAAAAAATAAAACAATAGATTTTGAGTAACGGCATAAACACAAACATCATGTAAATTTGTTTTAACTAGTTACCAAACACAGTACTTATGTAATAACATGAATGGTAGTTTAAGTCAACAAAATGCTCAATTAGTCAAAATGTTTCAGTATTAACTGGTCAAACTCATAAGCGTTGTATAAAAGTAGGTTATTTTATTCATAACATAATTTCGGCAAATGCAGACGTTCAGTATCAGAGTCTCTAGTTGGTTACATATTTTTGCAGGAATTACAAAATAGGTACATGTCTTGTCGAAGGGCAAGAGAGTAGAACTGGAAACAATATGGCATTCACTGTTTCAGACCGCAAACATTATTTGTTACCACACAGGTAATGCGGAGCGCATTTGTGTTTGGTTGTAAAGGATGGTAATACACAAGCGGAACCGGTACGCATTTATTTTATGGCGCTATAAACTAAAATGCTAGAAATGCATAGGGTCTGTAACCGAGAGAGATGGCACAGTGTTAAGTACAATGAACCCTTATTCGAGAGAACACGGGTTCGATTCCCGGTCCGAATATCCTGATTTCAATTTTCCAAAATCATTTCAGGAAAATGATGGGATTGTTACTTACTTACTGCAGGTCAATGCCGCTTACTTCCCTAATCTCAGAGCCACTGGTTCCATTTACAACAACATCGCTGTAAATCACCACAAAATGCATAATATCATAGTCTAAGAAATACTGTTAAAGGCTGTTCACGATAAAGTGAGCATTTCTGAAATGAACCTTAGAAAAAAGTCACTGCTTCTTAACTTATATTTTAATGGACACACTAGTGACATTTGCCCAGTAAAGTTGGTAGCGATGGATGGAAAATAATTCCATATCTTAACGTCGAATAAAAAGTGTTAGGTAAACATTTGTGATAACTAAACTATTTATTTAGCTTTCTGCATCGAAGTGTTAAAATGAGCAGATTTGTATAATATTCACTTTCCTAAAAATGTCTCCGTTTTTCATAACTGACGCATGAATAACGTGATGAGGCCCACGGCAATGTTGATTTTACATACAGCAGAAGAATACATAACGTGTATACAAGTAGATCTTAAGCAGGGCTTTCAAAAGTGCTCATTTTACCGTGGACAGCTTATAAACGTGTAGACGTTACTTGTAATTTGCAAATAATATTTACCCCCACAAAAAAAATTTTGACCGCATATTCTTTTTAGCAAATGGCATGTCAAAATCACAATTTGAATGTTTTCGTGGCAGCAAATACAAAAAAAAAAAAAATACTTTCACCGAAATTAGAAACATTATACAGAAATACGACATGAGCTATTTCAAAAAATCTCCAAAATCTCGCTATGAAATGTTACTGCAATTTCTGAAGATTGCCCAAAATGAGGAAAAGTTTCTCATATTATTTATTTGTAGCAGTATATGAACTATTGTCAAATTTCGCTCAGCATATCTTAAAATTAATTAAGGCTTGACCTTTCAGCCAGCATTGCTCAATTTCCTGTGAAGGTTTTTCTTTCTGTAATTTGTTCGTCTCAAAAACATTCAAACTGTGATTTTGACATGCCAAGATGAAAAAGCTATGCGATATAAAATATTTTTAAGCGAGGAAAGAGTACTTACAAGAAATGTAACAAGTTGAACATTATTTCGAATTAATAAAAAAAAGAACAATTTTCTGGTGACCAACACGTTTAAGTCACAATCCACCTATGCACAGCCTATGTAGGTGCAGAGGTGCCCCACCGGGCTGGGCCTGCTTGCCACCTCGTTACCGACCGACGTCGTCAACGTGGAACACTTAGGCCTCTGAGAGAATCGATAGTACGGGTATATGCATTAAATTAGTCAATGACGAAACACCAGTCCCAATACTAGCTGGAAAAATGCAAAAAATAAAGCACTGCTTGTGGAAATAAATTAATAAATTCTAGGCACTGTCCGTATTTTAACTGACAATAATTACCAATGCATTGAGCAGTAAGTGTAATGACTCGTTTGTAAACCTAATATGTAAGGTTTACACTGCTGCAATGAATTGAATAAATTAGCAGAGGGCAAATTCTTCAAAACAAAACTATTACTCTACATACATTTCTCTAAGACCATTAAAAACATAGTTTGATGGCCTCCTGGCAGTAATCACGTTATGGTAGTTGCGTCCAACAGCCATCGGAAGATAAAGTTCAGCCAGTATCACCTATTACCTGCCAACTACCAGAACTACTAGTGCGTGTGTGTGTGTGTGGGGGGGGGGGGGGGGGGGGTTGACGTCACGCAAAGAGGAGTAGCCAAAATCAGAGTTCACCGGCCTCCTGCAGTATTACCAGCGCGACAATTCTAACAGGTGTTGCTGGAACGCCTGCACAAGCTGAAACCACCAAGGCTCTCGCAAGAAAACGGTTGCCTCTTGGCAGGTGCTGTCCGGAGCAGTTTCCACACGCACTTCACGACAATCGCCTGCATTTCCGGGTTTACAAATAAAATATTTATATTATTTACTACTTCCGAGTCTAAGGGTTCGGACAGTTAACTATGTAACAGTCTGCATATAACAAAGCACATACTGTGCATGACTGGTTCACCATCGAACATTTATGAAACCAGTACTACATTTCATTTTCCAGTATATATTTATCAACAGAAAAAAAATAGCACTATCGAATTACTGTTCGCCACCCGAGCTTCCTGCAAGTTGACTGTTACATTGTTAAAAATACAGACCCCACCCCCCTCCCCATATTCTAATGTGTATGATCGTAAATGGAATAATTTTCATTTGTCACTAACCAAAACGTGAAACTAATTTTCCTGATTCACTGCCAACATTATAGACGTCTCTCCAGTCATCATTTACGTTAAATTGTTGTCAGTTATAAGGAACGATTCAATTCGTAAAACTTGATTTCTAAAATTGCTCAAATTAACTGTGAACCACCGATATGTAGTATTGCCACCCACACTGAATACTGATATATAGAACTGAAATGAATCGAGTACTTTTGTTAGAACAATAAAATCTGCAATCACACCTAATTATTTCGTCGTCAATACGTATAAAAAATTGTTGATATACTACTCATCTGTTGAGCAATTTCGAAAAGAAAAAAAAAAACTGCTTGAGAGCTATTTCTCTGCTAATTTTGTTTCTTAGCGAAATGTGTAAAATTAACATTGTCATGGGCCCATTCTCGGTAAGTGAAAATGCGAGTGTGTTAGGAATGTAAGCATGCTATTAACGTGACGATTCTTACTGTTATACGCATAAAAGGAAAGTGGCCTAAATTAAATGCATTCAGTGTTTACAAATCTAAACATGACACTGTTAAGACGTGGGAGTAATTTACCTAATTCGCTGCAATTTTACGAGTATACCATTCAGAGTTTACGTCAAAATATACGCAGGTATGCAAACAAACTTTTCCCGAGGTTTTTTTTTTTAAGCTCTCTGTTAAACGCGAACAGCCAATAGCAAAACAAATCTCCAAACGTTACTCTAAGTTAGGGTGACCAGATTGTTTTATGCACGAATCAGGACACTGGTCATGAGAAATTTCATTTATAATAAAAGCATTGTCGTTAACGTCCAGGCATGTCAGAACTGTAGTACAAGCTTATACAATTTAAACTTGTGAAGAGTACACCTAATAAATATCTGGGTGTAAAAAATTCATTTTCTCATTTTGATCATAAATAACAAACACTAGTAGAACTCTATCACTACTATATGTCTTTGAAATTATTATTTTTTTCATCTTACTGAATAGCAGGCAGCCAAGGGTTATTTTGTAAAATCATTCTGAAAACAACTCGTGTGTTTAATGATACAAATTTGCAATAGTTGTTCATGTCTTAAAAGAGCACTTTCCACAAGACACTTGGCTAAAGTAGGAAATTTCATTACTATTTGACCTTTCACATTTCGCAGGACAATATTTTATAAAAAAAAAGGAACTGTTCAGTGAAAAGCAGGACGCCTGGTCACTCTACTCTAAAGGCTGTTCACGATAAAGTGAGTACTTTTGAACTCAACCTTAGAAAAAAGTAACTGATCCTACCTGCATATATTTTAACGGGCGCACTAGATGCCATGCGCCTAGTAAAGTTGGTAACGATGGAGGGGAAAGTAATTTCATATCTCAACGTCGAATAAGAAGTGTTACGTAACCATTTGTGATAACTGAAATGATTTTTTTTTGCTTTCTGTTTTTTTTTTTTTTTTTTTTTAATTCATCGGAGTGTGAAAATTAGCATATTCGTATAGTATTTACTTTCCTAATAATTTCGCAGTATTTGACCGACACACGAATGAAGTAACGAGGGGAATGGCAATGTTAATTTTATATAGGCGGAAGAACACACAACGTGCATACAAGTAGATATTAAGCAGGTCTTCCAAAAGTGCTCATTTTACCGTGAACAGCCTATAAGTTAAGTGTACACACGGTATGATATTGTGAGGTGGACATACAGACGGCGATGCGAGACGACACAGTTAGGTCCCCCCCCCCCTCTCTCTCTCCCCGGCTGGCAAACCGTTCAATATTTCCAGGGCGATGACGTCACAGGGCGGTAATGAAACCTGCCAATTCACGTACAGATGGTCACGAGAATGGACTTGACAGCGACGACCCCGTCTATCAGAGCGGTGCCAGCCCTTTCGCTAGAAGCGACCCCTTATTTAAAACATCGTGCCAACAAAACTTGCAACGTACTCTCAACTTCCGAAATAAAATTCTTCTTGGAAGGTTCATGAGCGATCAGTTGTATCAATGTTGGATAATTTTATGTCCTACGTAATTTTCGTAGCATAGCCTATACAGTGCCCAAGCACGTAGCACAAACGGCGAGACCTATATTTTAATAAAGCTAACTATCAAATTTGAAATTTCGAAAATGACATACTTCGCAAAAATTGAGCAACAAACAAATTAATCCCGCATGCAGGATGCAGTTGAGAAATCTGCAGTTCCTTTCTATACCCTCAACTTCAAAATTGGTATTGTACGAAATTGGGGCATATGACTAAGGGGAGAAGCAATTTATTCCGAAAACTTCACACACAAGAACACAAAATCGTATAATTCTCTCTGTTTTGTTCGAGGACATTGCACTGCTATTGTCTTCGTTAAACTGACACAAATTCACGAACGTTCGCCAGAGATCAAAATTTCCTTTGCTTGGAAACTCAGTAGATATTTTTGGCGCAATATTCATTTTGTCACGAATAATAACGAAAGGCAAATATCTCTATCCGACAAAATGAAGCTTGTGGTTACCGATGACAAATCCCTTACTAGGACAATAGCAGCCCAGTGGAGATTAACTAGAGAGATTCTCACAATGCTTTATCAGCTTCAGCTCGGTCGAACACGATATTAAAAGGAGGATATTTATAACGCCTTATCAACTGTCCAGCGAGATCTCCTAAACTTACACTAGGACATTACCGAACTTTAATATTCACGATTTTGAATAAACAGTGTTTGGTTAAGAAAATGACGATGCTGATACAAACAGAATATACAGAATTACTTAACATTATAAAAACGTATGTAAAGACCGCTGTAATATACTTAAAAGCTAGAGTAGAGCAAACATTTCCGATTTGTATACTACAACCGTTCGTTTTCGAATTTTAAGAAAACAATTATTTTGAAAAGCATCCAAAATTTTAAAAAAGCAATTTAATTTTTACTTGCCCGCCGAAAGTGTAAATTAATATTTGATATATTCCAGAATACTTTATAAAAAAAACTGTGAATTATTTATTGGCAGGACAAGTGAATTGCGCTTAAAAACCGTCAGGACAAGTGAATTTCGCTTACAAACCGTTCGACAGACCACCAAATAAATGTTCATTGCTTTCACATAATTGATGTGTACAAACTATGTCCTTTAAATTGCACGCCTCATCGCCACACATTTCAATCAACGTATTCAAATATTTTTAATTCCAACAACAGAAAATTCACTTTATCAAAAGTAATCAAATTACACAGACAAACTGGACACCAGCCCCAGAGTACAGCGCAATCCATTGCAAATCACGTAACATTGCCATTAAATCGCAAACGTTTGTCTCAGTTAAGTCAAAAGGCTGTCAAGTGTTTCCAGTGTGATCGTGATTTTGTTGTGACATTCACGGAATTAATCTCCGAGTCGCTTCAATGACTAGCTTCGCAGAAGAAGTTCATTAACTTCAAGGTCTAGGTACAATATAACATTGTTTTCAGAGTTATCTAGTACTTATGGCAACAGCCTTACCCCTCCGTCTTAGAATATCCGTGGACCGACCCAGGACTTATTTATAAATTAACGCCGATACAAAAGCCCTCTAAAAATGCCCTCAATGACACGAGGCGCGAGGCTATCTGACCACGTGCCCCAGTCTTCGCACGTTCCCGGGCGTCTCTAAAGAATGTCGATCAGTGCAAAAGAAAGCGCCTACTGATAATGCGGTGATGTTAAAAATATATACATACTATGTATATGTGTATATTACACACATATACATCAGATATTTTTTAAATAAGTGCAGATATTTTGGGGAGATGAACACGGCGTCGGAAATGCACCTTTATTTAGCCTATGAAAATAACATGCAACACAATCACTCAACGCGAGTTGACATCTAAACCACAAGTACAGTATTACAACTGGGGAGAGAACCCAGGGCGAGGCATCACTCTCCGAGTGACGGACTTTCCACGGACACGACAGGAAATGAGATCCTAGTATGGAGCGGCGCTGGAATGCAGGGGCGGGGGAAACTGGAGCACCCAGAGAAAACCCGCCGGTAAGCGGCATTGTCCAGCACGATTCCAACATGCGAAAATCCGGGAGTAAATCCACCGGGTATCGAACCGGATCGCCGAGATGGGAGGCGAGCGCCCTAGCCACTGTGCCACCGCTGCCCCTCTAGTTCAAAGTGATGGCCGTTAACCTTGTTGCACGGCGGGTACCGTTGTACTCTAAGCAGCACACGTGGTATTAGTGAAGATTGTCGTCGACAACTTGACTTTGCCAGGTAGTTCTTGCAGCAGCACATTACTATCCCAGACTTCCTTATCATTATCCTATGGACAGAAGGGGCACTGTTTACCCGCGAGGGCATCTTCCACGGCCTCAGTGCATCTTGTATTTTATTTTATTAGTAGCATTTTGGATGTATTTTCGATACCATGCTCATTACACCAAAACACTCGTTTTGACATCTCCTTGCAATCCCCAAAATATCTGCACTCATTTCAAAAACATCATGTATACACATATGAGTATGTGTGTGCGTGTTTTTTGATACACTGCCATTTGCCCAGCCCTTCATCAGACATCTCTTGCCCGGGGGAAGAATAAAGAGAGCAATATCAACTCTGCCCAATATCCGTCGTTTTCGAGTCCCCTCCACTCTGGTTAAGTCAGCACTAACCATCACAAAGGAAAGGATGCCGCTCCCCTTTCTAGTAGTATTTCTCTACACACTAATAAAGTGCATAGTCCCTACCTGACGGTCTCCTGTAACTTTTTCTATTAAGGTATGTAATATTTTTTTACTATTTCCTGTCGAAAGGAATTTTACGTTGCCTATGTCGATTTTTCCCTTTATCGTCTTAGTTACAGGGATGTAGTCATGACCTCAAACGCGGCTGTGGTTACCCAATCCCTCTCTGCCACGATGCATACTCCTTTGTATGGATCCCCCTCCCTTGTAGGAACATGAGAGTGTAGTCCTAAGGCGCACTTAGCTCCCGTCCCTACTACGGACGTACACCGAACACTTATAGAGTTAGGGTAGGTTAGGAAAAACATAGTTTTCGAGCAGAGTACTACAACGCCGAGAGAAGGAGGAGGAGTTCTCTTACTAATTTAATGGATCCGCTTACTCGAATGACCCACGCACATCTCTAGTTAATGGGAAATATTCCCTGAATTATTTACTTCTGTCTTAAAATCTTCGTGTTAATAGCCATTCTGGGCAATCGTGCGCGTAGTCCTGCATGCCACGAATGAAATATACGTTAACGTCTTGCAGTGCGCTAATTCCGTAAACATAAAAATATAATAAAATATGATCTACTTAATATATTCTGACGAGGTTAGATTTATTGACACAGTACTTAAATCATGTTAACTATAATGTGTAACAATAATTAGAACATTGTTCGATTTTGAAATTGCTAACGTTTTGCGAAAATTTTGGAAAATAAAACAAAAATTAGTAAGGATACAAAAATAATTGTCTAACGTAGGGACTTTTCCTTTCTATTTTTCTGCTTACTGCATGATATGATAAATTTTAAGACTCATACTGTGGTCCTTTATTTATTTGTGTGTATAACTCGAGAATAACTCATTTTAAAATACACTACGATTTCGCGTGGGAAAAATAGACACCGCAATATTGATGTGCTTGTGACGTCACTGCTCATGTTGTTCTTTGATCAAATTGATTGAAAGGGTTAATCCTTAATCCGATTAAATCCAAAAAAAGATTTCTTCCAATTTAAATTTGTAATCCGATTTTTTTATTATTTTGTGTGTAGTTTGGTGTAATAGTGTGCTGAGGGACAAATTTATTATTTTCTTTTTTGGGGTGTGGGGCAACTCTGGTAGATGTTGTCAGGACGAGTTTCGTGTAAGAGTGACATAAGTGTTAATTTTTCGGGTTGGTAGTGATATTGCTCGTAGACTTTGGTGGGAGATAGGCAACTCTGAAAGATACGATTTACGTCGTGCATGTTAATAATGACAAACATTGGAACTTAAGTGTAAACAATTAAATAGATGACTGTTTCCGAATGCAATAAAACCGGTGATGTTACACACGAGTAAAATTCCTGAGTGTTCTACCTTTAAATATATAAACAAAGAACGCGAGAGAGATGTATAACGAACACAACTACGTGAATAACCTGATGTCAACAAGTGCTAAACGATGAATATTAAGTGCGTCCCCAGTATAAAATTAATTAATGAAGCAAAAATGTCGCTATAAATTAAATGGCTAACAAACACAAGTACGTGACTATCACTAAATGAACCATGGAACCCAGCTATCCTGTTTTTTTTATAAATGAAATCGCACAAGCACCTCTCCCAAAACATGTCCGTCCGCCTGCGAGCTCAGTGAAGCAATGATGTTAGTGTAGGATGTGCGGACTCCTATAAGCTGTTTCGAGCGCAGCTTGGAAGGCAACCTATCGCAATAAAAGCTTAGGGAATACCGTAGTCAACACTCGTAGATGAAGTTTTGAAACGGAATCCATATGTTAAATGACGATTATTAAGAAAGAAAATAATTTATTAACACATTTAAAAAAGAAAATGTTTAATATACATGCATTAGTTCAGGAGGTCGCTGCAGCACTGACTTGGATATAGCACTTACGTCGACTTATAAGTTGTGTTGAGAACAAACATAACCTGCATCAGCGTATGTTTGATTATGGACTGAGGTGAAAAACTCTTAAATGAATGAAAATACAAAACGAATGTTTCCAAATAAATTAAATGGCTAATGAACACAAGTACATGACAATCACTAAACAAATTAAAAAACATGTAATAAAATCGCACGAGAAGCTCCCCCAAAACACATATGTCTGCCTGGGAAGAATGAATGAGTCGAGTTTACGTCGAGAGCCTGACTATATACGTGGATCACGGTCGGTGTCTACCACGCGACTGGGTTGAAATTTACGACAAAAGCTCCGAATACACTATTCGTCCTATAACAGACAACGAAACAATAATTTAAAAAAAATGCCCTAATTTTTAACGAAAGTTTCACTATTGTTAGAAGAAGAATGAATGTTTGTGAAATAGTTTTATTGTATTTTAAAAATTTTCAATTTTGTTTTCTGAGTTTGTGTAAAGTATGATTACGTTTTACCAGCAGACATCTTCGTGTTGAATCTTCAGCTGCAGTAGTAAATGTAATCTGGTTGCTGTGAGAAAATACTTATTTTATTTCAAAGTTCATTGGATTCTGTCACTGCTTACTGTAGAGTTGTCGGGCAGCGGGGAAATTTTCTTGGATCTGGGGTGTGTTTCTAAGTGGCCTTTCTACCTGCCTCTCAAAAGAGGTACTTGTGTCACTTGATGCTCGGTTTCGTTAAATTCTCCAGTGTTCTTCAAATTGACCAGAGGGTCGGCAAAGTTATCTCGAGATGCTAGTCTGTTCCCTCCCATTTCAAATTCATTCATTCAGACATGTTCGATTCGCTCCAAAAAATTGTTAATTTCTCCCTTCAAAGTTTGTTTTAAATTAAATAAATATTTTAAATGTATAATATTTATTTTCCTCCCTCATCAAAAAGAAGAAAGCAAATAACTTGTAAATTATTTTTTCCAGTTACCCGATTTTTAAATGATAACCAACAAACTTGCCATCGCCTAATTGTCTCAAGTTACCAAGAATATTTTTCATTTAAACATTTAATATCCAGTCATATACAAATACTTCGTCTTCAGACACATCCCATATTCAATCACTCACAAGATATATGATATGAGGAGTTTGCAAACTAATAAATAACCGGTCACAATATTCCATTTTACCATAGAAAAATTTTATTCAAAAAAATTTTTTTTTTCCTTAAAACTAAATATTTACATTGTTCATACAACCATTTTATTTACAGAAGAACTTTTTCAATCACCCTATGTTTTATAAAATGAAATAAAAATACACAAAAACCATTTTTAAACATACTTTAAAACAAACATATCAACAGAATCAAATTTACAAGAATCATGTTACAAACTTAATAACCAAACATTTTTAACAATAAGACATACTGACAAAAACATAACATTTTAAGATTTAAATTACCACACATTTCATCAAAGTTATGTACGTCTTAACACTATTTCTGTTTAATACTACTACTACAATCCTAAATCTTATTACACAGATTACATTAATAATTATTTAAAATAAATGATTAACATAATATTTACACGCACACAGTTTCCAGATAATTGCTATGTGACACTGCGACTTTCTTCTTCTTATTTTGTAAAATGTATCGAAGACAGTTGTATTGTTGTTAGAGTTAGGCAAACAGGTAGCAGTAGCATTGATGGTGTTGTAAGAGATGTCGATATTTGTAGACGTTGTAGACATTTGTAGATATATGTGAAGTTGGCAGATGGACGTCATTGGCTGTGTATTGTTGGTAGTTGCAGTGTTATGGGCAGGCTGTATTTATTGTGGTGTTATAACTATTATAGGGAGGAAATAAAAAAAAAAGGTATTCTGTAGTGCCCCCAAGGTAAAGTTGATTGATACTACATCTGTCTCAATGTAAGGCTTATAATTCATACCTGACAAACCTACCTTTATTATGCGTTCGGTGCAAATTTCATGAGCATGCAAATAGAATTGATATTGGGTCCCCAAAACCCTTGTGCAATTTTTGAGACAATATCGATAATCCTCCTACTTGAGTGATTGCAACACATTAGGTTTTACGCCCTTCACCTTATGTATGCAGTGTTCATTCGCAACAAAGTATTCAAAAATCTTAGGATGTAAACCCAAAGAGTGAACGATGATGCAACCAGCACATTCATCTTTCATCAACCTGGTACAGCCTTTGTTCTTGTGAGGGAATTTTTGTGGGTTATAGAGCACTTAGTTAGATATATCAAACTGCACCTTTAAATCTGAAGTAATTACTTTATAGATGTCTTCACAAGCAACAGAATATACCAACGAATCGGTGTCACAATGACGGAGGTGCAATTCTGGCAGAAGAAATTTTATACACCTGTACTGATAATGAAATTCACAGAGGTTTAATTTGGAAACATTAAAAATGGCAACACCAGTGTACAAAGGTTTGTTGAAAGCAACAGAACTCTTTGACATCTCGATAAGGACCAAGTTTTCATCGATAGTATGTCTTGCCTGGAATGTTGGATATCCTATCAGCTCTGCAGCCTTGTAGATCATGTCATACCTCGAAATGACTTATGTCCCTTTCCCGGCGGACATTCTGCAAGGTTTCTCCATAAACAGAATTATTCATCAGTACGAAAAACAATTTTTCGAATTCGTTTACAGCTGGGGCATGTTTCTCAATGTTAAACTCAATGTATGGAGCCATCCAAGCCTTCTGCTCAAAGCGCAAAACGCGATGAACAGAGTCAAGTGTGGCTCCATACATCAAGTAATGCCTCAGTGTTTCCCGGAGAATAACATAATTCTTTCACAGCGCGAGTGTCAAAAGAAGTTTCTCATGCAAGCCATTCGGTGATATGCCATTGTGTGGGGCCAAAGGCAGATCAGATAATGCATCATGACATTCCTCCAGAAAATACAGATCCACTTCTGTGAAAAAACAAGTGTTACCGTCATTCACTGTGATTGAAAAATCCCACATCAGTCTCAACCCGCTCAAAATTGCCAATTGGAAGCTTGTATTGCATCGTATGACTGTACAACACGTTAATGTCGAAATCATGTATACATTTCGATTCCACACTGGGGTCAGTGTCCTCACCCATGTAAAATTCTTTGCCTTCCGCACTTCTTTTTGAAACATGAGTAATGCCGCCACTAACCCCGTGTTCTACAAAAAGATGCATGTCTGGGTCAGCCAACAGCTCTAGCCATGCACGTGTCATTGACAATAAAGCGTCCCATGAAAGAGATGAAACTGTGGCATATATTGTGAGGTCAAGACCGTAATGAGCCAAACATATGGTCTTGAAATTTCCAAAAAACATCTGCCAGCAAACACGTGTCCATGCTAAGTAGTGAATCGCATACTGCAGCAAGTTCATGCACTTGAACGCATCCCTGTGGCTTGGGCGTGAGTGTAATCCTCATCGCTAATGCTTTTGCCTCTCATCACAACATTCTTTGGTGGGAGTGACTAGCATATCAGACTGTCTGGCGACTTAAAGTCATAAGGAAAAACTCCTGTTTCGCCAGTTCGAATTGGGTGCTGTCTGGAAACATCGAGCGTGTGAGACTAAATTGCGCAGGTAGTAAATAGCATGCCAAAGTTTCAAGAGAGGTGCTCATGAATTTGAATGAATCAATAAAGCTTAACTTGAGTATATTGAGCCTTTCCATTGAAGTCAGTCCCATTGGGAATTTGTTTAGTAATGCATTTGTATTTTACAAGGGTCACTCCAATCACTTGTATTTTACCCAGGTTTTCGATTAACACAGTTCCATCTGGTTGTGGTATGTGAAGTTCAGTCAAGGACTTTATGAGAAAGTAAGCATCATAGTTTTGTAGGTTATGAAAAACAGCGACAAGTTGTCTTTTGGGTAGTCTAAAATTCAAGTTGCATTAATTATGTGCACAACCTATGATTTTACCAGTCAGATGGCCATTATTGACCACAATATCATCTGTACCGAGCTTTTCCTTAAAAGCGTGACAACTTTATTGAGCCGCCAACCCTGCAACCCACTTTGTAAGTTAAACTAATTGAAAAATACAATCAGCACATACAAACTCAAAACAGTTAGATAAAATTGGATTGTATGAACAGACCAACAGAATGCTACAAGCATATGGAACATGTTGATTGATGGTAGTCTTATTACTCATTTGATCATTAGGTATGCAAGTGGACATGGGTTTCAGCCAACATTCTACGTCGCAAATAAGCGACGAAACCCAATATTTGCTGTTTGCTATAGTATTTAAATTCCAAGGACTTGTCGTTCCCAGTGGGGGAAGTATTGCTAACAGCTCTTTGTTCTGAAATACTGAAGACAACGTTCGCAAACTAATTTCCTGTTTTTTCTCCTTACTTAGCTGACTATCAACCAGCAGTGACAAATTTCTAATACATCCAAAATGTAAATGAGTGGTATTTCCACTAGCGCGAATTGCCAAAATATTTCCATGTTTGTTACGATGTACAGGAGAAATGCGCATGGGTAGTACAACCCCATCCTTTTCGCAAATTCCATCAATTATATTACTATCTTTGTCCACCACACAGTAGACATTGATAGAAATAGAATTTTTCTCCTCGAAATTACTAATATCCTGTATGATTACAGGTATCGACAGACCTTCAGTATTCAAAACTTCATGAGGTTTTGGATATGAAGAGGAATGACTGACATTTTGTGTGGCAGGATACAAAGATACTATGATGGCATAGTTGAAACACATTCCCTCCGGGCAGTGTATATCGACACAAGCTCTCCTATCAGTAATAAACTTTGGTAATTTAGTGTATGCAGCACCGACGCTGAACGGTCGGTATGGGGACACCTGTACATCCATGTATGTCAATATTTGCAGACTCCATCCAGATCCACATGCACTAAACTCCTCAAGTCTGTAAGTAAGATAATGAATGATATCATCATAGATCTAAACCCACATTGGATGAGTATAGGACAGTGAGGACTTTGGTTTGAAAATACAAGATTTCCATAGCACCTTCCTCCAGCATGAGGGATTTCAAATTCTTACCCACTATGGTAACAAACTCTAACTGGCCGGGGTGATGCCAGTATTAAGTTTAATAAAGGGACCTTATGCATCTGGAAATAAAACGAGAAAAGCATGCATCACTGTTAAGCTTATTGTTTGTTAACTATCCGTGCATCAATTAGTCTTCCTGCGAACACCATATCCATAAGCTCATATGTCCACTTTGGCAAAGCTTCCACTGAGGACGTGGAGTCGGAAGACAAATTATTTTCTGGCTCCCTTGGCAAAATATCTTTAATCGACTCGAAAGTCGCCTGTGAAACGGATTGAGGGCACTCCAAATCACAAGAATCTTTGTCATGATTGGGGGAAGCAGACACATTTTCACCTTTTGTTGTAGACAATCTCTCACTAAGTGAATCTGTGCTCGAATCACTTAAGTAGAGATCATCCTCCAAGTGATTAACACGAGTCCGCTTAGGCAAAGGAACACTGTCTCAACAGCTTGCTGCAGAATTTCTTTCTGTCTGCGATTCAGAATCTGAATCGCTTATGTAAAGATCTTCAAGCAAATTGTCAATACTTTGCTGATTATGCTCACCCATTCTAACTAGCTAAAAGTTTCTTTAGTTTCCTGGATATAACACAACACCACAATAAATTAAACTGAAGTGCCCCCCCCCCCCCCCGCCATCATCCTGAAAACAGACAAAAATAAGCCCACTTAATTCCCTCACCATGAAATATTTGAAATTAATCTTAATATAATACCATAAAGGATTATAATGATTAATATAAGGAAAAAAATGTTGAGGGATGTTCTGTTTATTTGGGAAAGCCAGTCGACTAAAGTGACATGTTTTTACAAAAGATACAAGCGAGAAAGCAGGGAGCCCATGGCCGAGAACTGAGATGTGGGGAGCGAGTGAAACTAAGGTATCGAGAGCTGATGAGGTTGACGCTTGCAGAGTTGGAGCAGTCTAAGGTTTAAGCAAAGGGGCGTGGGCTGCGAGTTTGTGCCACATACAGAGCGAGCGAGAGAATTTAAATGGTTCAGCAAACTGCAGCTACTCCGTAGCAGACACCACCATCCAGTCATGCTCCCCTTCCCCCGCCTAACCCGATAAAACCCCTTCCCACTTTAATGCTCATTACGCAGAGCCTTAAGTTGCCTGCGCACATGTGCTCCAGTGGGAGGGAGAGTCCTTACTGCCCCACCACCCCTGCCACTCTAACAACTTCCCTCTGCAGCATGAATTCCATTCACAGCTCTAGCCACCATACGATGAATTTGGAGGAAGTGGTATTAGTTTAGAATATAGCATTGAAATTTAAACTCACACTATTGCATTGCAGTTTAAGCCCAGTTTTGAAATCTATTTGTTTAAGAGGAGAACTTTACCTTCTAAATGCACTTTTTAAAAATAATGTGATTTACTAACACCGTCAAACTTGTGTACACTATAAAAATAATGAATTTTACACCATAAAAATTATTTACAGTGTCAAAAAACAATCTAGGGTACACCAAAAAAATTGTCTACACCTTTAAAATCATTAAATACTGAATTTTGTCTAAATGTTTTAACAAAGGAGTAACAGTCTATACTAATTATAATAACTAAACAAACACTCTTAAAACTACACATTTTAGACATTTTCAAAAAACAATTTTATTAAAAAAACTAGTAAATTCTCTATCTACTCGCAGTTATTTAACTGCTTTCAAAATGAAATAAAGTCTATTAAAATCAACTTAGATACCCAATCCACCCTAACACATAAACATCAAAAACATTTTGTTTGTTAGAAGTACTCAAGGCTCATTAATCAATAACTCAAACAGCCATCACCAAACAACTCATACAGAACAAGTTTGGAAGCTAAGGTTATGAGCCTCCTGAATACATTAGGCATATTCAACTTAGTTATTCCCTTTTTCAGCTGTTCCATATTTCATACATCAGTCATAACCAAAACCCATCCTTAAATATTTATTAAAATATTGTAAAAGTAACTAAAATTTAAACATATAGAAAACACTTTTCCCCTGCACTCACACTTGCAATCATACAACTATTTTTGAAAAAAAAAAAAAAAAAAAGAATTTCCCAGAGTACTTTGAATTTTATTCTAGATGATTTTAACATACATTTGCGAGTATTTAACAGTGCAGAGAAGCCATGCATTGAGATAGTATCTCGCCTTTGGTCCACAGTGCAATACTATGGCTGTTATTCAGTATCTCCTAGTAAACTCTGGTACATTCCTCTCAAATATACATCAACAACCTACATGGAATTTATAGAAAACACTTTTCCCCTACACTCACACACACATATCGCCACAAGCACCCATTCGAATTAACATTAATTAACACTAATAAACAAATTACACACCAGGACAGGACCACGTCGCCACAAGCACCCATTCGAATAATTATTGGTTGAAATGTAATGATTTTTAATAAAAAAAAATGAATTCACTTTGTTAAAAGTTCTAATAATTTACTTAGATGTTTAGAAATTTCATTCAAATTTGTAAAGATATTTTTAAACAGTTGCAATGATTTGAATAAAATTTCATCCATTTTGTTAAAAGTTGTAATCATTTGCTAAAATTTTTATAAAATTTCATTAAAATCCTAAAAACTTGTTAAAAAATGTTAATAAAATTTAAAAAAAATGACAGAATTCTAAAGACTTGATTACAATGTTTAATGGCTTTAATAAAAGTTTAATGAAGTCATATAAATGTTCAACAATTTTAAGTAAAAACATTAAACATAAAACATTCTTCAAAATACTGATAGGGTAAAAATTTTCTGTATTACAAACAAAATGATTCAAACCATTTTTCTTCCTCACAATATGACATTACAATCTGTTTGGCCTTAAGCTTACGCTTTCGATCTACTATATGAGGTATGTACTGGTTTACAAGACATTTAGAGCTATTGCAGTTAGTTAAAAAGGAATCATAACTAGTTGATTTACTAAGTGGTGCCAAAGCTTGAGAGGAATACATACATTTGGAATGAATGCTTGACTCACATATTTCCTTAAAAACATAATGTAAATATGCTATGTTATAAGTTATAGAATACAAAACTTTATTTCAAAATGCATACTTGTATTTAAGGGGGAACATTATTCTGAATTAGCCATTTCACATGCATATAAATAACACATGCAATGAAAAACTAATCCTCCTTGTTCGAAAATAAAGTTGTGGATGTCCCCATTACAGATTTCCTTCCAAAGAATGGTGATTTTCTCATGAGGTCTGGTGAGGTGGTAGGCGATTATCCATGCCCACACTCCTCTCCTATCTCCTTGTTAAGACTTAAAATCATGAAATCTTCTAATGTTGTTGGTAAGTCACTGTTGGGGCGAAGATATCTCACAGCACAATTGTTGCATGCTATTCCTTCACCACAGAAAATGCCAAGACTGTTGTGGAAAGTGTAGCACCAATGTTCCATATCGTTGCAGACATGAACTTGCAGAATACCATCATACTGCTTAAAGAACACTCTTCTGTATCTTATTTGCAGGACTTTGTATATGTCTGCAGGATCAAATATTCTAGCCATGACTGACGATTTAATGCTGAGTGCTCTCATTTATATAGCTGCTGTTTCATCACTTTTTCTCATTTTTAACTCTTCTTGCTAATCCAAAATTTACAATTCCACATGCCACAGGGAGTAATTAATTATTGGTCACCGATGTACGTAAAATGTTGCTTGTCGTTACATTGTTCTGCCCAAACTGTAGTAAGAGAGCAGCAACTACACTACTTCTGCATATGTATTTGATTTTCTTACAGGACATACGTTTCATGATGTATTACAAAGAATTTCAAATTCTAGTTGACTGTCATTAATAAGTAGTTTGCTGTCATGAGGTAAATTATATAAAGGACAATAATTTCGCCCATAACATACATCGAAAACTTTTAGAGTATAATTAGGACTGATTAACGAGAAACACCAATATTTATCTCTGTTGCACATAAGGAAGTGATGAGTCGAACCTCTCAATCGTAAGTGAAGCTCCAGTCTATGGTTCTCTCTCTTTATAAAGTTAAATTTGGAAAAAATTTGTTCTTCAACGTTAACTTGGTTAAATCAAATTTACACACACAAACATTGCTGTTCCAAACCTCACAGTCCCACATTTCACAAGGCGCTCTTAGAAGTCCACTACTGTCTTGCATTTGCATGATGTGTTCCTTATTATTACATGTTTCAGTCCATAAGGTGGGGCTGTTGTAAAACTCTCTACTTAATTTATATTTTATTTGATGGAAACCTGGTTCTTTGATTATTTCTTCACTTTTAAATTTAAAATACAAATCCCAAGAAGAATAGGGCAGTTCGCTGTCAGGCCGCATATTAAAAACTGGGCAGTCTTCTTCATAACACATCATTCTTTCTGTATACATGTCTCCTCTGAAATTTTTTGCGAAATTCCAATGTTCATCTCCGTTGCACATCTGTGTTAGGAAGTATATGTTGTACAGTGACTGGAACCATACTTTCTTGTATCCTCGAAAAATACTGGAGTATGTCTTCTCTGGGTTGAATATTTCCATTTTTTTCGAAATTTTATACAGGTATACATGTAACAAACCATTTTCCGAAAATTAATATCTTTATACGTACGTAGGATGCTGGTACAAATATTCTCTTAAAGCTTCACTTTTAAATTGTTAACGGAACATTTTTTCTCACAGTGATTTGAGTTATAGAGTTTGACTATTAAATTAATACTCTAACAGTCGTGATATATTCTGATATTTATCACTTCAACATTAGTTAAACTTTTTAAGATTTCCTTCTGTGTTTTTCCAAGCACACATACTGGATAGTCTTCAAGGAGTGTATCATTTATATATTGGAAACACTGATCTGTTAAGTCTGTTCCCGAAACATCATTTTAACTTGAGGTTTTAAAGTATACCAAGGTCTGGTAGGTTTATAGCATAATATTTTAGAGTCCTTAGCATCGGTTGCATAAGAAATAGCAAGCTCCTTAATTACAAAGGTGTTGTCTTGGTAGTTTTCGAAACCCTGCACATAGCACATCATTTTTTATGTTCTTTCTTTTTTACAATCTCAAGTTATAACTATGTACAAAAAGATTCTCTCATAAAAAATTATATTTATAAGATCTCAGTGGTCACCTCGGAATCCACTTCATCGACCCCGGATGAGTCCATTACTATATCTGGAATAATTCTAGCTTCAAGTAGCTGTTCCAGTCTTCGCGACATACAATCCTTACACACATGTTGTAAGTTATCATTAGCAAATGCAGGCATGCTGTAAAGGCAGTCTTTACATAGCAAATAGGAAAGAATATCCTCATCAGCTTGAAAATGTTTAGCAAGAAATTATAAATATTTGCGGCAATACTCGCAGTTGTAAATAGTCTAAACTCTCTAATGTTTTCGCATTTCCATATGCTAAATTCACATTGAATACTTCAACACATTCAGAATCACAATTGCAACAGCAGTGACCTTGATGCATTGTACCTGTTGCGAATTGATGCAGAGATGAAATCCCTTGCAGATACTCCATCGTAGAGCTAGATGATGTATTGGAGTTGTTGTAGACTTCTAGCGTCATTCTGTGTGTGGACGTCTGTCATTGTAGACGTCTGGCGTTGTAGTAGTGCCTAAGTCTCGCAACTGCTAATGCAATGCACACACACGCATATGCACACAAAGCGACCTTAGCAGATGAATTAACACTAAGAAAAAGTTAATTTATCCATCCTTATATAGTAAAGGGATTAAATATGGCTGCCATTTTCCTTTAAATTTGCTTAAATTTGGCCTTTTAAGAACGTCAGTTGAAATATCGTGGAAATTGACAGATTTCAGCTTTGATTACAGTCATTTGAAACTGTATACATGCTATTTCAGTAATATCACCTCGAAAAAGTAGTATTATTTTTTTAATTAGTTCAAATATATACACATTTCATGGCAGATGGTGTAACTAAAAATTCTAGGCTGGGAAACTGGAGACTCGCGTTAATTGTTGTTGTTTAGCACTTGTTGACACCAGGTTATTCACGTAGTTGTGTTCGTTATACTTCTTTCTCGTATTATTTATTTATATTGATAGGTAGAACACTCCGAAATCTCTCGTGTGTAACATCACCGGTTTTATTGCTTTCAGAAACGGTCGTCGCCTATTTAATCACTTGCACTTAAGTTCTTCTGTTTGTCATTACTAACATACACGACGTAAATCGTATCTTTCAGAATCGCATAT
Source organism: Dryococelus australis (assembly GCA_029891345.1). Taxonomy (NCBI): domain Eukaryota; kingdom Metazoa; phylum Arthropoda; class Insecta; order Phasmatodea; family Phasmatidae; genus Dryococelus; species Dryococelus australis. Next base: position 73,326,951 of record CM056996.1, read on the forward strand.
CTCCCAACACCGTCTAGGAGCAATACCACTAGCAACCCAAAAAATTAACACTTACGTCACTCTTGCACAAAACTCACACACCCATATATACATATACACATACATATATACATACATACACACACTCACACACGCTGTCCCCCCAACACGCCACACCTCATCGAGTGCCAGTCGTCGTTCTGACATCTACCCGAGTTGCTCCCCACCCCAAAAAAGAAAATAATATATTTGTCCCTTAGCACACTATTAAATCAAACTACACACAAAATAATACAAAAAAATAGTTAAAAAAATTTGAAATACAAATTTTTATCGGATTAAACAATCAATTTGGTCAACCCTTCCAATCAATTTGGTTAACCTTTCAATATACTTGATTAACCCTTTGATATCAAATTAGTTAGGTCAATCAAAAAACCGAAATGTAAAAATGAGCGGATTTGTAAATTATTTACTTTTTTTTAATGATTCCACAGTTTTACTTGACCGACGCATGTATAAAGTGATGGAACCCGTGGCAATGTTAATTTTACATAAGAGGGAAGAATATAAAAGGTGCACACAAGTATATCTTAAGCAGGGCTTTCAAAAGTGCTCATTTTACCGTGAACGACCTATACTAATAATGTTATATGAAACTTACTTCTGTTTATGCCTGTTAATTGGCCTACATTTAAAACATTTCTTGAAAAATAACACTCGTATCATAGCAATTCAATTCAAAGAAGCTGAAACTTAACACTAATATTTAGGACTAATTTCAGAATACTGGGATACCAAAATAAAGTAACTAAGTAATATCCGCATGGAAATACAAAGTTCTTCACATGTGTCTAAAGAAGTTTGACGTTTTTGATAACTGTGATGCATGAGCTTACAGGAAAATATTTAAATTAAGTATAACAACACGAGTCTTAAAGAAAATTATTCTTATCTACAAGTGCAAATTCATTTCCTAATGCTTTACTAAAATGGTGATTTGAAACGCCAACAACATGCAGAACATCAAAGAAAGCAGCGACTATTAAAGCAAACTATCAGTAAATTTCGCAAGAAACTTAAGTTTCCGAAAACAATTTCACCCCTATTAAAAAAGTTTCTGTGTAATACACGACAACCGGCCGACAATACGTTCGCATGATGATGCTAACATGGCGAATGGCGAAACCAAAACATGCACTACTACTATATACACATGTTAGCCAATGGAAACAATTTTGATTGTTTACGAAGGCGTTCAGAAATGTACATTTCGAGCCGACCTCCCGTAGCGCAGTCTATTACTACACCGCCCGTCTGGGGCGCGGGAGGATCTGGGTTGGAATCGTAGGGAATGTAAAGGTTATAGTTTAAGTTAAGTAATTAGTTAATGTACAAGCCGTCCTCTGATAAGCCTTCAGGCACAACACCGTGGGATGTTAATAAGCCCTTCCGAAAACCAATTTACATTTTGAGAGCGTGAGAATTAGAAAAATAAAATACACACAGGAATACTACTTTTTCGGGTAGTACCATACACGGTAATTATGTCAATGGCATCAATGAAGATGTAGTTGATTATCAAGGGCAGAAAAACCTATTGGCAAAAACACATTATCCACAACTCTACGATGTTGTAATATTTATATCTGTAAAAAAAAAGTTTAAATGAAACTACATCATTGTTAAGAAAACCCGATTCAATTAAAATTGCATTTATTTTAAAATTTGTTACTATACAGTCTTAATACAGTTTTCGTAATTTTAAAAACATTGTTTTTCTGCGTATGTTACTGATTTTAGAGTATCTAGTCGTTACTAAAACATGGAACAATTTTTTATTCAGGAAAAATATGTTCATTGTATCAACTATTGCTGCATATGATGGCTTTCGTAATTCAAATATACAGTCAATAAAAACAAAACCCATTGACATATATCAAGTAGTTTAAATTTAATTTTTAATTAAATATTTTGGAAATTCACGCACAGTAAAACTTTCCATAGACCATAAGTAACAGAGTAAAGCGTTAAGAACGTGAGTTTTACATATACATGTTAGTTTAGTGATAATTTCCTTGCGGAAAAGAAAAATTCAGGGCGAAACATGTTTCAATTTTATTAATATTTTTCTTTTGGAAAATGACGATTACCGGCTAAAATTTTGAGAAAAATTATATTTTTGTGAAAGTCCGCACACGGAATTATAATGCTTAATGTGCAGCCGATTAGCCCACGGATATCAAGTCTACCGCTCTGCTTTGCTTGCACACATCCGTCACAGGCAGACGGGCCCTTGAAGGGTATGCCTGCTTACATGGCGACATGACGCACGCTACTGCGAACACGCACCGTAGTATCTTAGAAATTCCAGAATGTTCCGCAACGACGTAATGTTTTTAACGTTACATTATTTGAAGGAAATGCAAAAACTGATACCTGCTAGTAATATGTCTAGCCACTAGAGCTCTTGGGTAGATGTAAATCGTTCCGTGGATGAAATGAAGTTCTCTTCCAATCTTAGTAATAACGAAAACGAAAGGCAGATTGAGTGAAAAATCATTAATCTCAGATAGCAAACGGGTTCATTTTAGTAAATCAAGGTAAGGTTAGTCTTGTCCTTACTGCGTTTTAATAACAAAATTTGTTAGGTTGGCTCAAATGCAATCGCGTACGTGAATATCCAAAGAATTTCAAATTAACGGAGGAAGGAAAAAAATTAAATTCTACTTTTTCTTCAGTAATTCAAAACTTTCCATGAAAATTTTACTAGAGGATAAAATCTCCCTCTTTCTGGACTCGCATCATTACGTTTTACTGTGGTATAATAATGGGAAAATCAAAATATATTTATCATTAAATTATTATAGCGAAAATCTGTATTGCAGGGAACTTCGAATTGTTCTCTGTATTTCAAAACACGAATATTGTCATATTACTTGCCCACTTCGGCTTCAGTAATGATTCTGGCAATCAGGAAATGTTCTTCACAGCAACAACCGATCGTTTCGGACGCTATTAGAGAAATAAATTCACACAGTAATTTATGATGCTACAAACTATTTCGAACAAAATACACGACAGAAGCTAAGCAATAAATTAAACTACTTATGGCATGAGTATAAATACATAGTTTTCTCTTTGCAGCTGGTTGACCAATTTGGTGTTGTAAATAATTTAACTATATGTATATATAAATATATTTATATGTAAATATAGGTATTTGCACATTAACATATACCTATAGTCAGTTATGAAAGTCGTCAATGAGCGAGTAAAACCTTTCTCGTATTACAAAAATGTATTGGTGTATTTTTACAAATGTAAGTAAACACACAAGTACTTTCATCAATAAATCTAAATTACATCGTCTCTTTTGAATAGAAACTTCGTCTGTTTTTTGTCACCACGACTACGTATATATGCATCATAATGTGAAAAATTATTCGCTCTTTTAATACAAGTAAAAATAAAATAATCTTAAAAACTACATATTTATAATATTGCAACATTTAGGGCATAATGCTGTTTGATATTCCTAAGCAGCTGCAAGGTACATTTTGAATGCCAGAAACATTTTAATTCCGTAATGTTCGAAACGTAATTGAATCCTACACCCATAATCAAGGCTGCTACCATAATGATTATTCGTGGTGCGTAAGTCTGGCTTAATCCAACAACTAAGCTCGCTTAGAAACGTAATACCCGAAGTCTTTCAACGCGAAGAAATGGGAAACGACAGAAATAAATCGCGATACTAAAGCTATAAGACACGCTGCAGATTCCTGTCATGCGATTCGCTGCAGACGTCCGCTCGCATCGATCCACACGAAATCGACACGAGCGTCCTTTATTTTTTTTCTTTTGGCAAGTGTAGACGGAGGATTATGTGTCGGTCGGTATATTGTGGCCAACCTCATTCCGACAAGGAAACCACGAGGGCTTTGGAAGGATAGTAAGAGAGAAAGAGAGAAATCGAAGAAGGGGGTGCGTGATGTATGGAGAACATTCTGGACCACGACAAATAAAATACTGCAAATTCGAACTTGCCGCAAATCCTCTTCGTCAATACATTCAAAGGAGGCCGGAGCACAGAGGGGTAGAGCAGCCAACAGATCTCTCTCTCTCTCTCTGCAAACATCGCCTTCGGAGAACGAACTTGCAAATTTCCCCGAGGAGGGAGGAATAGACGGGAGGTGAGGACGCGACTCGCCCGGAAATCGAAAGATTAAATCGGTTCAATTTTCTCTCTTCTCGAGCTACGGGTGGCTGGCGGCAATACGCACGCAGAAACGGCATATGGCGAGAAGAAAGAGGGCGTGAAGAATAAACGTGCTGCTAAGTAACACACGTCAGGTGCGCTCGTATCCCCCTCACATCCTTCCCTTCGCCGGAAATCATAGCCTCGTCTTCGAAAAACCCAGCAGCTTAAGAGTTATATGGGCCTGCAAGTTTTTTGTGAAATATCTACGTCCCTATTATTTTACTTTTTTCATATTTAGCATATTCTTGGAGAAAAAAAAAGTGGAGATGGTCAAATATCGCATTTTTTTAAGCTTGCGTGTGCAGTTTACTTGAACGGAAAGAGAAAAGTACAAAGATACGGATGTAGTTCAATCTGTGGGTTTTCATCGACTGTTACAGGTATAATTTTCACAGTACAGCGTCACGACGGAAACACTTCACGCCCTGCGCGTAGGAGCGATGAGACACTAGGCGTGCGTGTTAGTGTTGCCCGTATTGCTCCCTTGCTTCTTGACTTTGGGGCTTTTTTCTGCGTTTGAAGCCTAGAGGCTAGGGAGCGTTAAAGGCGACACTGCCACGCGCATCAAATCCCCCATCGCCGCTAAGCGCAAGGCTCTGAACTGGCGTGCAGCGTTGTCGTGCGGTGTGTACCTATGGGACTTTCAGCGGCGACCCTATTATTTTATTGGTGGAAAGTGTGTAGGGAGGTTCATTGCATGCCCTTTGACTAGTTTTGTATGGATCCGACACGTACATTTAGAGATACAGCGCTTTGAAAAAGCCGTTTTTAATTATTTTGGCGTGCTCTGAAATGGTGTTTATAATTAACGTGAGGTCTTGAAAACACTCAACAGGCCTCGTCTGAAATGTGTGTCCTGTTCGTAGGTCAGTACACTGGACGCACATTTAATAGTTTCGTAGAAAAACGTGTGTTTCGAACACTCCGCAACGCACTTCAAACGCCAAGTAGACGGGCGCCTTAAACGTAAGTCCGGTATAGGAGGGGCGACGATTGGAGGAAAAATTGCGAATTTACGAAATTCCCATCCCGCCCACGCCACGGCCCATTTGCATGTGGCGGTTAATTGAAAAAATCTCGCACCCTTCCCGTTCTTGGCCCTCCGCCTAACTCTTGGCCACGCGGCCCCACTCACCCCCGACTTCTGCCCACGCTACACGATTTTCCGCTATCGCGCGCAAACCAGGGCGACAATAAAAAAAAAAGCTAATGGGTTATGCTAGGCACCAAAAGCAATTTCATCTGACGGAGGATACATAAACGAGAAACTCGCGGTATGGCCATCGCTTTTCCTTTCTTTTCTTGCAACTTTCCGCGACAAAAAAAAAATTACTGCCACGCACCAACTTTTAGTACCTCATACACATATTTGAAACGCCGAGAACATTATATAGTGAAAATTGTCACTTTGGAAACGGTAACTGAAACAGAAGAACTTTTATATTAGTTACAATCTCGACGTAACTCTGGTGTAAATAACATGTCTTCAACATTTGGGCTACCGACAAAAACTTCTCAACAACTGCTTAAAAAATGTTAAAAGCGTGATTTAGAGTGAACCGACCCCTAGGCACAAAAATCTACCATGTTTGTCTATACCCACGCGGGTTTTGAAATACTAGAAGAAGGAAAGTGCATTACTTCGAAAACGAATGTTCAAAGAATATTAGGTAATAAAAGTACAACATAAGTTAATTTTCGTAATCGTATGGCTATCTTCTAAAATAAATATTCCCTGCCATTCCTGCTGGTTTATGGAAATGAAGATCGGACACAAAAGCCTGAAACTTTTACTTCTATTAGAACGTGAGCAAATTTTATTTATGTAAACCACATATTGTAAATCAGCTTCAATTTTATTACAGTTTTACGCGGTCCACAAAATATAAAAAATTGCACAGTATCCTCAATTACCAGTTTTACCACGCGTGATACCACGGCGTAGTAAAGAATATAAAATTTATTAAATTATTACAATAGCAATGTTAGAATGGTGTGTATAATTTACATACGCAATTTCAAATGAAAATTAACAACACAAAAGTTCTAAACAGTCAATTCCATTTGCGCCTAACTGTAATAAACATTTTCGTACCGTGCGATTTTTGCAGGGCTGTTATTTCAAATACAGGTAATGGTTCGTGTTCAATCGAGAGCTCTTGAAGTCGACCTACGAAAAATAATCGTGTCCCTAACGACACATATTGAAGACAAGCAGGCGTTCTAACTATTTCAAAAGCAAATTATGAACAGTAGTTTGGTGGCAATTTTAACAGACTTCTGTTTTGTACACATGAAAAAGATACTGATGCATAAAAACATTGTTTTTAATATCATCACACAGTCACTTGCTCGACAAATGCGTAAAGGCTGTTCACGATATAGTGAGCACTTTTGAAATAAACCTTAGAAAAATGTCACTGACCCTACCTGCATATACTTTAACGGGCGCACTGAGTGACATGCACACGGTAAAGTTGGTAACAATGGATGGAAAGTAGTTCCATTTCTTAACGTCAAATAAATATTGTTAAGTAACCATTTGAGAATAATTCAAATGATTTCTTTCGCTTTCTGTTTCTTAAATGCATCGAAGTGCAAAAATGATCATATTTGTAAAATATTTACTTTTCTATTAACTCTACAGTTTCACTTGACCGACGCATAAACAAAGTGATGAGGCCCATGCCAATGTTAAATTTACATAAGGCAGATGAATACACAAAGTGCATATAAGTAGATCTTTAGCAGGGCTTTCAAAAGTGCTATTTTTACTATGAACAGTGTATACTAGTAAACAGGCCGTAGAGGCAGCGGTGGCTAGGGCGCTCGCCTCCCACCACGGTGACCCGGGTTCGATCTCCGGCTGGTTCACTCCCGGATTTTTGCGTATGGGAATCGTGCTGGACGATGCCGCTTGCCGGCGGGTTTTCTCGGGGTTCTCCCGTTCCCCCAACATTGCATTCCAGCGCCGCTCCGTCCTAGGGTCTCATTTCATGTCATGTTCGGGGATGACGGGCACCTACGGGTCCCAGCTGGAAAGCCCGTCACTCACGAGTGTTGCCTCGCCCTGGGTTCACTCCCCACTCCAGTTTTTTTTTTTTTACAGGCCGCAGAAATGTTTCCTAACCAATTTTAATTTAAGTGTTAAGTAAGCGTCCGACGTAAGGACGGGACCGAAGTGCGTCTCAGGACTGAGCCCAGTACACTACACGGGAAGAAATACATTCAAGAAAGTGTGCATCGCTGCAGAGGAAGATTGGGCAACCATGGCTGCGATTGCGGTCATACGGCCTCCCGGAGTGTACCTACTGTATAACAAAGCCTATAGATATAAGAAGCAAACTGTAAAAAAAATTCGGCGTACGCACTGTAAGACGCCTGTCAACAGAACAGAAGTTCGAACTTATTCAAACATTAATAGAAAATGCTACACGAGAGAGATCGTTATCATCTATTCGCGTTTTCTTCAAACTTTTTTTTATCAAACCTTCGAATAATCCCCCAATGTGTTTGACGCGCTCGGTCGTTTCCTAAATATGCTTTGTATCACAAGCGTGTTTATACTTATGTTAAAAAAAAAAAAAAAACCTTATTTTTTAAAAACTAAATTGAGCTTCTACTTACATTTTATTTATAAATTATAACATTGCATTTGTAATTAATAAGTATGAATAAAAACAGGGAGGATAAAGGTGTGTTGGCAATGCCTAGTAAGAGATAGTTCTTATGCAAAATATAATTACACTGAGTGTGCACGAACGCGATGAACTGTCCGTTCGGTGTAATTTTCTAGACTTTAAGCTGTTTGCATGAGGCGGAATGATCTCCTGCAAGTACAAATTTAGCAGGGCTCCAGAAAAGTTGACAGTACCCGTAACTGGACTATAAGAACCATATTATTTATAAATGGAGGAGGGGGGGAGGAAAAAACTAGTACACTTTGATGCCGAGGGGGAGGGGAGGTTCCGTATGTTTCATTACCTTGGCGCTTGTGTAACCAGAGTGATGCATGTATTATTGTTATTGATAATATGTTCGATTTTAGTACGGGGTATGCCCTGATGAATTTATCCCCCCCCCCCCCCAATCACCAATAGATTCCTGAAACAAGGCCGCGAAACGGTGAATATTCACGTGAGGGGGAAGGAAAAATAACCGGCAGAAAGTATAATCGAAGCAAAGCCTTTTAATGTACTCACTGAAGAAGCAAACCAGCTTTATCTTAGAATTCCGTGAGCTTGTTTGTGCGATTGCACTACACAACTCTGCTAGCGAAATTAGGCCTTACGTGCTGTGTATTAAACTGCCACGCACCTGTTCAGCCTGTCAGCAAAATAAAGTGCGAACGCCAGTAACAAGTTAACACGTAGAAGCTCAATGAAAGTTCACTGAAAGAAATTATTCGCAAATTTACCATATCAGTGTATATGTGTTGTTCAGAAGGCTCGGGTAGCGAAGTTTTTTTTACACCAAACAGCCTTGGTAGCGTCACTTGTGCTGGCGGCTCGCCTGCCTAGAAGCCTGAACATGGACCGCCGGCACGGCCCAGCAGGCGGCAGCTGATATCAGTGACGGTCCGGGTGTGTACAAACTGTTACAAAAATATTACGCGCACATCGGCAAACACGCAACTGACTATACGGAGAATGATGTTTTCAGGCTCGGCATTACGCTGCAGTAGGATGCGCGCGCAGCTACATCTCTCTTCGCTGGTAGCACACCGCAACTTCACCCGCCAACAGTTCGTGCACTCACAGTGTAACTGTAGAGGAACCAGTAATATGCGTAGAGAAGGTCCCCACTTTGTATAGTAACGATGTTCAATATTCCTCCATTATAAGCTGTATTATTTCCATACTACACGTGTAGGTTAATAACGTCCATTGCAGTTCAGGAAGTGCAATATAAATTGTTTCAGTGTTCCGAAGTGCTTATGCAGAATAACATGGTCGTTACGGCAAGTGTCTGTCTGGAGGACGGGAGGAAAATGAGGAGTCTTTCTTCCCTCTGCACCAGACGTACCGCGAAATGGGACTCCGAACCATCCACAACTCCAGCCGACATCATAAATTATGCATTGCGAAGAGCTACTAGACACTGAACTGACGCGAAGTTTCCCATCTCAAATTACTATAACACGCACTACTATACTTCGTTCCCATGTGGATGGTGGCGCATCTTGGTTCTACGCCTTTAAACATATGCAAATCGAGGCAATACTGTTCGCGCGCTTCTACGGGCGTATTATTTAACGGACTAAGCAGTGAGCACCGACACGTAAGTACGGTTAGCACCAGGTGCCCGTTTGCCGTTTCGTGACTTTCTAATTATTAATATGAGGCGTTAATATCGACATTGAATTATCATTTAGTTTTACCCCAAGAGGCAAACCGTATAAGTAAAACTCTGTGCTGTATGCAATCGCATCATACCCGAAAAACAGAGTATGTGCCATCACAAATACGGGGGTTTGTTAATTAAATATGCTTGTGTACTACAGAAAAAAAATTTGTGCGTTAAAGTTGATTAAAACCAGAATAAAAAATATTATTCTCATTTTATTTTCGGCTTGTTTTATTTAGCTGAGTTGTAGAACATTAGCCTAGTATTCAAAATTAATTTTTATCAGATTAAACTTTACGCTGAAAAATTATAGGGGGGACGATTAGTTTATGGCAATCACGTATGAATTATTAGGAGTTATTAGCGACTCGCTTAAGCTAAGATTTTGGTAGTATTAAAAGTTCATATATAAATAATACGAGTGTCAATCTGTTTATTGAATATACTGATGCATGTGGTATGTTAAGATGTGATCAGGCCTTAGGCAGACGGCCTGCCTGATCACATCTTTAACCACTAAATCAGGAAGCGAGCGGAATTGCAACAACTCATTGCGAAAAAGCCAGGTGCAGATATCCCCTCCACCGAACAGCAACCCGGGACGAGTATGCCAAACAACGCGCTGATATAGGCCAGCCCCACGTTGGGCGCGTCATCTCCCCTCATCAGTCCATCAATGAGAGAAGATCGCAAAATGGGTGTGTCCGATCACCCGCAGCCGCCAACCAGAACAGCCTCCGGAACCATGATTAAGGTGGGGACATTCCAGTTAGTTTATCATAGGGGCTGTGGCAACTATTCCATAAGAGGTTCATTTTATAATAAACTCAATATAAGTTCCCTCGAATAATTAATCTCAATGTAATATGTTGCTCTGTGCCCATCATGTCTAATAAGCTCAATAATTTACAGTAGTGCACTATCATACCATCTCTTAATATTCCATTACGCGCCTAACCTTTCATGTACGAGTGTAACTATTAACATCATAAAATTTGGCGGAAACGCCGATCTTTTCCAACCTCTCGCTGCCTTGCATTGGCTATTCCCTTATAGGCTGTTCATGATAAAGTGAGCACTTTTGAAATTAACCTTAACAAAAAGTCACTGCCCCTACCTGCGCGTATTTTAACGGACGCAATGAGTGACATGCGCCCCGTCAAGTTGGCAACGATGGAGGGGAAAGTAATTCCATATATTAATGTTGAAAAAAAACTGTTAGGTATCAATTTGTGATAATTTAAATTATTCCTCCCTTAATGTGTGCAAACAATAAGTGTGATTAGTATAAAGACAGTAATAAGGACTTAGTATTGAGATTGGAAATCAATATTACGCTCAATGAGAACAATAAAGAGTTGATAGTAGAGACAAATACTCTTAAGTCTTATGTTGTAAATAATAACTGTGTATTTTATAGCGTTATAAATTAATTTTCAAAAATTAAACTTTGTTATTTTATTAAGACCTCCATCCACCACGAGGTCGGATACGCCCTTGGCAACATGAAACAATACATCCCGAGGCCACGTAAGTTCACACAACCTCTCCATCAAAAAATCAAAAGCATATAAAACCAAAAATAAAAATAAAAAATTAAATACAACTAATTTAATACCTACAAATTCAAGAATACATGTAGACACCATGTAACAGCAACTGTTTAAAATCGCAGGGAAGGAAAGTTTTATTCTGGCTTTTGAGGCGAACCCAGGGATACCTTAGACAAACAAAATGTCTGGCAGACGAACTTTTCATAAAAACAAAAGGGAAAGGAAGCGGCGAGACAAACTATAAAAAACAAAAATACAATACACAAAATACGGTTGAAACTAACTGGTTATTTGCAAGGAAGACTACTTCGGCTTGAACTTATAAAGTACAGCAAGTCAATTTCATGCTGATCCAGCCCACAGGCCTTCGCACATACAGCTTCTAATCTATCAGCCCCAATATAATTTATTACATTTGATGTACGCTGACAATCTATCTTTAAGTACGGCCAAACGTATCTAGAGATCGTATCGAACTAAAACCTAAAATAATCATAAATGCAAAACACTGACATACCTACTATTAAAAACCACGTTACTTTACTACCCAAACAGAGGAGTCGAAAATGTGTGCAAGTTCTCAAGTTCTATTCCTAAGAATTATATATATATATATATATATATATATATATATATATATATATATATATATATATATATATATATTAAAACACTACCATGGCGGTTCACTGTTCACATATTTCGAGTACTGCAGGCACATAACTTGAACTCGAAATTGTATTCTTGTAAACAACTGCAGCCAAGCATATTTCCTCACATGTCCACGCAATGTTTGTATTTGTGTTACAGGAAATTAGGCGACAGTGTGTCGGGCTTCATAACGCTAGAAATAAGTATATTTTAACCTTCGAGGACTGGGCTAAGGGAGGAGTGGCGTTTTACTGATGGCATCAAGTTAAGGGGAACGTAAAATACAGTTAACACTTTCTGACGTCGGATAGAACCGACGTGGAAAGGAGGGAGGCAAGGTACGGCCTAATGAAGACGAGGGATCGAACACAGCGGCGGGGAAGGGTTTGCTCGGTATGACGTGACCTGACCAGAGCGCCCCAGGCAGCCAACCAGACCGCCAAACTTAATTACTCATACCTCCCTCCTCCCCCCCCCCCCCCTTTTCCATGACCAGAGCAGCGCTTTCTCCACGACCCTAACTTTTACTCTGCTTTTTCCCCCTCCTCGCAAACGCGGCCTTCACGGTCGATCGACTCCTGCTCGACTGCCAAACGAGATCGCCGTATGACCTGGGGCAAAACCTGCCGATGTGCGACCCTTAGAGTTAGCAGAGGTATTACTTGACGCCTAGTCCCGCCGAAACCCGGGGCCCGTAGATGTTTATGTCTCCACAGTTGGTCGCACAGCTTCCACATATTCGAGTTCCTACGCTCAATCTACCTTTTCAACTTAAGAAATATATTTAAAAAAAAAAAGTATTTTCGACTACTTAAAAGTACTTCGAAAAAGATTATTTTTTAAAAGTAGATAAGTTATGTCAACCAGTGATACAAGATACTTACTGTACGTCTGAATTAGTAGACCTGCATTAACAGTTGGTAACTTCGAGTACCCGAATTAGCTGAAAATCAACAAGGCCTAGTAACATTAGAAATTGATTGAACGAGAAATAAGCAACTCACTAAAAGGGATTTTTCGCAGTTTCATACCGAACGTGTACAGTATAAGGGTGCTGTCAAAACTTAGAAAAACATACAGTAGAACCACATACTATAGAACCACCCAATACATAAAATTCTAACAAAAACCAGTTCTGATATGTGTGTTTATAGTGTATGATAGTTCTTAAGCGTGTGTTTCTATTGTACGACCGTTATAACATGTGTGTTTCGGCTGTAAGATCGTTCTAAGTTGCGAATTTCGGTTATACAACGTTTCTAACGTATGTGGTTCTCCAATATAAGGTTCTAAATTGCGCGTTTCTGTCGTACAATAGTTCTAACATCTATGCTTATTTTGTATGACAATTCTAACACCTGTGTTTCTCTGGTGTAACTGTTCGGTTTCCTGTGTTTCTAACGAATATTAGTTCTTAGTTGCGTGTTTCTGTTGTATAACTGTTCTAAGATGTGACATTTCTAAATTATGTGGTCTGGTATGTTTATTCTGTTATCTGAAAGTTCTACACTGTGTGTTTCTAATGTATGTGTCGTCCCCTATAGTACGTACCCTCCCATCACTGTTGACATACGTAGATCGATGCTCGCCGGATAACAAACTCTTTAGAACTTTCCAATCAAAGCGGAAGCTTTGATAAATTATTATGTCGACGAAACCACTTGTAAACTAATCAACACGGTTGTAATGTAACACAATGCAACATAAAACCAGCGATTTTATCATTTGCCATCGCACAACCCACTAAGCGAATGCCAATTACAAACCGTAACAGCCGCTTGCGAACGTAATTTTACTTACAATTTTTTATTTATTTTTAAGTTTAAGTGACTTTTTGTACAACTTTACCAAAACTTTTGCCATTTGAACGCAATCTAGGAGAAAAAAAAAAAACCAAACATTTAACAACAGCGTAAATGGTTTTGTCTGACACAGAGTGCAGGTCATCTACTCGAACAAATTATGTCAGAATTAGACACAACCAGTAAAAATATTGCAATTTTACTATGAAAATCTCACGTGAAATCACAAGATTAAGTCTGTTTTTTTTTTATCCCGGAGAATACCAATCGTATTTCATATTCTGTTACACATTAATGGTGGCATAAAGTGTGTTAACGCTTAAATTTTTTTTTGCAGGCAAATTTAATAGGCACGAGGCTTTCACACTTCTAAACAAAAATATCTCCCCTTAAAAGAGTTTCAGAAGCATTAAAAAGTCGGCACAGACACGAAAACGCCAATCGAGTTCCCAATTTTCTAGCGATTATGAGTGGGATGGACCTCCGTGAGAACCCCGCGACCAAGGTCAAGAAGTGAGGGAGCGATACGGGCGACACTAACACACACGCCTCGTGCCTCATCGCTCCTACGCGCATGACGTGCATGGCGTGCAGTGTTTCCTTCGAGACGCTGTACTGTGCAAATTAGATCTGTAACAGTGGTGTTTCATTACACGCGATGAAAGATCACAGATCAAACCACCTCGTATATTTTTACTTTTCTCTTGTCGCTTAAGTAAACTACATAGGCAAGCTTTAAAAATGGTATATTTGAGCATTTTCACGAATTTTTTCTCCAAGATTGCACTTAAGACAACAACAAAGAAAAAATAGGGGCATACGTAATTGTTTTTGATCTTTTTCGACAAAAAGTCGTATTTGCAGAACATTTTTTTTACCGAGATACGTGTGTATTCGCGCAAACAACTGTTCCACAAAAAAAAAAGAGGGGGTTCATCCTACTCTTTAAAGCAGCATATCGAAGATTCAATCACATCACAGACTAAATGGCAGGTTCCAAATCCTATCGCGGTCGGTGAAACGATCAAATTATTATTCATTGGCAGGCGAGTTCGACAGTACTTCAAACAGTTGTTTGGACTCGTTCGAGAGGGGTCGCATCGTTCAGGATGCGAGAAGCGGGATGGCGATTTTGCAGGAGCTGTTGTGCGCATGTAACCGCAGCACGCTGTTGGCGCCGGTGGTTAGAGGAATGCACGCACACAGGACACAGGATCTGGGAGACCTTCACGAACCACTCCAAGGGAGAACCGACGGACTGCCCAACATGTGCGGAGTGCCACGATTGCGAACATTCAGCGAGTAGCGATGGCCAATCCTTCAGCTGCACGACGCAGGAATACATGCACGCAGACCGTCCCGTCTACCTATAGAGCACTGCACCCAACTATACAACGCAAAGATCTGAAAGGAAGTACTACAGACACCACTAAAATTGTTACAAAAGTGCGATTTATTCTGTATATGGAAGAAGAATGTATATTTTTGCAACATTATAAAATATTTTACTGACATATACGTTTTAAATATAAAAAATTAATCCATTAAAATCGTCTATATTTTTAACCAAACTTAAGCATATTTCCATTTTGGATGCATCAGAAAGCAGAATTTGCAACAAAATCATCATGGAATATCGTAATAATGTTTACCATGATTGTGTGTAGGAAAATTGTAATAATAATGTAGGAAATAACTTTTATAATAGATTTTATGTGCGTCCATTTGTCACAAACATTTATGGTAGAAACTGACGTAAATAAAGTCGATTATAAAATTTATATGACACATTATTACCTACTATGATTTTATTACAAATGATCACAGCAAATATTAGGACGAACTTTCTTGAAGAAGATTTTCTTGTGAATTCTGCTTTCCGAAGCATCCAAAACGGAAATGCGCATACATTTAGTTAAATATGCGGACTATCGACCAATTCATTTTTTTTTAATTTAAAAAGTACATTTTAGTCAAAAATTGATGGTGTCTCTACTAATTTTTTAAGAGTTCTTCACATTGTGCAGTCACGTACAGTGCTCCATACAGTTGCTTTACTTCAACACTTGCCAAAGACCTCGATGGTGTCGTGACATACTGCCATGGAGCCATGCAGAATGGCAGCGGGTAATCTTCAGCGATGAACCCCGCTTTTGCCTTGGCCGCGACGACAAACGCATTCATGTGTGAAGGCAACGTGGGCAGCACCAAGATGAACGGTTTGTTGTCACACGTCTACACGGCCTGGTGTCATGGTGTGGGGTTGCGATTTCGTACTATGCCTGATCACCGTTGGTCTTCGTCACGGGAACTTTGGAAGCACATGAGGTTTTGCAACCAGTGGCCTTGCCGTTTATGAACGCCCATGCCAGTGCTCTATTCCAAGACAACGCTCGTTTACATACCGCTGTTATCTCACGAGTGTGCCATGAAGCCACGGATACTCTGTTATGGCCAGCCACATCGCCATACCAGTCCCCAATTGACAATGTGCGAGACGCTACTGGCCGTTCTATCGCGACTCAATCCCACCGCAAAATCTGCAGAACATGTGAGCGAATGTTAAAGTTGCACAGGGTGGGTTATCGCAGGACACCATTAGGGACCTCTACAACTTCATGCCGCGACGTCATGGCGCAAACATGGTGGCCCAACGTTGTACTAAGAGATGTGTAGCTCAATAAATATTGCTTGAACCAGTTTCAATTTGTAATAATTTCTTGTTCTTAATGACTTTCGCCTTGCTTCCCAATAGTATTGCAATCCGACACATCCTTTTTGACGAAGAACGTATTAACATAATAATATAAACTAATTTACAATGTTTTGGATACTGAAATTAAGTGTAAAAAAAATTGATCAAATAAGTCCATCATTTGTGACAGTTGTCACGAATTTCCTCGTTTTCAACTTTAAAATACGCCTAACTACCCGAATGGGGAAACTACGCTGTTCCACGTACCTGGCGCTGTGGGAGCGACCCGGTTGACGGCGAGCGTGCAGCAGCTGGCGGCTAGCAGCGACGTCCTTGGGCGGGAGTCACGAGCAACATCGATACCACCCCACGCACTTCTTCTCACATTGTGAGCGGCCAGGTGGCCCTGCCTCCTACACACAGCAGGCCGGCTTCGGTTCCGCGTACTGCGGCCACCCTCTGTACTATCACCAGTGATGTCATTCTGCCGATCAGCCAGTGATAGCAATCTCCGCGTGCCCTGCGTGTATGCGCCGATGGCGCATCACATCCAGCACAACGCCAGCATCGCCCACGAAATTTCCCGTGTGCTGCCTTGTTTGGACAAAAATTTCCTGATTCGTCAGTGAATTCAAGCAACCCTATAACAAACATTCCTGTCAGCTTCCTTAATTTGACACATAATTAATGATTGGCTGAACGAACAGTGATACTACCCCGATAGGGGGTATTGCTTGCTTTGCTGTATAAATAAGGTCCTCCCTTGTAGTTTGAGGTCGATTCACCACCTTCGAGGACAACAGAACCACCTCTAGATAAGTGAGACTTTGTAACGAAATTTAACTTGGTAAGCCAGTATGGCGAAAATTAGACAAATCACATTTTGGGGTTTTAAATAGAGCTGTAAGCGCCATGTTGGCGAGAAACTTCAAAATTTTGTTCTTCTTTTAAGCTTGCTAAGTCACTATCTAAAAAAAAAAGTCGATCATAAAAGTATCAGAAAGATCATAAAAGTTTTAGAAAAAAACATAATTTCTTTATGAAGTATTAATGAAAGATCGACTTACTTGAAATGTTTATAAATATTTCAAAATATATAATACTCAGGTGCAAATTTTCAGGCTAGGCATTTTAATATGCTTCGTAAATGCAAATATGCACGAGCAATTTTAATGTCGCTTTTTTAAATTTTGGTTGGCCACCTGACCTATGTTTAGCTAGACCCAACTTTTGGAGTGATTTATTGATAGATTTTGAGACCTTATGTAAAGGTAAAAGAATAGTCTACAAATACATTTTGATCATTTTGGGTAATGGCCTCGAAATGTTTGGATGGTCATAATAGCTTTATATTTGGGCAAAAGTGCCTTGTAAAACCCAATATCTGCTCAAAGAATTAAAGTGTAATGGAAGTTACTTAAAGAATTAAAGTGTAAAGCAGAACTACTCTCATTCCAGTATAAAAGTTTTTGCCAAAATATTCGTGTTAACACACATTTATTACGTTTTTCGTATCTGTCAGATTGTCAGTGTAATTGTTGTGTGCAAGATTTCCCCCCTTTTGTAAAATCCTCGTTTTTGATCTGGGAAATTTGTAGGCCAAATATTAAAAATATTAATAAACTAGTGTAATTTGCATATTGTGATATCGTTTTAAGTCTAACCAAGGGAGATATTGTATTTTACATACTTTTCAGTCCTTTCAGACATATATTCATTCTATACGTTGGTATGTAACCAAACTAATTCCATATTACTTAAAACATTATTGTTAATGTTTGGGGCTATTCTATTGATTAAAACGAATGGAGAAGAACAGGACAAAATAAAAGAATTTTTACAGTATTTCATGGATTTTGTGTGTTCTTATTTATGCTATGGTTTTCAATTTCGCTCTGATTATGAAGTTTCTCTGCTCAACGAGGGTTTCCTTTGTGTGTTAAATGGTTTTTTTTTATTGCGGACGTGTTGAAGTCCACTTTGCCACGCCTTTGTGGGGATAAGGACGTAGTACATTTTTACCTCGTACAGTTAAAAACCTAATTTCGTATGCTAAGATTACACTTCAACAAACTTGTACTCTCGATTTGTTGTAGGGGTACATATCGATGTCAACTTCATCTGAGACAGCATGGCACTGTTAAATTGATAGTTTGCACACATAGAGAGAATCTAGGGCTACTTTCTAACCGTAATGTGTCGAATGCAACGCGCTTAGCCATTAAGTTACGATTTGGAAAATAAAAAATCTTCTCTTAAAAACAAGCTAGCTTTTCTCCCTTTATAGTTAGACGTAATCTCGATACTACTGTTACGCGGAACTGGCAATATCTAGACTAATGTGTAGAGGTACATGGATTTTTCGAATTAATTTTGCGGCAGCATGAACTTCTCAGTCGTGTACATACTCGGACCACATTTGTTTATTCATTGGCTGCTGCCAGCGCGAAACTTTTTTATTCAACTTGGTTACACCTGACAATGTAACATTACATCTTCAAGTCTGTTACTGGCTAAAAAGCTGAAGAAGGCGTGTGAAAATCACTGCAGTCCGATCACGAACGTAACACTAGAATACGCGTGTTTGAAGTCTAACCTGTCATCCAAAGATTTGCAAAATTCACGTACGTACCTCTACCGATGAGTTGCCGGGTAGCGTACAGTCATTTGAAAGACAACCACCTCGACTACAAACAAAAGCTCCTCCACTAAACTCTCTGTAATCCTGCTGATTATTTTAATGAATTAATTTCACTGTTTCATGATGATAAATACTCACCTACAATGATTTTAACACCCCACTCGTTCATCGGTCGGCGGCAGCAGCTTACAGAAAGATTTTTCGAAGATCCGGATTCTACTAGTTCGAATGACAAATTCAGTTTCAGAGAGAAAAGCGAGTATTATTACAATTAATTTAATTTCGATGTGGCGCTTTCTGCTTTCCCACCGATATACGCGTTGCCCACTACCCTTCGCACAAAAGAAAGAGAATTAATACAAATATAGAAAACAACTAATCAGAAGCTGTTTATAAATTCAAATATTTAAATTTAACTTCAGTTACGTCACTAAAATAAAATAAAATTAGTGTCATCGCAAATACTTTTGTCGCATCGTTTCCACACAAAAGATTTGTTGTAAAATAAATACGCGGCTCTCTCCTAAAACTCCACAATGATTATTTTTTTACACCGAGCGAGCCCAGACAAGTAATTTATCTCAGATCAACGTTTCATAATATGTATCAGCGTTGCTATTCAGCTGTGAACTGACAATGTGGTAGAGAACGTATTGATTCAGTCTACAGGAACATAAATATTATGTGAGCTATTTTTTCTAACTTTTCTTTTTTGATTGTGCTCATCAAAAATCTCGCTTACGTCAGTGACTAACTTAAAAGGAGGTAACATTCTCAACTCACTTAAACTTACAGGCCTTTCACGGTAAAATGAGCATTTTCGAAAGCCCTGCTTAAGATCTACTTTTAAGCACCTTGTGTATTCCTCCGCTTTATGTAAAATTAATAATGTCATAGGTCTCATCACTTTATTCATGCGTCGGCCAAGTGAAACTGCGAAATTATTAGGAAGGTAAATACTTTACAAATCTACTCATTTTAAAACTTTGATACGTTAATAAAACAGAAAACGAAATTAATAACTTTAAATTATCACAAACTGCTACCAAACTGCTTCGATGTTAAGATATGAAACTACTTTCCATCCATCGTTACTAACTTTACTGGGCGAGTGTCACTCGGTGGGCCCATTAGAATATATGCGTGAAGGGGCAGTTACTTTTTTATAAGGTTCATTTCTAAAGTGCTCACTTTATGGTGAACAATCTTCACACACAAAGATGGCGAACATGCGCGGCTTACATGTATTCAAGCCCACAACCCCCCGGAACATAAATATCACCTCGATGACCTCGGCTACAAAGGGCGCCCAAGTTTTACGTACCGAACGCATGGTTCACTGAACTTAGATTCCGCGAAGCTCCCATGGGAAATCAAACTTCGCTCTTAGTTGCGTGGCCAATCACGGTAACAATACGTGAGCTGTCTATCCAATGTTACCCAACACATTACAGCGCAAACGAAGTACCAATGACGTCCATCATTAAAGTTACTTGCCTGCAACTACAACTACAGCGCACCACGTTAGGAGTAACATGACAATTGTTTTTTTTTTTAAATAACTTGTATACCACAAATATATAACACTGATTAACTTTAAAGTATTATACTTTTAAGTGAATGAAACTTGAACTTAGTATCTCCTATAACATGTAAAATTGATTTTGTATTAAATGCGAATTAAAAAAATTGAGAGCAGCAATGTGTTGGCAAAAGCTCGTAAGAAATAGTTCACAGTTAAAATATTGTTTTAACCTAGTTTTTGATATGCTATTTGTAAATAAAACACTGCCTATTAAAATATTTAAAATTGTAGGTAGTACCGATGGAAACATATCTTATTGTTACAGTTAAAAATATCAGCTCACATTACGGTGCGCAGGCCTTAGTCGCAAGGTGTTTATTATTCGTCCGAGGAAAGCACTTGAACAGGCGGAGCGGAGCTGCTTCTTCTTATTACTACTATTATTCTCTCTCTCTCCCCCGCCCTCCCCCTCTCTGTCTCTGAAAGTTTCGCAGTAGAAAATTATACAGGATTTTAATTTTAGCACATTCCATACTTATTAGAGCAAAAAATAATGATTTCTGAATTTGTAGTCTGAAACTGAAACGAGATTTTAATGTTTGAATACTTATTATAATATATTTAGATGTGATGGCAGGACGGTGACAAATCCGAAGTTGGCTGAAGTGGCGATATGACATGGCGTGTTGCCTTGTGCTGAACTGAGTGTTCATTTTTCTTTCTGCGAAAAATACTTTAAATTACCACATCGAGTTTGTACACCCTGTGTTCCTTAAATCTACCTAGGAATATTAATGATGTGGTAAATCTGCGTTTCCACAGAAGGAATAACTGTACTGTAACATGTGTTGTGACCGCTGCGTGTGAAAGGATATTATTGAGTCTCCGTTAAGTTGGGCCAGTGTGTGTAATCGCAAATATTTGAAGTGCGTAATTTAAACGTTTTAGCCGTGAACTGTTTTCGTGAAGAAATTAATTATTTTTAATACATGTATTTTATTTATCACAACTTCGTTACTTTGCCCTACGTGTTTAAAACAAAAATCACGTAATGTGCTTAGGTTTCTGTTGTGACAACCCGCAAATAATGTACAGCAGAAAACATGTTTCAATACCCTTTATTGTACAGGAAGATTCATAGCACCCGCATCGCCCCTTTCTCCCGGCAACAACACTTCACCGGGATTTCGCGAAAAAATTCTGACAATATACCCTATATGAATTATCGATTGGTAGTAACTCCATTACCCTGAACATACTGGTGGCAGTGATACGGGGGGTTGGAGGGGGTGAGCTTTAAAATTGCAAATGGTAACAGGGGTCGTATATGGTATCTTTGGATATATCGTCTAAAAGGAAACAAGATTTATTAAGACAGTTGTTTTCTGCTGTGAATAGTTTACGCACAATAAAATACATCGTGTAAGCATACGGTTTGTGACGTGCGTAGTTTGCGCACAATGAAACTGAACGAAAACTATTTTCATTCTAACTACGATCAAATGGAAATCAAAGAACATGTTTTTTTCTGGCGTGCATGCCTAGTTTACGTACAATCAAAATGACGTCGGGTGTACTGTAAATACCGGTATGGTGTGAGATAATTACTGAGGAATGGGAACTGGGAACACTCATTCGCACACATCATTCTTCAAAAGTGTTAGAAATGTTGACCAGCCTGTATCAGAAACGACTCGTCTCTATTACGTTCGCGGTTGCTTGGCGGACCTCAGCACAGCTGAGAGATCTACGCGCTGCTTTGATTCTGTCTTTCATGGCTTCCCTCGTCGTTCAACGTACGCCATAGACGATGTTCCTGTAAGTGGTATATCACTTATCTGCTTGCTACGTAGTGCTGCATTATTCTCTACTTTTGCTCGGAAACAGTCTAATATCTACTGCACGAGTCCATGCAGTAAGGCACACAGGTCACTGCTATTATCAAAGCTATTATCCAACTGACAATACCGTAATGGCGCACATTGCGTATTCGACATGTATCGCCACTAATACAGAACCCTCATATCTGCACGCATCCAACGAGGTATATAATAAAAATAGAGTGGCGGAAGCGTTTCCAGACTGAGGCCACTTGAACCTCTGTCCGCCATTTTCGTTTCAGTCAAAACAAAGTTCCGTGGTAGGGTGTAGCAGCAAGGAATATCACGCATACGTACCCAAAATAATCGACAAATAAAATACTATTGGACATTTTCACGTACTTGCTGGCTATAAATAAAGTGTAATTCGCAGATTTTACTTTGCAAGATTAAAGAAAGCATAAAACCAACCTCTGGGAAGTGGTATAGTATAGGGTTGTGAATTTTATTTTTGTGAAGAACTGTGTTAGTATCAAACCAGCCTGCATGTTTGAGATTGCAGTGTATAAGCCTATTCATGGGAGCATGTAAGCGATTTATGTATCCAATTATTTGAGTGCTTGGGAATATTAAAGGTGCAATGGGCTGTGATGTTGCGGCTCTAAACTGCAATGCAAATAATCTATACACTACAGCAGTCTGGCATCGTACCACAAAGTTGGTGGATTGATCTCATAATCAAAATAATTATTTTCGTGTATTGCGACCGACGTGAGAATTATATTTTGTGGGTGCTCACGGAAAGCAGGTTCCGGTAAATGTAAACACATCGTCGAGGTAATGTAAAGTAGAGGAACTTTTTTGGGAGAAAAAAACCAGGAAAATGGAATAAATCCACTCTACAGAACACAGATTTTATGAGGCGCATCAATATTTCACCTGATGGGGAGGGCTATGAATTATACGAATATTGAGGGGTCAGAGTTTATAGTGAAAATGTACATATTTTGTATTTTTTACCCCACAATTTCCCTGATCTTCATTGCCCTCCCCACTATCAATTTAAGTGTTTGTATTGGTTTGGTTATGTCTTTTTGGAAATTCATCTATTTCCATGTGTAAATATTATTATGAAGTACATATTTCCCACTCGTTTTACCCCACAATTTTCCTGACCAAAAAATTGTCATAGGCCCATTTCAAAAACCATTCCGTACGAATATTCAGAGTTTTAGGCCTCTAGAATTATTTAGGTCGGCTTTATGACGTTTTAAAAATACCTGAATTAGTGATAGTTCTTACGGTTATTTTTAATTAACTTTTTTTTTTTTTCCATGACATAGCACATTACACTTAATGCACGTCAATATTTTGCTGCGACTGTGTTTAACACTGTTACAACTGCGAGGTAAAGAACTGTAGTATTTATCCTTTTGTTGATATTTGTTGGGTTATTTCTTTAAAAGAACGGCCTCAGTTCGAATAAATATTAGAACGAAGGAACAACCAGTCAAACGAAAAAGGAACATTACATTCAAGCACGCAACTCGTGTTGCTTGTATTTGTTGTCATACAAACTTAAAAGATAGCAGTGAACATGCACACTACTAAGCCTACGGTAACCATTATTCCGATCATATTTATATATATTGCTACTTACTGTTTATTAGGTTTATTGAAATTTATCGGGCTGGACTTAGTATTTCTTTGGGACTGTGGCAAATCACGTTACACGACTGTGTTTCAAACACGTGGGGCAAAAGTACAACGTTGTGATAAACAGACGAGGATGTAAATAATTAACTTCGTCATAAAAACAGTCCACAGTTAAAACGTATAAATAATGCACATCAAATGTTTGAAACCACGTACACACACAGTAAGGCCACTTTACACGCAGATGTTAACGAAACACACGTATGAACGTATAAATAATGCACATCAAATATTTGAAATCTCGCACACGCACACACACACACAGCAAAGCCACTTTACACGCAGCTGTTAAAGAAAAACACACGTAACAGTATATTAATATCCAAAAACTTATCACGTCTCACTCACAGTATCAACACGACTATAAGCATCAGTTGACAATGTTTTGACTGAAACAAAAATGGCGGGACAGTTTGCCTATTGTTTCTGCTAAGAGCGCTGTAATCAGTCACCCTCTCTATGTTTACTATATAGCTCGTTGCACTCATCAGTTCGTAAAGTGTTACGCCTAAAGACTAAACTATTCGATAGAGAAACATGGTAAAAAACGACGTGATTTTAAAAATATATGGACACATTTCTGTTATAAACAATTTTCAGTAAAAGCCACTGATAGAAAAAAAAACTGGTTACTATTTTTAAAATGGCTTACATGCCATATTTACGTTTATGAATAACTGATGTTGCCAATATTTTACATGTTTTATTTTCCACTTTTTAAGTGAAAAAAATTCACAGTTAAAAACATTGCGAAATGTGTCCAAGAACTAGAATTAATAAAATGGATAGTTAAATGATCCAGGTTGGGAGAATAAGCTGATTACCAGACCTGTGTCTACAATAACTGAATGAAAAATAATGCTAGAGAGCGTACAAATAACTGAACAAAACAGTGATACACTTCCTCTTCTCACTCAGAACAACCAATAGGCTCTACTGTACAACTACTGCTGATTAAAGACGTTGAAAGTTACTTTGGCAAAACAAAAAAATATGCGGGACACGGAAGAGGAGCGGAGCTAGATGATAAGGCCGATTTAATTGCGTAATATGCGGAGACACGGACAAAAAATTACAATGTTATACCACCACCATTAAAATCCAATTAACAATAAAAATTAATGGGACACACAATGTTTGATACTAACCATACGTACGTGCACTTTCTGCTCTCGGTTGATAATCGCTAGAGTAGGTGTTTTCTAATTCTGAAAGCTACGGCAAAAAAAAAACTGAGGGAATAGAAAAAATGTTGATAGTGAATTATCTAGAAAATAGTCAGCACTGATAGAAGATAATTCTGTAACACATATTTGACAGACGAATATTAACAGGTCATACCAGCAGAAATAGAAACTGATTTTTCAAGTCATAGCTCTTTGTTCAAAAGTTTCACAATCGATGGCAACAAAATTTTGCTCCTTCATTGTACGAAGTTATCTCCAAAAGCATTACGGGTTCAAATACTTAGGTGTTCAATTTATTTGTGGAAGTTGTAACAACTCACTTCACGTTTTAACTCACTAAAGTAAATAAATTATTTTGAAGGAAAAGAAAAAAAGTCATTTATTAACACTATAATCGGTGAAAAAAAAAAAAAAGGCATTTCGCATATTAGACTAGCTCTAAAATTACACCCAAACACAGCCTGTCCATGCCATTATTTATTATAAATTCCTTAAACCCTTCGAAGCAGACAAACTTCAGGACTATGGATGTTCGAGTGTGTTTTCGATTATATGTTACCTATATTACATCGTTTCCACGCCTGTAATCTTCAAACCAAGATGTTTTGTTAAGACTTATCAAGTGAGAAAAGTACGAATAGAAATAAAACCGTCCTCTTTCTAAGAGAAAAAAAAGTAACTTCCCTTACAGTTGCAGAAAAAAATTGTCGAAATAGTAGGACCAATAATTAAGTAGCTCGTTTTTGTAGACCGCGCGGTCGGCGAAATCCATCGCGCTACGCTATTTTCGTTATGTTCTATATATGTATTAAAACGACATTTTAATACCGCGGGCTGTAATATCATTCGCCATTTTCGATGTAGCGTGAATTGGGATGTAGTGTCCATTCTAGCTGTACAGCAACCAATCTTTGTGCTGCAACATTCAATTGGTCCCTTGCAAAAAAATGTAAAACCTATAAACTTTCGAATCACCCCAATAACTTTCAAAATCGCACGTTATGGCAATAGCGTGGCCACTTGTTTATATTTTGTCATCCGACAAATCTAAACTTTTATTCACTAAAATAATATTTAATGAAATTTGAATACACTCTAGTAGGATTACAACTAGAAAAACTTCGAAGGCAAAAACAAATGAGGAACTTAGGTAAAGAACATTTTATCTGCTTGTTGTCGTACACACGGGCGAAGCCGCAAGGCAATGTAAGAGTATAAACGTTGATGAATTCGTAAATTTATATCTCTATTAAATGGGGTTAATAAGAAATATTAAATTCTATATTTCAATAGCCGAAATTGATTTAAATATAAATAACCATTCAAGTAAAAAACTGTTTTGGGTAAAACAGGAAATCATTCAAAGGCCACAGTCCTAATGAAAGGAACTGCTAGTTACAACCCAACTCTCTTTAATGCTAAATTTATTTTAGTAAGAAATACAAAAATTGCACGAGAACGAGCAATAACATCTCTGTTCAACGTCCAAAGCACCAGCAATTCGAAATAACGTATATTTTACTCTCTTGCGTTCTCAAGTCATTATACTCCTAAATACCTTCGTACTAGAACAAAAGTTTATTTCTCAATATATTTCTAAGCTATTTTCTTTAACTGTAGAAAACCGGAAATCACGTGCCTCATATAAGGTTTCAACTTATTTTCTAAATAACAATAAAATAAAGAAAAGTCTACTGCGTTTTCACACTGCATAACCAACTCGCACGAATTACGAGGTACTCCAGAGATAACCGGAAGTTACGAGTATATTTGCTCCGAACCAGTGTTCACACATATTGCCTACCGCGTTCTAAGGTGACCCGGATGTATCCAGCCATTCCGTCAGGCCCAAACCGCAATGCACCAGGGGCCCTTATTAACAGTTTACTTCCCGCAGATCGCCAGGAGTCCTTACTGATATTTTCCCCCAATGGACCCTCAACTTTTATGTAGGTAAAAATATGTCTTTATTGTAACCGTGAAGCATGATAACTTGATATTATCCACACACGGAAGATGGGGCAATGGAGAGTTCTTTCCTTCTTGATCGGAAATGATAAAACTTGACATGTTCTCTAAAAGGATCACCAGAACTAGTTACAAGGGGGCGGTGATGAAGAGAGGAGAAATGTGAGGTCAACGGAACACATAAAGGGAAAAAGATAACGGTAAGAGAGGGCCTTGCGATACGGTGTCGTAAAGAAGCGTAGTTGGTCCAAGGGTGTGCTTGGTGAGGAGGGCGGATGTTGGGATGAGAAGCAGCAGGCGGTGAAAGGGGATGAGAATAGTAGTAGGTGATAAAAATGGCAGGGGGGAGGAGGAAAGGAGGAAAGTCCGAAGACAATCCACGGGCGGCGAGAAGCTAGGCTGCCCTTTACACGTAGGGAGTCGCAAGTGAAGATATTACAACCCGACTCCAGAATTACGGAAAAAGACAAAACAAAAATAGCTATCCAGGTCCTCTGCCCCCCCCCCTCCCTTTTCCTTCCGTAGAAACATCTTCTTTTCACGCCGGACATGAGACACAAACATCGGAAAACCACCTGACGGCAAATATGGAACTACATCAAATCACAGGGGAATGCCAGAATTCATGCAAGCCTTTTGAAGGATAACAACCAGGTGGGAAAAAGAGGGGTTATGCAAGTGTCGTACCCACCGTGAATTGTCTGCGCACTACATGAACGCACCAAAGTGAATTTCGATGAAAACAACATATCAGGTCTACAATTGTGGTTTTCAGAGTCGTCAATGAAAAATTATCTTTCATGCATTACACATGCAAAATTAAAAACTGTAAAACTATATTCATACTATAAGTTTACATATTAGGTCTAAATCGGATTTAATAAAATTGAGTACTCAAACTTCGAGGGATAATAGAAGGGCCGATGACATCATCTTTTAATAGCTATCGATATTACCTACTCCGTTAAAACACACCACAGCTTTAGACTGCTATGCCTGTGCTGCTGTGACACCACGCAGTACCTTGCAGTTAGTTTACAGCGGAGCGATGGAACATTATATTACGAGTAGTCTGTTGCCAGTATATGTCTATGCTGTTAAAACACGCAGGCAGTAAGTTGTCGTCCGTTTAGAGTAGAGCGGTCAAACATTATATGTAAATTGACTGAATTAACAGACATGCACTTGGTTCATGGCGCACACAGTGGCAATCCAAGAGCTGCCACGCATCTTTATGATGAGTGATATCCTGGACGGTGTGTACCATACCATCGTACGTTCGTAGCGATTGATCGCCAGTTGCGCAAAACCGGTACACTGTAACCAAGTTTGTCAAAATGGGTGACCGTTCTTATGGATCATCGCCATCCTTTTTTACTGCAAAGAATCAAGTTAGCAATGTTCGTTCGTTTTCAGGTCCACAGACTCGACCGTGGCCGCCAGCGCACAGTGAACACACCCGAGATGAAGGTTTTGGAACACGTCGAGAACAATCGATCAGCAAGCTCACGATTGACGTGTTGCACAACAATTACACGTTGACTACATGGATGGTTGGCGGGTGTGGCACGAACAGCTGCAGCCATCTCACCCACAAGAGGTGCAAGTACTGCAACCGAGGTTCTATCCTCGTCGAGAAGAGTTTTGTCAATGGTAACGGCATAGATGAACAATGGAACTTCGTTTTGGACAGTTTGTGTTGTTCACCGACGAAGCGTCGTTTGACCGAGATGGATTAGCATATTTACACAACCAACACCTATGGACAGATTTAAACCCTTACTGCCAGCTTCATTCGTTCTCTCCAACACAGACTTGTAGTCACATCATATGGGCACGAAGGTTGATGATAATTTGACTGGTCCGCACATGCTGCCATTACGTTTAATAGTAAATTGTACCTGCGGATCCTAGACAACACATTACCTCAAAGACTCATCAAAGACGTTTATCTTGATATTCACCGTTGGTTGTGGTTTCAAAAAGACTGTGCAACCTCTCATTTCCCTTGTGCCGCCCGAAAGTATTTGAACCGCAAATTCGGCGAGCAACGGATTGGTCGCGGTGGGCCCATTGCATGGCCTGCTCATTTTCCCGATCTCACTACACTTGAATACTTTGTGTAGAGGTCACTTTAAGAGCCTGGTGTATGAGACTCCAGTAGAATCGGAGGATGAGTTCGTCACTCGGGTGATTACAGCCGCTTACTCTTTACAGCATATGCATAGGAACCATGAATATGTATATGCAATGCCATACTGAGAGAAAATCGAACTAAATATTTGTTTGTATAGGGCCAAATACATATTTAGATGCCCCAACAAAATATATTGTAGAGCAAACAAAATGTGAAAAGCGACAAAATTACTTTTGTTTGTCTAGCAAAATATATGTTTGAATAAACAAAATCTCTGTGTTGAGCCAAAGAAAATTATACTGTCAACTAAATACTGTGTTGAATCAACTGTATAATTTGTTTCGCCACTCATTTGACTGCCTTCGTTCGAAAATACAGCTCGAGTTTTTTTTTTATAATTAGGATAGTAACCGGGTTTGTTAGTGCATCTATTGATGCTTAACAATCTTATAAAAACATTAATAAAACAATGCAACAAGAAACTGACAAGTAAAGCTGTAAAACGTGAAATGTGTGTTTGCACACGGCCAATATTTGCAGTATATCTATTTAAAAGCTTTCCGGCGTCATCAGTTGTCACATTAGCTGAGATAACTATGGCGTAGCGCTCGGACGCAGGCGATGCAGGTTCGAAACTCGGTCGAACTTGTAAATTTTTTTTATATCGACCCAAACTGTTTAATGTGCGTGTAGCCAGACAAATCTTTAGTAACACCAATCGAATCTTACAGTTTGGGGCAGCCAAATGAGAATAACAAAATAATTTGGTTTCAGAAACAAAATATTTAATTGCCTTTGTAAAAACAAATAATTTGGTTGCACCAAACAAATGTTTTATTCAACAAAAACATTTTTATCACTGCACAACGTTACAGAGTTTGTACTAAAGCAGGAGACAACGCTTTTCCAACAGTTTTTGCAAAGAATTACAATGAAATTGATATGCAATGATTTATTTCTCATTGTAAATCACGTCAAAATGTATCACAATTATACATTTCCGACCTGTGGTTACTTAGTAAAGCATATTTTATTTTTCGTCTCTTAACATTCCTAGAAATTGTAGTATTGAATTCTGTTACACCTGGTATTTATATAAAAATAAAAATGCCTAACTGAATTGTTTACAATCTAATTGCACAATGCACGTAGGGAAAAAGCGACGCGTCCCGTATTTTCATCACTGATTATTGTACAATGCTTTCAATCCCAGATTTCCTATGCTAATCATTCCTCCCTATGTAGTAATTAATCTCTTTATTCGCCGGGTTTATGCATGAATGATACTATGGAGATGATCTGCAACCAACTAAAGATAAATATCCATACTTTACTTGGGATTCTACCCAGAACATATAGCAACGACAGCAGACGCCCTAGCAAGCTCAGCTACGAAAATAGGCTTCACGTCTCCAAGGAGAAGTTGAAACCTGTATGTGTGACGCCAATTTTACAGCGGCAGTAAAAATGCGGTGCATAAATGTCAAAATGTTAATACGTCAAAAGCATTGGAGTAACAACATTTATGGCAATTCCCCACTAAACAAAAAAAAAATCTCATTGTATTCGACTTAAAGTTACACTAATTATAGTTCATTTCTAGCTACAATTTTCTATCCGGGCGTTTCCAAATTCGATGTTTGCAAAATTAAAATTAAGAACAGCGGATGCGCACTTGCAACGGAACCGGAAAATAACGATAACAGCAAAACACGCTCGTTCACAGCGCGGTGAACAAATAATTTAAATTTAAAAAAGATATTCGTTACGGATCTTTCATCAAAAATAATTAAATATGAACTACTTTCCCCTCAAAAATTATTTATATTGCCACATCTCAAAATTGACAGGCTTCATTCTTACAGTGCATATTCACAACTATTGCCGCCAAAGGAAAACTGAATTTCTTACTTGAAATGAAATAAATTACATTTTTACACAATGATTTCACAGAATAAACATAAAAGTCAAGCTAGCTGGCATTGTAACCTTAGATTTTAGACAACTATATTGAGATGCAATTGTGACGTGTCACACTCGCCCGTTAGCCAGATTTATCGTCGACAGCGACCACGAAATACATAGAACAAAAACGGTAGACCACAGGAGACAACGATATTCTACAAGATTTTCAAAGTCACGACTGTAGGCGACGTGAATACTTCCGACAGTTCGTTCTCATTACAGCCCTTTAAAAGGGGTTTCCCGCAGCGAGATAAGATACTCTGGCTATGCGTCGCATTTATAACCGAACTACCACCACAGACTATAAATAAAAAAGTGGAAGAAATAATACTTTTTAAAAATTAATACAAAGAGATTGTGCGATGATGAGGTCGGGCCAAAACGTTTTTCAATACACCATATTCAAAGTATATAGTTCCTACCATTAATTTAGGCGATAAGTTGTGAGAATTCACACAACGGTCGTGTATATACCGAAGAGAAAATAAACAAAATAACCCTGAAAATAAGACCAACGCCAAAATAAAACGGTCTTAAAAACAAATAACGAATTCAAAATAGCGAGAAAAAAACCTTCTAATTAAGGTACATATGAAAAATTAATTAAACGCATTTGAGTAACTTTTTTACAATTACCATCATTATTTTCGATGACTGGATTGGTCGTACACAGATATATTTTTTTTATATCCACCATAAAATGGAAGATCTTGTAAATTTTTTTTCAGTTTCTTCCTTTTTTATTGTTAACCCAAGCAACTTAAATGCCCACCTAAACTCTTAATTTAATAAAAAACTTTGGATGTAATTAAATTGTACAATCACCGACAAATCTTAGACTCCCGACTACAATAAAAACGAGTTCATACTTTCGATGTCTTCCGCTCAATGCGTAATAATTTGAATAAAAAAATTTATAATAATAAAAAATGAAAGAGAAAAAAGGTGAGCGTTTAATAAAAATTAATAGTTACAAATAAAAGTTGGAGATGGTACGGGTTTGTACACGTACATATCTATTCCCAAATATCAAGGTTGCACGATTTCTTGGCTGAGAACCAACACCAACAATTAAGTTATATCAAGGAGCAAACTGCTTACCAAGATGACGAGTAATCTGGATACAAGAAAGCTGTTTCACGTGTCGTTCTTCTGCTGGATATTGAAAGACGCTACAAGATGAATAATTTCGACAGCCACCCACGTCCCAGCTCTCGTGAACAGACGTTCCACAATAGGAACTAGTGCTTGTAAAGAAAAGCTTCGCAAGGCAGGGGCTCTATTCTAAAGGACAGCAGTAAATGTTGAGTACACCTGTGAATCTTGACGGTAAACGCAGGGTAATAGTGTACAATCTTGAACACCCAGTGACTGTAAACCGAAGTCGCTAGTGGTGCAACATTATCGGTACAGGCATTAACACCTGCTTTCCAGCAACAATCTAATTTTCACTTCCGGCAAACAACGGCACTGAAGCTCGTATAGGCTGTTCACGGTAAAATTAGCACTTCTGAAAGCTCTGCTTAAGATCTACTTGTATGCATGTTGTGTATTCATCCGCCTTATGTAAAATTAACATTGTTCTGGAATTCATCACTTTATTATGAAACTGTGAAATTATTAAGAAAGTAAATACTCTTCAAATCCGCTCATTTTTACACTAGATGCTTTAAAATACCGAAAGCCATGGAAATAATGTTTAAGTTAACACAAATAATTACCTAACACTTTTTATTCGACGTTGTGATATGGCACTACTTTTCATCCATCGTTACCAACTTTACTGGGCGAATGTCGCTCAGTGCACCCATTGAAATACATGCATGCAGGGGCAGTAACTTTTTTTCTTAGGTTCATTTCTGAAGTGCTCACTTTAACGTGAACAGCCTTTAAGAATGTTTACAGATGTGTCGATGCTCTCACTCGGTGGCACGTGCAAAATTATCAGGTCCATGGTGCAAGAACACGTTTCCCCTAGCCCAGCGCTGTAAACTTGGTCAGTATGCACAACACGAAATGTCTCGTGCTGGTTATTTGATGAACTGACCAATCACCAACCAGCATACAGCGCCCCTAGGCGACCGTTAATCGCCTAAGCTTGTTCCACTACACCATGATGCAATGCCGGTAGCAGAAACCGAACGATTCAGGTTTTCGCGATGAAGCAATGGTCTTGTCGGCTGTAACATGTCTTTTCTGACTGTGTTACTCCTATTATTCTGGATTATATAAAGACGAAAATATACATGTAGAACCATTTGCACTCATAAATGAGCTAGTGAACATATACAAAATGCTAAGGTTTACGATTATAAATATAAGGGTAACGATTCATACAAGACTATACTGTGTATAAACTACGTTAGATCACTGACGAACAACTCGTGCATAATATTATACAAAATAACTTTCAATAGCAAACACAAACTACCTGTGGGAACATAGAAGAAACAATATCCCAATTATTTTGATAACGCTTTCGCAACATGCCGCGTCATATAAAATTGACTGACTATTTAGCGGACAATGTCTCACTTCTTGCACAAGTACAAGCAGCTCAGCTTGTCAGCTCTTATCTACAGTTATCCGACGGCGACAAGACCAGTGTTTGTGCTTCTCAATGTGTCGGTCGGCGACAGCTAGCCACTTCACACTGATTGGCTACAGGTGGCAATTAATTAAAAACACTATAGCTTACTGTTTTAGAGTTTCACCTCTGAAACGATATTAATCCGTTTCACTGCATCATTCACATGGTCCAGATTAAGTTATTAAGCTTACTTCCTTGCAGTTTCTTCATGAAAAGTTACACTACATAAGAGCGAGGTTTTAACACTAATCGAATTCTTACTATAGGCTGTTCACGGTAAAATGAGCCCTTTTGAAAGCCCAGCTTAAGATATACTTGCACACACGTTGTGTATTCCTCCACCTTATGTAAAATTAACATTGCCATAGTTCTCATCACTTTATTCATGCGTCGGTCAAATGAAATTGTGAAATTACTAACAAAAATTACTACTTCACGAATCTTCCCATTTTTACACTTCGATACATTAAATAAGCATAAAGCGAAAGAAATAATTTTAAGTTACCACAAATGGTTACCTAACACTTTATATTCGACGTTAAGATATAGAACTACTTTCCATCCATCGTTACGTGCCAACTTTAGTGGACGAATGTCACTCCTTGCACTCATTAAAATATATGCATGCAGTGACAGTGACATTTTTTTAAAGGTTCGTTTCTAAAGTGCCCACTATATCGTGAACGGCCTTTAGCAAAATACCGATAAATTTAAACAGGCATAGTCAATGGCGCCTGCACCATCGCTCCAACGCCTCTATCGCCAATGAAAAAGACGACAAAGCCGGTAAAACCGGTAACCCAATGCAACAATCTACAACAGTTTTAAGTAGTTTTTGCGAGTAATGTTACCTGATGAATTAATAATTAATGTGGATATAAACAGAGAGAAAATGTATGTTTGTAACGTCCAGTCAAAAATAGTCCTTGCGCAAAATATTATTACATTGAGTGTGCCCAAATGCTGTGCGTTGTCCCGCTGGTATAATTTTCTAGACTTGGTTAAGCTTTGATTGCATTAGGCGGATGAATATCAGGGAAGTAGAACTTTAGAAGGGCTTCCGAAAAGTTGGAAGTAACCGTGAATGACCTATATAGAATTATCCATATTTAACAGGGACCGCGGTGGCTGAGCGGGCCTCCCTGTACTGTTGATTGCATATTAATAAAACGTTATGACATGTGTATAAGCAACGACAACTCTGCCTTAATATCTCGTATAAGAACACCACATAACGTCACGAAAAAAAATATGGGATGTTACGGTAACCTCCAATGTCATCAATAAATTCAGTCCAAGCATTTATGTACACACCAGCCGTTTATTCGCCTTTTGGACTACAAAGTGAAAATACAAAAGAATTATTCGTCTTCAATTAATAATACGCTATATAAAAAGTGAAATATTCAGTTACCTATTAGTTCCATCGAACAGTCCAAGTAGATAAACTTCATTCATCAAATACTCCCAAATAAACAAACACCAGTAACTTCACTATTATATAATTCAATGACGAGTGTAACAACGATACCAAAATATCGCCTTAACTATACCGAAGCAGAAGACAACATAAATTTACCTAGAAAATTATGCCAGAGCTACTCAAAGCAAATCTTAACTAATAGTGTTTAATATTCTATTTCAATAACACCGGAATTTATGCTATTTTTTACTACTACTGAAGCAAAACATTGTCATTTTCTGAATTAATATGTACACTAATTTGGTAATTACATGTTAAAACATTATAGATTTTATTCAATATTCCGTTTGTATGCACAATAAAGTGCTCATAACATATTTATCACATTTGGAATGATCTAATACTACAATTAATATATGTCCAAATAAGTACTGTTAAAATTTCCCGATGCAACCATGTTTAACATGCAAAATATAGTATTATGTTCTGTGCAACGTCCAGAACAGACGCGTAAGTGTTGTGCCTATTTGTAATAAATACGGCTAACACGCTTCTCACTCGCCATGCTTACACGTATCAGAACGTGTTTTTACCGACAAAACGGAATAATTTTAAATTTTAATGATAGTTTCAAACGTTGTCTAAAATATTAAAAGTGATTTTCATTGGCATGTGGCGTATTTACGTCAGCACAGTAATGTTTCGGTTACAAGCACTGCGGAGCAGAAACTTCACACATAAATTAACATAAGTACTCTACAGGAGTTTAATTGCATGAGCTCTTAGCTGCACCAGTCATTCCGAACGGGCACTATGGGAACTGAAATTACCGTGGTAGTTTTGAGCTTCAAATTGCACCCCAATGTAATTTACAACTTTCAAAACGATAACGCTGTCATAATATTTACGATTCATTATGCTTACCGAGTTCTTTATAAAATGACTGTGGTAAAAAGGAGATGCACATTAAGAACCTAAGGCATTTGCACAGCCATGAAATGGAAAACCACACGAGAAAACTTCCACAATGAATGCAGCTGATCTGGATCGAAGCCATGACATTCCCAATTCCCTACGGCAAGCTTGGTACACGGCTAAAACCATTGTGTTGAAAATTTCTTCATGAAATCACTTCAGTTAAGTGATCGCAAAGTCTAAATGGAGGTTCTTGACAGAATCTGACGACCCTTTACTCCAGTCTTCGCATAAAGTACACAGCGCTTACAAACAGAATCCGCTTTAATCACAATAACTACACAGTTGTCGGAATTTATGTTTTAGCTCAAGGAAATTACTATACAAGTATCTTTTTAAAAATGGATTCCTTTCCTATCCCCGAGACAAGGCTTGCTTTTTTTATAAAACATCACTGTCACATATGTTACGAATAAGAGTAACCCAACTACCACCAATCTGTACATTTTAATACGCGGAAAAAATCTTAAATCCAATTAGTTTAAAAAAATTTCAATATGAACTTCAAATTGGTCATTTCACTCATATATTATCTTTACTTTATATTTAGGGAATTTATGCACAGCGAGAAGGTATGCCTCTTTAGCCAAAGTATTTTCTTTCCTTCTACACAAGAACATTTATAACTATTTTAACAGTCTATAACTCCTAGCACACCCCGCCACAAATCCTTCGCAACAGTACATTAATTAAACAAACGCAACAGGAAAATCATAAGTCACAAAATAACATGGCAATTAGGTTGTTCATCTGTCACGCGAATATCGATGAACGCCATTAATCGGTCTAAATGTAATTGTGATGAGACTACGCCCTGACTCCTCCGTTATGGCTGAATGGTCAATAAGGATCTAGGATACAGAACACAGCTTTGTTGATATTGATTCTAACCCTGAAAACGAACTACGAATTTGTCACTATCACATCGATTCCTCTGTAAACATGCTTACTAAATATAATAAAGGGAAAAAACCAAAACTGTTCGTGAATCGAAAGAACAGAACGCTCTTTGCTGTCGCAATACGAGTATTTCTTACACTTCATTCGCAATTATTTCCAAACTTTTCTGAAACCCTGCTTGAGTTCTACTTGCAGGCTATTCCTACACCTCACGCAAACAGAGCTTAGCAAAGTCTAGAAAACTACATCAAAGGAACCAAGCACCGCATTCGTGCGCGCACTCAGTGTAATAATATTTTCCAAAAGAACTATTTATTACTAGCCATTACCAACACGCCTCTTTTTTATAATTTTTATTAGTATTAACTAAGTGAAAAATTATAATTAAAAAAAAGTATAAGTAAAATTTCAAATTAACCAAAAATAAGATACCTTTATGTTAACACGAGTAAAAAAAAGAGGCTTGTAAAACATTACATATTTAGAAAACAAACAAACACGTAATGCATGGGGTGATTTTTCAAGGGTTTGATTGAAAAAGTGTAAAGCAACCGCGAATAGACTACAACAACGTTCAATGCAGTAGTATAAAGGCTGTTCACGATAAAGTGAGCACTTTAGAAATCAACCTTAGAAAACAACACACTGCCCATGCCTGCATATACTTCAACGGACGCACTGAGTGACATTCGCCCGGTAAAGTTGATAACTATAGATGGAATGTAGTTCCATATCTTAACATCGAATAAAAGGTGTTAGGTAACTTGTGGTAATTCAAATTACTTATTTCGATTTTTTTATGCATGTGTGTAAAAATTAGCAAATTTATAAAATTATTACTTTCCTAATAATTTCACAGTTTCACTTGACCGACGCATCAATAAAAAGATGAGGCCGATGGCAATGTTAATTTTACACAAGGTGGAAGAATACATAACGTGGATACAAGTGGATCTTAAGCAGGGGTTTCAAAAGTGCTCATTTTAACGTGAACGGCCTCTAGTCTTACTCGTATTCGAAATCTAGTGGCCACAAATCCTATATCGGAATGTGGAATGGCACAAGCCTTATTTTATGAAACCAATGGCCAATATATTTGTCACACACACACACAATTATATATATATACACATATACATACATATACAGTAGCAACCATTACACTCAGTGCATGCGGCATTTTACTATAGGGCCTATACCGTTAATCTTGGATCACTTGTTTACAGCGCAGGAATGAAGGGCAAGAGGAATATCGCACCTGTGTGTTCGTCCATGTATGTATATAAGTAGATGAATTTAGTTCCTCCGAGGGCAAGTGAGTTGGGAGGGGAAGCCAACCACCATCTTGAATCTCCTATTTCCCCCCTCAAAATTTCCCGTTTTTACCTGAAAAACGCTCGAAATTTCTGGAATTTACCCAAAAACTTCCCGAATTTCCCTTCACACCCACAAATATTTCACACGAAAAAATTTTTTCACGCGCCCAAGATTGCCACAGAGTGGCATTTACTCACAAAACAACGGACGATGTGGTCGCATCCATCCCCCTGCCAGTGCTGGAGCTGAAGAATCATATTATCTTTAACATTATTGTCTAGGAATTCGTCCTCACTGTACGGGACGATCTTTGGTATCTCAATTTTGTGCTTCTGTCTACTTAAGCTGTGCGATAAGAACTGCAGCATGCTGCTGGACGAGATACGGAGCCTACACGCAAGTGTGCAGTGCCTGTGCGATGTCACTATCCCACCTGAAGAGGTGACAGAATGTGTTTTTTTATTACTTGTAAATATGTACATATATTTCCTTTATTTAAATATTTAAATTAGTGTGTTTGAAACATTATTCCACCAAAGTCGCCACTTTAACCATGAGCAGAAAAGTCAACCATTATATAGAGTTATGAATTTCTTAGTTCATGTTCGTAAATACTGTTCTGTGCTCATTGTTCATTTTGCACGTGTATATCTCTTGTGGTCTATGTGGAGGTATGCAGATGCAAATTTATATTTGCATGCGACAAGAAGTGGTGCGCAACCGACTTAAATGTATTACTTAGTAATTTTTCTTCCTTTACACTTTTAATTGATAGTATAATTTGATTCTTAAAACCTATACTGACCTTACACACAACATTTTTTTCTACATTGCAAATGCAAATATTTCTAATTTAATGGAAATCATGATTCAAGTTGTCTAGTTAATGTTCGTAAATACTTATTATATGCTTTCTGTTTATAATTTTTCACTTGTATACCTTTGATGGTCCATGTGAGGTATGCACATGCAAAATATTTATTTACATGCAACAAATGACTGGATCACAAAATGCTAATAATCTTACAATGACTTAAACACATTTTCTCCTACTCCTCCTCAGGTATAACTTAAAAATAAATTATATATATATATTACATAAGGCATGAAAAAATTACTGAAATTAAAATAAGAGCATTTAATAAGCACAACTGCAATGCCAGTTAAGTTTACATCAGTCTTGTAGAGACTTGTCCATCTCGAGTACACAAATACTCGTAACAGACTTTTAATAAAAGAAAAAGATATATATTTTACGAATGATGGTCAGTCGAGCGCAGGCAAGAGATGCACATGCGACAGAATGAGTAATCAGCAGACAACACCAAGATAGTGGGGTCGAAAGAAGGTAAGTAAAAGAATGGAGCATCGATGACAGAATGAGTAATAGGACAATGTGAGAGCCAAGAAGGAATGATAGAGCATGAAAGGTATAATGAACGAGCGTGAAGTACAGAGGCAGCTTCAATGAAAATTATATTACATTATTATATTACAATATTACATTATAGAAACAAGATGATGTCGAATAGGCGGGAGTAATAGAGTGAAGCGAATGCGACGAAGGTTAGAAGGAAAGAGCACGAGGTAAAATGAAGAAAATCGAAATCCAAGATGGAGTCACGTGGAGGTGAATAATAGGTTGGAACGAAGACAAGGAATGGAAGAGCATGAGGTGACGAAATCCAAGATGGCGGCCACAGCACCTGGCTCCTCACACCTCCTCCAGTTGTCCCAGAAGATCCTAGATTACTGACATTGTAGTAGAATATTCTGCTAGATGTTTACTCATTGTGGGTGGCACTTACTCAATTTTCAGCAAGATACAGCCATAATGAGTAAATGCCACTTTGTGGCAATCTTGAGTGGGTGAAAAAAATTTTCCTGGAAATTTTTGCAGGTTTGGAGGGAAATTCGGGACATTTAGAGGGAAATTCAAGGGATTCTGAGCGTTTTTTCAGGGGAAAAAGGGGAAGTCAAGATGGCGGCCGGCTCACCGGCTCCCCCTCCCACTTCATTTGTCCTCGGAGAAATTAAATCCACCTACTTAAACATATATACATTGCTTATTCCCGCAGTGTGCGTCCGTGCGTGTGTGTTTTTGGTGATATCTGTAAAGAGGTGTAAATTCTGTTGGCGTAATCCTTGGAAATCAATTTTGAAATAATTTTTGACGGGTTATCATTCTAGTTGGTTTCAATCTTAAATACAATAGTAGAAAAGAATGTTAATGTTTCCTGTCTGCATGAAAATGCAGTTTTACTTTCGCAAAAAAAAAATAATTAACCTAATATCACGTACCTGTACACTTATTTTCGCAATTGCATTATCCTGGAAACATGAAAAAATAAATACGTAAAGTAAACTCCATAACAGGTCGTTTACAGGACTTTGAAATCGCCCCTAAAATAACAAGCAATGGCAGAATTTTCGCCACTCCAGAAAATGGGGTGGTAAATATTTTATTTGCGGGTCAGTGAACTGCTATCCCTAGCGGCCGTAAAGAAGCCGGCTTGGACCCCAAGTGTCCCTGGGCCCAACAGGAAGGTCACCGTTGGGCCTGAATTAGGATTTACGGGACTCGCCGAGAGACCCGAGGGCTTACTTCCTCCTACACCACCTTGCCGCTTCCACGCCTCTTTGTCACGAACACGCAGGGTATCTCCAACCAACGAAGAGCACATGGAGCATGTAATAAGATGTAAATTTGGTACATAATAAACAGTAGGTAAATGTAGTACGTAGCAGTTGCTAGTACTTGCATTTGTACGTCAGACGTCTATCAGACGACAGATGTACGAAAACAGTCTGGAGAATGTACGTGTATTATTTTAGAAATTTATTATATTTTACTTTTTAAATAGTCAGTTTTATTTTTTATTACATTGTATCACGACAGAGTCCCCTGACCGTGGATACTACACATGCGTTTGTGAGCGGTCGTCTTTACAGCACATGCACTCTCATCCTCCCCCCCCCCCCCCCCCCCCCCAAATCATCCTTTTGGAATGTAACATTCCGACCTAACAAAATCTACTGAACTAAGCATGGTATTAGGTGAATCGGTGTTCGTATAGCTTAAATTCGCCATAATTACAATCTAGAATATTAGGAGAATAAATGTAGTACAAGTGTTTCAAATTTAAACTAATGTAGCACAGAAGGTATTCCTCCTTCCCGACAAACAAAATACACGCGCTATAACCACGAAGATTTTTCGTATCAGCTCGTTCCAGCCAGACGGCGCCATTAAAACATTATAAAGTTAATGACTTATATTTCATATTTCCTGTGCTTTCTTCTAGCCCGTCTATGCTACCAAAAAGTATTTTTGTGTTAATTTAGTACCATTCGGGAATAAACCAACACAAAAAAAAACTATCGTAACTAAATAGAGACAATAAGAACTGATGACATTCAGGAAACGAGGCGTATCTTCTGATTTTATCTTTATTTCCTATGGCCGTACACATGAAAACTTAATATTATTTCATGTTGACTAAGCCATGTTAAATAATGTACCTTAAAACTCGAATTATTATTTTTGATT
This sequence comes from Dryococelus australis, assembly GCA_029891345.1. Taxonomy (NCBI): domain Eukaryota; kingdom Metazoa; phylum Arthropoda; class Insecta; order Phasmatodea; family Phasmatidae; genus Dryococelus; species Dryococelus australis. The sequence goes on from CM056996.1 coordinate 73,368,955, forward strand.
TCATACAACGACGTGTAATACCGTAAATGACGTAAATTAATGATAAAAAGTATGATTAGTATTATGGCATGATCAAAATAACAGAAAAACGACCCTTGCATAAGGCTGCAATAACTTTAGCCCATAAAGCAATCAGGTTATTTTACGACCACAATCAGGTAGTTATATTATTGACAGAACCTCGTAATTTTTTGATGAATCACTAGTGTCCGGCTCAGACCTAGTATTCGTGGGTGTAGCACAGGGGTATATCATTATAGACTATTCGCGGTAAATTGAGCACTTTTTGAAAGCCCTGCATGAGATCTACTTGTGTGTACAATGCGTATTATTCCGCCATATGCAATATTAACTTGTCATTAGCTTGATCAATTTATTCCTTAGTCGGTCAATCGAAAGTGAAGTTATTACGAAAGTACGAGTTTTTCAAAATTGTTAATTCTTACACTTATAGGCATTACAAAAAAAAACCCAAAATAAAAATAAATAATTTCAGTATTCACAGATACTTACCAAACCCTCATTAACCACTTACACGGCGCATGCCACTCAACATGCCCGTTGAAATACATGCAGGTATGGACAATTACATTTTTCAAAGGTTAATTTCAAAAGTGCTCACTTTATGGTGAGCAGCTTTTAATTTACGATGTATGGATGAACGTCCAAGAGTTTCGAGGGCGTATCATGCTGTGCGAGGTCCGCACATATCTACATTTAACGGCCTGTCATAATAATTGCGCTCACCCATGCCATGGTTACCTTTCGCACCCTCTTCTCAGGAGAGATAACTGGCAAAAAAAAAAGTGCGTGAACGATGGTTACTCTGCGACTATGAGTACACGTTACTGCTCTGTTTTCCGGAACTACCGAATCTAAGTAATAGAAACAACGCAGGTTGATCGTGTGTGTACGTTTTAAATTTCACTGCAAGTGAAAAATGTGAAATCGTCAGAAAGCCAAATTGCAAGCATTTTCATTGCAGTATGTATCAAATTAAAATTAAACCTGTTCAACAAATTTACTTAAATAGGGTTTTCAGGCGTAAAACTATCCGTAACTCATCAACATGCTTCAGATTGAATTCTGAAGTGTTCAACTAACCCCGTGAACAAGTTTAAATAACTTGTAACGAAGTTTCATTCCAGTGCAGACTCGCAGAGAAAAATTTCTCTAGCTGCGCACTTCCCAGACACGACCTCGTTTCGCAGTGAGAAACACGGAGGGAACACTATTATCACACGCCCGGGTACTCTACGACTTGCCTGGCAATGGAGGAGAGGCATACAGGAGAAGAGAGATCCTCGTATTTCCAAGAGATACCTCCCCCTTCCCCTTCATCATTACACGACGTCCCACAACAAGAGGCCCGCCACTCCTAACGCGATCAGGAGACAGGAACAGTGATGTTCGGGGGAGCCGCCGCTGATTGCGAGGAAATCGCATTGCGACGTAGTACGAGGTACGACAGAAGTTCTTCCCGAAGATGACGTCAACCCGGGCTTCTCGTACCATGCATCCTCCCCTACCCTCACTATCGCCATCAACAAAATCAAACAAATCATTCCCGGCAAAAAGCAGCCTTCCACTCGTCCCTCGTTCTACCGAGAAATCAATCAACAATAGTACGTCGCATCGCGTGCAGCGACATCGAATCTGGTGCCGTCAACTACTTTAATTTTTAATCTAGGTCAATCCCATTGACAATCAGGATACGAACCAATTGCGAGACACTTCCGGTGTCGAGCAACAGGTTCCGTTTAAGAGGCTGCGCCGCTCCGCTTGTTCTCAGCAAGAGCGCACCACAGTATTCGGACCTACTTTAAGTTCCGTACCGTCAATTAGGAGACAAATTCTGAACGGAAAAAAAAAAAAAAAAAAAAAAAAAAAAACAATCTTTCAGATATTGCTGAAGTAAACATTTCTGAACGTGCTGTACATTACATTTATATGTAGTTATGTACGTATCACAAGAAATGTTTTCGAAAGTAATCTATCAATTTTGAGCTAAGAATATTTTGGTGAGGACGTGAGCCACACGTGTACACGTCGTACAGAGAAAAGAAGTTATCGTCGAAAATCCCATAATGCTTTTCTCAGCTGAGGTTAACAAATCTTATCAATGTGCTAAATTCGCATTTTCCAAAGCGTTTTCCCGAAAGGTGCCTACGCGTAATGGCGTTTTTCAGGTTTACAAACTAAATTTGTATTTTCTTGTTATTAGTCATAAAACAATGTAGTCCCATACGTATGGGCTATAATAATTGTTACGGGACACGTAAAACTAACACAATTCACGACATTCATGCATTTTTTAAACACAAAAGTACAATCATCGAAGCGTACGTCTCAACCCGACTTTTACTAGGATGTAACGAAAACTTAACAAAAAATGCATAAGTCTACATTAACATTCAAAAATTTAAAAAAATATATAAAACGTCCCATTCTTTAGTGAGCGATTGTTAGAGTGGTTGCTGATATTGAGATTTCGATGATTGACACGCCTTGGATCCAACGAGACCCCGTTTTCAAAACAAGAGAATTCACAAATGATTGTATTTGTTTTCTCAGTAAACATTTACTATCACTTCAGCCACCATACAAGCACATTTACATTCAAGACTGCATAAATCGTCACTGCGTTTGTAACAACAAAATTCAAGGAAATTAGTAGATGACAACACCACTTTATAAACTCAATGTAGAACAGCCTTATTACAAGATAAGCCACGCTAATAATTATCCAATGAGATGCAGCCAATGACACAGTAACAATAGACCACTTGGAGATATGACCACAAAGCCTCCAACTGTGACTGTTCATTTACTAGTAAAAAATTTTATATGGATCTTTCACACAATAATGGAGCTATTCTAACAAAACATGCAAGTAATTTAGATTATTTTTGTATACTGCACGAGCAAGTTCCAAGTTTTAATTACAGAAGGAAAAACAGAGATAATGCAAGTCACCTTCACATTGACGAAGTGTCTCTCTTCACACTTTTCATTCGTCTCCATTTCGGGTTTCACATGATATTAACGTAAAATTTTTGCCTGTCATATGAAAATGTTATGGTTTTCGTTTCGTGGCCCGTAAAACGGGATTCTGCAAGTGGCAAGGACTCCTCCTCCAGTCAACTGATTTCCGGACGAAGGAACACATAAGATGCATCGCCCGTTTGTGCTTCTACCTGTAAAGTGGTGGTGCTTTGCGGGCAGCCACATTTAAGATCCTAAGGGGATTGTGTTGCTCCAAACTGACTTTACGTCAGTTTGGGAATTATGTTAAGTTCTCCATCAGACTTTGAAGTGTGGACCACCAGTGAGCACTACCAATATCTGAGAGGTGACCAGAGAGGAGAGCCCTCGGCTCGGGACTGCCTGGGATCCTGTGCGGGCTGCAGTGTGCACAAGTAGGAAAGGAGCTTACGAACGGGGTTATGGAACCTCTGGCCTAGAGCCTGCAATATAATTTACAATTCCCTACATTTTTAACAAATGCCCCCAGTATAGCCTTGGGAAAATATACGGCATATTTAAAATATGGAAAAACATTTTATGTCATGTAATTTTTAAGTTCTCTGTAACAGTAACACTAATCTGAGTGGCATACTGTGACGACGTAGGAACCCACTTGCACCAGCATGCCACAAACTGTGTCCATAATCAGTCAACCCCCGTAATGCACCCGCAGATGCACGTGGCCCACACGATGCCTCTCGACTGTTGTGTGCGGTTGGCCACACGTGGGCCACTGTTCAGACAACTTCAACGTAGCAAAATACGATCCGCTCGTAAGCAGTGTAGAAATTAGCAGATTTGAGAAATATTTACTTTCCTAATAATGTGACGAGTCATTTACTGTGTTGTTCACTAGGGTAAATTATTTTTATACTATTTGTCATGCACCGGTGCAGTATATTTATTATTCTTTATTTACAGATTTATTAATCAATATTTTGTATGGTATAATCCGTTTGGTATTTATAAAATTTTTTGTTACGTCTGTGTTTGTGGGAGCTGCCGTTTGGTAGGCAGACCCGTTAAGTGATGAGAGTAGTTTCTGCCTCGGAAAAAGTGATGGCCGTGTTCGCGTTCGTAGAGCGAGTGAGCGAAACAATCCATCGCGTATTCGCGGTCACCATACCGGACCCACACCAGGGATTATGGTTTGGGGGGCCATAAGCCACACACACACACCTGTCGCCTCTGGTGTTCATTTAGAGGAGCATGACAACTGCGCCGTACGTCCGTGACGTCGATCCTGCCCTATTAGCATATCTCGGCACATTGAAGGAGCCAATCTTCCAGCACGATACCACGCGTCAATCTGTCGCCAGAGCAACACAGCGTGCTCTACATGGTGTACGCATGCTACCCTGGCCCGCTATATCTCCAGACCTCAGCCACTTAGAGCATGTGTGTGAAATGATGGGACGGTACCCGAGATCCAGTCGATCTGCGGCAACGACCATCGCTCAGCAACGACAAGAAGTACAGCGAGCGTGTGACACCGTACCCCAGAAGAAACATTCCACATTTGTACGATGGGTTGCATGCCAAAATTGCTGGGTTTTCGCCATCCCGCGTGGTTACACTCATTAAGACGCCCGTCTACCAAGAGCTTTTTTTCCGCGTTTGAAGCCTAGAGGCGAGGGAACGTTAAAGGCAACATTGCCACGCGAATCAAGTCCCCTATCGCCGCTAAGCGTAAGGCTCTGAACTGGCGTGCAGTGTTCTCGTCGTGCTGTGTGTACCTATGGGACTTTCAGCGGCGACCCTATTATTTTATTGGCGGAAAGTGTGTAGGAAGGTTCAATGCATGTCCCTTGACTAGTTTTTATGGACCTGACACATACATTTTGAGATACAACGCTTTGAAAAACCGTTTTTAGCCATTTTGGCGAACTCTGAAATGGTGTTTCTAATTATCGTAAGGTCTTGAAAACATTTAACAGCCCTCGCATGAAACGTATATTCTTTTCGTAGGTCAGTACACTGGACGCACGTTTAATAGTTTCGTAGAAAAACGTGTGTTTCGAACACTCTTCAACGCACTTCAAGCGCAAGGTACACTGGCGCCTTAAGGTGTCTGCTGTATGCGTCGTATTTCATGTCCTGGATGTTCCGTGGACTTCATATTTTTATCAAACATACATATTACCACCTTCCTGTGTACCATTCTTTGGGACATACATTATTCCAACGGGATGTTCTTAAACGTATTTACACTAGTGTATGTTTGCAGATATAAATAAGGTAGGAACGTTAATGTACGTTTATTTATTATGTATTATAAGCTTGTGTACTGACTCGTGTAGATTTTGTTTTAAGATACACGCTGAATAATTTACATATCTATTCAACAATAGAACCGCGACGATAGCAGGACTTGCACTCAAACAGTCCGTGAGGATAGAGCAGATCACTTCATCCTACACACGAAAATAATATAGGTATGCAAGCCTTTGAAACTCTTAATTGCGAGAGCCGGACCCATTATTTTTACGGCCCAATCAGGATAGTGCACGGCTACCTTCTGTTGCCTAATTGCAGGAGAAGCCCCGTAGCGATGTGCCGCAGGGTTCCTTCCATGCTTGGGTTTTATTATTGAAATGCTTTTAGGGAAAAGCCATAGCCAGCTCGGCCATTACAGAGTGCAGGGCCCGCGCCGCTCATCTGGCAAGCTGGTTTGCATTAGCTACAGTATCGCAGAAGGTGCTTCCGGCGTGGTTGCTCGTTCCATTAGGGCTGGCATCACCGTACTGCTCTCGCTACCACACAGTCCATCCGCTATGGCCCAGCGCTAACTGAAAACCTGCTTAGTTTCCCCTCCCCTCATGTAAAAATTACCATTTCCATGACTTTAATGAATAGCCTCCACGAGCATAATACGCGTGCTCTGAAACTAATACTAACCCGACACTCTTAAGAAATTATTCGGAAATTTACCATGCCATTGTATATACTTAGTGAGAAAACAGGAATGGTAATTTTTACCCTACACATTCACTGTAACGTTCCTACATTTGACCAGGAAACAGTCAAATGCGCAGAGAAGTTCCCAATTATGTGTAGTAGCGACGCTAAACGTTTCTTTATCTGCAGCTTGATGTGTGGTATTACTACCATAGGTTAAAAACTTCCATTAAAGTTTACCATAAAATTTTCTACAGTATAAGTATGCTTTTTAGATTACTGTAATTATAAAACATGAGTATTTACACATAGCATTTTTTTTTAAATCAGATAGACGTGTATTTGCTTTTCCGAGTTTGATATCATTTTTCCTCTATGCAAGGCACACGCTACTTACGTTTAAATACGAGAAGTTGCAGGCAGAGAATGTTAACGAATATTAGTTTTAGAATTGTTCAGTTAACCATAAATCTATATCCGCAGCTGGAATGCACATGCTGTTATTGCTGCAGCGATATATGCGTACATAACATCATATAAACATGAAGACAAATCGTTCCAACAAATACAGTGACGTGGCGGACAATGAAAGGGTGTAAACAGCAACTTTATGTGCCTCATAATGAAGAGAGTGCTGTGTCGGTTCAGGGAAACAAGGTAGTCAAACGAAAATTTGGAATTATTTTATTTTCCAATCCATTTCTGCAGAAACACACAATTTATAGAAGTTCCAAACTTCAGGGTGGAATTGCAGAATCGATGTATTACATCACGCCCTCAAGAACTATTCCATTCGAAATTAGCGAAAAAAAAAAAAAAACTGCACTAACATAGCCAACCAAAGCCACAGCAGCGCCTATTCTTTGGAAAAATAAATTATGATACGAAAACAAGTGTTTCGATGAATCGCAAAACCCCAATAAATTGAGAATATAGTTTCATATAACACAAAATTATTTATTTTCCATAATATGCGGCTACTATATCGGATTGCATGGCCGGTATGATGAAGTTTCTTCATTACAAAAAAAAATGGCTAATAGCTAAACACGTAGTAAATTTGTATTACGGTTTGTTAGATGTTGCGCCAACTGATAACTATAAACGTTTCAAATCCCACTGACTTACGCCAATTTTTTTTTGCATATTGATATCATAACCACTTATAGTGTACATATCCGTAAAATCCCCACCCCGGCCACTTAACTTAACATTGTAAATAATCATTCAACTGAAAACGCAGACATTGGTACAATGGTAAAATACGGTAAATCTTGTTTTCTAGACTAATGTGGCTTAAGATGTTGATGTTTGTTGTCACTGCAAAATGCACAAAATGGAAGTATCACTCAAAGCAATCAATATGTTTTCCATTAGACATTTCAAAATGAATTTGGTTTGTACGTCCACTTCTTTTACTAATTATTCTATATTGGACTGTATTTGAATATGCTATGCTTCCTAAGTAGAAAATAGTTTTGTATACGTATATTACACACAGCATTATGTAATAACGAATTTTGAACGACTATCACCACCCTGCAGTAAAATAAAACAGTTGAGTTAAATGTATTATTTTTATTGTAACACATGGAAATGAAATAATAAACTCGAATAGTCGTTCAATATGATCTTTCTTGTATACTTAAGTACGGCGCTTCTTTTTTAAAAGTCATTCATACTGAATCACAGCAAATAACACAAGTTCGTAAAAATGTTCTGAAGTAGAAACGACTGGATGAAATCAGAAATGTATTGCATAAAACTTACAGCAGTTCATGACAGAAAAAATAATCCGGAATAAAATATTCCATTACACAAGATTTCACTTGATTTCAACATCCATCAAACGAACAGTGAATAATGTCACCAATAAAAGACTAGATATACCACGATCATCGAGTAAGATTATATAGGAATTTAGAAAGATAATTCGTAAATTAAAATAGGAATAGGTATGATGAGATCTGCACTCAAGATACCAATACTGGCTCAGAAAAATAAGTCTAATTTACGTACATTGAATAAATAGTCCATAAAACACGTAGTGCACAGTGCATTCTCCACAATACAAACAGTACAGGCAATATATAAAATACATAGATAAATATAAAATGTATGTACGATATAAGTAGTAGGGTCGGGAGGTTTTCAGATACAGGAGTTCGTTGTTCTGTTGCGAATCTTCAAAGTCTTTACTATGTTAAATATTAACGATTTAGCTTTTATAGGTAATATCCACACAAACTGATTTCACAGCGAGACAGTATTACTTATTGATATGGGAATGCGCTCAGACAAAGTGATTCGCCAAATGTTGCGAACACACGCGTTAAACCGACTGAAAGAAAAATTACGTACTGTTTTCGCATCCAATAAATATTCCTTCTCTCTGAAAACTTATCTATTAATCACGTCATTTTTGTTTTGTTATGTTGACATGCATTTTTCAAGATATGTATATGTAAAAAAAAAGTCACACCATCAAATAAATAAATGTTCTTCACACAAACATTGCATAAGGTTGATAAAGTAATACATTATATTTTATTTTTGTGAAAACATTGACTCACTCATTTCTCTAAGAAATATGTTTCATAAAATTTCAGACAGACTCAGTTTGGAGGACAATTACACTATAATAAAAAATGAGACAAACTATCAGAAGAAATACATTTTAATATATCATATTTTTCCAACAACCATAATATTTACATACACAAAAATCCCATTCATATAAAATATTTATTTACATATGCGATATTTCACATTTTTCTTTGTTCATTAAATATATATTCAAGTATCACACTTTGCGTGTTTCATGGCATATTTGGTTAGGATGTAGTAAGACGTTGCTTCTACATCTGGATAATGATGCTGATAATATTTACTTAATTTCGCAGGGAGACGAACTCGTTACTCTCAAATCTGCGAGAAGTTGTTATTCACAACGGATTCTAGATGAAGTGTTGATACGTTACACTTTCAGGATATATGTTAGTTGTTGCGAGTTATTAGTTGTCAGTTGTTTCCCTAATTCGTGTTTCTTTTTTTAAGTTTGACTAGCTCACTCGTGATGCGGCTAGAAGTTTGATTAACTCACTCGGGATGCAGCTGGTAGTTTGATTAACTTGTAGATGAAATTGTGTTAGCTCACTGGTGTGTTAGTAAGGGGATGGAAAAAGATTTTGGAAGGTATTCTGTAGTGCCCCCCAAGGTAAGGTTGATATTCCATCTGCCTCAATGTACCGCTTATCATCCATACCTGATAATACTACCTTTGTTATGCGTTTGGTGTAGACTTGAGCACGCGAACGGAACTGATATTGGGTCCCCATTACCCTTGTGCAATTTTCGAGGCAATCTCGATAATCCTTGTACCCGAGTGATTGCAACACATTGGGTTTTACACCCTTCGCCTTACGAATACATTGCTCATTCGCAACAACGTATGCGCAAATCTTAGGACGTAAACCCACAAAGTGTGTGATTGTGATTATGCGCCCAGCACATTAATCTTTCATCACCCCGGTACAGTCTTTGTTCCTGTGAGGGAATCCTTGCGGATTATCGAGCACATAGTTGGATGTATCAAACTGCGATTTTAAACATGGGGTAATTACTTAATATATGCCATAACAAGCAATATAATAGATTAGGTAAACCGGTGTCACATTAGAGTAGTCCATTCGTTACATGTGAAGTGTTTATTTACGTGTTTAATATCAACTCGTTCCTTTTATTGTAGTAGTCGAGGAGTGACTATCGGTAGTAATTGATTCATTGCATTTGTGTGCATTTTAATTGAATTAGTGAACTGCCGTTTTGGACATAAATCGTATACATGACTCTTTCCTAGTTTTTCAATCGCCATTTCATAACCTTTTGATTTCGCCGAAATAGAATTCATTTCCAAATACACATTTCTGCCGTTTCGCACATCTACTTAGCGCTCCAACACCTCATTCCTATACAGAGATTCGAACTGAATGGACTTGCTGTACTGCTGCCCTCTCCCAGCATAGCATTATTCGCAAGCGACCTCAGTCATGCACCGACTTCCCAAGTGAAGTGTATATGTATATATATATATATAACACATTGCAATCCACCCCTCTGGTCATCGCCTACAGGACACCACAGCACCAACATCGTACAGAGCTCCTGCTACTCATAAAAGGAAAAAAAGAAAGACGTACAACAAAATCAGGGGGAAAAATAAAATCAACCCTTTCAATACATTTAACCCTTTCAACACATTAACCCCTTCAATAAATTTAACCATTTCAATAAATTTAACCCTTTCAATTTGATTAACCCTTTGATATCAATTATATATCAAATGTATTAGGTCAATCGAAAAAAAGTGGCTTTTTTGGCCTAGAACCCTCCCCACCCCTACTACCGTGTGGTGGGGGTTGGGGTGAAGTTTGGTCTGACAAGTTGAATAGCAAACATTAAAGGGACTAAAAAGGTTGCCGCTTGTCTCTTTGTGACCTCCCGATCGCTGCTGTGCCAGTTATTAATGGGGATGGGGTGCAGGAGTGTCGTCGCTTGCCTTGTTTGTAAACTCACGATCACCGCGCCGGTGAGTATTGGGGGTAGTGTGGAGGAGGGTGTTAGTCCTCCAGTATAAAACATCTCTGGGGGACGAAAGAGGCTTGCCGGCCAGATATAGTCTCGATCACTGCGCGTTTCTGCATCCTGTCCGTGTGACATTCTAGAGAACCTGTGCATTGTTTAGTGAGCTCTGAACAAATAGTTATACAGGAGATTGGAGAGATGTGGGGAGGGTGTTAACGATATCTGAGGAGAGCTTAGTCTCGGAGCAGAGATTCGATCTTACCTAAACTACTCACAGCATATTCCGTTGTTATGGGGGAGGGGTTGGAGCATGCAGAGCAGATCGTGCTATCCCCAATCATTCGTAATCCCATAAGATTAACCTAGGGAGGATTTCATATCAATTACAAACTCAAACTCCGCAACCCGCTAATCATCATCATCCTTAATTTCCCCGCTTCTGAATCTGAAAACCCCCGGCCGTACTACTGATATACTGCAGCCTCCTGCTCAAGAGTACGCAGTACAACACCAAGTGTTGTCTGAATGGCAACTAGCCAAACCAACTCTATAGATCTGCCTGGTCTCTCTTACTCAAGGCTCCCAATGTGCCCCCTCCCTTCCACCCGGACACCATCCAGGACAAAAAGAAAAAAAAAACAATAAAGTGGTATAAGTTCAGGAGCACAAGGAAACCATTGGTCACGGCAGGTAGGTAGGTAATTGGGCTTAACGTCTCGTCGACAGCGAGGTTATTAGAGACGGTGGGGAAGAGGGATTGGGGAAGGGTTGGGAAGGAATAAGTCATGGCCTTTGTTAGGGACGCATCCCAGCATTCGCTTGGAGCGAGTTCGGAAAAACATGGAAAACAGAAATCAGGACGGCCGGACCGGGAATCAAAACCGGGTCCTCCCGAATGCGAGTCCAGTGAGTTACCACTGCACCGGTCATCGTTCATCAGACATTCTGTTCAGGTGCTGTCCAACACAGATGCCTAAGTGAGCCAAGGATCAGAAATTAAACCTGACAGTTACGTCATCGGTGAAACGAGTACGATAGAATAAAGTCTAGTCTGATCAGACACTCACAAAATTGTGTTTCCAGTTATGAACGTGAAATGCTTCAGGAAATGAACAACCCTTGCCATTTGAAGCCAGCTTTCCTAGTGAATACAAGTCAGTTTTTCTAGTGAATACAAGTCAGTTTTTCTAGTGAATAAAAGTTGGTGTTTGCGAACTGAATATCGCGAACACAATTTCACGTGTAACATAGGAAAAAAATAACTCATCTTTGTGTGTTCAGCTCTGAACGCTTGCAGGTTTTGTAACTGAACCGGAAGACACAAGACTAACAGATTACAATTTGTTTAAATAACAACCACTGTAACGCTTGTGTGTGGGAGTTAGACAATGCGAACTGAAACGCTATTTTACAAAACACAAAATTTATCCTCTCCACCTTTTTTGCCTTATAAGTTAGTGTAGGGCCGATTTACAAAATCCCATCAGCGTGGCTTCGAATACATGAAACGTAACCGATTCTCGCATCCCATGCATACTCGGGGATCAGACTGCTCTTGTTCAGCGGCTTTAGGCCGGGTGCACACGTGCGGACAATGTCAGGGCGGCGCCGCTGCGGCGCCGCAAAAGCGTTCCACGAGGACTTGGCTTATATGTACCAGTGCACACGTAGCTGCAGCGCCACGGCGGCGCCGCCGCGGTCTATGTCCGCACGTGTGCACACGGCCTTAATGTCCATTCGCTTCCATTCCTGCTTTGATATCGTATGCGGCAGGCTTCCCCGGATGAGAATGGCGGAGAGTTAGAAGAAACGCAATTTGCCCGTTTCTTCTTTAATTTATAACACTACAGTATAAAACTTGTCTAAAAATAGGAGGAAACATATTTGGCCACTATTTACTAGAAATAAGTCAAAATATTCGCATCTGGTGACACTGTAATATTCGAGTTTCTGCATGTGCTGTTATTTTAAAAACGTATTTCTGGCACCTCCGACACATGAAAAATAACCACGAATATGTCCGAGTCCAAATAGGCCCCAATCCTCATAAGGCCCGTTTTTCCTATTCTCTTGTACTGACGATAATTTTTTGTGGTTTTTATATTCAGACAGATATGTCACAATGAGAAACCCAGAAGACGCAGAAACGTTGTTCAATTTATCGTCAGCCAGTGTCCAACGCCCGCCTACACTACATACACTATCGGAGCTCGATGCCTTAGGGGAAAAAAAAAACACTGGTAGAACGACGCACCTATTTGTCACTCGATCCCGCAACAATGAGGCTCAGAGGGATGAAGGAGAAAGGGGGGGGGGGGTCGAGTGGGGCAGCTTTGTCGACCGGCGCATACGGACAAGGGCGCACGCTAACTAGGGGCGATCAGCTGTGAAGCCACCGGAGGCATGTCCCAGTTCAAAGGCCTTTTGTCACGGGAGAGCGGTTAGCGAGGAGAGTGCAGGGGTGGTTCTCCCATTACACGCTCGACGATCAAGAAGTGGTTGGGGGGGGAGGAGGTGTGTGTGTCGTCCGCCATTGTCCCGCGGGTAACACTATCAGGCTCGTCCCACCCCGTCACCTGGGCAGACGACAAGGCCATCACGGGGAGGCGGGATAACACTGTGCGTCGGCGATCCTCGCGTGCCAAGCGGTCCTTGCTGCAGCCTCCATTACGGCTGACGAGTGCCACCACGAACAACACGGTACAATGACCACAGCCGGGTCTCTCAGATCGAGTGACGTCATCTGCCAAGCACGTCACACGCTGCTATGCACACAGCACACACATACACACAATATAATGTTCTAGTACAGTGTTACGTTGCCATGCTTCCCCAGAGTTCCGAGGTAATGTGGGACGAGTTACGGCCAGCAACAAGGCCACATCCGACCACTACAGCGAAGCGGGATAAAAAAATTCTGAAAAAGGGATGTTTTTGGTGAAATCGTAGTTCGCGTATCTCTGTAAATATATGTTCTGTAACTATGACGTTTTGCTAAGAAAGGTAAAAAAACAATTATCTACATTTCTATGTTTTTACTTTTAACATATTAAGAATATTCACGAGAAAAAAAATTGTGAAAATGGTCAAATATCGCATTTTTAAAGCTTGACTATGCAGTTTTCTTAAGCGGCAAGAGAACAGCACAAACATAAGAGCGTAGTTTAATATGTGGGCTTTCATTCCACACAATAGAATCCCACTGTTACAGATCTGATTTCGACAGTACAGGACCACGACGGAAATACTGCATGCCTTGCGCGCGAGAGTGATGCACTAGGCGTACGTACGCGCAACTGTGTATTCCTTTTATAGGCCGTTCACGGTAAAGTGAGCACTTTTTACGACCCTTCCAATTTTTCTTTTAAGTCAGTTTTTATATCTAAGTCATTTTTTAAATATCAGCATTGTCGCGTGACTATTGAATACGGTGTATACTTTCACCATTCAAAAGTTAGGTTAATGCCTGTTGGGAGGGCAAAAAAAAGCTCACTTTATCGTGAACAGCCTATAACACAATGGCGGCTCTTATCGAATAGTAACATGCGCACACTATCCGAGCCAGAGGCAAAACAAAAGCTGCATGAAATGAGAGAAGATTGGCTGATACGGCTACCACAACGCAAGGAAAAGACAATTTCCGATATAGGCTGTTCACGATAAACTGAGCACCGTAGAAAGCTATATTTAAGATCTATTTGTATGCGTTTTGTGTATTTTTCGACCTTACGTAAAATTAACATTGTCATGAACCTTGTCACTTTATTCATGTGTTGGTCAAATTAAACTGTGAAATTATGATTAAAAAACCAATAGTTCACAAATGTTTACATTCTAACACTTTTACAAGTTTAAAAAAAAATCAGGAAACACAAAAATTATTTTTAAATTTACACATATTTACTTACTACTTGTAATTAAACGTTAAGCCATACAATTACTTTCTCTCCGTCGTTTCCAACTTACTGGCCGCACATCTCAGTTACTGTAACCGTTAAAATATATGCAGGTAAGTGAAGTGAAGAGATTTCTGCGGCTCTTAAGATCGACGTCTTGAGAGCCGATGCCGGTGATTGAGGTGAGTATGGAGCAGCGCCAAGATGAAGAAGCGGGAGAAAAAGGAGATCCCCGAGAAAAACCGCCGACCTGCGGCATCGTCCGGCACGATTCCCACGTGCGAAAATCCGGGGGCGACCCCGTCGGGAATGGAACCCAGTTCGCCTTGGTGGGAGGCTAGCAGTCTAACCGCTCAGCCACCGCGGCCCCTTATGGAGGTAAGGACAGTGATATATTATTTTCAAAGGTTAATATGAGGTGGGGGTGGGCCCGAGACGGAATGTAAGACGGTATAGAAAACCGGAACATCTGACAAAAAAATTCGCAACGTGACCTCAGAGATGAGATGCTCGTGACTTACTTATAGTGGGTTGTTCACTATAAATTGAGCACTTTTGAAATCCCTCTCTATTATATACTTGAAGATTTATTGTGTATTCTTCCGCCATACGTAATATTAAGATTGCCATGGGCTAAATCACTTAATTTATCGGTCAAGTTAAACTGTGAAATTATCAGAAAAAGTTATTATTTCAAAAATTTATAATTCGTACACATAACGCACTTAAAAATAGAAAGCAAAATAAATTATTTCAGTATTCACAAATGTTTACCGGACACTTTTAATTCAACGTTAAAACACGGGAATGCTTTCCCTCAGTCGTTGCCAAATTTACTGGGAGCATACCAATCAACGTGTTCGTTAAAATGTATGTATGTATGTATGTAGGGACAGTTAAATTTTTAAAAGATTGATTCCAAAACAGCTCAATTAACCGTGATTAGCGTATATTTTTGTCTGACCTTCCATTTTTATTCACGTATTTCCCTGAAGCATACAGTAACTAAATAACACCAAAAACGTTTCGAATATAGCAAAGGGTAGTTACTCTGATTATTCCATATTACTGTACGCCGAATGTGTAGTAGTAATGATAAATCTATCTTAGTTGGCATTTATCCACTGAAGCTTAACCGAATATTAACCTTGTGGAAGACAAATCGCGAGGTTCATGTTTAGAAATAAAACATCTGTTTGGAATTTTCAAACTGACAAGTATAATACTGCGCGCGTCTTACCATAGCAAAAACACTGAATGGTGAGACAAGAACAAACGTACAAGCTCAGTTCATCCCGGACAGGCAAGCCACCATTCAAAATGCCGGTATTAATAGTCGACCTATGTTTTTTTCAAGCAATCCTTACACACTATCACTTTTCACAGAGTGTAACATTACGAGGTTGAAATCGGACACAAGTTCAGGTATAACCAAACTAACCTCTTATAAATCAGAGTAAGTTTAACTTGTAAATAAACATTTACATACGCGTAGATACGCTTTTGTACAAATATGAAATAATGGTAGTTAAACCAATATGGAAATTATTTAAGATTTCAATTCGTGGTGCTACGAGAGAGCAACCAAAATCTCAGTGAAGGGTACGATAGTAAGGAAGTAATGGTAAACGTACAAGAACCCAGCGCACAGTGGCACCGGTGACGTAGTACTCTCCGAAACTGAATTCAGTGTCTGAATCGGTGACAGAGTGACTGTAAATTCACCCAGTGTGAATCTCCTGATTGATTAATCAAAGCCATGCACTAGGCATCGGAGACTTAAAGCAGTTGTGTTCACTGAACATCAACAATCACTGATAAACCCGAGAAATTTATTCTTTTAAGTAATCCGTAGGCTTTCACCGGGATCAGCAGTGCACGCAGGATGAAAATAACTCGGAAAGTTACACATGATGGGTAAGCAAAAACTAAAATAGATAGTGGAGGAGATTATAAAAAAAAAGAGATAGTGAAATTGGAAGAATATGTGGACAGCACGTGCACTTGATTGTGATTGTCAAAGTTCCTGGGAAATGAAGAGGAAAACACGGAGCAAGGAAACGTGGAAAGCCTTTTCAAACTGAACCCATCGAACGAAGGAAAACACGGGAGGAAGTAGTTGATCGGTGATGAATACGATATCCACTCGGAAGCAGTTTCCAAACGTGGTCCGGTGCGTGCGGGGAAAGAATTCTTTCGCCTGAAAAATGAAACCAAATTCCAATCCTGCGGCGGTGCAGGGTCTTGGTATGAAGGGGGGGGGGGGGTTGCTGGTAATCTTGGAGAGTTCCCCGCCAATCCCCAGGCGTATACGTGTATGACGTTGGCCGGGGAGATTTTCACCCACCACACGAAGATAGGCAGGTTAACTTTGGCGAAAATGGAAGGGGAAAATATCTTCTCCCCGCGCTTTTTTATTCAGAGCGCAACTTTCGCTGGGAAGGATAAACTCCACTTGTGTGGCAAACCAGGTGGAGCGCAATCTCTCCCCTCAACTTTCAATAGGATTAAGTTAGGCCGGGGGAGGTAGGGTGGAAAGGAGTGTTAAACAGAGTTTGGAAGCGACAAAACTACCACGTGTCGGGAGGAGGTGGCTGTGGGATTGCACTACAAGAACCTAAACCAATTGTCCCATGTCGCACATTTACTTTAGAAAAGCCGAAGCGTTGGAGGAAAATTTAGAGCAGTTGGCAACAAAGTCTCCCGAAAAAAAATCTCTGCTACAAACAGCACAACTGCTTCCAAAATAAATCACAGGTACAGAAAAAAAAAATAGGGACATAATGCGAGTATTTATGGGGGTGAAAGGCAACGAGCAAGTTAACAGATAAAGTTAAATGCGTTTCGATCATTTGACAGTTCCACAGGAATGCACTATTACGGACACGCAACACGAAGCAAGTAAAAATACGTCCAAGAATTCTTAGGCAAGTACAATTTTAATTTATTATCGTCAGAAAACAGAATCTGATTTCGTAAAACAAGAAGATATAATGCAGAATTTTAAACTTTACACACAAACACACACATCGTATACACTTATAGTAGCCACATGGGAGTGAACAAAACACTCGTTTCAAATGCTGAAGAATTGCTGGCTCTAAAATTCAAAATTTGTTTTGCTTAATATCTAAAAATAAAAATACACGCATGGCCCGATTTTACAACATCGGCCGAAAAATGACAATTCGCTTCTTAGCAATATAAAAGACAATATAAACAGATTTACTATTGGCTGAGACTAAGAAATATTGCTAATTCACAGGCAGGTTTAGCATGTTAACTAGCTATGCAGAAAGTACTCAAGTTCAAATACCGGACATTGACTTACAACCTATAGCGGCATAAAACGGCCAACACCCATCAACCATATAAGGGTTGTCGCAAAACTTATAATCTATGGCATATTAAGCCAATATACCAGAAGTACCAAGCTATGGGAGTGCACAAAAAAAAGCGCTCCCAAGCGAACATCTTATCCTGCTAAAGAGCCTTCAAATAGTTAATTTGTACATCATGACGCAGCTCTGTACTCCTGGGAAAATCCGCATTGGCAATGCAAAATGAAACTGACAAATCGTTAAATTGGGGGAAGTAAAACGTACAGACGTTTCTGGTAAGGAACCTATATCCGACAACACCTGCCAGATGTCAAGGGTAGGTGCTATACGATCGTCAAGACACTGCGATCCATCGGGTGCTGAGCGGGAATATTAGTACAACGGCGGCCTAGTAGCTTTCTGCCATCCAATGATTGGTTTCATAAAATCAGTCTTTCGTAACTAAAGTATTCTGTGTTTAGTATATAGTGCACTTATGTTGCGTTTATTTTCACCACAATCACGGAAGGGAATAAATAAGGAACGACATTGTGAAGTTTATGTAACAATGGTATAAAATGTATTTCAATTTTTTTCCCAGTTACCTACCGAGACCCCGCAATGCATGGCGATGCATATATGTAATGGGCTCCGAGAGATTTTCATTTCAACCCACCATCTAAAATTTCTGTCCGGGTGTCACAAAAAATGGAAATTCCAATCTTTCGCCTTTGTCAATACGAATATTGTTTAATATTCCCAATCCCCCCCCCCCTTAAAAATCTGTTTACGTCACTGTTTTTTCTTAGCAGAAACATTAATCAAATATCAAAAGTATTTCTAAAGCTGGTGTCAAAAGTGGCGAAATAAGTTTTGCCTCCTTCCATACTAAATTAAATTGGTAAATTTTTTGATGTAACATTTTCGGCTACATATTCTACCTGCCAACCCGCCTGATATCGCAGTCATAACCACCACCTGCTTCAAGCAGATCCGTCCGCATTGCCCTCCCCTCCCACAAATCTAACTCATTTCCATCTGGCGCGTGCTGCGCCAGGAGGGAAAAGGCAGCAGGAGAGAGATTAAAGAGCGAGGGGAAAAAAAAGGGAGGGAATGAATAGGGAGGGACAGGGCGTATCGATTTCGCAGCATTATTGCACAGAGTATTTCATACTCCGCTCGGCTGTGAAACCTCCGAACGGCTTTTCACACGTGCGAGGCTTAGTGAGCCTCGCCACGCCTTCCGAGCCGTTGAGAACATTCCTCGCCCGCTAGTACATACTTCACCGTCATTTCGAAACGGGAAACTTTAGCACTTACAAGGGAAGCATACTCGACAGAATTATTCTTTAAATATCGTCCAATATGTGTTTGTTTTTAAAATCCGATACAGCACTCACGTAATTGTTAAACTACATTTTAATCGGACACTGTTTAACTAAACCTACTTTAAGGGCGCAGTTGGATAGAATGCAAACTTACAGTACGAGGGGTTGTGTTCGAATCCCGGATAACTTAAAGATTTGCAAAGCCATTTTATAATAAAACTTTCAGTTTAGTTTAGCCTGTATCTTCATTCCCGACAAGTAAACATTATAGCATGGATACGGTAAGTCTAAATAAACATATTTCAAAGGAAGAGGAAATTTTCCTCCTAGCCTACGGAGAATATCCATAAATCCAACAAAAAGTCAGTTACACTGGATACGAATACGCACGAATAAAGCATAAACAGGAAAGAACTGATACAGGAGTGTGCATATTCTTCTTTGGTTCGGATAAACTGTAGTTTTATTTAGAATTTCGCTTTCCGCTCGCCAGATTCCTGGGAACCTCGCGTTTCATACAGTTTTCAGTTTTATTTCAATTTAAACAAAATTTCGATCCGGCGTGTACGTCTTTAGTGGACACGAAATAGGTTGTAACGTGATGCTATCCGTAACATCGCCCTCTCAAGTCATTAAGGAGGTTTGTTTTCAAAATTTTTTATCTGGATCACTCCATGCATCGCATTTTACTTAAATTATATTCCATGAGAAGTAAAAAGTTATTTGTGTCGTCGTTTGCAGCGTATTGTTAGTAATGCTGGGACCACAAGTTGTATGCAGAAAGAACAAGTAATGCATTGTGCATTCACTGTTCTGATTTCGAAACCACTATTTCACTACGACAGGGAGCTATTCTCAAGTTCACATTTCGAAATGCGGAATATTTGTGTGAAATTTCTCCTCAATCTCGAACTTCTGGTCATTAGTTGATTGCAAGCGATAAGAACATCATATTTATTTCGCTTAGCGAAAGTGCTACTTTCGTCTTCGCCGTGTTTTGCTATTCGTTGTGAAGCTGTTAGAGTTTATCTGATTGCAATGGAGACTGTGACTAAAAACAAAATTACGAAAGAGCAGAAGGTTCTGCAACTCGAATTTTTTGTCACTTAACTCAAACACATGTTCACATTCATTAAACACACGCTGCCATCTAACATTATTTTCCAAATTTTCCAATTATCTCACTAGTAAATACTCCATCCACATGTCCGCCATTTTACATTGAATATCTCTTTACTAGGCAGAGCGGAATACGATCTCACCACGCGGGCGGTTAGTGAAATTATTCCGAATGGAATTATTTCATTTAGAAATTATTTTCTCTCGATAATAGCTCAAAGTAAATCATTGCGGAATTTCAAGGCACACTCGCAATGGAATAAAGTCGCACGATCTCGAAAGTTGACCACTTAGAGAGGGGAGTTGTGGAGGATCGGCGTGGTAACAGTCCGACCTACGCCAGAGAGAGGACGATGCATTAATACAGCCGCAGGACGCGCCTACACCCCCACTCTCTCTACGACCCAGTCTCAGACGCCGCGGGCATTTGTCGGCGTGTGTGAAGTCGATCACGAAGACACATTCAGATGTGCCACCGACGCGAGGCGCCGCTGGTCCAGGTTCCTGTCCAGACCGCAGTCTTCCCACGTCAGGAGACGTACTTGCACCACAGCATCTCCACTGCTCGACATCAGGACACGGAGGAGCTTCGGTCGATTCCGAACTGAGTCAGTGATAGGTGTACTTACAGTAGGGTGCAAGGCTGAGTCGATAGGGAAGCTACGTGGTTGGAAAAATAATATAATTAAAGGTTTCTTCAAATATTGCAGGGCAACGAAGAAATAGTAGTAATTGATTCTTGTTTGTATATCACACAATTGTGAAAGGAAATAGTAATTGATAAATTGTTGTTTTGTACAATTAGTTGTGTTAATATTTACGGTACTATTAGGACACCCGTAGTTAAACCCAGGGATATTTGGATATACGGAGAAGTGGGATTTAGTAAGTGTTTGTTAGAGTTAAGTTGGGACTAGTTGGTGGCCTTATGTCAGCCAGGCTTGGTGTAGTCACCAGCCTTGCGAGTACAGTTTACCTAGCTATACTCCGAAAGCAGTAATAGGTGTTAGGGCTGACTAGGCGCACGCAACAGTATGTATTTGGAGTTACAAACAAAATAATGTTTTTGAAATGGCTGAAATATAAGAGAATTGTTTTGAGCAAATCTTTCTTGAGTGATTTATTACTATTATTATATTAATACGTCATAATTGAAGTCATTAGAAGCTTTCCAGATTATTACTCAATTGGCAATTCCTTGTTAGTCGGTCTATCTCAGAAGTCCTGAAAAGTCCCATGTTATACTGCCTCGAGCTGTCGGCATAAAAAAAAAAAAACTATTCTACCTCCATTCAAAAGGTAGTGGCGCCCGTATTAAAACTTATCAAACTGGATATCGCATAAGAATATACACAACGAATGTTCAGCAGATCCAAAGACGACTTAGTAAAACAAGCAATGTGTGTCAGTACTGGCATTAGCACATAATAGAGAAAATACGTAATTAAAAGCAAGCCTGTTTCACAGACCTGTATTGAACTACTTTTGAGAGCTATGGAGCCTCTACTCTTGTTGAAAGTGCACAACTGTATTATATTGCGTCAATTTTAATTGATTGTAGTCGTGGTTTGTAAAAAATGAAACAACGTTAACTGACACTAACAATAGGTAACAGAAACGGTAGAGTCTACATCAAGATGTAGTATCAATATATTTAAAGAAAAGCTTGTAATTCATAAAGAAAAAAATATATCACTACTATCTTGTATGGCAGCTTGTGCAAGGTGCGGTACACAGGTGTGCGTATCAAGCGACTGCTTAAGTTACACCGACCTAATTAGTAGCTTACAAGAAATTAATGATATCCGGGACCTGCACTAACGACACCGACTTTAGAAAGTATTAAGTTAATGTTTGACGAATCTGAACAACCAAGACACAATGAGCGTTTTGCGCACGTACAGTCACCAGCAGCAGCATAAACATTCTTCGGCCATACTATAGGCAAAGAGAATAACAGCTGGAACCAAAATAGGTATTGTATCTTTTAATAGTTAATGTACACGGTAGTTACTTAGTAGGGCTATCGTGGCTATCGTCTTGATCACGTATTTTCACCAACCCCTGCAAAAAAAGAAGCGGCAATGCATGAAACCAGTTTAAGCTTGGATAAAAAAAATCGTTTTTGCCAACCTGTTTCAAACTAATAACGAAAATTATTGTTGGCTACCATCACGAAACCAATACCGCTAAATAAATGTCTGCTGGAAGAGTATTATCTACAGTGGTAGGGGACTGCTTCGGGAAGATATGGACTTGCTTTAAGGCTGGAAAAAAATAGCAGAAACTACGAATGTACGAAGAACGTCGGTATTAAGAAGGCAAGAACATTGAGAATAATTTGGCACCTTAAACACGCTAACGTGTGCTGACCAACTCCGAGATTTGCGAGTTCATTGGTGATAATTAAACTTTCCGCAGACAATCATGACACGAGATGAATAAAACATATTTGAAATACTCCCGAACACATGTTCGCATACAAAGCGTTGCGTTCGGAACCACACCGCTGTTCACAGTAAAATGAACACTTTCGGAAGCCCTGCTTAAGATCTGCTTGTATGCACGTTATGTATTCTTCCTCCTTATGTAAAATTAACATTGCCAAGGGTCTCATCCCTTTATTCATGCCAACTCTACTGGGCACATGTCACTCAGTGCGCCCGTTGAAATATATGCAGGCAGAAGCAGTGACTTTTTTCTAAGGTTCATTTCAGAAGCGCTCACTTTATCGTGAACAGCGTTTAATAAACGGTAAACGGCGTGTGAAAACTTTTGTTTCCACACGCCTGCCACAAGGGCGTGTTAGTTTCCTGCAGCGCCGACACGAAGCAGACGTGCGGACAAGTTTGATTTAGGTCTGTGCCGGCAGAACAATGGGCGGGGTGTTATCTGCGGTGAAGGTTGCAGGAGAGGAGGAGGCGGTGATGGTGGAAAACAACCCGCAGGAAATTAAAGAGGAAAAGGGACACAGTCGCGGCTGCTCGTGAGGCGGGTCAGAGCCAAACACCGCCGGAGGCCGTTCAGACCTCGCTTGCGGCCACGTCGAGCCGCCTGATATATCTGTTCGACGAGGTCTGCTGCAGAGGGACAGCTGGTGTATTTGAATTCCTGCAACGGGTGTGCAAAATCAACAAACTGTACGTTTGCCAGCAAAGACAGGAGTTTGAATAGTCCTGTCCACGATCTTCGTACAGGTCTGACATGAAATAGCCACAAAGCGCCGTTAAAGTAAGGCTAATTTTACGTACCAGTCATAAAAATAATTATTGTACTTATTCATAAAATGTTAATTTAAGCTGAGAGTAACTTTAAACTTGTTAGTGCTTGATACATTATACTAATACAATTTTGGAAGCTTAAGAAAAACAGCAAAAGAGTATTTTTGACAACAGGATGGATATAAATGTTATAGGCTGTTCAAGGTAAAGTGAGCACTTTTGAGGCCCTAGTTACTTTTTTCTTTCGGCCATTTTTTTATCCTTTAGCCACCTTTTTAAAACAAATATTGCCGTGTAGGTAATAAACAAAGTGTATATATTCCACCGCACACGAAAGTTAACGTCTGAGATAAAATAACATATATTTATTGACTATTATTCAAAATGAGAGAGCTTCTAAAAGTGCTCACTTTACCGTGAATAGCCTATACTAAGCAGGTATAAGTTAGGGGATGCGAGGAATGTAGGCCTATGTATTCTAACGTCATGGTATTATCCATGGGGGTTCCACGTTCATACTTCTTACATACACGATATTGTTGTTAGACAAAACCACACTTTATTTTGATTCATCGCTATACGGTTACTTTGCGATGGCCGCAGTAACAGTATACACTTCATTTGCAATTTCCGGCACCAGGTAAAATGAATGTTCCAAGTATTACTTCACGCATGTTACAATTGTCGACTTCTGACTTCATGAAACATTTTTCAAGAACTGTGGCAGAACGAGCATTTTTTGTAGGATGATAACGAGTAAAGGCTATTCGCGACTAACTGAGCAATTCTGAAAGCCTTTCTCAGTATCTACTTCTCTTACAATTTTGTATCCTTCCGCCGCATTTAAAATTTAACATTTCAGTGGGCCCACTAGCTTCATTCATGAGTCGTCGATGTACAACTGCGAAATTGTCAGAAACGGAAAAAAGTTAGTAATACAGCTATTATTGCTCTTGTGTGTATAAAACACACACAATTTAAACGAAGTTAAGTTCAAGTACGTACAAATTAATTTATGTATCGCACTGTTAAATACGATGGCAAGACTGATTTACTTCTAAACAGCCGCCAACTTCACCATGAGTGTTTCAGCCAGTGCTTGTCATAATCTAAATTAGGTAGAACGATTTTCGTCTTCTGCGCATGTCTCCGCCACTGACTAGCCCACCTCCAATACAACTCTGCAAGTCACACAGTCAACAGTGAAAAATATAATGGCTGAAATCAACGTTTTCAACAGACCCATCATTTTGTATGAATACTATTACTAATTAGAATAATTATATTTTCATTAAAAGGTGGGTTAAAGGTAGTATACCAAAATCTCAAGGCACTGACATCTGCACAGTGTTCTAACATCAGGTCCCGTCCACGTTGTTTTCGATATCGATATTGGGAAAAAAAACCGCCCAATGTTCGAATACGAAGTGGCAACTGTGCAGCTTGTGTGCACACTTTACCACTTTTTTTCTTCTACAGTTGAACTCTTCAAATACCATAGTTTTTTTTTTTTTTTTTAAGGAATAACAAATCAATCTAAGGACAAATATGTTCAATCACGTTGGGCTAGTCGTCAAATGAAAACATGGCTACTGTCAGTAAAAAGTTTATATATATGAAAACTTTAACAAAAATAGAAATGCGTATGTTTCCAAAATAAAGTAAATGATTTCATACCATGCATTATGCAGTTAACTAGGTACATAACGTGTCTCATTTGCGTACACACATGTTAACAATGGTATAGTATATCCAGAATGAAATAATAACAAATTGAACAGGCAACCTCTATCCAACCAAATAAATATTTGGACACACAGAAGAAAACTGAAATAAACTACACAAAAACACAAATGTCCACTTCGCCACTTGGTCTGATAGCCTTTGGTTCCAACTACGGCTGGAAAGTATTTTGGCATTGAATTGGCGTGCTTTCGGCAAATGCAGACGTCCATTTGTGCCCACTCCTCTTGGACGCACGCAATCAATTCTCTTCTTTTGTTGGGTTGGCGCATCCGTATATTTTCATTCATCTCACACCACAGTTCTCTGTAGGATATAATTCGGTGACTGAGGTTGAGTCTCGAGGTAGCGGGGCTGTTCGATAGAGGAGCCACTGTCGAACACAGTTTGGGACAGTTATCATGCTGGAACATATCCAACTGTTACCCAATCCAAGTTTCTGTGAACTTCTCTATAGAACGGTCTTTCGTATAGTTGAATACTTCTTTCAGTTCATAGCGTCGTCGATAACATCAATATAACCTACCCCAGTAGCATTCACACAACCACAAACCATAACTTAGTTTCCTCCGTGGCTTCGCATTTAGAGCAATGTTCTGTTTTTATAAAGCTTTATTTGTCTTTCTCCACACATGCTGATACCATTCTCTTCCATGCAGGTTTATCGTTATCTGATCTGAGAAAAAAAATTTTCCCTAAGTTCCAAGAGCTCATTTTATACTTTTTACCAAACATTGTCTGTTTGTTCTTGTTTTCTTCAGATATATGTGGCTTTTTCTAGCTGTTCGTCCTCGGGATACAGATTTTTTAAATTGTATTTCAGCCGACCTACCGTGGCGCAGTCGGTTGGTGCTCCACCGATCTAGGGTGCGGGAGACTGGATTCGAAACCCGGGTAAGACATGGGTGTATTAATTTATGTTAGGTTATAAGTTAGTCTGTAAGCCGTCCCCTGCTAAGCTTTCAAGAATAAAACCGCGGGACTTTAAATAGCCCTTTACAATGCAATACAATACAATTGTATTTCGGATAGTTTAAAGTGCAACATTCAATTGTACGTCCTGAGAGTGAGGAAGCCAACCTCGTGGCACTTATTCTAGGGTGTTTCATCACAGATCGAAAAACGTAGCTTTCGTCGCGGGCAGACAGCTTCCTTGGCCGGCCTGATTGTATGTAGTTTTCTTGGAGTTAATGCTTTGTTGTATACTTCTATACTATATAACCAACAGTAGAATACGCCTTCATGACAATAATGCCAATTTATAGACAACTGTTAGCGGCATTATGCAATGTCATGCTTGCTGTGTTAGTTGTTCGAGTGTACAAAAAAAAGGTACATGAAAATCATACCAACGTCATGAAAATAAAGGGAAAGTTTCCTACAGGGGATACATTTGATGTATTTCTCTCTTCGTTGGACGTGTCCGAATACTGCTTTTACCCTCTCTACGTTCCTGATCTCGCTTACTGCAAACAATTCCGAACGTTTGCAGATTTTTTTTTTTTTTTTTGCAATACAACAGTCTGCACGAAAAAAAAAATATTTTTTAAAAATCTGCATTGAAAGCTGCAAGTAAGCATAGTGTGCATGCATTATTGCTGTTCAACAACGA
This sequence comes from Dryococelus australis, assembly GCA_029891345.1. Classification (NCBI taxonomy): domain Eukaryota; kingdom Metazoa; phylum Arthropoda; class Insecta; order Phasmatodea; family Phasmatidae; genus Dryococelus; species Dryococelus australis. Next base: position 73,395,703 of record CM056996.1, read on the forward strand.
TTTCGATTACTCATTTGTTGAATTAAGAACAAAATCGTGGGGAGAATTATTGGTTGTGGTGGATTCTGGGCGTGAATGCATTTTACAATCAAGTTTGCCGTGAAGTAATAATTCAGAGAATTCTTTGATTTGAGCTAATCTATTTTCTTTGTATAGCTATACCTGGAGTTTGGAGCACTGTACGGCCTTGAAAATCACGTGTGCGAAGACAGCGAAGCGACGAGAGTGACGTCCGCGGACTGTGAACATCGGCGCAGTGGAGAGCGAGATTGACAGACGGTAATATTGAACTTGATGCGCGAGTGAGACACATTTGGAACGATGGCAATAGACAAACTGAATATGTGTAAAGGCTGTTCACGATGAAGTGAGCATTTTTCAAATAAACTTTAGAAAAAAAAGTCATTGCCACCCGCCTACATATATTTTAACAGGCACAGTGAGTGACATGCGCCCAGTAAAGTTGGTAACGATGGATGGAAAGTAGTTCCACATCTTAAAAGACGAATAAAAAGTGTTGGGTAACCATTTGTGATAACTTAAAATTATTTCTTTCGCGTTCTGTTTTTATTAATGCATCGAAGTGTAAAAATGTCCAGATTTGTAAAGTATTTATTCGTCTAATATTTTCACAGTTTCACTTGACCAATGCATTAATAAAGTGATGAGACCCATGACAATGTTAATTTTACACAAGGCGGAAGAATACACAACGTGCATACAAGTACATGTTAAGCAGAGCTTTCAGAAGTGTTCATTTTACCGTGAATAGCCTATAAATAATGAGAGTGAATTAAGTGACTGTAACCAATATAGAGACAGTGATAAGGACTTTAATTAGAGTTGAGATTGAAATTAAATATCACGCTCACTGATAATAACAAGAGTTCATAGTGGATATATGTAGTTTGATGAAATAATAGCTGCGTGTATTTTTTAAGCATTGTAAACACATTTTAAAAATTAAATTTAGATATTTTAAGACCTCCGTCCTTCACAAACTCTGATACACACACATCGCGCACGCGCAAACGCACGTTTTTGGCGCTATTTACTCGAGATTCTAACCCATAGACACTAAATCACCAATCAAGTTGTGTAGTTACGACAATATGTAAATATCAACCACATAAAATCGGGGCCGCGGTGGCTGGACGGTTAGGTTGTTCGTCTCCCACCAAGGCGAACCGTGTTCAAACCCCGGCCGGGTCACTCCCGGACTTTCCGCAAATGGGAATCACGCGGGTTTTCTCGGGGATCTCCCGTTCGCCTTCGTATTCCGGCGCTGATCTATTCTCACCTCATTTCACCTTCATCGCCTCTCAAGACCTCGTTAAGAGCCGCCGAATCTCTCTCTCATTCTTTCACCGCATAAGAATTACTGCAATCGCACAGCGAACATTTTTTTATACTAATTTCCTCGAGTCCAACATTTGGTCACGGCTTTAATTAATAACCGCACAGTTTACGGAGAAAAGAGCATAATTTGAGACCTCCATCTATTATTTAAGCAATGATAAAGAGACAATAAGAAGTAGAAGCCAAACCCAACCCCACCAGGAGTCAGCTAGGAACTAATCACCAAAAAAAAAACAAAGTCGGCAGCTCCCATTAAGTCTCCCCCATTCAACATTTCCGAATCGTTTTTCCTCGGAGATAGGGTAACTAGATATGTCGCCCAGAATCCTCCGACAGTCCCTTCAGCGCCGCTAAGATAGTGACGCAATTCCTAAACGCACACAGATATTCCCTGCACGCTACATTACACTTTTATGGCCGCGAAATCCTGCGGAGTTTTATTCATTTGCATATATCACGTGAAGGTACAGAGTGGAGGAGGAAAGCTATTGAAGCGATTTTTTTTACGTTCTGACATTTGCTACTAACAAAAGGAAGGAAAAACTAGGACGCCGTCGAAACCGCTCCTTTCAGTCCAAATTATTCGGCATTCAGGCTGAAAAGCTGGGAAACTGAGATCTGAAGGTATTTTATTGCCACGCCGTGGTTAATGTTTTAAGACGCCCGAAAAATGAACAGAAAACATCCAACTTCCAGAGCGAATTCTGTCTAAAGCTGCTGAGCTGTACTGCAAGGTGAAGAATGGATTCGATGCCAGCTGTCACGACACAAGACAAAAATGGATCTAGTCAGACGACAAAGATGGCACCACTGGGAAGGCATGTCATGAAAGGAACAAAACAGTAGAATTTTCTACTCTATTTTGGACATATTTTCCAGGATCGACACGAGGTAACATTAAAATCGCTTCCCTCTGGCTGTGGCGTTATCGTACAAGCCACATTACTTAACGTGGCGATATCGTTGTAATCTTGTAACTTACATTGAAAATTTAATATTAAAATTCAAATCTCAAAATTACATGCAGAACTACTTTACACAATTCCTGAAACCAGAATGGACTGATTTCACTCGAAAATTTTCTTACGTGAGACTGATGTATAAAAAAATTAGTTAACCCTTATTACAGTTACAGACGCAACAAAAACAACACGGGCTGATATGCTCAGTGTCCCGACAGCCCTCGTTTTCAAATATTTGCTCTGAAAAGTAACCTACAGTGAAAAAACAAAAAAAAATCCTAGATAGAAGGGATACTACCCCTTTAAGCTAGCCATCGCGTCTCTCTCTCTCTCTCTCTCTCTCTCTCTCTCTCTCTCTCTCTCTCTCTCTCTCTCTCTCTCTCTATCTATCTATCTATCTATCCATCCATCCCTCTACACCCAACAAGCCCTAAAGCCGATATTACACGATACTTGCTGCCGTACTTGGTCTTGTAAGAGCTTCTACCATAGACTTAATATGAGGCAGATAACTTATTCGTCTTCTGCGCATGTACCCAACACTGACCTACCCCACAGTAACACAACTGTCAAGTCACGTGGTCAGTAGTGATGAACGTGTTCGTTTATATCTAAATTTTGAAAAGACAGAGCCTTTAATATATTTCACGAATTTAAATTTAATCGAAATACATTACAAATCGGTTAGAGGAAGTATGCAAACGTCTCAAAGCACTTGTTTACTAAACCGTGTTCTAACCTCAAATCAAAAAACCATGCCGTTTTTTCTAGTCGTATGGCAGAAAAGTAGTACAATATTGGGACACATAACACTTGAATAAGGTAGTTTAGAAAAAATGTGTGTCCTGGCATTTGACTCACTCGGTGGGTACGCAGCGTATGTGCTAGTATAAACATTGAGTAAAGGTTTACCTAAAGTGGACTTCCCCTGGTTTAAAGTATCCGACCACTTCAGCAGGTAAGAGTCTGTAGTTCTCGGTATGAACACAATGTAGTGCTAGTCCATTTTCGTGGCGGCTGTGCGGGGAAGTCGGCAGCGTTGCCACTGTGACATCTACCCTCTCTCACACTCGTACTCCAACTCTGTTACTCTCAGACCAAACTCCACAACAGTATAACGTGTTCTAAATGTCTGTTATACCCACGAAGCTGGGACAGGCAAGATGGCGAACATCCGAGTAACTACCTCAAGCTATATATATCCGTTTACGAAAATTACAGGATCTGTAAAATGATTGTATTTACTAAATAAAACAATTTACACGTAAGTAACGGAAAACGTTGCGAATTATTCACACGGTCATAACAACACAATAAACACAACGTTATAACACACGCGATAACTGTGGATTTATGTAATGTATATACGTTATCACAAGGTTGTTCTGTAGGCTGCGTGTGTAGCCTGTAGCCCTCGTTTAAATAATTTGCTCATGTTTTATTGAGTGGCATAAATGTCCATCATACATACATGACAATAAAGTACCTTGTTTTCCATACATAAGCAGTGCCGTTACTGATATTTTCCATACATAAATAGTACTCTTACTTATAAATCTAAATAAATGCAGTTCTCAAGGGAAAGAAACAATCTTGTACTTTGTGATGCACCACAAAGCACCTACATATAACATTTGATTGCATTTGTACACCTGTGAGTTGTTTTGCCTGCCATTTACAATTTTCTGTTAGTACTTTAGGTAACGCGTGGGTATGAACTGGTGCGTTATTTTTTCTCTACTACTATAGAAACTTTTATGCCTTCTGTTGTGCACATGGTATAACAGAAGGTAGCAGAAATTGGGCATCGTGTAGTTCCATGTTAAAATGTATTCATGTGCGGAAAGGTGGAATGCTCATTGTAGTCTCTGCTTCCAGCGAGTTCACGACAACCACTACGAGATGTGCTCGCGACCTACAGGTCTTCACTCCTACACCAATTAAGGTAAACCCCTGCTCTTTATGTTTTGCGTCTGCTAAACGCTGCGTACAAACATAGTTGAAATGTGTGTGTGTTGTGCTACCTACTTACTCGTCATTACAAGGTTCGTACATTTGTGCCGAGCGATTCATGGGTAATTCGTTTCGTAATGAACTCACGGGACTAGCATTATAAATGGTTCGTACGCAAAATAAGTACATGTACTATTTGCTGTTCTTGTTCCAGCGTGTAGCAGTGTCGCCTCTCTTGCATTACTAAAGTTTGCGTGTATGTTGTTTCATATGTGTGTACAGTTCTGTCACTAGGTACTGTATAACTGAATTAGTGTTGTAAAAGAAGACATGCATGTGTGACGCGACTGGTCTGTCACCCTGGCACACACATTATATATATATATATATATATATATATATACCTTTCGATTTGCCAGTCAACCGCTTGGGCTGTCTTACGGATCGTGCAACGACGATGGTTGGTGTGACAACATATAGAATATGGTGCTCTAAGTGTCCGCCAAGTGACCTCGAGGCACGCTGCGCGCAACTCCCGCGAGCTACGGGCGGTTGAGTGAAGGGCAGCGACGAGGAACGTTGTGAGTGTGTTTCGGTGCATCGGCATGGTGTTGACGGTTCAGCAGCGTATTTTTGTGGTAGAGACGTGGCACGCCACGGTTCTTGGAAGCAGTGTGAAGAATTGTTTCAGACGGAGTTTGCGGTGGGTGGAGTTGCAGCGAAGCCCCCTGCCAAATCAGTCTTGCAGAAACTGGTTTGCAAAATGGCGTGCAACCGGATCCGTGCTGAATAAGCAAAAGGTGCGTCGAAAGACTGTCCGCACTGAGGCAAAGGTGGCCGACGCAGTGCAGATGATGACATGCAGTCCACGTAAATCGTCTCAGCGTTTGTCGCAACAGCAGTCAACCACAATGTGGGTCCTGAAGCAGGACCTCCACCTGCACGCGAAAAAATTTACTGTGGTGCATCAGTTGCTGGATGTGGACAATTCAGATCGAGTGCAGTTCTGCGAGTGGTTTCTGTCCAATATTGCTCCGGAGGTGTTGCAGGATGGACACGTGTTCTTTTCGAAAGAAGCATGGTTCCATCTATCAGGGTACGTAAACTCCCAGAACATGCGCTATTGGTCAGGTTACAATCCACACGTGTTGACGGAAGCTCAACTGCATCTTCAGAAACTCGGTGTCTGGTGTACCGTGTCAGCACGCCGCATCATCCCTGCGTTCTTCCACGAGACTGTGAAGCGAACACATTTTCAATGTTTTTGCGGAACTGACGGAGGATGAGCACAACAATGCTTACTTTCAGAAAGATGGAGCAACGACGCATACTGCACGTGCAACGATCGCGCGCATTGAGCCGGCGTTCCAGCCTGATCGTGTCATCAGCCGCGGAACAAACAAACCTATGCCACCCCGTTCTCCAGATTTATCCGTTCTTGTGGGGCGCTCTAAAGGTGCAGGTCTACAGCCACAATCCGCACACACTCGAAGAACTCCAGGCTAACATTATCACAGCTATCGATGCCATCCCGCAGCATGTCCTCGCCCGTGCCTTTCACAACTTTTGGTATCGTCTGCACACCTGCCTCGAGGTTAATGGCGGCCACTTCCAACACCTACTCCTAGGTATTTTGTCGTCACACTGGACTGTATTTCCTCATTCCCTCGCTCCGTTACACACATGTCCCACGGGGCCTCTTTTAAAGGACTCATTCTGTACATCCCTAACCGATATCTTTATAGACGCGAAAAGGTATTATTGATATTAAAACCTAACTTTTCATATTCTGTGTATTTCAAACGGACGTACAAATGAAGCATAGTAAAGTTTCTATACGTACACAAAATATACACCCACTTGACAACACTATTATATCTAGGTATACAAACTACTGACAATTGCAAAATATATTTTCAATAGTATTAGCAAATACCTATGCACTCATTTAAGAATAAAAACCTACAAACTATCCAGAGATTACAAAAGGAAACGGCATCTTTGCAGAAGTGTCCTAGATTTCACATAATATACTGTTAAAGCTATGTCGCAACAATGACCTAAATATAATGCATTCAGAGTGCGTAAACTGTCCTTGGTTCGTCTCAAATACAAATTAAAATAAATAACTAAACGTGCCCACAATTTGTTTAAATATTACAAAAACTTCCGAGAAAACTTAGTCCATACGAGAAGAACAAAAAACTTCCCAATAGTTGGATACATGTTACATAAGTATTGTAAAACATGTATGTGTGAATGGGCTGTACATTTCTGCAAATTAACTATTTAGGAAAATGGTCCATTACGTTTGACGGTATACCAGTACGCCGACTTGCGTAAAAGACAATGATGCACTAGAATCGAGTTAAGGGTCGCCTTTAGTGGGAGGCTATCTTCTACTCATCAAAAACCTGCAATATCATTAATCAAGGAATGGCCCTAATATATAGTTCGCGTTATGTTTCCCAGGACTCGGCAACCGTATTAAAGGAAATGGTTAGGCGCTTCTCTTGCTCAACTGTTTACGCTGGAAGCCAATCCTTAAACACAACCCCCACGGTCGTGCTGCCAGATGTATTTCTCGGAACTCGAAAGGCAGATTCAAGTTTTGCCTCCCTAACAAATAGCACACGTATGAGTGTGCAAGTTCGCTCGACGGCCGACGTGGGTTGTGGAGGCACGGCCTTCGCTATCTATGGACAAGGACATCTGCTGAACGGCAAACTTTGCTTCATCACACTTCCCTTTTCATGGACCGTCGGCTACGGCTCCATTCAGTGCCCGGTCCCTTGACGACGTCGCAGATACTGTCCACTCGGACTCGAATGCCAAGATGAACACACCACGGATCCTTTAGGAGTCCTCAAAACGAGCCTGCTCTAACAGGAACTTGTCGGAACGGCCGAGACTTGCGAAGTCGTTTAGAAAGCAGAAGGGTCGGTGATCGGGACTGTCGGGGACGCTCAGGCAGGCGGGAACATAAGCCGTGTGGAAACAGCCCAGCCACACGAAGTATTAACACGTTTCAGTCTAGACTGGTTCTCTCTGGCAATTAACGTAGTAAAGGCTGTTCACAATATAATTAACATAGTAAAGGCCGTGCACAATAAATTGAGCACTTTTTAAATCAATCTTTAAAAAAATCACTACTCCTGACTTCTGCTTCTGGTTTCATATATTTTAATGGGCGCACTGAGTGACATGTGCCCAGTATAGATGGTAACAATGGATGGAAAGTAGTTCCATATCTTAAAGAAGAATAAAAGCGTTAAATTAATTCATTGGTTTATTTTTTAATGCATCGAAGTATAAAAATTACCAGATTTGTAAAACATTTTCTTTTCCAATAATTTCACAGTCTCTTTTGACCGACGCTTAACTAAAGTGATTGTGCCCATGGCAATGTTAATTTTACATAAGGCGGAAGAATGCACAATGAGTATATAAGTAGATCCTAAGCAGGCTTTCAAAAAAGCTAATTTTACCGTCAATGACCTATAATTATAATAACAATACTGTTATAAAATCACTAAGAAACGCCCAGAAACGTACCGTCCAGTAATTATCTGGACCACTGTGTAAAAAAAAAAAAAAGATAACAGGAACATGTTCGGTAAATGTTAAATACCTGATACTGGGAACGTCTTAACATGTAGTATGAAAATTTTTATTTCAATGGTGTTGCAGGTTTTATGTACCTATTTAAATGGACTGCATCAATTGCCGAATACAGACCTAAAAAGTAAAGAAACAAAAAACCACACAAAACACCATATAATGAACTACAAATAACTAGTAACAAAAGAAGAATCTAGCAATGTATGGAAAAAGAAGCAACAAGCGACAGGCACAACAAACTGCATGGACAGGTAAATTTGTTAACACTAGCCACACTGAACATAATGACAAACTGCAGTAATGAATGGAACAAAAAACCCTATCAGTGGACACTGTGCGATGATGAAAACGAAAACTCAAAGAAACAATAATGTAACTATGCAATCGTTCATTATTTGGTTTTTTCTGCAGTTTGGTTTCTTCACTTTTATTCTTAGGCTTATTTTTGGCAAGGATGCAATCCATTTAAATTCTCACATGAAGTCTTAACTTGTGTTTGGTCTATGGCATTCTCCCGAATTGCAGCTTTGACAAGCTTGTTTTTTATCGTCAATTTATGTAACATTTTCATTTCAGAGTACAACAAAAAAAATAGAATCTTACGTACGTCGTCAATGCTCGAGGATGACCAAAGTAAAGTTTATAGATATTAACGAATCGGAAATGAAACAAAAGTCATAAGGCCTTAGTAACACCCCCCCCCCCCCCGGGCTCCATCAGCTTGAAAAAAAAACTATGGCTAGAAATTCACTATGGAGAGCATTTCGTCGCAAAAAATAGTAAGACTTGCAAATGAACACGAGTCAGTGAAGTAAAATTCTGCAACATGGACGACGCCCCACTCACGATACTAAACTGTTCACGTTAGAAGAAACTAGCCGTCACTACTATTGCTGCGGGTCAACTGAAAAACGAATGCAGTCGCTAGAAATCAAAACTTCATTACCTCTCAAATTTCCTTCACGAGTCTAGTGCAACTAATAAAGATTTTACAGTCTTCTTTATATACGGAAGAGAGTTCGGGGAACGTTGCGATTCTGCATTTAAAACCAGGACTGGCTTCAAATGTGGATTGGACTTGAAGACGGCTCACGGTATTCATTGCAACAGAGTAATGCTGGCATCACAACAGCGCGACGAATGTGGCGACAATAAAAATTAGCGTTAATGTGAATATTAGTTTTACCGCTTCGCGATTAACAGTAAAAAATATTATACGTAATTATTTCTTGCCACTACATAACTACTTCTTGTACGACAGGCAATAGTGTCTACATTATTTTCCTTAGTGTTCTGTTAAACAATTTCTTACCATTCCCACTGATACTCTACACGTGGAAATATGGTCCTAATTACACCTAGGCGTAAAATGGCATTGGTTTGCTTATTAATATGGAGGATAATCGCGCAGAGAACTTTCACGCCCAAAAATATACTAACAGTTTAAACATATTTAGCGACCTGTCACGTCCGCGACGCGAATCAATTGGAAACAATTTCTATACGTAAAATCTGGTCACGCGGGCGATTTTTGTTGCGTTGGCGTCACAGAAGTCTCGGTGCAGATTGGCCAGAATATTATTTTACTGGCGTGGCACTATTGTGATCCTAGCATGACATTAAGCATTAAAATGCCCATGTTTTAACTAGTAGTAAGTAACGCAATTCTAAAAGAGCTTGGATAACAATATAATTATGCAACTTTTCAAGCTCTTCAGAAGGCTGCGATTTCCTGTAGTATAACTGTAATATAATGTAAATGTTTAATGACCTTGTGCAAGTCTGGAATTGTCTGTGAAAATTATTTTTGGGCGTGGTAAAGGGATAATTTTTGTTTTTGGTAGATCCCCCCCCCCCCCTTTTTAAACCCACCTTAATATAATATACCCTTTATAGCATTCATAACACTTTTAAAACACTCAAAATAATAATTAAATGGATGGAGTACCTCCAAGATGGAGGCCATAACCTCAAAAGTGTGTCATGTTATCTATGGAAAAAACTTAGGTTGGTAGCACTGCCAATGTTAAAAATGTGTTGGGCCGCGGCGCCATAACTGTAGGTGCTATGTTACCTGTTTTAAGCGTAGTCAAATTGGGCATGGTAAGATGTGACTCACCGCCACCCTCCTCTCACCAAAGTGGACCCAACTCCACTACGTCGCCAGGCCAGCAGGGGCATGAATGATTGACAGTTTACCTGGATTGATGTCACTTCCCTCTTCTCGGCCGGAGGAGTCGACTGTGACGATTTGGGAATCGCCATAGTTTTTTTAGTAAATATTTTTAGGGTAATTTTTATAGCGGTTGGTATCACCGTGCTGGTAGTCTTTGGTATGTATGTTAATAATTGTATTATGACCGGTCATGCATTTAATCCTATAATTTAATCATTTGCATCTATATAAATTTCTACATTGTAATTATTTTATCTAACATTTAATCATATTTATTATTATTTACTGCATGATAATTATCATTGAGTATTATTTCTGGGTAACGTTTGTGTAATAGGCAGCGAGTCGATTATGACATTTTTAGTTCCTTGTTCCGCCGCCTTAATGAAAAGAGTGGCCACCGCGCGACGTCGCGGAGATGTGTAGACGCCGACAGCGTGCGCGAGCCGCGGCGGGAGTAGTAGGCGGTATGCTGGGATAGTGTGACTTTCAGCGGGCGGTCGAGAGAGTCAGCTGTGTGCGCCAGCAATGTAATGTTACGGGACTGAATTATGATCGCGCGGCCGGAAAGTGTCTGTTGGTCGCCGCGGGAGCTCACGCACCAGAGGCCCGATTATGTGTGTTACCAGCCAGCATATGGTTAGAGAGAATGGATGGTGTGTACGTAATGTCGGACTGCGACGGGATTTCCACCGCTGTCGTCTCTCTTAAATGTGGATTATACCCGCACTGTATGATAGTGAGGCGACGGTGTCTTGGATTGCGACGAAATATTCCCATGATTGAGCGAGGCATGGAACGAGAATTTAAATTGTGAAATGGGGTCGCGCTGAACTAGACTCGAGTTGGGGTTTAATATTGCGTGAGACGCAATCCTCCTCGAGAAACGTGTGCAAAACTGACGAGAAATATAGACAAGTTGTATAACGTAATCTAGGTTACGGACACTATTAAGACGGCTGTGGATCGCCAAATGTCCGTAGCTCTATTTTTTAACCACAAAAGTCACTGAAACAATCACTGGACTTTAGTGAGCAAAACACGTCGAGGTGAACCCTGACTTTGTGGTAACGGCGGACGTGTTAGAATTTGCGCCCTGTGCTACTGGACGGTCTGCTGGTAAAATTGTCGGGCAGAATGATTGAAGTTATTTTAGCCGGGGACAAAACCTTGACTGTTTCTCTAGCCAAAACTTTCGCTGGGTAAGTATACCCACATCATGGTTGCCGCGGTAAACTTAATATGGGAGCGAGTGTGTCACGACAGAGCGGCGAAACTCAAGTGCAGTGCCGATGGAAAAGAATACTGCACTGCGTCTGCGGGGCAAAACAGTTTGGTAGAATTCTGAGGGCTGAAAAGTACATGACGGCGTTGTGGGCAGAGGCGGCCCGACACCCTGCAATGCGTCGTTGCCCGAATGGTCGGGTTATTTTCTTCACTTCGTTAGGCCCATAGTAGGGCTGCTGCCGAGGTACTGTGCTTATAACATTGTTATTTCTTCGTTACCGCAGTGCGACACGCAACGCCGTAGTTAAGACTCGCCAGATCGCGAAATTAGTGGCTTCTTTGAGGTGGCTTTTAACATGAGTGTAAATTTTTGGAACGAGTGTAAAATTGTTCTTGTATGTTAATGAGACATGGTAAAAAGTAGAGTGAGAACGAACTTTCTGACCTGGCTGTATATTTTTGAATTAGTGTCATGTGTCAAAGCGTAATTTTTAATGTAGTATTTTTATGTGTTGGTCAGAGACTTTTATTTGGACTTTTTGGAATGCCACGTGAATTTATGAAGTGTAATTTAAATAATAAAATGTGTTGCCACTAGAAGCCTGAAGTTGAAAACATTCGTTCGTGTATCACTGTTATGGACCTCTATAACTGCTTGATGTATTCTAGCCGTAATTCAATTATAAGTTCATACAATATCGTGGACGGGGGACGGGGCATGGCTCAGATGGGTGTTTAATGTTGAGCACGTCTAACTTCTTCCAAGGGCGGGGTTGGGGATTGTTGTTGTCTGGGTGACGGAGTGAGGCAAATTTTGTTACCCCCCCCCCCCCTTTTGGGGGTCAGAAGGCGTCTCATGACGACTTAAGATAGCGTGTAATAATAATCTGGTCATCACCGCCCTCGGCCCAACATAACGCGTGAAAAAGGTTCTGGATCAGGGCGCTTTCTCTATAAGCGCCGCAACATCCGGAAGGCCACCAGTCAGTGATAGCCACCTGATTTTTGTGCGGCAAGTGTCTAGGGAATATCGGGGCATAGAGGAAGTTCGATGAAGAGGACCGGCTACGAACAAAGAGGGCTCGAATGGTGCAGACGAGGTATCCGACGAGTTGGGAAGGGGGGGGGGGGGGCACTGTGTATGGGAGCGCCCGAAAAGCTCCAGAACATTCCGGACAGAGAGTACTTGTGATATATGGACTGGAACAATTTGGGACTGGATGGACGAGTGGTACAGACTCGGCTTTAAATACTGAAACTGTCAAATATAAAATATGTAATCTTAAATAGAAGCCAATAGTTGTTAATAAACGATTTGTAAAGACTGAGTTTAAATATTTGATTGTATTAATTTATGTCAGGTGACGGACGATTAGCTGTAAATATGTGATAGCCATTAAAGTATATATATTAAGTTCCGAATATTTCTTTAGTGGATTTTTTATACATAAATTAGGAAATTTTAATTAGCTCTTACACTAAGACTTCCATCCCTTAAAGGAACTCCCTATGCCCAGAGGATTTGAAAGAAAATTGACAGTATCTATACTACTAAATAAAATCGAGTGTGTCTGATTTTCGAATGTTCAACTTTTAATTATTGTTTATATAGTAATAATTGATAACTAAGCCATATATAATGTTAATTTTTTTCATGTATGTCTGTCTGACCGGATTTAACTCAAAAACCACTGAACCTACTGACATAAAATTTACACTGTCTATAGATAATGACCCCAGGACCAACTTAGTCATTGTTTCATCGAAATATCTCAAACGGTTCCGGAAAAATGATGATCAGGGATGTACAGAATCACTGGATTAAGCTTTTCTTAGGATTACTGCTTAATAAAAAAAAAATGTTTAAAAAATTTCCTTCATTTCTTCTTTTTTTTTTTTTTCTATGGGCTGTCCTCCTTTCCTTCACAAGAGAAGTGGCTAGATCGATTCAAAGTCCTAAATATCATGCTAACGAAGTAGCACCGGCCTGTTAGTTATAAATAAAGTAACGATAACAGCTGTCCTTCCTAGTTAGGGTAGGGGTTTCGATATGCTTAGTTCCCTTTTCCAAGTCACATTGTCAATATTAGTCTCTCCAGCGTTGTTTATAGATTTAAGTTTGTGCTCATTTGGGACGTGTTTGCAAATTTCTCTTTGTCCCGTCGAAGTTAACTGATAACGTTGTTGTCTTTGTATGAAGCAACCGTGAATCGATTCTACATTATGATAGCCTGAACCTCAAATGAGATTTTGTTTTTAAAAGGCTGCATCTGTACCCTAGACGGCAATTAGGCCAACTAAACGAAAGTAAAATACTGTAGGTACCTGCCTGTTCGTTTGTTTTCGTCACAAAATAATTTCAGAAATATTTTTTTTTTTATTTTAACGACAATAGTGTAACTGAATTATATTCTGGATTTAGTTAGACTTTGATACCTAAAAAACCTGGGGTGTGAGTATAGTCCAATTATACTCTGAAATATATATATATATATTTAAATTAAATTCGCCAATTCTTTCACTTTATCTAAGGTATATTACGGCGTTGTGTAAACAGCGCGCTAAATACTCTCTAATCAAAGTAGTAGCATATTGTTATTACTCGAGCATTTCCCTACGTTTTGGTTATGACGTACTGTATATGGCAAGGTACCCATTCTACCATATCAATGGGGTATGTAGAAATAAATACATTTACAGCAAAGCTAAGTTCACCACGAGAGACATAAGCTGCTGCAAGATAGCGACATAGCAGAATATATGCCCTTCCAAAGAAACTGATTATTATTGCTTGTTTATGAGAACGAAACGTATTAACCTCTCCCCCCACCACCAAGCCCCTTCAGACTGCGTCAGCCAGGAAACTGACTTAACAAAAAAACATGGACGCCGAGTTGTATTTATCCACAGAAATTAAGAGCTAGCCATGTCACAAAATGCAAACAATGCCTTCTCACCCTGGCGCAATTATCACAAAATTTAATCCACTTTACAAACGAAATTCAGATACTCGGAAATAACAATATATTTCCAGTGCTGGGTTATGACGCTTTAAATCACTGATCATACCGAGCTTGAGATTCCGTTACGAATCGCCATGTAACTAAATCAATCGCCGTGCATATAGTACAGTAACACAAGCACAGTTAACATGGAAAAGCTATTCTCACGCACAAAAAAAATCTGGTTTCAATCAAACCATGTCTGTAGAGGCGTAAATACATTTCAACTGTAACGTAATTATGGAACTGAACAGTATATTTTACGTACGCCTTTTACTACCGAGCACAGAACCACATCACATAGCAAATGTTAATAATGCCATAAAAATGCATGAGTATGATAAAATGTTAACTATAGTTATTACGAGAACTTGTCATATGGAAAGGAGATCATCATTTTAATTTTGTAACAGATTGCTAAGTTAATTTCAGTTTGAAGTTTCGACTAAAAAAGGAAGACACTAGGAAATTAAATGGCACCTCTTTGTTACATTAAATCGGAATATTACAACAACTCCTAGCGTTACGCAAATTCATTCTTGTTCCACTGTCTCACACAAAAAAAAAAACACACACACTACAGTTTTAAAAATAACAAAACACGAAATTCCGCTAATTACAACTCGTTTGACCATTTGCATACCTATGCATGTATTCATTCGGGATAACCACGATTGTTTACGTGAAATCGGAACACTACAACACGAAAATCATTGCATTACACAAATTTAATCTTCTTTTAATTGCCACGCAAAAAATTATTACAATTAAAAAAATATAAAACGCGAAATTGCGTTAATTATAGCACGTACGACACTTGCTGTGAATGTATTCTTATGGCAGAAACCAGATTGTTTTGGGTCACGCTTCTACTATTACTATTACTATATCGAGCTTCATTAAGCGTACGCAACACCAGCAAGTTGCCAGACCTATCTTTATGACCAGGAGATAGACCGATTTCGCTGGCTGCGCACAACCCGTTTCCGTGACCCAACATTGAACCGCTTTTCTGCCAACACGTCTAGCAAAAATGGCGTGTATTCTATTTGAGGTTAGAACACTATAAACAGGTGCTTTGGGATGTTTTTACACTTCCTCTAACCAATTTGTAATGCAGTTTTATTAAATTCATATTGGTAAAAGTATTTAATATAATAGTTCTTGTCATTTAAAAATTAAGATGTAAACAAACACGTTCATCGTTGTTGGCTTAGATTATTGTCTTCCTTGTGGTAAGTCACTGTTGGGTACACGCGCAGAAGACGAATAAGCGGTATACCTAATTTTTATAGAGTATGGCCTCACCAACCGTATGGTAAAGGACGTGGCGGCTAGGGACGAAAATACCAGTAAATTGATGGTTCTTTTCGGAGCCTCGTAACAGAGGAATATCACACGCTGAATGAATGTGTTAAGGTGTGAAGGGAGGTTTGTCTGTAACGTTTGTCAAATAAATAAATAATCGCACACGAGCAAAAACGTAACATGAGTTTTATTTTGAGGGGTATACGGTTACATGTGTTGAACATTACAACAAAGAAAGGAAAACATTCAAGAGAGTGGGCATGATAAACGCAAATGCCGTTATTTCAGCACGATGATGTTTGCGTCGCAAATCAAATATTTTTCTAACTTTTCAAGATACACATTTCCCAATTTTATCAATATTTATACAATATTATACATGTAAGTTTTGCAGGCAAAGGGCAAAGCCTAGAAAATTCGGAATGCTGTACGCGAAACACAAAATCTTTTGAAGTGAAATGACAATATTATCTCATCAAGTTCTTAAAAAGATCCATGAAAGTATGTTTTATTCCTTTTCACCTCTTGGAAATATCATTTTTAAAAATCCTGCGCGATTATCCTCATGTTAACAAGCAAAGCAACGCCTTTTCCCGCCTAGGTGTAGCATGGACCATATTTTTACGTGTAGAGTATCAGTGGACGTGGTAAGAAATTATTTAATAAACAGAACTGGCTGTCGTACAATAAGTCAGTATGTAGTGGCAAGAAACATTTACGTATAATATTTTTTAGTGTTAATCGCGAAGCGGTAAAACTAGTGTTCGCGTTAACGTAAGTTTTACTGTCGCGTCACGCCCTTCGCGTCGCATTTGTCGCACTGTTGTTCCGTAGGAGCCATCTTTCAAGTCCAATCCCCATTTGAAGCCAGTTTTGGTTTGAATACAGAATCACAGCGTCCCCCAAACTGTTTTCCGTATATACATATAATTAAAAGAAAACTCTAAAGTAGCTTGTTAATTTAATTAGAACCGTGAAGGCAATTAGTTAGGAGTTGATAAAAGTTTTGACTATTAGTGACTGCATTTGTTTTTCAGTTGGTTCGTTTCCTCCAAGGTGGACGTTTTGTTTGGTGTTGCGAGTGGGACGTCGCAGGTGTTACAGAATTTCAGTTCAATGTCTCGGGTTCGTTTGCGAGCCTTATTTCGTTTGCGAAACCTGGATCTCCAAAATGAATTTGTGGCTATAGTCGTTTTCCGGGGAGAAAAAAAGGAAGGGCTAAGTCCTGATTTTTGTTTTTGTTTTCGACTCGTTAATATCTATAAACTCTACTTTGGTCACCCTCGAGCATGGTTCTTTTTGTCATACTGTCAAATGCCAATGTTGCATAAATTGAAAAGGACGACAAGCGTGCGAAAGCTGCAATTTGGGCAAATACCGTCGTCCTAACACAAGTTAAGACTTTATGTGAGCATTTAAATGGGCTGTGTCCATTACCGAAAATAAACCTAAGAAGATTTCGTGGAAACGCCTTTTCCTTCTTTAATCCCATATAAGGTTAACTTTGGAGCAATCCATTCTTAGAGGGTGCCTACGCCCTAAGGGAAGCCAACCCTACAATGTAACATTTCTATCTAGCAGTTTGGGCTGTACGTTGAGAAAGATAATGAGAAAGGGCGAGACTAAGTTAGGACTTTCCATATTACATGAATCAGTATTACATCAAATAAGTGTGTAGTATACGTCTGGTAGTATTCTCCTGTTACAAATAAAAAAAAAAAAAAACAATTTCGACACATTACAATACAGGACAACTGGCGAGTGTCTCGAATGAGTAAAGGACGATTCTAAATAATATAACAATTCGGAACCTAGTATAGATATACATCCTCCCCCTCCTTTACTACTATACAATGCACAAAGAAGTTTCCTATATGAAACGTATATAGGTTAACAACATCTCTTCTTCTTGTTCTACTTAAAGGTTGTGCCTTAGAGAAAGATGCAGATCAACAAGTAGGGGATGCCATTGTTCGTCTTCAATTCGCAGTTTCGGCAACAGTGTTGACAATGCTCAGGAATTATTCACGCTCTCCTCTACAAACCCTCGACCGCGAACTGCTAACTGCGAGAGCGGAGGAGCGAGCAAGGCAGAGGGGGCGGAATATCATCACACACAAACAGAATAGCAGACGAGCCGAGAGAGAGGCCACATCCAGTAAAACGCTCCCACAGAAAGCGTATTCACCACTCCCACCACGGTCGAGAAGTTACTTGAACTTAGAATATGGTTTTCCTCAAACCATGCTTGTGATAGCTGCGATAGCAGAACCAGCTGTAGTGACTCGAATGAGTGAGTGAAGATCTTGAGAGCCGATGAGGGTGAAGCGAGGTGAGTTTGGAACAGCGCCGGGATGAAAGGGCGGGGGAAACTGAGATCCCCGAGAAAACCCGCCGACTAGCGGCATCGTCACGTGCTACACTGATTCAAACCATTAAGGGGAATAAGCTTTAATCTGTAAAATAGTCTTCAATCTATGTACTGAACTTCGAAAGAAATTCTTACCGGTTAGGTACAGTCAAACAAAGTAATCACAATCTGAGAGTTCAGCATCTCAATTTTCGTGCATCAGTAACTGGTAACGTTGATAAACGTGAATTTGTATTATGCTTATTTTAACTCCCTCATAGAATATGGAATTATGCAATTAAGTTATTCAACTTTTTGCTGGAGTGGACTTTGTTTACTTTGTTTGTCACGGTGAAAAAAGATAAAATTTCGCAGCCAGTTTATTTTTACCCTAATTACGTCTGGACTAGACGTGACCCATCTGAAGTGTGCAGCTCAACGGAAATTTTGTTCATGGTTTGAGTAAACGCAGTTAATTTTGCTGGATACTGAATTATTTCTCCTGGTTGTACGTTTATTTACTGAGAGGAACTTTCCGTGGAATACGTCGTTATATCTTTTAGACGTATTTCTGGAATTTTCGTACTCAAGCACTAGTGAACACAATTGATTTGGGATTGACTCATGTGTAATTGTTCATTAACTTGACATTCATCCCTAAAGTAGTAGTATGGGAGTCTGGTTTCATACGTGCCATAAATAACTCGTTCAAGAATAGAATTATTTTTATAATAAAATAATCTGTTAACAATTTTCTTATAGTAAAATTATTTGTTAAAAACATTTGTAAAAAAATAATTTGTTTGAAGAATTATTTTTCTTTGTAAAACATTATTTGTTTACGTAAGTTTAAGGAGACTTTTGGAAAAGAGATATTAAGTGTATGCATGCCTTGATATTTTGTTCCCTGATACATTACTATACATTTTATGTAAATTCAAACATTGTTTAATACATTTTGGAACTCTTAGGATTCTTAGTATATTTTTTAAGATAAAAATTAAATTTTATTCCGGCTATTGCGTTTTTGTAACAAGGAGAAATCTCAGGTTTACTATGCTGTATATTTAAGATGGTTTATTTAATGTTCGTCACCTAGTAATGGAGGATAAGTACGCCCGTACACTTTACCTGTGTAACTAGGCCAAGGAAAGGTTTTGGCTCAAAAGGCTTAGTCCTAGAAATTCCTAAATTTGAATACCGGTGAATTTTTACCTTAAAACAAATTTTTATCATAAGAGAATATGTAGCGAACTAAATAATGCACCCAGCCAATTTCAACTTGTTACACATTCGTTTCCACTCAAAAATTATTTTTAAGGGTAGGCGAAATTACATTTTCAAAAGCATCATTATGTTGTGCATGTGTTAAGTTCCATTTCAAGTTATTCTTAAATGTTCTAATAAGTAATATCAAAAAATAAATCACAAGGTAACCGAGTTTTATAGTTTTCAACCAAAAAGTTAAATAACACAAAAAGACATATATTTTATACAGTTTGTTACAAAGAACAGCAAATAAGGAGACACAAATGTTTTAGCATATATTAATTAATTATTTTTAGCATTTTTTGCAGAAATTGAAATTCTTATTTTGCTTTTCTTATTGTAGAATACTGCAACAAAAAGGATTGCCATACTCATTACTTCCGAAATACTTATTAGGTATGCGTTAACAAAATCCATTATATTTTTAACAACTTAAGAAAATGTTCGTGTACATAGCACTGTTGAATTGTCTTCTTACTTTTTACACGTGGAAGTTTCAGGGAAGGCGGCCGTTTACTTATGTACAAGTAAAAAGCCTCAACTAACTGGAATAATTTGATCTCATTCTTGTTACTAACTTGTGTAAACACTTGTTTGTATTTCTGTAAACATAGACTTTATAAACTTTAACACAAAAATATCTCATGGACGAAATACTACACAATATCAGGTAATACACATTTAATTTCACAAAAAGAATGTAACTAAATACTGTGCTTAAAGCACAGTAGGTGAAGGTTTTAAACGCACATACACAAAGGAAGTTTGAATAATTCTATTAAAAAATGTCTAGTGCATAAAAACTAACGTGTAAACATATATCAGCATGGCTACCAATAATCGGTTCGGCAAGGGAGATGTGGCGGTTAAGAGGAGTGTGAAGTGAAACATTTTTTGTGAAATCGTTTGCGCGTATTCGCGTATCTCGGTAAATATATGTTCTGTAAACACGACCTTTTGCTATAAAAGGTAAAAAAACAATTATCTATGTTTCTATGTTTTTACTTTTAACACATTAAGTGTATTCTTGGAGAAAAAATTCGTGACAATGGTCAAATACCGCATTTAAAAAATAAAATACAGCATATCTTTTTACATAAAATTTGTCATACACTTAGTAAATTATACAGGTTTATTAATCTCCTTCGATGTTCACCGCTCCAAGTCGCCTCGCCTACCCAGGAATTGAAGCGGGTAGGGAAACACCGCCCCTTGAGGTAAACTCTTCTGTTATGACATTTCAGCACCTTCTCGAACCTTAAAGCTGGCGATGACAAATAAACCCATCGTATGTAGACCGCCTCCTTAAGTTCTTCGATGAATGAAACTATCTTGATGTTGTGGGAGTAATTTCCAACACTTTGCGAATCAAGCAGTAGTTGCAATCTATCCACCAGCTCGTTTGGGTCATCCCAGAATACGTAGTCTATTTTCTTGCCGTCGTCTATCTTCTTCAGAACTTCGCTGGTTTTCAGAGTTTGACCACTGAAGCGTTCTGCGAGAATATAGATTTTTTTGTAATCTTCGTCCTTATAAACACTGGTCTCGGGATTGTTATTTTGGTCAAGTGCATGCGCGAGTTCAAGCAAGTCTCTGATTCCAGATATTCTGTAAACTCTCTGGGGTTCTTGCGAAATAGAAGTTCGTATAGCCCAGGGGTTCCACATACAGTGTAATTGCAAACACAGATGCTCCCACCTGGTAGAAACTATTTTATCAGCAACAAAGGGCCATTTATCATTATGCCTGCATACACTGTACATCGTATCATTATTACAAGATGTGTACGATTGTATGTACCGTCGCGCCAAAACATTACATTTCAGGCTCTCTTCCATACTTTCTTCTTGTATGGCAAATCCGCATCTGATCCAACGTCCTGATCTGACTGTACTTCATCATGCTTTCGCTTCTTCAAAGTCTTAGCGGTATTCTTGATTTCAGACTTTACAGCTGCGGGTTCTCCATAGCTCTCCCCGAATACATCTAGACAAGAAATGGGCTTACAAATTTCTTCATTTACAGGGTTGCGTGAAATTTTGGCTCTCTTGACGACCAAATTCTTTGAGTGGACAAATGAATCACCCGATGTAGTTTGCTGGCAATGTCCGACATCATACTGAATAAAATTTCTCACTGTCGCTCCCTTTTATAGGTTTAGTCGTGAGTCTCTGCCAAAATATTTTCGACCTTGCTCAGACATTCGCAGTAATTTTGAATACCTGTTTTCGTGGCGAGGTGGGAAATAGAGGTATCGAATGTACATGTCATATATCCTACCAATATTTTCAGATTCTCTTCATTTTGAACAGATGCTACATTCAATCTGTCGATAATTTGCCTTTGAACACTAGGCACATGCTCGTCCATGGCCGCCATGTCGCGGACAATCTCTGTTTTCATATGATCCATCTTCGCCCCGAGCTTGGACAGGTAGTTTCGAAAGAATGTGTTGTTCGGCCAACATGCTACGCAGTTCCGAGATGATATTACCAGTTCTGAGGACAAAATGTTTAGTAGCAGCATCCCTCGATCGTTCGTGTTCGTCAACATTTCGAATTATTCTTCTACCAGCATCACAAGTTCCATTGTTTCCTGGTATGAGACAACCTACATCATCGTCTTTGTAAGGATGCAGCTTGAGGCTACTCTGCCCGAATTTCGATATGCTGCAACTCATTCTCGACGGGCGGCGATGAACTGATCAACCCGCGCTGGTGCTTTCCATTATATAGGGACCAGTCCTTTACGATCGTCCAAAATCCGTTATCTCTTTCCAGCACAAGGCACCCATATCTTTGAAATATGATAGTGCCATGTCCGTATTTACATGATCGTCATAAACATGCCGCAAATTCGCATTGTCCATGCAAAACAGCCCCAACATGTTTGTGTTCTCGCGTAGAATCTGTTTGGGTATGCACGAATAAGTCTGGCCGAGGTACACACAGTCCACAATTGCGTGCCGTCCCATGCTGAAGTACTCTTGAATACAAGTTTGTTTCTCGCAGGCAATGTTATCAAGACAAATATCGAGATTCGCAATGCTTCGTTCGGAGGTACGACGGCTTAGTTATTGCCCCAGGGGGTCTGTGGGGGGGGGGGGGGTAATAACCCATGCCTTCCACAACTTGTGGTATCGCTCCTGCAACCAAAATACCGGTATTTTGGTTGCAGGAGCGATTTTGAATATAGGTACACTTTCTCGAAGCGAAGGCCATTCTCTTCTTCTAGCAGGTTCAGTATGACACACGTCTTGCCGGAATTTGATGGTTCCACGATGAAATACCTCGCTGTATTTGGAAATAAGATTCCATGCCATGATTCGTGGGAGATATCGTCATCTTAGGCATGAAAGCATATGGGTAGAGTAACATCTTGCATGATAATATGCATATCACTACAGCAATCTTCTGGTGGTGGTAGTGGTGGGAGGCGACAGCAGCAGTGGTAGCGTTGGCGGCGAAGAACCAATGCTGCAAATTTTAGAATGTCACTTTTAAGGATCATGCAGAGAAAACAACTTCTGGCAGAATTTGCACTGAAATGTCATACTGGAATATGCGATATGCCCATACTGTTCCAAGTCTAGAATGATACTGAAACGAAAATGTATAAAAGGGTCATATTTATATTTTTCTTGCTCAGTTCACAGTAATGTCTCGAAGAGGTAGGAACATAGCTGGAAGCAGGGTAGTCGATACTCTGATCAATAATCTACTGTTCGAGCTGCGCATTCCCAGATACAGGTTCTGCGGGCCAGGAACCAAGCTAGCTATAAGACTGTCATGCAACAAGATGGGCATTAACGCCCTGGACGAGGCGTGCAAGCAGCACGACATCGCAAATTCCCTGCACAAGTATCTGCAAGCCAGACACCGGGCACACAATATACTTGTACAGAAGGGGGACGAATAAGTAAAAATCATCAGCTGCAGGGCTCGAACAAAAATAGCAGCGCGAGGCATTTCCAATTTGATTAATGCCAAAGTGAAGGTCATGGGTGATAAGAAGAAAAGAAAGGCACAAGTGAAGAGCCACGAGTAGTATCGTCCGAGCCGTCAACACAGTATCGAACGAACGGAAGCAGTCGTCCGAGGCACAAAGACACAATGCAAACATGGAAGCTATCACCATGAGTAAAAAAAACAGGCAAGGGCTCTACCGAAGACCATACGCAATAGGCGGTGTAAGTGTGCAAAAGTGATCCAGCAGGAATAGGCAATAATGAAATCTTTACCAAAATGAGTACTCACGAATGTTGATTTGGAACTGTTTGCATGCAAATTGAAAATACCTAATTTTAGATGAGTGTTTATGAGAGATGACTTGCCCCCTAAACCAAAGAGATATGAATGGACCATAATTAAACTGGATACACCAGCAGGGCCCGGCACGCCCTGGGTAGCTTACATAAAATGTGGCAAACATGCAGACTATTATTATAGTTTTGGTAATTTGCGGCCTCCCCGAATCATGCAAGTATTTGAAATATACCAAATAACATACAATTAAGAAATGGAGCAGCTCCTATACCATACAATTATGAAACAGAGCAGCTCCTAACATGCTGAACTGTGGAGGAAACCATCAGTCATGTCAACAACACTTACCGTGACGGGCCGTATCTCCGAGCTGCGTGCGGTACATTTTACGCCATTCGACCTGGAGGGGCAATAGAGCATAGGCCTTGTCGATTTTTAAACCTACAATCCAATAACGAACATTGCTTGAAAAAACTGCAAGAGGTACCTCCTAAAAAGTGGTAATGTTCCCCATGAAGATTTGCTGCCTGTTGGCTCTTATGAAATAGACGACATTTGCAAGTCACATTAAAGACTCGCTGCCCCCACCCCCGACACAGACTTCGAACTATGTGGGAATCCCAATAACCTGAAGAGCATTATCAGATGCAATGAAGATATCGACTTTACGAAACTGGATATTACCGGACTGATGCTGGGGTCCAGGTCAGGCATTTATGAAGCTGGAAAAACATGTGTCACCGCAGCCCGTAAACATTTTGCCAGTCAATGTAATACCAAAAACCTGCAATTTGACGAGCAACATGTACCTCAATGGTAGACAGAGCAACACACTGCACGAATTTTCGCCTATGGTCACTCCAGGTTATAAACTGGTCGTGGCACCGCAAATCATCCTTTTGTTCCAGTCGCAGCGAAGAGAGCACACGAGGTGGTCGTGACAGTCGTCGACCAGCATGGAGAGTTCGTAAACTTTCCAAATGAAGAAACCACACTACGCCTGCATTTCAGAAGATGGGAATAAGATTTACACCGACCAGAAGCTATAAAAGAACGTTTGTTGCAAAACCTACAATCAGTACGTCACAGGTCTGCAAGGAGTTAAAACACGCTAGTGAGATTATCCTCTGCAGTCTCGGCTACAAGGTCGATCACCATGGAAGATTTACTAAACTACGAAGAGCCGGACGTCTTCGAAGACAGCATAACGAAGGTGGAACTTCATGTGTACCAGCCGTTCCTAATCTGTCCACACACACTACCATCGGAAGTTTGTTTAGCAGTCCCAACAATATGATATCTGCACTCTTCCTTGCCAGTCATTCCTGTGAATCAGGGGGACTCTGACGAAAGAAGATGGGTCCAACCCGGCATCGACGAAAGTAACGAGCAATGGAATTCTTCACCTGTTCGATCGCATCAACTACTTTCTCAATGGTGCCGAGGTAGACCAGTCGCGAGATACGGGCATAACCTCAACGATCAAAAATAACCTTCCACTCATGCCGAATGAGCTGTCTGCAGCAGAGATGGCAGGCTAGGGAATCGAAGATGGCTACAATGTTTCCATTTATGTCTAAGGCATGTTCGAAGTATGTGTTCCGCTCTCCATGCTTCTGAGAGTTATCGAAGACTACAAATGAATTATCTTCAATTCGAAGCAGGAGCTGGAGTTAATGCTCGCCAATATGTATGTGGATACAAATGTGGGTACAGGAAAAAAACCTGGAGGTAGTGGAACTGAATCTACAGTCTATCAAATGGAATCTGCTCATGTGCAGTTGAGCACTGCAGAATGCATACACGTTGGAAAATATGGAAGATGGCAAAAACATCGTTGTGGCTTTCTGGTCATGGAGTCTGGAGACATACCACGGATTTACAGCAAGCCAGCACATCAACTGGATGGTGAACTCCAGCTTTGCTCCTGAGAAACCGAGGTACATCATTGTTGGTCTAAAGACTGTGTGACAGCACAATGTAAGAGTGAGCCGTTCACAGTTCGACACATGTCAAATAGAAAAGGTCATAATATTTTTAAATAGCGAAAGCTACTCGTACGTATACATGAACCCGAACTTTGTAAATGGACAGTACCTGCTGGCATATCAGATGTACGGTCAATTCCAAACTGTACATTATGGACACACCCAATCCCCGATATTGAGCCCTGATACATTAAATAGTTTGGTCTCACTCATGGTATTCGATGTGAATAAATAGGACGAGCATAATACCTCCAATGTGATCAACTGCAGGATCGAATTCACTACACATGGAAATATTACTGCCAACATGTACACATTCTGTCTGATACTTCACTACCAGTTTGTATCTTACAAATGCCGAGACAAGACCTTCAAATACTGTCATGAGCACAGCTGACTGTTCGTACACTGTAACTGTTTAGTCGTCTTCGAGCATCGCCAACTTCAAGGTTCTAGAAGGTGCTGAAACATCATAACGGAAGGGCGTACTTCAAGTGGTGGTGTTTCCCTGCCGCTTCAATTCCTGGGTCATCGAGGCGGACATCGAGCAGTGAACGTCGAAGGACATTATTAAACCTGTATATTGTATTATGTGTACAATCAATTTTATGTAAAAAGATATGCTGTGTTTTATTTGAAAACACCTGCAAGCTTTATATGTAAGAATAAAAAAATTAATATTACAATTTAAGCAGTTACAGGAACGGTAAATGTCACAATTTGGTACAGGCCGATAGCAGGCAGCATAATCGATAATACCTATATGTTGAAAAAATATAATTTAACATGGAGGGAGTCGAACTGATGTGAGTAATTGATGAAAAGAAGATGGTGGAGGCTTGTTGACTAAACATTAATTAGCCAATGAAAAACATTGGTGGGGGTAATCAGCGCAACCTATACTTTAAACACACAAACAAATATGGCTGTCACCTGGTCATACATGGGTGATCTAAATACATTAAATCTAATATGATTATCGAATGAAGGCGAGAGATAAACTCTACAACAAATGACAATAAAAAAACAAACATGGAGGACTGCACCTAGCAAGATGGCTGCGTCCCAACATGGCAGTCTCCAGTAACATGTATAATCGAATAATGTACGAAAAAACCAATATGGTCGTCTCCAGCAACATATACAAAATGATGTACGAAAAAACAAATATGGCGGTATATGATAGAATGAGTATAGGTGGGGGGAGGAAGTCAGTCGTCTGCTGGGAGTCTCATGAAGGTGAGTAATTATTGGAAATGTAAGTATATATTTTTTAATAATTTTTTTCACAAGTTTTATAAAATTTTCGAGATTATTTTTTGGAATTGTGTGAGGAAAAGGGAAATGTAGGGGTAAAAAGGAAAATTTATTGGGGAAAAGGGACATTGTTAGGGAAAATGGCCACCAGGGTACTAGAATTTAAATTACTTTAAAATTATTTTTTAAATAATTTTTTAAAATAATTTTTAAATATTTTCTATAATTCGAATTTAATTAGTTTACTTTTACGAACTTTTTTTTTTTTGGCATTTTTAGAAATTCTTTTGAATTTTTTTCATCTTTTTTTTTTTAGATTTTGAGGTTAAAGGTCAAGGTCAAAATAATATGGGTCAAAGATGGTGGGTGGGGCACCAGAATGACATAGCATGAAGTCGGGTGGCCATCTGCTGGCTTTTTTAAACTTGCTAACAATTTTTAATAATACATTTTTTAACGATTTTTTAGTAAAATCTTTCATAATAAAATTTTTAATCTATTTTAATACATGTTTCGTAATAAATTTTTAAGAATTTTTTTCGCGTTTTTTTTTTTTGTTTTTGGGATCAGAATTCACCAGGGTGTCAAAGTCACGGGTCAAAGTCATATGGTTCAAATTTGGCGGACGGTGACGTAACAACACGGCTGTGGTCGGCTCCTGCACTCTTGTGCCAGACTTCCAATTTCCCTACTACTAACTGTATTTTTGCGAAATATCTGAAATGAAGTGAAATTAATTTACAACTCTTAACATTATTTTACGTTACCTTAGAGCAACTCTCATTAATACTTGCTTCTATAATGAAAACAACAGGGGTGCCTACCATCTTAGTAAATACAAAGTTTACAGTCAGGATTTATTCAGGTTTGATGCTGACAAGCATGTAGCAGTATTGCCTACTTGCTAGGCACTTTATCGCTGCAGTCTAAGATTTGTATGCGTTTTACACGAAAACTGAGGGCTTGAGCAGTTGCAACAAAAGAGCCAATTTGTAAAATTAGGTTATACTACTAAATAAACCAGCATCAAAGTTTCATAATTCCCGGCGGTGAAAAGTTAAATGCAACAAAAGGGCGTATAAGTAATAAAGTACACTGAAGTATAATTTCATTAATTTGAAGTAAAATTGATTTTTTTTTTACAGATGAGCATGTAGAGTTACACGCCGTCGAAAATCCTTAATTCACTTGAGAAACACGCCAGATCAACCTGTTTTGGCTGATTGTTCGAGGAAATTCTGGACTGCGCGGTAACAAGAAAGGCCATGGCAACAAGCGAAGTAACAGACCGGCTGTATTTCTTTACCTTTCTGCGGCAGTAGCAAGGGTAGTAATTACAACATGTTATTTATTGGTCTTTGCGAGAACGAAAGTGAAAATAAAAGTTTTTTTATGACCAAGTCAGCTTCTATATTTTCCGACGTCGCAACCTGACCCCGCGCCTATTAACCAAAAATAATATATTTGAACTTTTGCATCTTCACCCTTATAAGAGTGTTTTCTAGAAGCGGGTTTTATGACTTCTCACAAGCACTAATTTTCGTAGTGGTTTAAAATAATGCTTGATGAAAAAAATGTTTTAAAACTCCCTTTACCGTGAATGACAATATATTATAATTTTGATAAGTATACACTTACAATGGATTAAATACGTTCCTATGAAACTATTAAAATTACTCATATTATGCTATTTAAGCAAATTTTTCCGGTTAGAATTATTTTACACAGCTAAATGAATGCTTTGCACTTCCGGATTACAAACGAAAATGTCATATCATCGCCATTAGGATATTACAATAACAATAAGTTTATAGATTGTTTGGAGAGGGTGGGTTGTAATTTATATTTACAACTAATATTCACTAGCAGGAAGAAGTTCAACTGAAAATTCATTGTTCAGTTATTTTACGAACCCCGAAGGCAGAGGGATAAGGAACTAAAAATTTTACTGCCGCACATAAAACTCAAGACGGGGACTGACTTTCATTTCGCAGCTGCAATATTTCCTCCTGAAGGACAATTTAAGTCCTGGACTACCCAGTCACAATGGAGCTGTGTCTAATCGCAGGAACCAGACAGGGTATCCAGCCGTCACACAAGAACCGTGTGTCCGCACTTTCATAAATAAAGCCACGGAAATGTGCACGGAAACCGCCACGACAAATGTAATAGTTTCACGCGTAGGTAATGTTACTTCTATAGTCCTATTCTAAACATGCAGAATCACAGTACAGTATTAGAGCCACAATCAACGCTGTGAAAGAAATAAAACAATGGATATGGCTGACAGTACTTATTTATTTTTTTTGTGTGCGCACGCAACGTACGTCATAATTTAACTGCAAGTCGCAAGTTGTGTCATACGAATCATTCCAAGAAGCATTTGTCGAATACGAACCTTGTAGTTTACGTTGATGGTGTGCTGAATTGGTAATTTAATTTTAAGAGTACGGTAGCAGTTCATCTAGATGATTTGTTGCACTTCTTAAGTGTTATGCCGCATGTCGTATAATACAGGATGCGCAAAGTACTAGAGTATAGAACGTTTTTCATTATATAACATAATTTCAGAAAGTAGATAGCATAACATACTTCCCATTTAACGTATCAATGGAAGTACGTGTCAATATACTTACATTTACATTGTATATAGTACTATAGCCTGGAGACGTCTAGGCACGCGCGTCCCCTCCTACTCCCTAGACAGTGGCTCGGCACGGATCAGTTTGTAACGGAGCGGCAAGACAGCGACCCGGCAGTATACACGCGGTCATAAAAACATTCGGCCAAACCGAACACGGAGAAATCTGACTGGCGACAACATATAGCAATGCTCATGTAACAGTGTGTGCTGGATGATTTCGTTACCGCATGCGTGCGCTGTTCAACATAAGTCAATTGCTTTTCTGTTATTGAGTGCAAACGTTCTGTTAAAATATTCACCATTATCGGATTGAAATCACGTTAGATAAAAGCAATAACGATGAAGGTGGAATATATTATGTGGTTTGATGCTTCAGCATATGAAGTGTTTCGTTTCCACATTTGCATAAAATGAAGATAAAATAAATGTATTACAAACGCTCGCACCATGAAAATTATTTGGGGGGGGGGGATATAAATATTGGATGTGACGATTTACGGCGCGGCGTAGATGATATCTCGAGGAGAATGCATTACTCAGAGGACAATATATGTTCACAGAATATACCAACATTTAGGGGTTCGAGACAGCATAATGTCAAGCCAACGTAAACATGTGTCACAGCCCAGCGTCGTTACTTCTAACAAAAATACAAAAATCATGAAAATAATATCACAAATACGTACAGAGCTGTCATCTATCTAGCCAATGCCGAATGTAATGTCCTAGCATATTCATAGTTGTTGGCACGATCTTTTTGATGGTATAAAATTCGTGAATTGTGTCTCATTATACTCTTATCGAAATCAATCTCAAAACAACCTTTAGTTTTGGGGCTGCGAATAAATGATTAATAAAGAATAATTAATATAAACCATCTTTAAATATAATAATGTTACATTAAATGACACTAAAATATAGAATAACACAAAATCTAATTGACAAAAGATAAAAACAAATTGTTATTTATATTTATATTCTAACGAATAACGTGATCTATGAATTTCAAGCTAAACTATACATGTTTTAAATCAACGTTCAAAACTCTCTCCCCAATAACTGCATTTAATTTAGCGCAAATATAGGCAGGCTAATCCCAACCTACATGAAAGAAATCATAAAATATGGAACAATCACTAACATTGTTCTAGCTGCCAACTGTGACGCAGTCTGTTGAGTGTGAGTGGTTCCAGTTTCGAATCCCGTGTAGGGCATGGGTTTGATTTATGCTCGTCCGTATGAGTCACCCTTTCATTGGAAACATCACTTCCAATACGTAAACTGCGAGAACACAGTTGCCCCGGAATTAAATACGTGTGTGTGCTGTACATCTGGAAATATATTTGCATTTTGTCTTGTACTTTTACAAGTAAAACCTTGGATACTTGTACCCAACTGAATACTTTCTTTTACTTGTAATAAGTACATTAACCTACTAAGTCGACTTGCAAGATATAGCTATTCAATATTAGAGTCAGGCTTGTATTTTAATTACATTGATAAATAGCGGATGTAAAATATAATATGCTATTGAAAGCATCTTCATTTGTACAACTGCAATACAAATATTATATTTTATATTATATCTAAAACAAAGAGACTACAACGCGAAATCGAACCTGCACCTTCTTGAGCAAATATGTGTGAGCATAACTTCAACCCCAACAAATAAATTTACGTAATGATAGCGTTAGTTTCGAAACTGTTTGGCAGGCTTACAATTTTAACCTGTTAATGTTATACTTTTCAAATACGACTACACATTTGCACATGTTTTGTTTCATAACCGAAAACTTATTTTCTCTTAGTGAACATTGCGTTTGGAATAACATTTACTGGCATAAATCATATACGAAAGTTTATTACGGACTGTTAAGTTAATACGAACAATTACACTACAGAATTATGTTTGCAGCGATTACACTGTGCTGCCGAAGCCAGCATTATTTGGACAAACATCTTTACAGGTGGCATTACTTTTGGACATGAATCGGAATTCTAGAAATAATACATAACCCAACATGGTAATTAAAACATTTTTATATAAACTCTCAATATTTTATGATTTGCGTGGGCTTTATAATTTGAACACCTAGGCGTATACATGCCACAATTTCACATAAACTACCGTTACACAGCAAGAATGCTTACACGCAGATTAATTGGGTGGAATTTGTAAAGTCGATGGACATTACACTGTAAAGTGTAATATGTAATAGCGGCGGCATTGTTTAATATTCATTATTTTATAACATTTGCGTGTATGCTTTCTTTGTATTGCGGGACAGTCCACTATAAATAAAAACACCCATTATCGCGACTTTGAGCACATTAAGCTATACAACGTTTCTATAGTTACAAATTAAATGTATTTGCCTAAAGTTACTGTTTAGCCATACTTTGTTAAAATGTACGCAATAAATGAATTTACGCGACCTCGCACTGTGCGTTACAAACTACGTAGTATTTCAATTATATCATTTATATATGTGGTCGTTCATGGATATTGTCGGCAAGTGCACTTTTGTAGCACTGGGGATAACTTTTCCGTTCCTCTGCAAACGTTATGCGTCCTCCATTGCCTTACATACAACTGAGCCCGCCGTAACTGATGTTTGTAGAATAGCCGATAGCACGGCCAGACCTGCGCGCGCATGTCGTCCCCCCTTGCTTGGCTTTGCCACGCTTCTTCGCGCTTAGCCATGCCGGCTACAGTACATGCATTGAAATAAACTGTACAATTTCTAAATCAAGTCAACGCAACGGGTCTTTCTCCGCACCAGCACATTTTACATTACAAATAATCTATCAGTTTAAAATTCACACAATTCAAAGAAAAAAAAATTAAAATGTACAAAAAGCGAAAACTACTTACCAAATGGCAACAACATGTAAGAAATAATCAGCGATAAGTGCATGATTTACCGTTCACCATCTTCGACACTTATAGCTGTAACATACCTGCAACAAAGAAAAACAAAAACATCAGCCTCAACAATGAAAAACTTTATAACGAAATTTTTAAAACATCACAAACACAATGAACACTAAATGTCTCATTTTGAATACCTTTCACATAAATACTAGGTTTACAGTCAGGCTTAGTTTTTAGTCATTTTTGACAGTTTTATTACTATTCATAAAGTCATAATCCCAATAGGCGCAACTAGTTCATTAAGGTGGCATGATTTAGCAAGTACAATGTCAGTACTGACAAACCAGATTTTCCCAGTGTCATCGATCTTACAACATAAAGGGAATTTATTCCCAGGATTCAAAACCGAAAATTCGGCAAGAAAAGGCCCAGCACCTTGCCTAATGTACTATGATATAGGGAAATCAGCATATTACCAAGTCTGCATGAAGGTGCAGAGCTCGTTGCTTTAAGATAACTACGACAGATACATGTAAAATTAAATTGTTCGTGAAGAGAGCGTGTTTCGCGACTTTGAAAGCCGCAATCGACAAAATGAAAAAAAAAAAAATCGACATGCGTAAGATTATATTAAAAGGAGTACTTATGAGGGCTTCGTTTTGTTGTGATGGTGTGGGAAAGCCATAACTTAACATCCCCGCATGAACACTGCCACACACCTTCATATACGCTGTTCACGGCAAACTGAGCACTTTTGAAAGCCCTGCTTCAGATCTACTTATATGCACGTTGTGTATTTTTACGCCTTATGTAAAATTAATATTGATATGGACCTCATCACTTTATTCATATGTCGTTCAAGTGAAACTGTGAAATTAAGAGAAAAATAAATATATTACACAATTACTGATTATTACACTTCGATAAAACATAAAGCGGGAGAAATAATTTAAGTAACTACAAATTTTTACCTAACACTTTTTATTCGACGTTAAGTACGGAGCTACTTTCCCTCCACTCTTACCAACTTTACTGGGCATATGTCTGCGCCCGTTAAAATATATGAAAGTAGGAGCAGTGAAATTTTTCTAAGGTTGATTTCAAAAGTGCTCACTTTATCGCGAACAGTATTTATTACGCCGGGAATTACAACAACGTATTGCGAGAAGGGCCAACAGCAGAAACCCCGTACACCGGCCAACAGTCGGGGACATGCATGTCTAAACAACGCGCCGATAGAGGCCAGCACAAGGCAGGGCGCGACGTCTTTCCTCGTCCGTCCAGCAGCAAGGGAATAACGCAGAATGGGTATGTCCGATCGCCGCCAACCGATCTACTAGAACAGCCTAAGGGGAACCACGTTTAATGCGGGGGTAGTTCAATTAGTTTAACCTAATAGTGGCGTGTGTAATTTTTAATAATGTAATTTAAATTAATATCATTTCACATAACCTCACTCGAGTGATTAATATAACAGTTCTATGTTATAATCCATTCACGGTTACTTCAGCCTTTTATGAAGCCCTATTAAGGTTCTACTTCCGGGATATCCCTCCGCCTCGTGCAAATTAAGCTTAACAACGTCTCGAGAATTACACCAGAAAGACAACGCACCACATTCGTGCGCACTCAGTTGTAATGATATTTTGCATAAGAACTATTTCTCACTAGACCTTACCAACATACCTATTTTCTCCCTGTTTTTTATTTTAATTGTTTATCAATGAAGCATTATAATTTATAGATAATATATTAATAACATTTCAATTTAACGGGAAAAAAAGTAACTTTATGAACACAAGTATAAAACGCTACTGATATAAGGCGTATTTAGGAAATAACTGAACACGTAATACACAGGGAGATTTTTCAAATGTTTGATTAAAAAAGACCGAAGAAACAGTGAATGGACTATATTGTACGTTCATCATGTCTAAATAAACCCCCTCAGACTCAATAGTTCTCTACAATCTCATATCTCGTCATTCAGCTACGTGCCTAACCCCTTTCTTGTGAGGAGTAACAGAAATGTTACATTCGGAACAATTTGCATACGCTATTCACGATAAACTGAGCTCTCTTAAACGTCCTGCTGAAGATCTACTTGTAAATACGTTGTGTATTCTTCCATTATATGTAAAATAAACATTGCCATGAGCCTGATCACTATTCATGAGTCAATAAAATAAAATAGTGTGGTGCATTTCAGTATTCAAAATGTTTACCCAACACTTTAAATTCAACGTTAAGACACGGAACTACCTTCTCACCGTCGTTACCAACTTTAGTTGAATTCCGGTCATTGTGCCCATCAAAATATAGGGCTATGCGGATAGGGAAAGTGACACTTTTCGAAGGTTGATTTCAAAAGATCTCAATTACCGTGAACAGCCTATACCACGACAAATGATGATTAAGCTCGACATAAGGAATGAAAAAAAACGGGAAAGGCTTGGGGGGGGGGGGGGACTACCAAACGTCTTCAGCTCCCAACACGTATTCTTGAGGACAGGCCGACAAGGGTGTCCTTCATGGCAACGAAAGCGTGTGGATTTTGCAATACGGGTTCTAGTACTGTACGATGTTAGCAAGTGTACACGCAACGCTATTTCAGGCCGTTCGCGATTTTGTTTAAAAAAAAAAAAAAAACGCTGTCTGGGAAACATTTCCTCAATGCGGAAGGTCGTGAGTTCGACATTCAATCCTGACCAACTACACTGGAAATGGCTGTAGACAGGTGCTTTTCTATCTCATTTTCACGCAGTATGTTCTTCGTAGGTACCTTCCCGATTACACAATGTGCTCGTCTGTAATTGGCCGAAACCTGTTGGCCAACATTGAAAAAAAAAAAAAAATATATATATATATATTCGAAAGTAATATTTCATTTTATGGGCATTATTCCCATTTAAATCATTGTACAATGAACTACGCGTAGTACGCAAGTGGATATTCCGCTACGCCACGCGAGTGCATGCACCAGTGACCAGCTTGACGGGCAACATACAGTGGAACTGTCGATGTCGAACTGTTGTCCAGCCTCGGCACAGTTTTTCTACGAATAAAATAAAACGAGCTGTGAACGGTCCACACTTCTTGAAGACAAAGAACAAGGACAACACACACTTGTGCTCTAGTCGAAAGAACGATGCGGAAGCCATGGAATATAAATTCACGAAAGCTGTCCGTAGCTGTATCAACAAAAGGTGCTGACCCGTCCTCCAGAATATATACGCGATGTACGTTATATACATATGTATATTCACACACAAGGTAATTACACGGCTGTATATGTTAGTATAACTATGACTGAATAAGCATCTCCTCCAAGAACATCTACTCAACATTCTGAAGCAACATATGTTTATGCAACTTAATCGGGATGACCATATTCACGAGTAAGGTATCGGTGTGTCTGGATACGAAAATCCAATCAAAAATCTTGCAATTTGCCTATACCGCGACGGCAAAATGATTAAGAGTGGGATCCGAAATGAAAGTGATACAAAATATCTTAACTTAAACTGCCACAAAACCACCATTTTTTAACACTTAGACTCCCAAAGAAAAATAAAGGGCATTAAGACTTGACAGGACCTATAATTTTCGAATAAATATTCACACAAAGAGGCAGGGTTACGTTAATCTCTTTTTATCTGGGTGTTTTTCCACCTTATACTTATTCACAATTACAAACCACGCACACGGCCTTAAATGTAGCGTATTAGCGATCATGTTAATAAAACTTCGTTTTAACTTCCAAGTTATAAAAAGAAACTGATTGATTTGTCAATAAAAAAGTTTGTCGGAAAGAATAACGGAGGAAGCTTATAATTGCACGGTCTCTTATGTGTGTGAAATGAGATCGATTCCCACATCAAAACCAATTTTCTCTTAACGATTCTTCTGGACCAGACAGTGAGTAAATTACATCATGAATATGTATGAATTATTGCAGACAGCCTTTCCAGCATGATACACTGTAATTTATTTATTCCGTAATGGTGCTCTGAAAGCACGTTCCAATCTCTTGCAGTTTTCAACGACGAGATGTTACTGAACGTGTCGTGTGAAAAACGCGTGCATCCCCAGCTGCTTTACACGATCTGGGCGCAAATGCATTTGCAGCTTCGTCAGGCCGCGAAGTTGCCCGGAGACTGGGTGCGAAACCTCGCAGCTGCCAGGGCGCGCTCTACCGCGAAACGAGGCGCGGCGCCGCTGCCATTGAAGCGGATTTATGTGGTGTATCGCCGTGGAGACTGCGGACGCGAAGAAGCTTTCTTCTGACACTCTGCAACAAGCGCAACTGGAGCGTAAGCCCGCTGACTACTGACTCAGGCGCGACCATACGGAGAGTCAGTTGAAGCTCGGGCGTACCTCGCGCACCCTTATGTGTACATTGCTTTACACAACACTGGCGCGATGTATACTCGATACAAAGGGAAAACTCAACAGCGTTCTGCAAGAGGCGCGCGGCAGATTCACGCGCCGTGTCCTACGTAGATGCTGCTATTTCGGGATTCTTGTAGCGCCGATTCCCTCAACAAGATGTCCAAGAGAGACTATACGCTGTTCACGGTTAAATGAGAACTTCTGAAAGACCTGCTTAAGATCTACTTGTATGCACGTTGTGTATTCCTCTGCCTTGTGAAAATTGTCATTGCCATGGGCCTCGTCGCTTTCTTTATGCGTCGGTCAATTGAAAGTGTAAAATTATTAGAAAAGTAAATATTTTACAAATCGGCTGATTTTCACACTTCGACGCAATAAAAAAAAAACAGATAGCGATAGAAATAATTTAAGTTATCTCAAATGGTTGCCTAACACTTTTTATTCGACGTTAAGATATGGAACTACTTTTTCCTCCATCGTTACCAACGTTACTGGGCGCATGCCACTCAGTGCGTCCGTTAAAATATATACAGATGGGGGCAGTGACTTTTTCTAACGTTGATTTTAAAAGTGCTCACTTTATCGTGACAAGTCTTTAGTAATTTTTTCTTCCCGAAAGCATTAGCTGCTAAGTGAAATTAATAAGCGGTGAACTCCATCATTTTGTACTAGCAGTTGCGTAAGTCTCCAAACAATATTTTTGAGTACACGAGGATGACGATAATCCAAATGTCTCTTCATGTCCCATAATATCTTCCTCTTACCAACTTCGATAATCAATTAGCAAAAATAATTTCCACTTTTTAGTGCTGATCTGACCCTGACGCCTGTTGACGCGAAGAACTGACGCTGGTTGACGCCAGCGCGCAGTCTGCTCTATACCGCTCGCGCAGGGCACTTTCAATGCTCATAATGTATTTGAACTTTGCTGCTTGGAGCTGGCGCCTGAAATTTAATCCCACGCAAGATACGGACTACACGTGGCGCAGGGGAGTGAGTACATTACCTCTAGTCTCACCATCGACTTCAAAGCTCATCCGCTTCCCTTTCCCTTAACATGACAATTTTCCAAATTGTACATGCCTCAAAGAAGTGATTTCACTAATGAGTTTATTGTTGAACGTTATCCCGATGGAAATTTTCCCTTCCACGCAATCTGCGGTCGAATTTATGCTGGTCTGTGTGTAATTTCTATAATCCCACACAACCAGAAACAGAGTAAGAAATGTTATATATTACTACAACCAGAAACAGAGTAAGAAATTATTATTATAACAATCCCATCATAACACAACCGATGTTCCTGCCGACATGCGCCGTCACTTGGATTCCCGTCTCCCTAATGACGACAAACATCCTCAGAGAATAACCACATATCACAATAGGTAGAGTGGGCGTAAAGCGTGTGCATTTTTGTACCATCATCACGTTCTGTTGATAAACCGCATGTCTAAAAACACGTGATAACGAACCTGTAAAATAAAAATACTGAACAAATTAAAGTAAATGTAAATCCCGAGGCACTGACAGAGACAGCAGCCAAACTAAAGAGGAGGGAAATTCAAATTTGTTTTCCTACAATTACATAACACGTTTCCAATAACAATTAACATGAGAACTTACGATCCTGGGTTTTCAGTACATGCCACAGCTAAAATAAACATATAAACAAGACGGCATAGCGAAACCTAAGGAATCAGAAATTTGTTTTTTTACTTAAATCGATGTGCTTCGCAGATGGTTCCAAGCCTTACAGGAGATATCCCCGTATTTTATCTACGAAGAAGGGAAGAAATAAATTAACGGCTACAAAGACTTGAAGTTTTTACTCTTAGGATGTAATTACCCCAGAATAAATTTATGAAAGTCGGGAAAAAGGAGGAAGCTGATTACACGGTCTTATTAAAAGTTGGAGGCACGAAAGTTTCTTCTGCAAAGTCTGCAGCTTTTAATTATAAAGCACAATATGAATATATCACATTTTGGCTGTTAAATAAAGGAATCAGGCATAACGCTTTCTCGGTCAAATATTGCCATATACATTTTAGTGTTTTTTCCCTCTAAACACACACACACACTACATACATTATATATATATAATTAGAAATCTCGAAGGCTTTGTTAAGATCCAAACTAATCTCCACAAAAAACATCTGTACGTGAGATTAATTATGTATTTGTAGAGTTCCAAATGGCACTGATTGCAAATGCATTTTTAAAAAAGCTGCACCACAGATACCCCAGTAACTACTAACTTATTTTTTTTCAGCACTGAGAGGCACGAAGTGTTTGGAAGCTTATTAGTAAGGAAAAAACATATTTTGCGATTCCGTACGAAATAATGTAGCACGAAATTTTAACTTTCACTTCATACACATCTCTGCAGTTTCTAATATACAATAAGCGCGCAGAATTGTAAGAATTAATTTATTCCGCTGCGCCAGTAATTAAACAATTTCAACAGGATTGCGACTACTACCACAAATAGCTTTTTCTATCTTACCCAGTTCCCCCCCCCCCCCCCAATTCTAATTTCAGGTAACAGGAGGAATATTGGCTCTCAAGACCTCGTTATTAAAAGCCGCCAAAATCTCTCAACAAGAGGAAAACTACATAACTAAATATCATCTATGAAATACAAATATGTTTATACCAATACAAACATTTTGCCTCGCGAATAACATTTTTTGTACATGAAATCAAAGCGGATCACTTATTAATGCTCCATCTCACTTTTTGTAACTAAGGCTTAATCTTATCGGTTACATTTAATAAATTTAATTTAGTTTATTGTAACCTTCAATACACAACTCTAATGAAGTAAATTAACTAATTCCCAAAATGGAAAAAAAAAAGTGGCTTTCAATCGTTGGTTACACATAGTACGTAACTTTTACGTTACCAGAGTTGTTTAGTACCAGCAGGCCTATTTCTATTAAAATTTAAATTACATTATGGATGATGTAGAACTCTCCTGCGCGATACAGTGGTCACAACAATAAATTCAACTCCACAAAGCAACAACATTCGCTTTACTCACGCGTGATAACTGGGGTCGTAATCTATATAATGGAAGGGGGTGTGGGACAGTGTACACTGTAGAAAGCGTGCGCCAGTGAGTCGGGATCGAACCAACTTACTCGCCACACCACTCAAGCATGCTATTCGCGTGATTAAACTCACTCCGTTTCAAGCACTGACAATCTTCAAACCTGTGCAGCCTTACCTGAGTTTTATAGACACGACTAAGTTGATGCGCATCATCTCTCAGCTTACCTTGTCTTTGGACTGATACTAACACGTTCTTAGCCATAGCTCTCAGGACGTACCGTTTAATTAAAACTATAACTGAATTGGAACGAATATGAGACTAAGCCGTAACTTATCAAAAATAATTTTAGCCAACAAACTTAAAAGTAGATTAGAGATTGCGGATAAAGTAAGGCACGAGGTACAATATTTCCTATTACCGCAACGTATTGTGACTTTTGTGAATGTAAACTGCATGGTTATAAATCCAGTTTCAATTATTAGACCCATATATGTTTACGCTCGATCTTATG
Source organism: Dryococelus australis (assembly GCA_029891345.1). Classification (NCBI taxonomy): domain Eukaryota; kingdom Metazoa; phylum Arthropoda; class Insecta; order Phasmatodea; family Phasmatidae; genus Dryococelus; species Dryococelus australis. The sequence continues at coordinate 73,435,914 of CM056996.1, forward strand.
AACTTTTCACCAGAAAGGTAAAAAATAAATCTATAATTTTCATTGTCTTCTTACAGAACCTAGAATGATGATATAATCTTTGACTTTCCTTACCTAATTTGAAGGACGGCTTGGAACGCTGACGTACCAAGGTAAATCGTTTACATTCAGCTCTATGTCAGAAGTTGAAAATCCACACCCTGTTGACGAAGGGAATGATTTCTATGACCTAACAATAGGCGTACATTCTGATTTATACTTACACACAGACAGTTATTTGAACACGGTAACTTTTATGAAAATAACATTTTCCCGTCTTAAGCATTTTGGTTAGTTCAACTGTTTGGTTCGTCGGTAGTTAGGAACCGAGTATTTTGTTGTTTGCCTTCATATTTTGCCAAAAAAAAACACTATAGGGCTGCAAAATTACGATAATATTTTTCCAATAACTGAATTCCTGTGAATTTCACATAAACTTTCGTTAGTTGACGGAAATCTCCGTAAATTTGTAAGTATTTCTGTACCTCTCGGGAAAAAAAAAAAAAAAAAAAAAGAATCTTTGATTTTTCCTATACAGGCAATTTACTTACACAAAAAAAAATCGAAAACGGTTTAAATATTTTATTGTAGGGCGATATTTGAACATGAATCAAGCCTCCTTGGGACAAAATGCATAAATAGGCCTATGCTACTTAGAAATGTGACATAGCCACTGCAACAGAGGCAACGGGGTTCCTAGCCATTCTCTCGGATTACCCTTAAAACTCAGACACACTGTCGCATACGCACACACCATGCCTCCCAGCACACCAATCACTTCAACCACGATTTCTCTTGCTGGAGACAAGACAAGATGTTGAATATATTTTACCATAGATGTCACAGGACACTAGGGTGACTTCAAAAATGTAGAAGAAAATCCATTATATAGGTGTGGCAAGAATAGGTCTAAGTGGCATGGATGTACCCTAACTGATGCCGAAACAATTTTCTGGTTATAGTGCGGTGAAGAAAGGTGTGTATGTACTCGGCAGTGTTTGTTCCCAAATCCCGAAGTTATAGTGAGTGCAGAGACCCGTATTCTGCATGTACGGAACTTGGCGCCAATATTCGTCACTACAGTTCACGTTTCCCTATACTAACTATACATTATTTTCCGCACAACATTCCAGGCACATAAGAAAAATTTTATCAGTGTCTATATTTGTTTGCTACTAGTAATTTAAATATTTTGTCAATTCAGAACACCTACATACAGTTCGGTGCACCCAACTGTGTTATGCCAGCGGCCAGACTAGGGATGCTGATATCGGGGAAAAAAATATATAGATATTCTTTATATTGGTTATTCATAAAAAGTATCACTTTACGAAACGATATATCGAAAGAAAAATATCGATTTTCGGTACATAGATATCCGATATTGTTTCTATTAAAGGTCTTCGCAAATCTAAACTTGCTTGTAACATTACATATTGAGGACATCAGGCATTGCAGAAAGATATGGCGCCTGTTTTGGTGCATGTTGCCAAAGTAAACATAGTAATTTTAAATTCAATTTTTGTTTTAAAAACAGAGCTTATTAAAATAGCGTTTCAAAAATATTTATTCCTGTTACTTGGAAAAAGAAAGTGATTTCGATAAAATTTAGTTGGAATATATCGACGATTTATATCGATATATCGTTGATATAATATAGTCATTTCGATATATCGATATTTTTCCAACATCTCTAAGCCAGGCCATCTGGAACCTGAAAGCGACCGCCTGTAGGATGCGATCTGACAGTGGAATAATCCGTAGAAGACGGAGAAAACGGCTGCGAAAGCCGGCCCCTTATCAGCTGCGGTGATCGTCCGCGCTCCAGGCCATGGATAGAGGAAGGAGGAGTGGGGAAACTCCGCAATTTGTCTGCATGCGCTGCTTCCACTATCGATGCACGTCGGGCCATCGATTACGCCCTGCCGCCCCGTCCCCTCCGCGGGCCCAATAACCTCTTCCACCTCATTCTGCACTGCCAATAAACATATCTAGAGCAATCTACTAACACTATGTTGAGTGAGCTTTTGGCACAGGGGCGGTGTGAAAGCAATACGTGGATGCAGCAAAGCTAATGTCCAGTTAACAATATCGGAATCTACAGGCCAATATGTATAAAGGTGTGTGCGACAGACCTGCCACCTAGATTAGTGAATGCCACCCTTAACGTAAATATGTTTTACTCAGAGGAAAATGAGAGGAAATTTATCCTAAAATATACCCACTTTTTTTTACATTTAACACACACACACACACACTACAATATAAGCATTCCGATAAAAAAAATGTTGCAAGCAATAATTAAACTAATTGCTACGTGGAAGTTTAGTTGCGCAATCTGATTACCAGCACATTAAGAAAAACAAATACACACATTATTCAAAGAATACAAAATATCGGTGAAAACTGCATTACTAGCATTAGTCTACACGTATTATTTACTAATTCGGTGTACTATCATTGTTACAGCGACGTCTGTGTCCTTATGATCAGCACACGTGCATTCCACCAAGACGGTTCCGGTTCGATACACTGTGACTCCGTGTCTAAACTTCCGTATGTAGGGAAATGTGAATTGATGTTGCCGATAGTCAAAGTATTTTCTCGGGGTTCGCCCGCTTTCCCCATCACCGCATTCTGTTGGGAGCATTATTCTACGGCCTTATTTCACAGCTGCGCTTTCAAGGTCAAGAAGCGCCTCATCGCTCTTACGTGCAGGGCGTGCAGTTTTACCGTCACGATGCCGTACTGTGCAAATCAGATCTGTATCAATGAGACATTATTAGACGGTATGAAAGCACGCAGATTAAAATAAGCCCGTATAGTCGTACATTACTCTTGCCGCTTAAGGAAACTGTATTGGCAAGCTTTAAAAATGCGATATGTAACTATTTTTCACAATGTTTTCCCTCGTGAACACACTTAGTACGATAAAGTTAAAAAATAAAAAAAATAAGGTCATATAGATATTTTTAACTTTTTATTTTGGCAAAAAGTACCGAGATAAGCGTATTCGCGCAAACAACGATTTCACAGAAAATGTTTCAGTACACACTCCTCTCAGGCATATGTGATTCCCACATTTAAACTGGGCGGATATCGTACTCACCACTTAGTGATTCTTCCAAACGTAGTTATACATAGCCAACTTACATGATAGAAATGTGTGACTTGTGACTATATTCTTCCTACCAGAAGTCTGGCATTTCGGTCGCTCACCTCTCCGTGCAAATCAAATATTATATACTAAGTACAAGACAAGACAAAAGAATCGTTCCGATATCACCACGGAACTCATGCTTCATTGTTATGGCGTATCCTTTCATGCTGCTGGTAAGAAATTATATCAACGTTCTCTCATATTTATTTAGCCATTTAAATACCTTTATGTTGCGATGAAACCTCTTTCGACATTACAACACATTTGATATGTAGCATGTAATAGACTAAAACATAAATTTGAGAAAAAAAATTCTACTAAACTGGTAGGCCTATATAATAAAAACTATGACAAAATGTAAAGCTATTTCAACAGTCACGCTACGTGACATAAAATTGCAATGAACAACACATAACCGTCTAATTAATGTCGAATGATATTAAAAGCCACTTTTAAATGTAATGTAGCTACAAACAAGTTTTCAAAAGAACAGTACAATTTTAAATTTAAAGAAATGTCATTTTTGTTCCTCCGCTTAGGCACTCAGGGCGTATTATTTCAGGGCCTGAGGAGGCTGCATTGTTAAAAAAAAAAAAGTCCATTCTAAGGAAATGTGCTGGTAAAAATGTGTCCAGAGGTGTCCGTAAGCCCTTTGTAAAAATGCGAACACTGATTATCAAAAACGGTCTTTCCGTAAATGCATGGAACCTCTGTATTAATTTCCTAGTTAGTTTTCTATTTACTCCCAGATTAAAATAAAGAGAGATACTGAAAATGTCTTTAATTTTCGTTGTATGGGCGTTCTACTGTGTATAAAAATATATTTAAAATAAATCAAGTACATTAAAATTGAGCGAAATTTGAACCAAAGTCAAATAATTGGAGTGCACGACTAATCACTCACCTACAACTCATACACGATATCGGTGGTAACACTTTTGTAACGTTTTTTTTTCTTTTCATTTTCTACTAAAGTTAATGCATTTTAAGTGATGCTGAATGTTACAGACGCCTGATGATAATTTTTTATGTTTGAAAGAATATGTCTTAGTGGCGTGAATAATCTAACTGCCGTAGAAACGATAATTTTCTGGCTACGCAGTGGCGAACAAAGGTTCGTGTAGACTCGGCAATGTTTTCCCCTAAACCCGAAGCCACAGGAAATACGGAACTTTCCGTATGTTGTATTTAAAGTACTTAGCTCCGTCTTTCGTCATTACGGATTGCGTTTACGCGTATTTACTGTACATGTCCGTAATATTTTACGTAAATATACACAAAATTTTAACACGTGTTATTCGTCATCGCTTTGTCAATTTGAGCAATATCGAAAGCTAAATTCATGCGAAATCTGTTCTTCTCATGAAATGTTGCTACTCTTTCAAAGGCTTGCAACAGCAAATGGGAGTGCTTGGTCATAAATTATATTAAAGGCGGTTGTCGCCAAACAAATTCACTATTTTTTTATTACGAAATTCTGTTCAACTTGTAGACATTACTTAAAGGTACTATTTCCTGACATAAAAAATAAACAGTACATCTTTTGCAGAACGGTATGTCAAACCCACAGTTTTAGTATATTTTGAGGCGTAAAAATTATAAAAACCGGGTCATAGAAATGAGATAATTCACACTTCAATACGACACCATGAACTAAGTTACGAGATGATTTCACAATTTTTAAAAATTGTACAAAATAATCAAATGCTTATTTTTTATGTGTAGCATACCTTAAAATGAAACAACATATGACCATTAACTGACGCTCGTTAAATATCTGCAAACGATTTCGTTTATTTTCTTTGTTCGTCCCGAAAGCACAAAAATGTTGTACATGATATGTTATGGTGCAGAAACTATGCGATCTAAATTTTTTATGCGAGAGACTTAAGTAATGCCTATAAACTCGACGGCATTTAGAAGAAAAATAAGGAGCTTTTTGGTGACCAGCGAAGTCGTAAGCCTGATAACAGCGATGTGTAAATACAAGTTTCTTATCGCAGGTCCAGCGGTCGTATTTACCTACAGCAATAAACATGTAGTGGACGTGTCGTCTGATCTGTAGCACTGATTGGGGCGGTGTTTGACCGTCGAACCCAGTGCATGAAAACATGCCACCCATCACGACTCTTATGGTGACCGCCTGGGTAGGCGGCAGAACAGTATGCAGGGCTCCAGCAGAAAACGTTTTATTAAAAAAAAAAAACCGCCCAACGTGTCTGAGTGAAGTCTGCTTACGAATTGGATTAAGAAACGTTACGCGACTGTACACGTTTTTCAGTGTTCCTCCATTTCTCTCGCGCATGTTTTTGTGATATTGAAAATGACACAACCGGATGTTTTCACGGTATTTTTTGAGTTTTAAAATTCCAGTACAAAACATTAAAAAAGGAATAGGAGCGTGCATCAAACCTTTATTTTTTTGACGTCGTAAAATGGTAGGGTCTCCGCTGAAAATCTCATGAAGGCGTGTGATCGACGGCAAGACTGCACGCCAGTTCAGTGCTTTGCGCGTAGAGGCGATGAGAGAGTTGATGCACATTTCTGGGTCGCCCCTAGCGCTCCCACCCTTTTAGACCTCAGACGTACGAATTTTTAACCAGGTGGCCACCTCAAGACGTTGCCCCTCCCCCCCACCTACGCAACTCGCGAGCCTGCTAAACAATGACACCGGCCTGGGGGTCTAAATAATGGCTACCACGTCAAAACGCTGTAGCCTACAGGCCTATGGAAGTGAAACGTGATACCAGGATTTATGAACACGAGGGTTACCACACCCCCCGCTTAATGCTACGAGGAACAGCATTTGCGAATTACTCAGAAGTGAACTTTTCACCAAACAAAAGATGTTTCCACGACTTTAACAGTTAAATATTCCTCAATTCAACACAGAGATACAACACAATCGCGACTTACAAACCACGCTGTTTGCAGCTCAGTTTGTAGTAAAAACCGTGTTTCATCCAACTCGTTCTCCATTCCCCTTTTCCTATTCCACTTTTCTCTCCTCCGGGGCTGCGGTGGGGTTGCGGCTAGACCGGTCGCCTCCTACCAAGGCGAATCGGATTCAATTACCGGTGGGGTCACTTCCGGATTTTCGCACGTGAGAATCGTGCCGGATGATGCCGCTGGTCAGCGGGTTTTCTCGTGAATCTCCCGCTCCCCCCGCCCTTGCATTCCGGCGATGCTCCATACTCACCTCGCTTCACCCTCATTGAAACTCAAACCCTCGCTCGTTGTTGAGAACCGTCCCCAAATCCACTTCCCCTACCACTTTCCTCTTTTAGTTTTCGTCATATTTTCCTCTTTTATTCTTCCTTTTCATAATTCCCGTCACCACATTGTCCAAGACATAAGAATAAAAAAAAAGATAATAAAAAATTAGTTAAATCTTTAACAATGCGCGTTTCATAGAATATATTCCAACCAATCAAAGCGTAAAACATAACTTTATGCAGCAGCCGGAACTTTAATCTTTAAGAACTACACGCCTCGACCTCACACAAGACGTCTTAATAAATTAACCATAGAGCCTATTCAATGTCTTCAGTTCCAAACATAGCAAAGAAAAAACGTATTAGATTTTATATAATAGTATAATAACCATCGAAAGAGAGCGAGAGGAGAGAGAGAGAGAGGAGGGAGAGAGAGAGAGACGCACACACACTAGTATTTTCAACAATTTTTCAGCTCCCACTAAGAATAAAAAAAATAATTTTCGGATTTCCTTGGAAAAATCATGCCTAGGCCATCCTGGTTGACGACACGCCCCAACCCCAAACCGCCGCAAGACGAAATGATGCGGGACAGGGAACTAGATCTAAGTACTACTGGGTAGTGAAGGGGAGAGTGAGTGGTTAGCTCATCAAGAATGCAGGAGGCGCGGCAATCGCGATGGAGGGCCACAGCTGGTCGTCCGTCCTTAATGACAGGGATTCTTTGGGGAGGACCGAACGGTCGAACATCATTGCATCACGCTAACTACCTGCTTTACCGGTCGGCTAAGGATAGCTTTCACGCGCGCGGTCGGAAATACCAGAGTTGCAGCGGTATCGCCTTGAAATCCCAAAACTATAATAACATTTTCAACTATTATTCACCCACCCCTCCTCCTCCACCCCCTTAGCCTTCAAATTCCCTCAGCAGCACTGTTATTCATTATTAACTAAACCCTTTTATAATTTAAAAAAAAATGAAGTTTATAGTGCCGCCGCTTTCAAGTCAGAAGGGTAATCGCGCTGAAAAGAGGGAGGGGCAAGTGAGAAGACTCGAATAAAGGAACTACAAATGCCTTTGCTTACAATCGAAGTGAATATGGAGCAGCGCCGGAATAGAGGGGCGGGGGAAACGGAAGATCCCCGAGAAGACCCGCCAACCAACGGCATCGTCCGGCACGATTCCTACTTGCGAAAATGCGGTGACCCGACCGGGGATTGAACCCGGTTCGCCTTGGTGGGAGGCGAGTAGGCTAATCGCTCAGCCACCGTGGCCCCTTCAATGGAGATGTAAAAAAATCACAAGATAAATATTCCCAATGCATTCGGTCCCTTCCCAAACAACAGTAAAATAAGTCACCACATGGCCACATACGCTCGGCAGAACGGAAATGGCTAAATAACAACACATTTGTAACGCAGATGTGCCCAGGGTGTGTCATTCCTCTTTATGGGACTTTCCTATCAACTAGTCTAGGATAAATTAACTTAAGAATAAACTGCTTGTTCCGACTCTACAGAACAGGAACAAACACTCAGTATTATATTAACCGGTGGGCAGGTTCACTCAGCCACGTATACGAGAAGAAGGCTTAGCCCATAATTCGAAGGCAGCGTTATAACAGAGATTTTAGGCTGAAGCATTACAGAACTCCACTGCATGGCGCTGCAGTAAAAGCGACCCGACATGATAGTTTCGGACTTTCTGTATCAGTACTGGATGCACCCGTCAAGAGCTGTATTCGCTTAAGTACTTGCCTCATTTCATTAATAAACCAATCTTCCCGAACCCGGCCATCGTCGTGTTTGGTCAGCGATAGTACTGCTAACTCAATGATCAACAGTCGTAGGTTTTATTCCAACCAACTACATACGAGTGTAATTTTTTCCTGTTAGCATTTCATTCCTATTCCCAGAAAAAACCCCTCCAAGTCCGTCGTTACAAATTGATTTAATCTATCTTCCTTCAGAAAAATATTAAAACAGGCATTTTATATATTTTATTGTAAAAATAACTGACATTAAATTATATCATTCGCAGCAAATAACTAAAACTCCTATACCCTAAAGCACGGGTGGATTTACAATATGAAACTATTACTATATCCGCGCATGGATAATGGATATTGCGTCCACGTCAATGTTACCTTATGAATTCGCCGGAAGGATACACAGTGGGCAGAAAGAAGAATATATGCAGGGCTTTCATAAATACAACTATGGCGGCCTCTAAGCAGGGAGTTTCGCAACCACGATTACACCTGACTTAGCAACAGCGTTTGCCGAAGCCTGCGACACGCATTACAGCACGTAGCGGCAGTTTGGCGACTTCGCCAACAGGAAATGCGTGCCATGGACGAGCAACCCATTTGTCATTTTTACAAACGCTATTCATTTACGTCCGGCTGGAATTCGTTAATAAGCGCCGGTGGATGCGGTTGACGTGGCGGGGGTGAGGAAGCAACCGATTGTATCGTTGTGATGTATACACGTACTGCTGAAGCCGTTTACACGTTGCATTTTCTATGCCAGGCTCGCATACGGACTTCACACGATGTGCCCACACTCGGGTTTCGCGTTTCTTCATACACACATCGTAAGACAATGCCAGTTTTAGATGATCACTCGCAATTCTAGTACACGCACAAATGCAAAGAAAACGAACATGCAATTTATTCGAACTTTTTATCATGATTAATTAAATCCTGGACAAACTACAAAAAAAAACACAGGAAGGAACTCAAACGCGCTGCTAAACAAATCAGACACAAAGCGCTGGCATAATAAGGCGATTCTCAGGAAACCTTATTTACGTCTTAAGAAATAAGTAATAATCAATTATCCTTAATTTTAGTTCTTTCGTATTAAATTTCATAGCTACGTGAAGTAATTACGGCACATTATTTTGATGCTGGTGGCTGCCATGAAGGCGTAGGTTAGTAAATTCTGGATATTGTGGCGATAAGTAATATCGAAACACACCATCACACATACTTACGTTTGAACTCACATTTTTTTTACTAAATACTTACTTTAGAGCGTTTTATTAAGCCATTAAAAATTACACTTCTAGTAAGTCATAAGTAATGTCAATGGTTGCCTACAAAGTGAAGAAAACTGCATACCACTACAACACCATACGTACAGAGGCGACAAGGCATTTGGCACACGTGCTAGTAACGCCCTTAGTGCGTCAATCTATATTCCGAACAAGCAAAACAGCTCCATGTTAACGGGTCCCTTACGGTAGTTTGCTAGAGAATGTCTGCGATAAAAACAGGGACGGAATCGCCTCAAGCAAAACCTCAAGACAGATGTACTGTGGGGTGGAAACAGAGTGCGCAGCGGAGAGGAGAATGCAAAACGGCCACGAACGTTGGGTGTAGAGGGAGAAATGTAAGGCCTTGGTCTATCGAGAGACCCCGCCGTCAGGTTGGAAACTGTAATGGATGTCTATGACCTTGAACTAGAATTCTCCCTTACCCCACGCGCGCTCCTCCGATTGTGGTGAACGCTGTTAACACATGTCAGTTGGCCTGCACGAAGACGGGGGGTAGTCGTTTATCTTATGTCTGCTCGCGTTTTTGGCATGGCGGGGTCGATCTGTATTACTCCAGTAAAAAAAAAAAATGGCTTCGATCGGAATGCATCGCATGATTTACTCACCGCAGCCATGAAAGGCTACCGGATATTTCTTTTTTCTCCTCAGAAACTTCAAACCTCAAAGGCGTCAGCAAACTTCAATCAATTCACTTCTGCTAACCCCGCCTTATTTCTGGCACTTTTGGGCTTCTCTATTTCAGTGGATTTCCCTTTTGAAACTCCTGCTTTCATTTATACCATACACTTTTTCATTTTCCCAAAAGCCATAGAAAATTACAAATTTATTCCACAACGTTAGCATCTTAATAAAAAGGTTTTTTTTTTCTACCTGCTACATTTTAAACTATCGCTTATATTACAGTAATATTCAATTGAAACGGTAATAACACTGCAGCAGTATTAATTCTGAAAACAGAATTCCAATTACGCGTCACACAGAAACTAAACGCAATAAGCGGCTCTGTTTGAAACAATATTCCGTTGTGTGTTGACGACACACGTACCCTGCATTATGCATGCATGCAACTACGCGCAGATATGCAAAACGTGTTCGTTATACAGCCTGAAACAAGAGCTAAAAGAAAACGAGACCAAGCCAATTATCATTACCGGGCTTCCCATCCGTGAGCGCCTGCAGTATCTCAGCCCTCCACCCGCAACACAGTCGTGTATTTTACACAGCCGGACACGACATGCCAGGCGCTCAAGGCACGCGCACTATGGATTTCTTCAGCGCTGTTTCAAACCACAGCAGTATAGGCTGTTCACGGACACTTTAGAGGCCCTTGTCGCTTTTTCCTTTCCGACATTTCTAATCCTCTAACCAACTTTTAAAATAAATCTTTACATGTAAGTAATAAACAAAATGTGTATACTTCACCGGACTTAAAGTTAACATCTAAAGCTACAATAAAATATATGGATTGACTATTATTCAAAATGAGAGAGCTTCAAAAAGTGCTCACCTTACCGTGAATAGCCTATAAATTAATGACTATTATATATACTCAGGAATTATGTAAGTTTGCTGCTGAACGGCCCGTGCCTAGTTACACGGAAATTAAAAAGTTATCACGTCATAAATCAAAGTTTTACGACAGATAGTAATAATTTAAAACAATACTTCGACATTTCCGATATAATTTCTTAGAAACGATGCATCGTTTGGTGCCATAAAATGTATTAAAAGATTTTGTATTCCTTGCGTGGTTTGTTACACGCACATCTAATGAAACACGTCAAAGTTATTTGTTCTCTGCAAGTGCTGTATTATGAAAATGGAAGTGTCTTGCCGATTGTTACCTGAAAGAAGTTCAAAGAAATGCAAAACTCAAATCTGGTTCAGCTGAGTCCAAAAAAAAATTGCCTTAAATTTTTTACGCTACAGTCGAGACGAGAAAAATAGTACCTCAAACACCAATGAGATTAAAACAGTGCATTTTATTAATAACCATGAGATCGGCTACTTATGAGAACAACTTAAAGGATACAATCATGTAGCTATAAAATAAAAAACTGACCAAGCTCGACAAGTTAACGAAAGGAAAAAAAATCGACTCGTGGGCTACATATATGAGAAAAACGTTAACATTTAATTGAGAATTAAAAACAACTATTTCTAAAATCATAACATTTAGGTTTTGTGTCCGTAAGAAGTGAACGTGCGTTATCAACAATACGTGTAAAATCTCAGATTCCAGCTCCATACAACGTTAAAAATAAAGGGGGAGGGGCGTTTTTGATAGCACCGAGACGATCACCCACTACAGTACATGATGACCAAATTTGCCGCAGCATACAATCTATGTCATTGCAGCGCCGTTTCACCACTTCACTTAAAAGCTATTCTGTAACTTTCAAAATGTTAATTTTTATAAGGAAGTTACAAGCTTGTATTGGTTTGACTTATTTGGACATGTATCATAAAATGCAAAATCAACAACATAATGTACTTTTGTGCACGGCCGTGATTCATTTATTTTCTCTCAATTACTTTTTTTTTTTTGATGATGGTTCATAACATATACTAGAACTATCAAATTTTTTTTCCTGAAATGCCATTTCAAGCTTTTATTTGTGGCAGACTTTATTTCATATTCGTATTTCTTTCTGTTATAATCTTTAATCATACGCCAACATCAAAAGATTTCACGACACATTTTAAAAACTAAACAAATGCACTTCCTTTCGGCAGAAATAATTTAACAACGTATCAAAAATTCGCATTTTCTTATTCGTTCAACTCTTTTTCCCACCTGAACATACAATATGTGCAACCATAGCAATTCGCCCTTATCGCTGTACATGTTATAGTGAGGAAGAAATGTTGGCGGTGGTAAACATGCCATAAAAAAAAAGTTCGATAGCCAATATTCTCAAGTCCCTCAGCCGTTTTTCCCTCACGTGAAAGTACTATCGAAAGACGCCTTTTTCGTGTGGTATCTCAGGCAGTACAATAAAACTGTACTCCTGGCTAATAATTCTACAAACTATAGCATAAATACAAGGTTTTAATGTAAGACAATAGTCAAAGAGAACGAAAATTCACGTATCCGATTTCTCGCATGTTATGATTTTAGCGATTACCATAGCGACAGCTTATACCTATACACTTTCACATACTACCGCTTAGCTATAACCTGAACGGTTATGATACGAGTGCTTCAATTTATTTTTCCGGCGAGAAATCTAAGCCATATCACCTCCATACCATCCAGACAATTTAGTGTGCTTGGCCAACAGATGAGTCTATGGGATATATACACTGACTCGCCTAGAAATGAAGCACCACCAGCACTTCCTGTAGTGGAGATTCCACGCGTCTCTAGATTTCGTATGCTCAGACAGTTTTAGTTTTAGCACTACAGCGGATTCATGAAGTTTAGTATGGATGGTCACTAAATACGAGGATACACGAACTTGCCCGAAATTAATGACGTCAGTAGAGTTCCGCCAATAGGAAGTCACAGAAACTATGACGTCTGATTCTTCTCGTTAGAAATAAAATAGAGAAGTTTGCTTCTCGAAATACGCGCATATTATTCTTATATTGATTTAAAATGTAATTTATACGCTGGGCTCAACAAAAAAACGCATGTAGAATTATAAATACTGCCAGTCAACTAATAAATATATAAGGAATTGCTATTTCTAAGATGTCGTTAACGAAAGTTTATGAAATAATGTTATTACGAGATTTTTTGAAGGGATATATGAGGTAAGGCATTAACTAATTATTAGCAATACTTCACACACAGCTCCAGCGCCAAGCGTCAGTTATTTTATTGCTCTTTGAACTAATCGACGAAGCTTAAAAACCGTATATAAGTACGATTTTTTAAAATATACACTGCATAAACGTTATTATACTTGCGTAATATGCTTAATGTTATAGAAATGTAAATTATTTCGTAAATGTAGACATTCTGAGTACTTTCCTATTTTTTTGTGAATTAATGCGTATACATTTAAATAATTTACACACAGACAACAAGAACAACTAAAAACCTGTAGTAATAATTAAAATGTATTAACTTTAGAGCTATCTACTGACGGTAATGTGTGTATTACTGTTGCAAACGAATTAACACCTTATTTTTGCGAAACGAATATGGATGAAAAATTACAATATAATCGTATATGGAGTGTTCCAGTTCCATAAATACATTCTCTTAACAAGAATGTGTGAATATACAGCCCCATGCACATTAAAAACTTAAGTCAAATTCGGATCTTGTTATCGCCATTTTGCAGAAAATCTTCACTAGAAGGTAATTTAGGGTGGTCGTTCGGCGACTAGATTTCTCCACTTAAAAAGTAAAGGCCACTAGAACTTAAAGTAACTGAGCATACACACAACGAGTAATCTACTGGCGACTTGATACATCTCTGCATACAGCGCTTTTCGGCACTTTACAAACCAGGATGACTAATACTAAATGTGACTAAGCATATGGAACGAGCCATCTAGTGACGATTCCCCCGTGTTTCTGGTGTTAGTAGCGACTAGGTTATTTCCTGCATATAGCCCTATGACTTTGAGAGGAGCGGTAAAAAAAATATTTTTTTTTCTTCTCCACTTCCACAGATGCAAGATAGAATACTTCAGACCAAGCCGTATGCTAGTTCACCCAAACTATAGAAACTGCGATGTCTTCCGAAACGTCGAGATAAACAAGACAGTGACGCGGCTACAGCCCAGAAGCCAAGAACATTAAACAACGGCCGCCAAGGCCTGCGAATTTTATTACACGTCATCATTCTTTAAGCATATTAAGGAAAACTAGTTTGGATTCCTTCTTTAACGCCCTTATCCTACGCAACACCACAAGTGAAATCTCCAACCATTCCTTATCGTCACCCCGAAACAAGTGGGAAAAATTACTGCACTGATACACATACTGTACTTCCCGCCAGCTTAGTTGGCGGGCGGCGACTAAACGCTTAACTACTTCTGCCTAATATTAATAGTACTTCCAGTAAGAATGACAGCTGAACTTGGAATAGTGTTTTGATTTATGGGTATACTAATTATTCATGCCGTTGCCCGACTTCTTGCAATGTTACTCTGTCCTCAAAAGCCTTCTCCCGACAGCTAAAGCGGCGAGCGGTGTATCCGGAACTGAAAATGGATGCCAAACTACACAACCGCCCCCAATACATAGTGAAAATATTGCGTAAAACTGTTATCACAAAAAAAAAAAAAAAAAAAAAAAAAAAAAAAAACCTGCCAGCACGCTACACACATTAACAGCCCTTCGCGGTAAAGGTAGCTCAGATGCAAACTTTTGAAACTAGAGGCCGATGTACAAGTCACGAGCAAGGCATGGAGGTCTGCGCTTTTTGTAGGCGTAAGTTTAGGTTTTCTTAGTTCGTAAGTCACCTCCTTACTAACCTTCAGCATAAAATCAGAAGAACGTTACTAAGCTCAAAAAAATACCCCAGACCATACAGCTCTGCTCGTCCTCTCCATACTCCGACGTTTTAATAAAAGCTACCATCTGGCCGACTCTCCATACAATCCGTGCTCTTCATTACCTACGCTCGATGTAGCGAAGCCACCCGAACAAAGGTCGGGGCCCCTTCAAATATTCATGCAAACACCACAGAGCATAAACTCACTCTTGCAACACAAGTTCCTAACTAGGCTTGCTCCACTCCAAAGCAACAGGGTTTACCTTCTTGGAGAGGAGAAAAGAGTAAACTATGTTCATAAACGTTGATTCAACACTTAGCTGACTTACACAAGAGACAGGATCAATTTTCGAACGTATTAAAACCCGTTAACGTGGTTGATTTCAGTTCCATTTTGAACTATAACCAACGTTGAAATCACGGGTGACCCACATAGTCGGGTTCTCTATTTCTAATCTCACGTAAGGCACGGATTCGTGCGTCATTTTACTTAGGTGTAAGTTTAGGTTTATTTTTGCCAGGTCAGCCAAAAAGCGCAAATGACTAATAGTTGATCATTTTGTCGTCTTTTCGAAGCATGACCGTTAGCTGTACACAGGATGTTCATTCTACTACACCAGCCGCAAAGCTAACCGACTGTTGTATTCATAAGATGAAACACTACTAATTGTTAGCAATAAGCTACCAGGTTGCTGCATAACGTTTAGCTACAATCTAGCGGTGCCTCAAGAACACCACTGCTATGATGTTTTAAGTTGTCCGCAATATTAAAAGCTTTCATATACCCGGTGCTTGAATTCCACTGCAGTATGCTTGAAAACGCGTTTTTTGGCGAAACGATAAAATTTGACCCCAATATGTTTACCTACGTTAAGAATACATACCCCGGCGAGGACCGAATGGTTCTTTCGAGAATGTATGCAAGATATAAATATTATTTTTGAAGCCCTCCAAAAACATTACAAACTGCTATTTCATACTCCTTTATCTCAAAATACTACGAGGATCTTGACAGTCCTGTACAGTACTAATTCTACAGGTTAGATATCTCCTATCTTCCAGGTTTCCGCGATGCCCCAAATGTCGAGCAGAAGTGACAATAGTACATATTAATTATTCGCGATACAGAAAATGTCAAGTTTTAACTTTTAAAAATCTATTTTGTAGTCCACCGTCAACCCCTTTTCCGACACATACAGCGAACGCTAGTATTCAACACTCCGATTATATGTGCATTAATGTTATAGAATACGTAATCAATGACAGAACGGTAAGGCTAGATTACTTCATGGCAAAGTTCGACGCAAGCAATTCAGATGCTACTGGTGTTTTAGGGTAAACTGGGAAGAAGATACGCAAGTGTAACGTAACAATATACTTGGCCACGTTCCCAAGAACAGCCGTATCAATTCTGACCATTCTAAAACGACGAACACCATGCGAGGTTACAGTTGCACGAGTCAATGTCCCAATTGTTATTTCGCTGATATTCAACCCTGGAGGTCGCCGTTTCGTCTCCAGTTTAAATCATCTGAAGTATAGGCCACCTTATTCATAGCCTACTTGAAGGTGAAAATAAGTTCATATCGTGAATATGGCCAGTCAACTAAAATCGTGATCAGATTTTTGTTAATTTAAGAGAATAAAAAAAAATTATACCTGCAAGGAAAACAAATTAGAAACACCTTCGACGAGACCGTCAAGTATACACTAAACGACAGAGCGTGCATCAGGCCCAAAGAATATGAGCTTATACAAAACTGTTGACGTCGCAAAAAACACGACGAAGACGCGACCATCAATCAAAGACATCCAAAACAGGATGGAAAACCCGGACCCCGCAAGCGGCGCACTCCAAGAAGCAAATACCGGGAGTGGCAAATACTGTACACTATGGAATGTTCAAGGTAAAATTAGCACTTTCGAAAGCCCTACTTAAGATCGACTTGTAAGCACGTTTTGCATTGTGTATCCTTCCGCCATATGTAAAATAAACATTGCCGTGGACCTGATCACTTTATTCACGCGCCAGTAAAGAGAAACTGTAAAATTGTTACAAAAGTAAATATTTTACAAATTCTCTAATCGGTGCACTTAAATGCATTAAAAAAATATAAATATAAATAAATAATTCTAGTAGTGACAAATTTTTACCGAACACTTTTAATTCAACGTTAAGACGTGGCACTACTTTCCCTCCATCGTTACCATAGTACTGGGCAAATGGCCCTACGTGTGCCTGTTAAATATACACGCAGTTAAGGAAGGTGACAATTTTCAAGGTTTGATTTCAAAAATGCTCACTTTATCGTGAACAGCCTTTAAAGTATGCATCGTGCACGTATAGTAGCCAGATGGACTCGGCGGGCTTCTGCTGTGCGAAACCAGGTGTGTGCTGAACCTGACGATAGCGCTCTTAAATACACTATGTTCACAATGCTTCTGGCAGCAGGGGTACGCCATGCAAATGCCACACGTTTCAAATTTTGAACGTCGACGGTGATGTCTCGAAAGCGCATGCGTTTTTGTCCCCCAACAGCGAATGTTCACAGCAGCATATAGCGAAATAAGCCAAGACCTTTATGCTATAATAAGATAATTGTTGAATTCAAACAGTACTCAATCATGCTGATCATTGGCCAGCTCACTTAAAACGAGGTATTCTAGTATCACTGTACGACTTATGGTAACACATACATTGCACTGATCATTTGAAAACATCTCCCCAGTAGAGTTCAGCGTAGAAGCAATGCGAAAGAACTATGAAAATATGTTAAGTTTAAAATCATTTCATATCTACTTTGCGTAACATTAATTTCTGACCACTTTAGAAACGAATATATTTTACATATACATTAACTACGACTAAATAGTTTTTAAGAAACAGAAAAACCAAACTTTTGTCTAAAAGACAACGATTTTTAGCTCGACAATTTAATCTTTATTTCGTAGCAGTAAAACCGTGCTATGAACGTTTGTGCTAACACACCCTAACTCCTTTCAGTTAACCACTGACAATTTATTAATTAAATTTTCTTCAGTCTCCCTGTTCACTGTAAATCACCATTGTCGCTGGTAGATTATAAAAATCACTTACGACGCGGATTAAACACACAATGTTTTTTTTTTTTTAGCATAAGAATGAAATGCGCTTCTGCTTGCCACTCACGGTTGATTGTTTCAAGACTACAGAATAAGATAAATGTATTAAACCACGACTAAAAAAAAAAATTAACAGAAATAAATAAAAAACAGCACTATCTCAAATTATAAAAATGTTTGACCCCATAGTGGTTGTCACTGTTCACAAGAAAATCACCAAAGTATACAAACCCATGCACCTTTTTTCACACAGTTCGTCAACTAATCGTCTTCGCAGACTCGTGAATAAAACAATTATATATATAGGCCTTCGTTTGAGGTCATAATATTAGAAGAATGAAATTGTATGTTTTGTGTTATCCTACAAAAAAGCAATTGTATTACTGTAAAACAAAATACAGTAAATTCCTTAACCTGTATTTGAAGTTTTTAATCTATATATAGTATAGAAAATTTCACCACATACGAGTTAAGCGTCGCTATATGCAAAGTTGGGAAATCCACTACGCATTTGACTTTCCTAAACACACGTAAGAAAAGCGACGAATAACGCACTGCAAAGAAAACCTTTACCGTTCATATTTTCTTAATACACTTTTATACACTGATGTATTGAATTCGCGTTAAGTTAGGCGACCCTCGTAGATTTATTTTAAGCTCGAATGTGGTAACATAAATATAAGCGTATTATTAAAACTCGGAAGGGAATTCTTTTTCGGAAAAAGGTTTATTTGTAGTAAATGTTGCGAACGGTCGGGCAACTTGTGTGCTTATTTCTCCCAACAGATTTCTGGCAGATAAAAAAAAATAAAAAACTCATTGCAGGATGGCTCCTCCCGAATAGAAACATTTCATAAAAAGCAATGTAAGTACATTCCGGAATACATTAATGAATATTATCCATAATTTCTCAAACATTTTAAGCTGCCAGTGCCGCGAGTAGTTAAGACCAAAAAAAAAAAAGCACAGCATGCTCTTGCGTGTACATTTGCGGCAATTTACACTAAAAGCACGAAATACAAACCACAAATTATTTTTTGCCACTTTTTTTTTTTTTTTTTTTTTACAAAGGAAATACATATGCGAAATGTTAATTATACTCGTTCTAAACTTTATACCATACCTTTTTATCCATTTGAATAGTATATCAGAATAAAGAGGTGGCATGAATAAATTAAGTTATTTCAACTTTACCGGGAAATTCAGACGTAGAAATATCTTATGAATTAATGATTTTCAAAACCATTAGGTGACTAGCAAGCTCTATTTGAGTGAATTTTTTTCAAACGTGGGGAAATAAGTTAGAAGGCATAGTTGATCAATAAACGACTCACTAGGTACTGAGAAGGTAGCCGGAGACGCATTGGCATACAGGAAGTTAAGGGAGAGCAGTTTATCACACTTGCGACATGCATACACCGCGTCGGTCTTAGTATCACAGAAGTGGAGATAAAAGCGACATAAATATATTGTGCTGCTCTCACGCTGCAAATAACTAGAGCGACTTGTTAGTCACGTAGGATATTGCACTCTTTCAGCCACCAAGTATATCCTATCATAAGATGAAACGACAGCCGAAGAAATAACCTTACATCTGGCAAGGCTTCATGAACTCCGGACAAGATGTGGAATACAGTAACGAAACCAAACTTTTCATCTCAGGGTAAGCCGCCTTACCTAATTGGTCACGACCAAGCACTTTGCTGATAATCGCTTACCACCTACCTGCATCTCCGTTTCATTATTACTAAGATTTTGGTTTGAATTTCCCATACTTAAGGCGGTCTCTACCTCGAGCTAATTTCGCTTTTAGGGCTCAGAAACGACGGAGCGACATAAGGGCGATATTGCCACACACATAAATTGTGCCATAGCCGCTACGCGCAACGCTGTGAATTAGCGTACAGTGTTTCCGTCATGATGCGTGTTCTCTCGGGACGTTAAGCAATGACCTTGCAGTTTTATTTTGGAAAGTCTGTAGCAAAGTACAGTATAGGGTCCTGTTGCATCTTCGTTCGTGTCTGGGTAGTATGTTTTACGATACATCAGTCTTAAAAAACCGATTTAAACTATGATGGGGGAGTGGGATGGGACTCCAAAATAATATTTACAGCATGTGTGGTGTCTTGAAAGAATCACATGGTCCTCGTCTGGGGTGTATTTTCTTTTCGTATGTAAAAGTATTGGAGATACGTGGTTTTGTAAATAAAAAAAAAAAAAAAAAAAAAAAAAAATGCATACTTGAAACTACTGCAATGCAGTTTAGTTGCAAGATAGAAGACAGTCTTTATATAACAGTTTCGAAGAGATGGATAACAAATACATTTGCACTAACCCAAGTATTCAGTAGAACCTTTAAAGATACGATCCCAGAAACCCCGTACTGCTTACTTGCCGTGTTGCTTATTTTCATAGCACAGTCCACAGATGCAAGAGCAACGCTACTAGTGGAACATGATAAAATATGCACAACTGTAATAGTGGCTCGGTAATTATTAATGGTGCCATAATGGCTCGAGGGCTGTTTACTCTCCGCCTACCGCATCCCCCACCCCCACCTCTTCACATTCCATCAAGCGAGTCCGGTTTTCCCACAGCAGCATACAAAATTCGTCGGTGCACCAGCATTCTGGCGACCGGCGCGGCGTGAATACATGCTGGTGAGCTGATAAAACCGGGAGGGGGGGGGAGGAACGTAATCGGCCTTTAGGCGTAACCGCAGTCCATTCACCTCATGTCGCTCGTTCATTCCCCCATCCACCTCCCCTTTTTACCAATGCTACACGACCCAATCGCAGCCGACCGCCCGCAAACCCCAGAAAACATCCCGTGATTTGTTGGGCCATGAATAATTGAATAATGGGACGGCGTAGAAATCATCCCCCGTTAGAGCCCGCGACCCTATAGAGGAGAGACTTGGTCTCGGTTATCAATTACGGAGTTTCTGGACGCAAGCTGACTCACTCAGCGCGGACCTTCTCGGGAAGAGAAGCTGGAAGAAGGGAAGGGTGTTGGGATTAATTACACCCGGCTGCCCCTTAGCAGCCCTCTTCTAATTGCTGCTCAGTTTCCCCTCGGCACCCGGAGGAACTGCCACTCTGTTGTAGGGGCGGGTTATCTGGATTCCGTTGGAGAAGAGGTTGGCTGGTCCGTGACTGGAGCACACAAACGCAATGCACGCTAATTACCCGGTATTCGGTCCTACTGTCTAATGAGTTTATTACAACACTTGTAATTCTAGTCAACGTGGATGACGAAAGTGGACAAGGGAAACGACCAACCTCGAGTCAAGTAAGAAACTAGCAACAAGATTTAGCATAACCAAGTTTAATTGCAGAGGAAATTAAGGGCACACCTGGCTGGCGCATTAAGTGCGTCGCAGAGGTTTGGTAGAAAACTCGTGATTAACAAACCGTTGGATATTTTGTAGTGGCGTTTAAACATGAAAAGAATTTAAGAAACGTTTCATGCCCAAAGACACATTTGAAGTTTCCATTTCTACTGCAAGGATGATATTTTTGTTGGCGTGAAAAATGCTCTTTTCGGAACCAGTTTTAGCTACTGAATATTCGATATAGAAAGCTCAGAGTTGTCTGCAGACACGTATCATACTTTTATCTTTATTAGCGCGCTACAAAAATTTAGGGTCACGTTCGAGCAAGTCGCCGACGGAAATACTTCAGTTGAGCGCGTTACGCGTAGAGGCAATGAGGCAAGTTGCAAGTGAGCATGAGTCGGCCTTAAAGAGTTCAAGCGCTTCGTGGCTTCGAACACGGGGAAATAGCTGCAAGCAGACGGAATCTTTGGAACCTCCACTCAACAACGAAATACATTTATACTACCCAGAGTTACTGAATCACATCAAAATCCCCTGAGCTTAACTAACTTAAGAATGGTGTTAATTTAATATCTGAAGCCATACAACATCAATGCAAAGGAGAAAAATACCACAAATAAACAGAACACCTATCGCTGTTTGCTTAGTCCCTAATTGATTGAACAAACGATTCGTAGTAGCACAATCTGGGTGCGAAACCGAGCATATACCGAGACTGGATCTTGTGCTCCGCGGTGCTTATCTGCCCTTCAATGTAGGCGCACTTACAATGCTTCTGTACAGCCCCTGTTACATTGTTAAATTTTTCCGTCAAAGTGCTTCCAATAAGTTTGGTCAAATAAAGTTGGACAGTTGTGACGTCATTGAAACGTCATAAACACCGCCATATTTGTCTGAGAAAGTTGGTTGGCTTCAGTTTCCATCAAACATTTGAAGAGTGGACCGGTTCTAAAATTTATTTTATGTTCGACAGTCTCAGCCAATCCCAATTGTGCACACCAAAATGGACGTCAAGAAACGAACCCTTTCTGGAACCGAAATAGGTAATAAAGATAATTACTTATGTAGAAGCTCTCACAACATGGATGTTATTATAAGTGAATATTGCACATAATATTACGAACTCGGAGGCATTACATTTCATTGTGTAGGAAACATTTATGATAAATAAAATTCGAATTTAGTAAAGAAGCGAAAATAAGGTACAACATGCCTTACATTTCTTCCTGTAATGGACTGCACAGAAAAACAAAAGCAGTATCTCACTATGGAAATAATTTTTATACGATAATTCAAATTAGATTGTCGGAGTAAAAAAAATCAACACTGTGGCACATTTTCAAGACTATTTGATAACATTTGTTAGAAGGAAAAATCTGATGGCCTTATTTGTCTTCAAGTTTTATTGTCAAATTTAGTTGAAGGAGAAAATTTGACAGTGTGATGTACAAAACGACGTACAAAACGCACGCAGAATTCGCCTGAGCAAATCCTCCAGACATCACTGACCTGGATTTTCCACGAACGCCACAATATCTCTAGGATAGTTGATAGAGAATGTTCACGATACATTGAGCACTTTTGAAATGATGCTTAGAAAAAAGTCACTGCTCCTACCTGTATATATTCTAACGGGTGCAGTGAGTGACATGTGCTCATTAAAGTTGGTAACGTTGGACGGAAAGTAGTTCAATATCTTAGTATAGAAATAAAAAGTGTTATGTAACCAATTGTAGTAAATTAAATTATTTCTCTCGCTTTAGATTATTTTAATGTATCGAAGTGCAAAAATGAGCAAATCTATAGAATATTTACTTTCCTAATAATTTCACAGTTACACTTGACCGACGCATGAATGAAGTGTTGAAGCCTATTGCAATGTTAATTTTACATAAGGCGGAAGAATACACAACGTGCATACAAGTAGGGCTTAAGCAGAGCTTTAAAAAGTGCTCATTTTACCATGAACAGCCTATACCAGCAAGCTCCGATTTAAAGTGTCGAGGAAACGGCGACCTCTAAAACACAATAAACGCACTTGGTGTAGTATCAATCAACAACTCTGCGAGCTTCACCACTAGGAGAAGCAAGCCAGTATGGAACAGCATGAAATTTTTAACTATTCCTGGCTTTTTCGTACGAAACTTCATGGCTTACCGTTGGTTAAACCACTAGAGTTCGTCCTTCTTTGTGCTTTCTTGTAAACGATCCCCGCTAAAAGCGTTAACTATATCACAAGAACAACTTATTTATGAATTAAAATAAATACGTGACAGAGTGTTAAAACCCAGACTCCCAAAACCCACAGTTCCAGTGCAATATTGGTAAGACTAGACCCAATCCAACTGCCCCATTGGGTTTTTGTTTCGGGTAAACCCATCTTACTGAAATCCTAAAAACCTCACTTATATGGTTGAATTATATTAAGGTTAAAAATACGACTATTACCTAATGTACACACATCCTTGCCACATACTGTAAAATTCCACTGACTACTGAATTTCTCCACAGAATTCTGATATCTTTTAATATTATTAGATGACAACAAATAACATTCTTTACTAGTGTGTATTTATTAATATAAAGCCAATTTGCCTTATTCTATACGCGATAAACGCCCACCAATGTTATATTTTTGTAGTTCCATGCCAGTTCGGCGTGAATTTCATTGCATTTATAGTAAAGAGTACTACCAAAAAAATTTACGGGGAATTTTTAAGCAAATTGTTTTCCTGTAATATTATTTTTCTTCGTTTTAATAGTGATGGTTTGAGATACTTATTTCTTTTGTACCTTTTCCTACAGTAAAGTTTTGTCGTCCACACTGAAAATGGTGAACATTCCATGAAATTCTGAAAGCAAATCGACTGGCAGATACTAGTCATAGCCAAATATAAAGTATTTATTAAGTATTGTTCTACGCATTTTTTTACGACGGTTATCAAAACACTGCAGTTTCAATGGTTGTAGATTTACTGTTTTTGTTGGTTGTTATTCTCCGCTTTGTCAGGTGAATTCTCGCTGCCCATTTGCAATATTTAGTCGCTGCCATCGCTGGAACGAGTATCTATTGTTTCTGCGATAGAATATGCTACAACGCACTAGATATATTTAACTACTACTGAAACATTTAAGAAGCAGTAGCAACCATGGTTTTACCTACAAAGTGAGCGATGTCTTACCTTCATTTTTTTGTTTATGCGCCGTTTGAAACCATCTGGCAGAAGCATATCTGTAGGTTAACAACCCTTCAAGGAAAATCACTCATTTCCATCCTGTTTTCGAGCGAGAGACTTGCCTTTCAGAATGTTAAAATTTAGAAATATTTTAGCGAGTGCTTCGAGATGGAACCTAACATTTAAAACTTCCCGCTATACGCCAAGAAGCAAATAGGAAGCCGACTTACTTATCATACTAGTCTTAATTCGCCCCTAATAACAACACACATCCATGACTTGCTCGCGATCCCAACCCAGACCCTAGTGATTCCTATGTCAATTTTGCAACATCGGTTAAGAAAATAGAAATCTGCACTACGAGTTACTTAGCTTACACCACGTTAGTAATTTTATCTCTCAAACGTCACTTCTGATCTGCTAACAAATTTGAAATAAATTAACTTATCAGCAGTAAAGTTTATTTTTAATTATTAAAATTCGTTTACCATTACGATTAGGCGAAACACTTATATTTTTATAAACTCCTATAATTAATATTTAATTACGATGTCCTTGTGCACTGTCTCATCTTCTATCTTGCGGCAGGAATCACCCCATAATATAAAGTGAGATTAAAGTTGTGTTACAACATTCTGCTCCGATTAAACCATTCTACTCTCTAACTTAACTATTTCCTTCAATGTTAATTAAAATGTGAAGGAAGCGCGTTATGTGCTGTTCAGCGGTACAGTATGTACCTACCTACGACTTAGGACAATGTACAGAATGTTCATAAATTCAAACTCCATACATAGTTTCTTCGAACCAATAGTAACACAGAAGTCCTATACACTTATAAAGGATCCAAACGATAAGTGTTTACAACTGTATACAGCAGTGTACAAGGCTCCGGGACGAGCAATTTGATGTAGGACACTTGTGGTCCAAAGGGTCGGGAAATTACCGTAAAAGCGCTTGACAAATGTGCACTAAGCCACGTGCAGCGCGCCGCTGTGGGCCCGGCATTACTCGACCTGCTGGTCAGCTGAAGCTAGTTTGTAGAGGTCAAAACGGGCAGGAAACGTTTAGGAATTGTTTTTGTTTGAAACACATGTTGCATTGGTACAATACTACAGATAAGTTACAGAAATCAGGAAAGAAAATATGGAATTGCAAAGAAATATCTGTGTCATAAACCGAAGTGTGAAACAAAATCAATTACTAAACGCTTCCTTCCCGATTTGACCTCTGTACAAACCGGCTTCACCTGACCAGCAGGTCAATTAAAGCCGAGCCCACAGCAGCGCGCTGCACGTGTTTTACTACACATTTGTCAAATGACTTACGGCTATTTCCCGACCCTCTGGACCACAAGTGTCCTACATCAAATTGCTCGTCTCGGAGCCGTGTACAGTTGAAAACACTTATCGTTTACATCCTGTATACGGAGACCTATTGTTATATAATTTCAAAGTTGCCGCATACAACGTCTGGAGGGCAAGGCTGTTCGATCACGCAAGTAGGGAATTTTTCAGGAAGTAGGCTTGCGACGCTGTGAACGTAATAATTTAGTGTCGCGCGCCTATGACCTAAGCAACTTGTACTACATGAATGTGGTGTAAGCAGAAACTTCGAACATAAGTATTTTATATAAAACACATTCCGGACATGGGCCTAGTGAATAGAACTTTTGTATTACTATTAGTCCAACAAAACTATGGCCTGAAAAATTTTCCTTGTAAACTTCCTAAACTGTAACGGAAGTTTTTAACCTATACAATATATGGAAATAATACCACATATAAGGCTACAGATATGGGAATGTTTAGCATTACTACTATACTAAGTTCCGAATTTCCCTACGCATTTGACTCATTCATGAACAAATGCAGGAATGCTACCATTGAATGTTTGGGAAAATTATTTACCATTCGCAGTTTCTCACTGTGCGTATACATTGATGTGGTAAATTTCAGAATATTTTCTTCGAGTGTGTCTGAGAGTTTGGGCAACGAGTTCCCGAACACTCTATATACTTGCTTTCCACCCACGGCTTTGACCGCGCGAACTAATAATATTTATTTCTCGAATGACCACCTTATACACCATATGTATTAGTGGTTCGGCTTCTAGCAATACTTATTTGAAGAAAGCCAGAAATTAGTTTTAAGGAAATTCTGCGGGTAGTGTTTTGAAGCAAAGCGAATCATGATATTCGTGAAAACCGATTTAATCTTTTTTTTTTAATTTCCTCTACGCATAACTACGGAAAAGTTCTGCATTTTGTATTTTATCAATTGTACCCTTGGCTTCTGAAGCAAACATGCCAGGATATATTGACGGGTTTAAATGTTGAGGGGTAAATGTAAATGCCCGACACAGTATACCAAAATAACAAACGTTCACTTGGTGAGCCCATGGACCTATCAATCAAGGTGAACTGTGTGAAATGTATAGACCTACTCGAAGAGTAAAAAAAAAAAAAACTTGAAAAATAGCTTCTGGTAAATACTCATTAGAACAGGCAACGGAGTCCAATATACTACTCACCCTCAAAAATTCATCGGATAAGTGCAAACAGTCTGTTAAAACAATTTGTGAAATAATAAATATACAGTGAGAGAAATTTTCGATGCGTTTATGAGTACTGCTGAAATTACGTTATTTCTCTGAGAGGGCATATTTCAAGTCAAAATTTTCGTCGCATGAACATCACGAGTGG
Source organism: Dryococelus australis (assembly GCA_029891345.1). Taxonomy (NCBI): domain Eukaryota; kingdom Metazoa; phylum Arthropoda; class Insecta; order Phasmatodea; family Phasmatidae; genus Dryococelus; species Dryococelus australis. Next base: position 73,463,143 of record CM056996.1, read on the forward strand.
CTGTAAATGCCACACGCGGGTGCAAGAAACTACGCTTTATGACGTGCATACATAACCAGAGTGATCGTAAACCCATGTTCGCGGTTCCTCCCTCACCGCAGGGCCATCGCGCTGAATTACTCTTCTCGCGACGAGGCGAAAAGTAGGGGAACGCATCTATCCACGGCCCCTTTCAAGTTAGGCATCCCGCGCGATTATCGACCCGACATCCCGCCAGCCCGGTGACGTAACCTGCGCCACGCACCAATCACCGCGCAGTGACGTCACGCATGCCTAACCCCTACCCCACCACTCCCTTACCCACTCACCGCTTTCACGCAGAGCTCTGCAAAACAGACCTCTCGCCATTTTACTGTCATTATTAATATTTATTAACGCCCATTACGTAACTTTTTTCTCACGTGTAATTTGTTTTTCGGCGCCCCAAATTACGGGACAGGAGCCGTAACTTTTCATTACTGTTACTTTGCCTGGCGAAACATTTGGTGGAAGCGCTGACTTGCTAACTTTGGTATGTGGAGCAACAAGGTACCAACAGTATCATACAAACAGCAAATAAGTCCATTTAAAATGTGCAATGTTGCAATCATTAATGTTTCGAGTTAACCGATAGCACTTTTTACGCGTTTTACAATATGATGAAAAGTTTCTTTAATTTTACAATCTTGAGTTACACTGCGCATCGTTTAGACACAGTGATATTGCAAAAACTCAAATGTTTTAATTTTACGTCGAAAAATACTATTTAACTACACCATTGTACAAATGAAGGTTTAGTATAGGTTACTCGTCTTATTACGCAAGAGTTTAGTGTTAACACGGGAAAAATAAATGCTTTAATTTCAGAACAAGGTGATAATACCGAGGTTTAATTAATTTTATAGCTTGCTGCTAAATCCATACACAGCTATGTAACTTCCTCACTACGTCCTTAAATAGTTAATACATTTTTTAATACGATGTTTTAGGACGGAACACACAATGGTTGAACGTAGAAGAGTGCAGGCCTATGAGGTCTAAGATGTTACTGGAAAATACAACATAGTGTCGCGCGGTGCTGGATAAAAAAAAACATCTATAGCTCTTTTATGAACGTAAACCCCTATCAGAAAGGCGCACTGAATAAACATATAAAAACATAACGTTTGCTCAAAACTTCACTTTCTTGTTCACTAAAATTCCATGATAGTATGTTGGTTCTAAGTGGAGATACCTTCAATCAACGATCTGCACTGTGATGACGACCTACATGACCAGACATCCATAAATTAACGCCTGACGTCTTAGTGATGTGCTGTGGGGGATACTAAGTGGACTCTTGATTATTTGACTTGATGGAGCCAATTAGGCTTGCTTCACAGCCCAACGCCCACTGTAATCGGCTTCCGAGCCCCGACAGTGGCACAAATCATCACAAGTGCTCAACTGAAGATACGGTCCATATGGCTATATGAAATTACTTCAATAAGAGCTGGCCTACAGCCAATCACAAATACTGAGATATGCTTGGTATCACTAAAAAAATCGAGAACTCTCAAATAACAGTACCTTGAAATTAGAATAGTCGTTACTTATAGAAAATTTATTTCATATATAATACACGATAAATAATTAGGTAAGCATGTAATACAGAAACAAATTATGAGAACAGATACATTACGAATTCGTTCATCCGAAGTCAGTTGCTCCGCACCTTCATTGGCAAGTAAAAGCAAAATGTTGACACAGTTTTGTAATTTATCAGCGACAAGAACTGCATCTGAGCTGTACGAGTGGAATGTGAAAACCCGCATAGGTAATCCAAATGTTTAGACGAATCCAACTTCTTTCATGTTTCGACACTAATCTTACAACGCTGAAACCATCATTTCCAAAAGTCAATTTTAAGACCGAGCGTGATTTGTAGGGGGGCGCTGTTTGAGCTCAGCCACCAATATATATTAGTTTCCCTCTGTCGAAAGGAAATTCCTGCGAATTCTCTTAAAATTCTCTTAAAAGGACGTCAGAAATTAATAACAAAAACACGATAATCGAAGTCTGAAGGCTTTTTGGAGGCGAACATAGAAGCTCACCCCCCCCCCCCCAAAAAAAAATTCAAGCATACACCACGGTTTTTGTTAGCTTTCTATGTATGGGCCTACGTTTTGGCAGTGTTGTATTCCTTTAACCCAACATCCCGCGCTGCAACTAAGCGTATACAGAATTGCTGCGTCATTAGAACTGCATTACCGTGACATGATATTTCCTCACAAAGTTGGCAAAAATGTACTGTAGGAGATTTTTGGGTTTTTCTATATCGGCTTTCAAAAATATGCAGGCTTCCGTTATCGTGTTTAGCGTCAATTTGTTGTCCCACGCTCTCTCAATGTCTACCTCGCCGCATACCCGACCCTGTCGGTTAAGTTAATTTTTTTTTTTACCACACACTGCAATATATTATCATTAACACATATATTCCAGATTAGGCCTACATCACTCTCAACTTCGAGAGCCTAAATGATTGGGAAAATGTGCGGCTGTTCCTCATACGGTACTAAAGCCGATATTACAAGATACCTGCAGCCGTAGTTTGTTCTTCTAAAAGCCCTGGTGCACGAGCCGGTATACCAGACGCTATTTGAGCCGCATAGAAGATTCGTATTACACGACAGCAGTTTGAGTACTAGCATTTGGCACCCTCGGCGGGTGCGCAGTGTGCAGTAAATATGAACCCCATTCGTAGAACTGCTACCAGTTAGTAACATGCGTAAGCATATGAAGAAAAAAAGCTAGTTAACACATCTTAATATTTATATATTACTCTTAAGCCTTTTACATAAATTGATTGCTTACTAGTATAGTTTCATTCATTTTCTTGAAAATGAAGTGAAGTCAATAGAGTGCGAGTGCGTTATTTTTAATTTGGACGAAAATTACTGACCGTTTGCAAAAATGTTTTGTTTCTTTACGTACCGGGATATTATCCGCATATATAATTTAATGATAAAAAATGTATGGGTCCGGCGGAGTTTCGAACTCACGCCAAAAAGTTACATATTAACCGGGACCACGGTACTACCAGTTATAAATAGTACTTGAGGAGTTTATATACTATAGATATGATTAATCTTTGAATTAATTTTTTTCATTCATTAGGTAATGTTTGAAGTATTTAGAACGGTTTTAAACAGTAATTCAAAGTTATCACCACCAATACTATTCGCTGTTGTGTTTTAAATCTATTAGTGAGAGTTTTAACCTCACGGATGTATAATCAAGATGGAGGCGTCCTTTTCGGTTTCTTCATCAACCCGTTTCAAGTAGCAGCCACGGGGAACGCCCTATGCTCTGAAACTGCGATGTGACTGGCCACGTACGAAACTTAGTATGGGACCTGCCACGAAAAATAGGACGTATCCAATTACCAAACCTGGTACGAAATCTGGCCGCACAATGCGGGAAATGCCATGGCGGGTGCCACACTATCCCGTATAACGACAGCTATGGCGGACCTTGCACAAGCTATACTCACTCCCAGACACCTTTACTCGCACCGCTACAGCGATACCTTCACAAAAAAAGGAAAGCCAGGCACTCTCGACGTATAAGCCCTGGGCGCTACGTCGCGCACTTCGCCCTTACTTGACCTCCGAAGATTCTCAACACTCCACTTCAGTGACCCCTTTCACCCCTGAAACTTCAAGATCTCAATGACGCCGCTGAAAACCACTATCGCCACCAGACAACACCAAACGCGTAGATACTCGTATACTTGGTTGATACGTACAAGATTACTTTTTTCAAAGGTAACCCTCACCACATGTTAATGGAGTCGCCTGCTTTACACTATGAATCCGTTAAAGCATGTTTGAGGCACGATGTCTACCTATGGAAAGAAAGAAAACTATATACGAAGACGGAATGCTACTTTCAAGATATTACGTATTGTCAATATTATTTTAAGGCCCTCCAAAATCAATGGAAAAGGCTTTCTTTTAAAGTAATGTATTTCAGAACATACTTCCTGGATACAAACGAAACTACGATACGAGCCTGTACTACGGACTTTCAGTAATAAAATAACACTGTCATCTCTTAGCCCAATAGATGCACGCGACACAACGAGGACAGTGTCGCCCTTAAAACTCCCGCGCTTTGAAGCACTAAGGGCGAAAATGGCATCGTATCTACGCGCAAGATGTTGGACTGGCGTGCTGTTTCTTCGTCGTACTGCGAGAAAAAAAAAAAGGACTTTAAGTAAAGACTTATCTCAGTTTAGTATAACAATAGAGATTGAATTATGTATGCTCTTTACTTACATGCACTAATTAAAAATTATTTGCTACTAAAAATATATTTTAAAACCACTTTTTTAATTTGCGTTTGCTTAAGGTTAAATACAACTTTAAAGAATTATCGAGAAAATTACAATGGCACCTGTATACAGTTTCGTAATCACTATTCGCAGGTAGGCGCTACAACAAAACGTTGCAGAATTTTCAATAAGATACGGGTCTCTAGATCTTTGCACGACTTTCTATCTCTGTCCAGTATTGTTTTATATGCGGCATCAATTTCGTTTATGCAGGTTTAATCTAAATCTTCTCTTGCACTGTAGCTTTATTTACAAGATTTGCGCTCTTGCTCACTAGTTACCAAATAACTATTTTTAAAAAATACAAACATTTTTTTACAGAATTCGAAACACAACATACAACCAAGTATACTACATAATGATTAGTCCCAGTGTTTAAAAGTTCAAATGATTATGTTCCGAAGAACGGCTGACTGGATCTTGAAACATACGACAGATTCCTCCTCCGTGTTTCGAACGACCCCACGTGAAACAGTATCTTTTATTTCGGCATGGACTCTTCGGCAAACGCAATCAAGACTTAACGCCAGTCCATCTTATTTTCGCAAAGCGCCCACCTACCTGATTTTTAATGTCCCATTAAACATCCAAGGGACATGTTAACAAATGAAAAATTTAATGTAAACTTAAAATTATGATGTGCACTTAAGAAATTAGATACCGACTTCCAATGTCGTTCTTGCTCAACAAATTCACCAGACCGTGTGCTGTTTTGAAGTTTCCCAAAATTTATAATTATTTTCTAAAAAAAATAAGTTTTGAAGAAGAGTACGTACTACTGGCCGGGAACAAGTATTTTCTATAGGCCCTGAGCGTAAATAAAACATAAAAATATTAGAAAATTAGTAGAACCACGCTTCTATTTGTGAATTTAATTCTCAAAAAGCAAAACTGTAAGTCAGAATATGGTTGGGAAGAAACAGGTGAAATGCACGTTTGGCCTCGCTGCAAAATTTTTCAATTGTTAAAGTGAGCTTAATGGCTTCGTGCCTTCTGCGCGCATGGCAATGAGCTGCTATAGGTTTCTGTAGTGTAGGGCAAACATGAGAATTCACGTTGTTACATGCAACCCCGTTGTGCACAACATGTCGCAACAATACCTGTGAAGGAAGACACAGGCAAGTTTACAAAATTGAATAACCATAACACCGAGCCGGAAACACCAACAATAAAATGCAGATAAAACATCAAATGTGGGTCCAGCAGACATAATCAGGACATTTCGGACTAAATTCGACGAACTATTAGCCAACTCCGCCTCCAGTGCATAGTGGGAACCAATCATAAATCATTACAACACGCACACGCGTGGAGGGGCGCGAAGTGTGGACTGGACTGCGAGGGAGGTCGTCGCAGTCGGCGAGTGTCCAGGGGCGTGAAAGGCGAGCATAACAACGCGCGATGATGGTACTGCACGTCCAATCCTACCCTTTGAAATAAAACAGTATGCTCTGCACTGAGTCAGTTTGAAATGCATGTCTGATATTGTCCATTCTGGGTTTCTTCGGCCTTTTTGAATCAAACCTTTGAAAAATCTCCCCATGTATGACGTGTTTAGTTATTTCCTAAATACGCTCTGTATCACAAGCGTTTTATACTTGTGTTCATAAATGTTACTTTTTGTCCCCTGTTATCTATAAATTATAATGCTTCATTGATAAATAATTTGAATAAAAAACAGGGAGAAAATAGGTACGTTGGTAACGTCTAGTGAGAAACAGTTCTTATACAAAATATCATTACAACTGAGTGCGCAGCATGTGGTGCGTTGTCCCTCTGGTGTAATTCTCCAGACTTTTTTCAGCTTAGTTTGCACGAGGCGAAGGAATATCCTGGAAGTAGAACACGGTGTATGTCCCATATAAATGTTCCAATTTACGTTTCTATTCCAAGAAAGGCATCTAGTCGCATCACAACATTAGCCTTGTGTACGAATTAGTTTCTTGGTACAGTGTAGCGAACGCCCGATAAAATAACGTATTGGTCAGACCGTACAAGAGCTTCGAAATTGAGAGAATATACAAACAGATGTTTCGTACAGTCTTCACCGATATAAGTATTTCACATTCGTGACAATCTGCATTACAAACACCTACTACAGGTACACGTCTCCATGGATGGACTGATCTTCCCCGGAAACATTGTATATACATGGCATAACATTTCTGCGTACCCGAGTTCTCCAAAACCGTCACACATGTGGGGTATTTTTTACGATATGGCAAACAGTTCAGCTTGCGTCAACACAACAAACCTATTTTTTTCCTGTTTTGTTAATTAACGCTAAGGACCATAAGGACCACATCCGACTTGTCAGTCTATTGACCACACGCATAAGTAAAATGTTTCGGGGGTATTCATCCCACAATAAAAACAACTTCAGTGTACGCCTGTGTCAGCGATACTTTCCAAGAGCTTTCTTTCAAAATCTGACATATTTCCACTATGTTTCCGAGATCTGCGCTTTAAAAAGGAAATAATTATTTGGTAGTCAGCAAACACTGTCAATATAACGCCTATTAAATGTTTATTGGTGGTAACACATTTATTTTGTACAGAAATCAGAACTCTCTTCTGTTAATTACATGAGTATCTTCGTTACAATCACAGAACATTTGCCAGGATGGCTACGAGGTAATGTTCTACAGCGGCCAGTTTATTTTATGCATTGTACTGGTACGCGCTTCTTTAATTCCTCTGCCGCCGTCTTCATAGCAGTACACTATACAAATATCGAACACCACAGTAAATAGTTTGCAAAGCACACATTACAAAGAAAACGACTTGCGCAAGGCGTGTACTTGATGCAGAAGAATTTAATACTTCTTTAGTCTTTATTGATCTTTATTCTATTGCTGCACAGCTGGCTTATTTGGAGGCCAGCCTAGTAAGCAGGAAGTTGGGGAGGACATGCTCCAGAAAATATAGCTTAATATGAACTGCAGGAAATATATTTTACTTTCCTCGACTTGAACTTGGCTGTGTGCCTTTCAAGTATGGAAATAACTTTTATTGCTTTTACTGGAAAACTGGCCGCCTAAGTTTCTCTGCCTCTTTACAGATTTCTTTCGATAACACTCGTTCCTTTGAAGCTACTGCAAAATTTGCCGATTCAGCTATTTGCTTACCTTCTATGTTGCGTTATTATTAGACAAGTGGCGTTTTTGCTAAACTTTCCATTTCTATTTATTTCTCTCAGTAATATTTCTTTGTCTCTGATAAAGAGAGGTTTATCAAAGTACTAAAATAAAATTAAAAAAGAAATAGCTATAGTTAATCAGGTCGAGAAATACTGACAACTAGTTTTCGAAATAAAAAGCACTTAAATTTTGAAAATAGATTTATTTTATAGGTTTTCTTTTTTTACACAGCTTAAGTCTTGCAGCGGTCCGCAAGAGCAACAACAGTCGCAGTCGAAGAAATTGTGTTACCGTGATTTTCCCCACCCCATCAGAGCAAATTGGCAGTCAAATCATCACTGTAATCTACAAAGTATACAAACTATCAACTATTATAACCACTATAATTTTATTTACCTACGTAATATTCAGCATTTAATTGGTTTAGAAGAAATGGTGCATGAAAATTAAATCATACTATATACTGCGTACAGTGCATACAATTAATATACTATATCCAAAGGTATTAATATTCTAAATACCAAGCGTACACGCGTTTAAATTTACACATTCAAGTTAATACAATACATAAGATTCCGTATATATATATATATATATATATATATATATATATATATATATATATATATATAAGCTAACAAAAAACTTGCATCTATACTTGAGTGAGTGAAGTGGTTTGGGCGGCTCTTAACAGCGAGGTCTCGACAGCCGATGAAGGTAATTGAAGTGAATACTTAGGGCCACCGGAATGAAGGGGCGGGGGAGACGGGAGATCCACAAGAAAACCCGCCAACCAACTGCCTCGCCCGGCACGATTCCCACTTGCGAAAATCCGGTGACCCAGCCGGGGATTGAACCCGGTTCGCCTTGGTGGAAGGCGAGCTTGCTAATCGCTCAGCCACCGTGGCCGTCTATGCTTGAAACATCACAATTATACACATGTGAAAAAAAACAGTGTCACAGTAAATAATGATTACCATTCACGTAACTGTAATTACATTTTGATCACAAACGTTACTGTTAAGTTTTATTCCTCAGAAGTGAATTCGTTACAGAATTCAAGAGATTTTCGGCAAATCATCCCAACGGTCAATGGCAGCAAGAAACATATCTATTCCGAATGCGTATCAGGCATGTCTACCGCAGAACCACACAATTTCAGTTCGCTTCATCCAAAATCATTTTTTACTTGTGCGTTACCCGTAGTTACTGCTTGCCCTTCCTTCTCCGACTCGGAAGAATCATTGTCAGAACTCCTTTCTCGCGAGAAGGCTGGAAAACAGCATCTTGTTTCATTTGCACTGCAGCTATTGTTCTCGCGAAATGCTTGGCAAGCTCCCCCTGCCACGGCACAAAATCAATGGTAATCCTCATCCTTCCCCATGCCCTCACGAGCTCGAAGTATTCTCGTAATTGCAGCGGAGCACAGTTCCGGCTAAACGCAGCCAATGTATCGAGTGTACAGCTCAGCGCAGACGAATGAAGACTGCACGTAATCCATCCCAAAGACTTAGGAATCGACATTCGGATCCCACATTATTGTAACCCTTCAACAAAGGGGAAACTCCGTACTGTTTTTTTTTTTTCTGTTCAAAGCACGACAGTGGCTCAGTTTGCTGGGCTACCAAGGTACGATTGGTGGACACGTGGAAATATTTCGGGCACCGGTAAAACGGCGATCTTTGAAAGATTTGTTGCCCGGTCTGGAGTTGAAGGTCGGGCAACATTAAGTAACGTGTTATAAGTGAAGTATATTCGGTAAGCACAAAATTAGCACGCCGAAAATTTTCTGACCAAACGGAGTATTCTCGTCATCAATATAGCAGCCACAGTCCAGAACGATATAGGCTGTTCACGATAAAGTAAGCACTTTTGATGCCCTCGTTACTTTTTACTTTCAGCCATTTTTCACCCTTCAACCAATTTTAAAATAAATATTGCCGTGGAAGTAATAATCACAGTGTGTATATTCCACCGCACTCTGAAGTTACCGACTAAGCCTGAATAAAAAATATATTTATTGACTATTATTTCGAACGAGAGGGCATTCAAAAGTGCTCACTTTGACGTGAAAAGCGTAGGTATAGTAGTTTTAGATTCTGGTGAAAGACGAAACTTGAAATTTCATCTCAATGGATTTTGCGAATTTAGTTTTACGTATATGAATAAAATGATTCGTGCCGCTCCCGACAGAGCATTATGACACAAGCGGAGTAAATGAGATGGTAAAGTTCAAAAGAGAAAATAATCTCGCGCAGCTTTCAGGGCGGCAAGGTAGCGGGGCCAGTGCAGGGGAGGTCTATACGAGCGCCTGCCGCTGGCGGGAGGAAAACCACGTGACACTGCTGGCGCTGTACACTTCAAACTGATAACATTAGTCTCTACTACGGCGTTGTTAAATACCGTGCTGATCGACTTACGTTTTCTCAACAGATAATACGCACGCGCGGAGCAGCTTCCGGCTGACCTTACTCGGTCGTAGTCAATACTGAACTGAACTACCCCACCCCTTCACGCAGCGGCAATGGACTTTCCCCCGACTCGCCCGACGCGTATCAATTTCTGCGTATTATTTTCTCATCTGGTTTTATTTCACTCTAATCGTGGCGTGTCCAAAACTTCCGTGGCGTGATACCAGTGTCTTCCAGCAGTATACATTCGAGCCAAACCCAGACCAATTTTAAAACCCAGACCAATTTTAAAACCCAGACCAATTTTAAAACCCAGACCAATTTTAAAACCCAGACCAATTTTAAAACCCAACGGACGGTGCCGGAAATCAAATTTTTATTCTACGGGTGAGAGGCAGTAACGGTACCCACTCAACGCGGATGCTGTCGGCTAATACGAACTGAGAAAAAAAGTGACGTACAGGCAAGCCTGTCTTTGGTCTATTTCATGAAAGCTGCAACGGTACTCAACATGTTAAGTATAGGCTGTTCACGGTAAAATGAGCATTTTTGAAAGCCTGCAAGATCTCCTTGTATACAAGTTGTGTATTCCTCCGCCTGTGTGAAATTAACATTGCTATGGGTTTCATTACTTTATTCATGCGTCGGTCAAATGAAACTGTAAAATTATTAAGAAAGTAAATACTCCACAAATCTGCTGATTTTTACACTTAGATTAAAAAAAAAAAAAAAAAAAAAAAAGTTATCACAAATGGTTACCTAACACTTTTTATAAGACGTTAATATATTGAACTACTTTTCATCCATCATTACCAACTTTACTGGGCGAATGTCACTCAGTCGCCCGTTAAAATATGCCCGCAGGGGCAGTGACTTTTTTCTAAGGTTAATTTCTAAAGTGCTCACTTTAGTGCCTGTTACCGAACTTTCAGAGAGTCGGTATTGTATAGAAGCTACTTAGCATGTGAGCCTCTCGCCACTTCTCTCGCCGACTGCTTTTATGTTTTCAAGTCAGCACAATACTACAATCTACAATTTAGTTTACAGTTAACTCGACACTTTTAAAAACCTTGATTAATTTATCTTTGCATCCTAAATGTGTCCTGCCGCATAAAGAAAGCTACTGCCACGGACAAAATTACATACATACATATATATATATATATATATATATATATATATATATATCCAAAATATTACATATTTGAATTCGCATTAACTTAAATACTGAATTTTCAATCAATTGCTGATAACGTATAAACTTCTCATAAATCTATGCCAACTTCACTAGCAGTGTGCCATCTTGTGTGTTTACATTACATTTACGAGTATGTTATTTTCCAGATTTCTTTTTTCACAGTTTCAAAAGTGAAACCCGCTAGTATGTAAGACAATAAAACTACTATATACGTGGCCTGTAACGTTGAAAAAAAAATTAAGCATTAGGCAACAAAACTACAAAGTAATACTCTTTACAAAATCAAATCGAATTACTGTTAAAAGGCGATGGCGCCCGTTTTTGTACAAACATCCGCACTATGACTGTAAACACAAAGCGCACTATCGTTCACTTATCAAGTATCCTCCCGCCTTAACAAGAACTACAATTATAAAACACAAATAAATGTGCAGAAATGACCGCCATTCATAAGTTGTGTGTTCGCTAAATACGCTGAAAGAGAGTTGCGCAATTGCATTTTTTTCCCCTCGCCTCCAGTTTCGACTTCCTAATATGTGCATATAGTGTAAAAATACGTGAAACTTATAGAGAATTGATGTTTATCTGGTACACGTTCAAGCTGAATTTACTGTACTGTTATACTGGCAATGTTGCAAAACACTACGGCAACTTATTATTTTTAACTATCTGTCGATATCTGAGCTTTCCTAATTTTAAAGCTACTGGAAAATAGGGTAAGCAGTTAATATATGCTAACCCGGCATGAGCGGAATCCTTAGGACAAATAAACAGGGTAACACACATACGACATAGGCCCAAAAGTGATTTCTGGGGTGGTGGAGGCCCTGAAAAGTTGCGATTGGAAATGTGTTACACAACGACAATTTGGAAATCATTTGCGATTAATCAATGAAAATTGGCATACAGGCAAACGTTTACAAAGCAGGTGATCACACAAAATGACGTTACAGAGCGTACACACCTTCATACTTTAAATGGCAGTCGGTATCCTCCAATTGCTTATAATTTGTAACCACGCGCTTGAAGTAATTTGACATTACATGTCAATAATCATAATTTAAAAAGCAATAAAAAAAAAAGGGTCGCCTCGGTAGTATCCGCTAATCCCTACCGTTCCCTACGAATTCACATGTGTATAGGCAGTTCACGGTACAATGAGCACTTTTGAAAGCCCTGCTTAAGATCTACTTGAATGCACGTTGTGCATTCTTCCGCCTTACACAAAATTAACATTGTCATGGGCCTCGTCACTTTATTGATGCGTCGGTCTATTGAAACTGATATTATTATGAAGGTAAATATTTTACCAATTTTCTCACTTTTTCACTTCGATGCATAAAAAAAAATAGCAAGCGAAAGAAATAATTTAACTTATCACACGTGGTTACCTAACACTTTTGATTTGACGTTAAGATATGGAACTACTTTCAGTCATCGTTACCAACTTTACTGGGCGCGTGTCAAAATATATGCAGGCAGGGTAAGTGACTTTTTTTTCTGGGTTGATTTCCAAAGTGCCCACTTTGTGGTGAACAGCAGTTTGTTGGAAAGCAGATAAATGGTTGCCTGGGAGGTAGGCAGCCTCCGACACTGTCGTGCATCGCGTGTGAACTGATACCCTGGCTAACGTCCCTGTCCTCAGTCAACATTCTTACAAAGATCGTGGAAGGAAGTTACTGCGGGGAAAGTGCCCCATTGCAATGGTTCTTGCTGTAGTACCAAGTGGCGAAGAGGTTCCCTGCCTATATAGCATTGCGTTGATAGATTATACAGCAGACAGTTCTTCACAACGTGTGTGGTGGATTGGAGCAATGAGAAAATGGCTGGCGTGCATCTCACGTAGGGTGAAATGACGTGCAATGCGTCAGCTGCTCGTCGTCGATACGCCGAAAAGTGTCCAGCTCGACATGTACCCGTTCATCGGCGTTCGGACGACGACCTGCCACAATGTGTACCACTGAATCTACGAGATGACACGTGGTACATGGACGATGGTGCACCAGCACACTTTAATCGCATGGCACGACAGTTCATGGATCATGGATGCGCGGTACTCGGCGCGATGGATTGGCCGAGGTGAGCCAGTGGGTTGGTCACCCACGTTACCGGACCTAAACATATACTTGTGGGGTCACTTGAGGGCACAGGTGTGTGCAACAGATGTGGACAATTTGTAGGATCTGTGGCAATGTATTCAAGACGCATACCGTAAAGTAAATGCTAATTCCGGAATGTTGCAGCATATGCGTCAGTCATATGAGCATCACATTCGTTTGTGTATGCCTTCGACCATATGCTGTAACCATGTAAACTCTTCGCATTCCAAATAAATCATTGATACTCGAAACTGGAGTTAGTTTCTTTCGACTATCCCACACTAAGACCATTTAATAAGGGGTAATTTACCTGCACTAGGACATAAACATGAACCAGGTTGTCAGTTGATATTTCTTGGGCAAGAGTGAGTGGTACACGCTGCCTACCTCCCAGACAATCATTCATCTGCCGTCCAACTAAAAATGTGATTTCTGCCATTGTTAACATATGATTTTAACAGTGCTCTAGGTGATTCCCACCATTTTCATTTAGAAATTTCTTCTGGCAAGAAACCATTTCGACGTTTCAACACAAAGCAGGTTTCTGTGCAACTGGAATAGGCTTTATATCCCAATGACGCATGAAATTATTCACCCCGGAATAAAATGTGATCTAAACAAGTAGAGAAACTCATAACGAAAATTACACAGCACGATGTATTTTTCACTGCTCAGTTCTGACAGTTTTTTTTTTTTTTTCGACTTTAAGGAATTGAACCTTTCTTTTCCAATAAGAGACGGGTTTCATTTCTATTCATACTTCTGTCGTCGATAAGAATTTTACAAAACATGCTGATTCGAATGTTAACTGCCGTGGAAACGATGCATAGCAGGTAGATTGAATTTTCCGTTATATGTTAACATTTTTCACCGTCTTAGTGATTTTAATTCTAAAAAATCTTCAAATGAAATTTTGGATATTTATATAGCCAACCTTGATAAGCAAAGAACATGCCGATATATTATAGGGTTATTGAGCTATATTGAGAAGTCTTCGAAAACATATTTTTGCATATTTTCTTCCTTTAAGGGGTTAAATTTCAAAATAATCCTGAAATGAATTTTTAGGCGTTTATACAGGTAGTAAGTAAACTTTCGAAGTGAAGAGATATAACGATATCCAATCGGGTTAATGTACTACTAAAAAAAAGTCCTCCGAAACGCATTTGATCCATTTTCGCCCTCATGCCTCGAATTAAAAAAATATATATATTTAAATTTAATTTGTAGCTATTTTTATACGTCACCGTACCTTTGAAGTTAAGCACGGCAATATACAATCGGGTTGATGAGCACGGCAATATATAATCGGGTTGATGAGCTATTGAAGAGTCTCCGAAAAAAACATTTTTACACCTTCTCACCCTTTTAGGGGTTGAATTTTACAATATCTTTAAATAATTTTTTTGTTATTTGTAAAAGTTGCCTTTGAAGCCAAGAGTGTAACGATATTTCATCAGGTTGATGAGCTATTATGGAGCCCTCGAAAACACAATTTATCTGTTTACACCTTCTTAGGGGTCGAATGTTAAATAATTATATCTTAGTGGGGAAGTAATCCCTAAATGTTCATACTTCTTCGTTCAGTGGTTTGGGCTGTGCGTTGATGAATGAGTCAATTGGAAACATAATTTTACAGAGATAGATTTATTTTTAAAGTAGCTGGTATAATGTGAATGAAAAAGTAACTCGGTATGTTTACAAAGAGCCAATACGTGCATAATGTTGTAGAGTTTACACAATGACAGACCACAAAACTGGTAATGACAGTGTGTATCGTATTGAGGTTATAACAGGTGCAATAGCATTGGCAGGAGTCTTTACGACCAACGAGCAATTAGTGAGTGAGTGAAGATATTTGAGACGTCTTGAGAGCCGATAGTGGCGATTAAGGCGAGTGTGGAGCAGCACCGGAATGAAAGAGCGAGGTAAACGGGAGATCCCCGAAAAAACCAGCCGACCAGCGGCATCGTCCGGCACGATTACCACAAGCGAAAATCCGGGATCGAACCTGCCGAGAATCGAACCCAGTTCGCCTAGGTGGTAGGCGAATAGTCTAAACACTGCACCACCACGCCCCCAACGAGCAATTGATGATTTAGACGCGACAGGAAACGCCTCCCGAGGTCAGGACACCAACCCTCACAGGCAGCGGACCACGCAATCGTGGGAGCAACACCTTGATGGCGTCCGGACAATCGGGCGCTGTCCCGAGGGTGTACTCGAGCAGAATGTCTCGACCCCCAACCACCACCACCACCACCACCACCACCACCGTCCCGGATGTAAAAACTTTCCGCGCACATTCGCGAGAATGGTCCCGAGGTGCCGAGCGCCATACGATGGCATTGCAAGACTCTCCCGGACCAGTACCTACCAAGTGGTGCTCGGGGATCCTCGAGATCGCCCTCTGTCAGGGAGATGGCTCTTTCAAGATGGGCGGGGAAAATAGGAAGGCATGTAGCAGCTCACAATCCACTTCTCCCCTTCCCTGACGTAGACGCAAGGAAAACAAATACGGCCTCGGTTACGAATTTCTTTCTTTTCGCACATCAAATGAGGCCTCGGTTCTTTTTTAGCCACCGTCGGTGAGTGTTCGGATTTTAGGCCTGGGCGTCAGGGGATGCGACGTCTTTATGCTAGTGTGCCGTCTGAACGTTTGACAAGTTTTCTGATATTTATATTTTTGACTGCTTCGTATTATTGACGTTTCCACCCTCGTGTTTGCTTACGACGTAATCGTTATTTTTCAAGCTTTATCGCACCACTGGCTATGCGGGCTTCGTTCCTAATGCCATGCGCATTTTGCGCCGCATTAGATTAGAGAGAGAGAGTGAAATAGGACTTAAAACACGTGGCCACAATTATGAAGAGGCCAAGTCGACTCGCCCCCCACCGCGACGAACTGGGTTCGATTCCCGGCTGCGTCGCCCTGGATTTTCGCATGTGGGAGACGTCGCGAACGTTGCCGCTAAACTGCGGACTTTCTCAAAGCGTTGCCATTCTCCCCCGATTGCATTTTGTCACTGCTGAATCTTCGCGAAATTTCGCTCCCGTCGAAGCTAAAGAATTCGGTTGTTAAGCGCCGTCCAAACCGCTCGCCCGCTCGCGGTATCACTAAAAACACTACCAGAAAAAAAAAAAAACAAGCATGTTACATATTATCTTCATGTAAAGATGACTTTATACAAGTTAATATTTCTAACAGTTTCACACCCTGCTAGTGGAGGCCAATCACGTGGTGGCCAGCTGTAATATTTCGAAAACATGCGATGGATTTTAATAAAATGAAGGCGACTTTAAACACTAACAACAAACAAATCGTAGTTTCAAACTGAAGACGTTTTGTTTACTAAGGTTACACTCCACTCACGCTAAAATCTAGCCTTGGTTGCGCTAAGCGCAACACCAACAAGGGGCATCAACCACTCCAAAACTGTGTGTGCAACAAAATGATCTGGTGGACACACTTGTCACTGAGCGTGAAAATGTTAAAATTCGAACGGCGACCTAATACATACAACTCAGAGTACCAAGCCCACACATCGTTTCAAGGATACAAGAAGTCTGTGCCTATGCCTGTAATTTTAACAAATACTCAGGGATACAACATTTACTTCGATGTGAGAGTAGGAAACCCCCCCTTTTTTTTTGCTGATTGAGGATGTTTTTCACAATTACCTTTTCCAACGTTGATGATCTTCGTTTGCTGATGAATTTTGCGAATCAGTTTTCTTTCATCTATAACAGTGACGTATATGTTTACCTTCATACTTGTTACCTTCCCATTTTATAAGGTTAATAACACCGTTAATAATCACTTTTAGCCAAAAGCTGTACCATTTCTACATTGTTTTTCGTACGGAATCACCTATTAACCGTTGTGACACACGAAAATACGTTGTGCATTGCAAATTAATACCTTACTCCTGACTGTTTGGCCGCGAAAAAATTCAGGTTTTAAAACCACGGTGTATGCAGAGAAAAATTACTACACCAATCTACCCGTCTTATCAGAAAAAAAAAAATTATTTCATATTCTAGCTTTTTTTACTAGTCTTTTTGACACTTCAGACAACAAACATAAAACATAGTAGCGAGCCTCTAAAAAAATAAGCGTACTTGAAGAAGAGTATCCACTTATTTTTAGTGTCTATGACCAACTACATGTGAACCGATACTTAGGACAAAGAAGTATGGGATGGCAATATCCGCTTTAAAAAAAAAAGAGCCAGCACGCGGAACTGAAGATGACCAGTCAATAGCGGACACTTCATCACTTAGAACAGCTTAGAGGGCAAGAGGGAGTGGTAAAAAGAGGTCGATGAGGGAAGAGACTTAGTAGAGTGAAGCAGAGGCAGAGGGAATAGTAGCAGCGCCAGCACCGGGTCCCATCTATCAACAGGACCAGCACTGACAGCCGCTCCTTACGCCAGAGAACCTCCCTCGCAGGAACACATGACCACTTGATGGATCTCCGCCTAGCAATCCCTCCTGCTTCGTCCGTTTACCCGCCCACCCGCAGGTCCACTACACAGATCTGCAATCCACTGCGACTATTGCGAGAGGTTTTACTAAAATTGCATAAAGACACGTGTGGCCCGTATTAAGCCCACATTACAAAAATATAGCAAACGGCAGGGGTTGTCCGTACCCAGTTATTTCGTTTAATTACATTCTGCCGAAAAATAAGGGTTAGCAAGTATCTTCTGTTTAAAGAATTTAATACTGTACTGAGCATACAACGTTAAAATACAACAAAGCAGAGCAAAACGATTTCTAGGAATCACTTACTGTTTCCACGCAATATCATTAGTAACTAATATCAGCTGTGTGACCTCCAGCAACACGTAGTAGCGGTAACTAACTGTTTTCCAACATAGATGGCACCACAAGTCAAGATGGCCGCCGGCCATGGCACTCGCTACAGTTGGCACAAAATTTGAATTTGATTCCAATTACATACACTGAACGACACAAACCAAAACAAACCTAAACATACTGACCACCAAAAATAACATTTTTAAGCAAACTAGAAAATCTGTACAATGCCACTATGATATATGTGGTTCTCAGTGAATGGGTAGGCGACACATCTTGATAACGGGGCGCTTCACTGTTCGATGTTGCTGCATAATGGTGGTCACCCTGCAAACTCCATCCTTGCCCGCATGTATAACTGCAACACGCCCAAGCTGCCACTGCAGGGGTGGCAAGAGATCTTTCTTGACAAGGACGAGGTCGCCAACCTGCATTTCACCTTCACTCTTGGTCCACTTGCCATGTGGTTGTAGTGTGTGAAGGTACTCGTTCTGCAATCTCTGCCAGAAGTGATGAGCAGCACACTGTACCAGCTGCCACCAGTCCAATCTGTTTGAATGGATCTCTGTGAGGTCTGTAGCTAGAGATGCTGTCAGGGTGGTGCCCACAAGGAAGTGTGCTGGTGTCAGTGCCTCTAATGCCCGGTTGCACCATTGAGGTTCAGCAATGAGCTAGGTTCAAATACCGGTTTGATCCTGGTTCAGCGCATTTGGCTGTTGCACCATTGTGATCTGCGCGACGAACCAAGATCAATTTGAACCTCGCCTTGAACCGTGCCTTTTGGCGGTTCAGGAGAATGATCTCGGATCAAGTAAATACGAGTGTTTTATTCTAAAATGTCAAAGATATATGGAAAAGCAATTTTGTGTTACAATTACATAAACATTCAAATATTCCGTATTTAAGCTCTGTTTGGCACTTAAACATACATTTTATTAAGGATTTATAAAGTGAACAGAGAAGAATAAAAGTTTGTGTTGAATGTAGTTTATGTGAATATAAATGCACTGTAAAATATTTTTATTTACTAGAAATAAACTTGGTAACATTAAATCTTTTAAAATTGATTCGGCTGTTTCTACTGTTGTAGAATGTAAATTGAGACATTTTACAAAGGCTTACGATGCAATGAATTTATTGAATTAAAGATGGTATTAATGTTTTGGAAGTAAAGAGAGGACGAAATTTATGCTTTTCCCTCTGGTCCAACAAAACTGAAAACTGGAAAAGCCATTCAGAATATCAGAAACTGTCCTAATTTTCCGCACGAGCTAAATCTCATGTCGAATTTATTGCTCACGAAAGAGCAGCCGTAGCCAACAAATGTAGTTTGAAAATACGCCAACAGATAGCCAAGTACAATTTTATTTTTGGGAATTTACAACAACATTATACACACTTGAATATTATTCAGTAAAGTTCGCGAAACAATTATTTTATTTAAATCAAATAAAACATTGAACCATCTAGTTCTATGTACACTAATTTCTTCAGTAATATTGGTATTAAAAATAACGATAAAAATGTGTGTTAAGTATTTCCAATCAAACAAAACAACTGAAAAAAAGTTTTTTTTTTTTTCAGTGCATTCAAATAAAGTATATAGTAAAACAACCTAGAGATAATGTCCACAGAACGTATTAATTGTCACCGAACCTCAAAGTAAACAGTTTCATCATGGTGTCACGAAATGAGAGCCAATCGCAAACAGTGTTTCATCTCAATCCTAGTTTTGAACCGAGATCAAGTGATCTACGATCAGAATTCTGCCGTTCGAATTGGTGCAATACTCGCACATTGAACTTGGATCAAACTGAAGATCATCTTTGAAGCAAGATCTTATGATCTTGGTCCAGGGCTGTTAATGGTGCAACTGGGAGTAAGTCATATGGATCTGATGAAATGGCACACAGTGGACGTGAGTTAAGGACTGCTTCAATCTGGACAGAGAGTAGATCTCTCTTCAAAGGTAACAACAAGCTGGCCTAAAACTGCTTTAAGATGGTACTTTGCAGATTAGACAACTGCCTCCTACAACCCACCAAAATGTAGTGCAGATGAAGGATTAAGGTTCCACTGAATGCAAGTTATCACTCTTACTTGCGAACTTCTGAAGATCATTGAAATAACGACATGCGCCTGTAAAATTTGTTCCGCAGCCAGAAAAACATTTTTACAAAGCTCGTGTCTAGCAGTAAATCTGAATAATGCATCAAGAAAAGCTGTGGTGCTCAAAGAAGAAACAACTTCTAAATGTACTGCCTTTGTCACTAAACAAACGAATGGGCACAAATAAGCATTTGAC
This sequence comes from Dryococelus australis, assembly GCA_029891345.1. Classification (NCBI taxonomy): domain Eukaryota; kingdom Metazoa; phylum Arthropoda; class Insecta; order Phasmatodea; family Phasmatidae; genus Dryococelus; species Dryococelus australis. The sequence goes on from CM056996.1 coordinate 73,483,471, forward strand.
ATACGACTGTTCAGAACACGAGACTGTTTGATTTGGAACATGCCCCCATAGTGAAGACCAACGTTTAGAAATGGCCTCGCTTGTTGAACCCTACCTGGTAGAAGATTTCCCATCGGTGACTGTGTATTGGTGGCCCTGAAGCTGTAGCACTTTATACAACTGTGGATCCTGGCCTTGACAGATCCTTTTCCTGCCAAAATCCAGTACTCGCAACAAATTGCTGCATGTGTGCCATTGGAACCAGCATGGAGGTGCACAAGATGATGATAATCAATCAGATTTGTCAAAAAATTCTTCTTTGGTAGCAAGATTTGATGTTTTGCTTTGTAAGTTAGGTGTGACTTTTGTAATAGTCCACCCACACACAGAATGCCATCGGAATCCAAGAATGGATTCAATTTTTTAATACCAGTACCAGGGGGGCACTCACCCTTTGAAATCAAACATTAAATCTCCGAGCTGAAACATTATTGTTGAACCTTCTTTCAAGCACATCTTCTTAGCAGCATTAAGTTCTAGGACAGTAAAGGGACCAGCGCATCGACACCCTAGGGACTCCTTTAGGTTTGAAATTAATCTTAATACATAAACAAGCACTCTCTGAAGCTTTGACCACGAAGAGAACCTAGAGAGGCTTGCGAGGAGGTTTGGCTCACAATGCCCAACCTTTGAAACTACCATCGGCTGCTTTAGCTCTTCTTCGTCCTCATGAATACTGGTCACTACTCATCAACATGGCCACAATTCCTTCTCAGATATTAACCAACAAGACCCAGTCCACCAAAGTATATATGTCAGTAACTCTTGGGGCAAGAGTCCTCTGGAAGTAGAGTCTGCAGCATTGTCAGCAGAAGGCACATGTCTCTACTGGACCATAATCTTGCACTCTTGAATACAAACGACTCTGTTTACCAGAAAAGTTTTCCGACGATGAGGAGGAATCCTGATCCAGGCGAGGACCACTCTGGAATCACACCATACAGTATAATGTGGATACATTCTGAAAGGGTCGACATTACTGACTCAAGTAACTTAATGAGTAAATGTGCAGCCTGCAATTCAAGTCAAGGAAGTGTTGACTGTTTTTAGTGGCACAACACAGGATTTGGCCAAAAGTAGGTGTGTCTTCACCTCACATTGATGAGCAGTATGTAGGCACAGAACAGCTGCGAAACCTTCATTGGATGCATCGCTAAAGCCATGAAGCTGATATTCTGACTAGTGCTGACACAAGACGAGGTATGGACAATTTGCTGAGAATACCCAGTTGGAAGATAAAAACCTGCCAATTCTCCAGCACATCTCGAAGTGGAGCTTCATCCCATGATACACCCAACAGCCAGAGTGTTTGAAGAAAAATCTTGACTCGAATAACTACTGGAGTAAGCCACCCTAGTAGGTCATACCGCCTGACAATGTCTGAAAGAACAGCTTGTTTGGTGACTGTTGTGCTCGCTGATTGGATACTATATCAAAACACATCCAATCTTGAGACCAAGAACCTTGATCACTTCAATATTTTCTTGAACACTCAGCAGACTCTCTCAGTGATTCTGTGGTACTGCATATAATAGTGTGTGGCTATTACTGGACCATTTTCTTAATGCAAAACCCCCTTGTTTTAGGAGATTTATCAGTTCCTGCTGCAACTTGAGGGCTTCTGCAACTGATGCTGCACCTGTCACAACATCATCAACTAATAAGTCTTCCATCATGACCTTAGCCACCTTGGGATACATGTCACCTTTAATGGTAAGCAGTTGTAAGGCTCTCATAGCAATGAAAGGAGCTGCTGATACCCCGTAAGTGACAGTGTCAAGTTGGAATTCACATACTGACTGATAAGGGGACTCGCACAACACAATTATTTGATAAGGTGCATCCTCTGGATGTACGCCCAATTCTCGATACATCTTACAAACACCTATGCTCATTACAACATGAAGAAGACAAATGTGTAATATTGCCCACAATGTCATTCTGAAGTTCAGGTCCCATAAGAAAATCATTAAGAGACCTTCTAGAAGTGGAGGATGCTGAAGCATCAAACACCACTCTTAACTTGGTGATTGAGCTGGATTCCTTCAACACATAGCGATGTGGGATGTAATGAAGAAAGTGTCCAACTCCATTCTCAAGTGGATGCATTTGTACAAGTTCTTAATACACGCGTAAAAAATTGTGATAATCTCTTTTGGTTTCTGGCTGACGATGCAATCTGCGTTCCAATTGATGCAACCATTTGGCAGCAAAACTATGGTAATCTACTAACTCTACTTCCTTTTCCTTGAAATGTAGTCTCAGAACATATCTACAATTTGGGTATCGCGAATGGGTTTAAACAAAGTGATTCTCACATTCATTATCTTCTGGGCTACAATGTTGAACAGAAGTTACTTCCTCGCTCTCTGACTTTACCCATTAGAATCCAACCAAATATAGTGTGAAGAGCACTGAGAAACCTACTTGGTGGTTGGTACCGCCCACCATCAAACACATCTGGGTAAACATTAAGACCCAAATAAGATCGATTGTCTCTGGAGTATCAAACGATGGGTCAGCTAATTCCAAACTACAATGCACATTCCTCATGTAGTGAGGAAGTGGGATGCTGGATAAGTTGAAAGCTATATCCTTCAAGACTAGTTTATTGGTGATTGAGGGCTTTCACTTATCGCAGGTGTCAGAACACAAGTAACAGAACCATTTTTAGCAAAAAAAATATATATAGACTGAGTCAGTCCCACAACAGGAACACGAGTCCTTTCGTTTTAATCCTGGCTTGCGGACACACTTTTCAGATATGAATAGCTCTGGGATCCTGAGTTAAGCAACACTCGAACCTTCTGCATCTTGCCACTTATATCTTCAACTCTAACGACTATTGTACCTAGGAAGACAGTTACCGACATCAGTGGAAGAGGTAAGTGAGACTACAGCTGCAGTATCCTCATTGGGAATGGGAGTGACTGCTTCTTGTTGGGTAGAAATATCTGGAGTTTGCTCCACTTCATGTGGGGAGATAGTAGTGTGAAGAAGTGAATGGTGTATTTTACAACAATACATAAAGTTTCTATTCGACTTGAAATCTTTCACCCTGTGGTTCTGCAAACAGTTGAAACACAACATATTTCGTAGCAACAACTCTATCCTCTCATCAACTGACTGACCATTGAACGTAGGACACTTATGAATTGGGTGTGTACCCTCACAGTTCACACAAATATCATGTTCCACAGTTGCCCAGAATGAAGCTATGATGTTTGTACCTGAAGTAACAAACTTCTTGGTTGATGATCGTGCAAAAGTGGACCCTGATGATGAATAGTTAGCCATCATCGATGCCTTACAATGTAATTCCAGAAATTAGAGAATCTGATTAAATGTGAGCATCTGAAAGGTCTTATGAACTACTTAAAATTGGGCTCTTGTATCTGGATCAAGCTTTGGTAACATAAGGTTTAACAACACAAAGCACCATTCAGTCACTAAGAGTTTTATAACTCTCAAGGCACCCAGGTTCTCCTTAAGAATATCTACCATATTCTGCAATTTGTCAGGAAAGAGAGCAGCAAGCGAGGAAGTTGCATTATATTTTCCGAATGCATCGTGGCTATTGCCCTGACATTATGGCACCTTTCAGTTAATGTTTGCCATGCTAGGTTATACTTTTCCTCAGATAGTGGGAAAGTTTTAATAAGGTTGTATGGCTCATCTGAAACTGACGTGAGGAGATACTGATGCTTCTCCACCGCAGTAAGGGCCTTGTTGTGCACCAACGAGGTGAACAAATCATAAAAGGTAGGCCAGTCTGTAAGCAACCCCTTAAAGGTAGGCAACTGCAAATTTGGTAACTTGACATTGGATGAGGCTCGACGGAGATAACATTGCTGTCCTACTTCTTGGAACACAACAAGTTTGTTGAAAACATCCTATATTCTACAGTAGGCCTCGTCAAACTCCTCGGGCTCCCTATCGCTAGCTTCAGACTCTGCAACGGATATAGTTTCCGATGCTTGAACAGCAAGTTGCAGATGGCTTGCCTATAAGTCTATTTTCAGTTGCTGCAAATCGCAGCATGTTGCCTTGAACAGTCCTGCCCGACTTGGATTGTTGTCACCTTCATCAGCCAAAGTCATAAGTCTGTTTATACAGCACTTCCCGAGGCGCAAATGTGTCCAATTGGTGTTGAGACATTTTAACAATTTCACGTCGCGGTTCGTAAAATGCCAGCCCAGTGAAAACAAACAAAAAGGGTTATGGTTCGTACACTGCACGGCTAACCTCAAAAAAATTCTCGTTCACTACGAACAGCGTAAATTATAAACACGACACTTATTGCATAACAGAAGTCTTGTGATCAAATACAGTGGTATTTGTATACAAACCACCATGGCGCAAAACGAAGTAGCTTAAATACCACACAACGCCCGATTCCGCACACAAAGGAATACCGAAAATACGTCCACTGTTTACCGTAATTATCGATTAAACTCTTAAGTGGCTCGAATACGAATATCCAGCCCAGAGGACCAAAAAATGTTTCCACACAATATTTTTGTATAGGCGGTTCACAGTAACATGAGCACTTTTGAAAACCCTACTTAGGATCTACTTGTATGCATGTTGTGTGTTATTCCGCCTTATATAAAATTAACATTGTCATGAGTCTCATCACTTTGTTCATACGTCAATCAGGGGAAATATGGAATTATTAGAAAAGTGAATATGTTAAAAATCTGGTTATTTTTACTCTCAGATGCATTAGAAAAAAAACAAAGCAAAAGAAATAATTTTAAGTTATCATAAATGGTGACATAAAAACTTTTTATTCGATGTTAAGATATGGAACTACTTTACATCCATTGTTACCAACTTTACTGGGCGCATGTCACTCAGTGCGCTCGTTAAAATATATGCAGGTAGGAGCAGCGACATTCATTTTTCTAAGGTTGATTTCAAAAGTGCTCACTTTATCGTGAACATCCTTATACAGAATTCAGCTGCGTGACGTCCAGCAACACGGAGTAGCCGTAACTAACTATTTTCCTACATTAATGGCACCATGATTCAAGATGGCCGCCAGCCATGGCAATCGCTACAGTTGGCGGTAAATTTGAATTTGATCCCACGTACATACACTGAACAACATAAACAAAAAAAACATAAACACTTTCATTACAATATATATGACTGAAACAAAGTACAGAGATATGATTTCAGAACATTTGATAATATATAACGAAGCTGTCAAGAATTAGTCAAAAAACCAAAGAGTGGTAACATAATTTTAAAGCCAACTTTGGCACGATACGTCATGGAAATCTGGTCACATTTTAGTATCATTTCCTAATGAAATAAATGAATAACGAAATATAATTAAATAACTAAAGTTAAAAAAATTACCATTAACATCGTCGAGAACCGAACTGAAGCCGATCAGTAGACACATATTCACATAGGCTTTGTGCCATGAGACTAAAAGGGCTAACATCTAATTAATTATACATTTTAAGATAAATGAAACGTGTACAACTTATAAAAAATGTTACTATCCTGTGATGCTTCATCGTGAATAGAAGCGTCACAGCACCTAATCTTTATTTCATATGTAAGGATTTTGATACCAGCAAGCGTGAAATTCGAACTTACAGTATTTTTACTGTCGTGAATTTGAATTCTGTCGTTGACTTGCACTGTTCTTTATGACACGCTCTTGCACTAACATCTGAGCGCGGGGTTCATGCCAGCTGCATATATTTACTTCCTAAAAGTTATAACGGTGACTTGAAATAAAAGTCGAGACGTGAATAAAACGAAACATCCCTCGAGGAAACTTACAGACAACTTCATAAACTTTTAGCCCTGAACTACCCTTGGAGCAAATTCAGAACGTAGATTCAGTTTGTTACTGCAATACTCCTCGGAATATTAATTCTACTCGGGTCTCAAGACAGCGATGTTAAGAGCAGTCGAAATTTCTCCACTCATTCATTCACTCACCAATTCTACTAACTTTGTAACAGGCACTTTGTGAGATGGACACAGAAATTGCAATATCAAATAAATGGGAACATAACTATATATAGAGTTAGTCTTAGGAATGCGACTCAAATTCGTATGTATTCCACACAGTGTCAAGATATAAGGTAATTTAAGGGACCATATGTAAATAAATACTGATGTGGCAATTTCAAGACGTCCGTGACTAATAGACGACTTTACAACGAATAAGGGGATGGGAAGGCAAACACTCTTTCTCACGGTACCAGCCAAGGGAAAGATTCTCTGCTCAAGGGTCAATTAACAAGATTTTTCCTGATATCATTAACGATTAACTTCGCCAATTGCAATGTTAGAAGTATGCAATTTCATATAGTACGACAATAATACGTCAAAGTAAAACTATGCACGTTTCATGAATACTGAATATACTCTTGGTGCGGAATTGGAAGACAAGAGTTTCGCTGAGACACAAAGTAACACGCAATTGGTTGTCTCGGCTCTTTTGTGTTGGAGCTGGTGCGAGCTGAAGGGAGGCTGACTGACTCGAGGGGACGCGATAGGCGAGGTCTGGCGCCAGCTCGGTGGCGCCGTCGTTCCTTGTGAATATGACGATCCAAATGATTGACAGGACAATTTATAGCATTTTATAGCATTTAGAAGTACGCGTATAGGTGCGGCAATTATGTAAGCTTGGCACTTGGAATCGGTCAGCAGTGATAACTACCGAGAGAAGGGATAGAATAAGTTGTCCGGTCTAGCTACAAGACAGTGGGCGAAACACGCTACCGATTCCGCAGCGACATAAAATTTGAATTATTTTATATTCAATTAACACCCGAAAGTCAAACACGGCAAGTGGAACATTAACTACAGACGTACGAGTAGCATAAGGGTGCCGGACAAAGAACGAAGCAAATTACAGAGTCACAGGATCCATAGCCTAAAAATAACATCTAATCTTCAAATTGAAAAAATTTAATAACAGGTATTTTTCACTGTTATTTATTAAACTTACTAACTTTACTCCTTAACCGAAGCATCAAATATTCTTTAACAGAAAATAAACCCCAGACTAAATTTGTCTGTACCTTCCTGAAAGTTCCTGAGAATATTATGGGAAATCTTTATTTACGTTTCACTTTTTAGCACATCCAGTGGTTTTTCAAACGTCAATATGCCCTTTGTGAATTATTTTTTTATACACGAAACACGGGTTAAGAGCATACTGCTGGAATGCCTAACTTGATAATAATTTTTCAATAGCATTAATTTAAATTTCGATCATTCCTTGATCAGTAGCATTTATCAAAAAGTTTTCCTAAAAATAATCTTAAGGAAAAAATTATTTAAATAAGGACGTGTTTATCTTTAAGTCTAAACATTTGTGTACATATCAAGAGCAAGAAGAGTGTGCATAAAAGCCTTATGGCCGTTTCACACCTTTTGGACAACTCTTAACATAATACGAGGACTTCTATTCTACGTACCTACATCTCTACTTTACATAAAGTACGTTACATGCATACAATGCGAAGTAATAATAAATACGACAAACGTGAAAGAATATGACAAGAAGAAATTAAGTTGAAGGAAACGTAGAAATGCTAGATAACTTTTCGCATAGCGGGTGACAACCACAGTGTCGTCGCAAGCGACAAAAAAAGGCGGAAGCGATCGAGAAAGACTAGATATGTGTAGGTCACTAACCATGTGAGTGCGGGGTGCTGGCTTCTTTAAGCTCTTCAATTGGTCGGCAAGTCTTGAGCGCTCCATTATCAACGTGCAACACAGTTATGTCTAGTAACAACAAATGTTCCTGCTGTGCGCAGTTGTACTGCGGACACCAAGTACGATTCCAGTAAAGAGTAATGCACTGTTACTTACATAAAATGTGCGCCTCACAACGAACACAAACAACAAAGCAAAACGACACAAGCCGTAGGTGCAGAATAAACGGTTGACAGGCTGCGTGGCTGTTCAAATTACCAGCCATACACCTGCTGCCTCGAAACTGGTTCGTGGCACTTCCGCAAAGCGATACGGAGCTTGTTTCGATAAACACCGACAAGCCAGCCACGTACTACTGCATTACAATACACGACATAACGGAACTAAAGTACCAACTATCGAAAGTTTAGCTCTCCCGATGGCTTCCGTGGTTTAATTTGAGCGAACTGCATAATTTATCTACTGGCCTAATGTAATTAAAAATTGTGAGTATACTGTTGATTCAAAAATTCACAGTACGTAGTGGCTGTACGGCCGTTTTGGTGTGTTCTAATTTTAGATCATTTTCAAATTATATTAGAAAAAATATCACACGCGTCCCGGAACTGTGTCGTAGTCATTCAAATTTGTTAACTGATTTCCAAACAGAAACCATTCAATATATGGAAAAATCAACTATGTCATTAGACGGTAGATTAAAATTTTTGAAAGTTGTAAATATTACGTCGAGCGACTTTTTCGATGTGTAACACAGCTTTGCGAAAAAAATCCGAAACGGCGGAGAGAATTCGCTGAATGTAGCGAATGTCTCAACTATTTTCTGATCAGAACCACTAAGTTCTGTTATAATGCAGGCAAGAAATGTCAAAATAATTTTTTTAACTTAAATGTGGTTGCAATTGCTAGATAATTATAAATTTAGAAGAATTACATAAAGTTATTACCACTGTAATAACGTTGTAGAAATGAATTTTGTATGTTAAAACTAACAGAACATCCAGAATCCCAACCACACACGCATGTACCGTTCTAGAATGAAACAGAGCCCACGCCAGCAGTAAAACATTACATTTGCAGCGATAAAATAAATAAGTAAATAAATAAATAAATAAAAAGCTTACTGTAATATTTCAAAAATTATATTTAATTCAGTCACCTAATGAACTTATAAGCAACGTTTAAGCTCTTAAATAAAGATTGTATTTCTAACCTCTAAATACATATTTTTTGATTAGTGTTTGAAATCATTCGAAATAATAACTCATAGCATACTTAACCATTGGTCCTTGTAGTAACACTGGAACTAGGTAGCGGGCCGATACCAAGTAGTGGACATGTTTTAAACGTCTGCGAGAATTTTATACGTATACATTTTTATAAATTAACAACGGTTTTATTATTGTTTCTTATCCATACAGACTATTAAATTTTATCCATATGCAATTATATTCTCTTATAAACCAACAATCCATGCTGTAACGACTACGCCACTGGAATCACGTGTATGCTGTACCACCGAACAGTTCAAGATTAAAAAAAAAAAAAAAAAAAAAACAGAGTATGTGTTTTCAGGGTCATCCAATCGAGGAAGAAGATCATGAAGCACTCACAAGCCCACGGAAGTCATTTCCACAGAGACAAATGGAGACGAACTCAAATACCGTGTGTCACGCCTGGAAATGTGCCCACCATGTCCACTTGAATACGCCATTTTGTTATGGCATTATGTTATGAAATGCAGCATTGTGGATCACATGAGCATATTTTATCCGCATCCGAGTTATACACCAATTGCGGAGGAGAAAAAGATAGAAAAAAAAGAGCCTTTTCACAAGTTTAGCCATGTACAAATAAATGTCACCAATTAGTGTTTGAAGCGTTCCGGATCAGTCACAAGGAAAACAATTTAGATATCATAAATGAGCAATAAAATATTCGCTACCCTTCTCCGCTTCTTCTCGCCAACCATTAGGATTAGTGACTAGTAACACAAGGACACAGCTAATGCGCAGCCGATTTCAGCTCGGAGACGTGGTTTCATCAGTGACATCAGAATGTTCAGTCTGTGTTCCGGAGAACGAAAATAACACGTAGATGCACATGTTGCCACTGTGGAAGGACTTCGAATTTGTTCATGAAGATGATGCAAGCCAATGAATTGTTCGAAGTCGACTGTATATCTCACTTCTATGGATATATCCTCTCCTACTGCTAGAAAATTACATGTAAAACAGTGTTGCAAAGATCTTCAGCAAAAGCTGTCATGTACGGCGACATGATAGAACCGCCTGTATCAACAGTCCTTTTCGCGCGATGAAGCATTACGACAATGGGCACATGCAGTTTATGAAGGACCACATCAAGAAATTCAAGGATTCGTATTTTGAGAGACAGCAAGTGATATCGTCAATATCCCCCGCTGCATCGATGGGTATTGATTCTACAGACGATTATGATGAGACAGTTAATGCTAATGATGGAATGAGACACCTACGAGGTTTGGTAGAGTTAGTATGTGTGGAATGTACACTCGCAAGATGTTCACGTGAAATCGACAAACTTCAGAATAAACAGTTGTCGGCTCTACATACTGATGACTGTGCGACTCCTACAAAGAAAAGTTAACATGATATTGAGGACGAAATAGGAGGTGAAGACGATCATGAAGACAGCATTGACGATAGTGACAACGAAAACTGCTGATGAAGTATCTGATGAGAAGGATGGTGATTCTGTCGATGTTACCACACATTTCATTAAAGAGTTTTCTTCGACAAGTGGCGTGAAGAAGGTAGAAGGCGTCAATCACTCATTACATATTTCTGGAAGTCCCGAATGAACTTCTTGATAGAATCAGATATTTGATTGAACTGCAAAAACACGGGGATTTCTCACACATTATTGAGATATCGTCAATCATCGATGAACTGAAGAATCGGGGTTATATCAGATGAAACTGTTGGCTAATATCAATGACCTGCAAACATCTGAGAAATGTAAAGATTGAATGTACAAAATAGTTTAAAAAATTGAATGTATATATTAAGTAAATTAATTAAATTTATGTATACATAGCAATGTGTGTAATTTCTTATACAGCCCCTTCTGCTTCTCTGAAAAACTTATCAATTCAGTGGTGTAAACAATCAATTGAGAGTCTGTTTTAAATACAATTTATGTGAGTGCATGCAGGAGGAGGGCTATAGTTCGATTTGAAGTATTATGTTTTACTCGGACCATTTAAAATCGACTGAGTTCTATATGACGAACGAATGCAATTATGGTAATATTTTTAAGGAATGTTTCGTAACTAGTTGATTGGCCTGGTCAGTTGGCTTGATAAGTTAGTATGGCCCTTTGGTATGGACAGCTCTGATAGAAATGTTTTGCGAAGATTCTGCGAAGAGGTTAGCTAAGAGTCTCTTATTAGGACACATTTTAAGATTACCCATCATCGTTTGTATAGGTGGGTGGTATGGCATGTTGGTATTGTCGGTTGGTCTAGCCTGATTTGTAGGAATTGGTTTCGTCAGGAACTAGTCTTGGGCTAACTCAGTTTCGTCAGGAACTAGTCTTGGGTGGAGTTGGTCCTGGGCGGAGTCGGCCTTGTGTACAGTCAGTCGTTAATTATTCATGTTAGTAGAAATGGTCTTTTTTTGTGACCAGCTAGTAATTGACAGTTGTATGGACTGCAATTTTTCTCGATTTTTTGAGTGCGATATCATTGAGATAAGGACAAGGTCGACAACAACCGGCACGGTGGCTAAATGGATAGCTCCTCTGACAGCGAAATCGATAATTAATACATTAGCTTTATCTAGGTGATGTAAAAGTAAACAAATCACAAGCGAAAATAATGGGCGGAGTGCATTCGTTAGGATGAGCAATGGTGAGGGGGGTGGAAGCCTGCCGAATAACTAATTAACCAATGAGGAACATTGGTACAGGAGGGCAATGTTAATACCACGTAACTGAATGGAGGGCGGTCAGTCGTCTGCTGAATGTAGTACTAACGAAACTCTCAGAAATTTAGTTTTTTAAATAAAATTTCTATAAAATTTTAATATATTTTAATATATTTTGATAGATTTTTAAAGTTTATATTTTTATTTTCACAAATTTTAAGAATTTGTAGGAATTATTTTCAATTTTTAGGAATTTTAGAATTTATAGGATTTTATATTTTTTGGGTTTAAGGTTAATGGTCAAAGGACTTGGGTCAAGGGTTTTGAGTCTCGGGTCACGTGTCTTTAGTCTTGAGCTAGAGGTCTTGACAGGTGAGAGGGAAAAAAGGGAAATTCTAAGCGAAAAACGGTCAATTTCGAAGGGAAAAGGAACATTTTGAGAGAAAAAGGGAAAAAACGAAAATTCAAGATGAAGCTATGTAACATACTGCGACGTCATTTCGTGAACCCTCCCCCCCCCCTTTACATAGGCAGGCAGGCAGGCAGGCAGGTAGGTAGGTAGTTCGGCCTACCTCCTCGCCGATAGCGAGGTCATCAGAGACGGAGCAAGTTGCTCAGAGAAGAGGGGTTGGGGAACGAATCGTCCATCGCCTTCGTTAAGGACCCATCCCAACATTCGCCTGGAGTGGTTTCTGGAAACCGAAATCAGGATGGCCGGACTGGGAATCGAACCCGGGTCCTCCCGAAGGCGAATCCAGTGAGTCACCACTGCACCACCTTCTTTCCTTACATAGGCGTATAACTAATAGATAGTAACGGGGTTCGTATGCACTCATTCGCGGACCTCTTAACAGTAAAATTTAAAATATGTAACTAATGTAGAATTTTCACGGTTAACTGAGCACTTTTGAAAGGCCTTCTTAGCGATTGTGAAAGAGTGAAGAGATCTGGGCGGATCTTAACATCGAGGTCTTGAGAGCCGATAAGGGTGAAGTGAGGTACGGAGCAGCGCCGGAATAAGAGGGCGGAGGAAACGGGAGATCTCGAGAAAACCCGTCGACAAGCGGCATCATCCGATACGATTCCCACATGCGAAAAACCAAGAGTGACCCCACCGGGAAACGGACCCTTTTTGCCTAGATGGGAGGCGAGTAGTCTAACCACTACACCACGCGGCCCCAACCAACCTTACGATCTACTTTTACTTCTCATTTTGCATCCTTTCACCATACGTAAAAATGTACATTTTCATAGACCGTTTAACTTTATGCATGCGCCATGTAAGTGAAACGGTGGAATTTTCGGGGAAGTAAATGTGTTTATAATGTGGAAAATAATGCTCTTCCGTACATAAATCAGAAAAACTGACAGTGGCCATATATTCAAACATTACACTTGCAATACATTCTCAAGTCTCAGAACTACTTTCATTACACGGTTACCAACTTAAATGGGAGCCTACATGCCAGTGTGTACTACAGTATATACATAATGTATTTATGAGCCGCAATTGTATTTCAAATGCTGATTCTAAAATGCTTATTGTACCGTGAATAACCTTTAAATGGTTTTAACCAAGATTTTTTAAAACCTGCAACTGTATTTTATTACTGCCACAAATTTTTCAATATACGCTTCCCCAAGTTATCAATCATTTGTGGTCGTCCATAGGAAAAGGGACCTTATCCTCGCATAAAAGATTTTCAGGAGAGCCAAAAAATTGAAACATGGCCAAAAATGGCTGTTAATGATTTATATAGTGCATAATGCGTGTGACTTAATTAGTTTGGTTGGCCATACTGGTGACACTGTTTTGGTTGTCTCGCTGCAAACTATCGTGGCGGTGGGTAACGGTCTGTGTTCGTTCGTGTTCAAAAATTTTTGATCCTAACGGCCCCGATTAGTGTGTAACCGATGGGTGCAATATGCGTAATTGCACGTGACGTGAGTTACATAATGATGTGTAACACTCTGGCGGCTTTTAACACTCGGCTAACGGGATATACGGGGAAAGGTGGAAGTAGACTACACGTACAGGACATGACTGCAGTGTATATTTGCTTACGTTGGTTATTTCTAGGCTAGACTGCTACGTTTTGGCAAAACACGGGAGCGCAAGTACTTTGATTATAAATACAGTCCACTTTCAGAACTGTAACGGCTCACGAAGTCTCACGAAATGGCGGTGGCGGCAACACCGGAATTACAACATGTGACGTTTAATTTCCTCGTCACAAGCTAATGGTGCAAGGGAAATATGTGAAGCTTTAAAAGAAGATATCTCGAAAATCGAGGACTTCGAGATTGTTGTTGAAGACGTCATAAGCAAAAGAAATGAAGTGGTGGCCAATCTCTGTGCTTTGTGTGTAAACCTCTCTACGAAAGCATCGAAATAGAAGAAATGAAACAGTAATTTGTTGCGTACGAACTAGTGTTTCGGGAATTACGTAAGTATACAACAGAATCGAACGACAATCTTCAAACTCGTCGGGTAGTGAGTGTAGTGCAACGATACAGTGCGCCAAAGTCGGCAGATCTGCCAACTTTACCTTAGCTTGTGTTTACAGGAAATCGAGCCGAGTGGAAAGGTTTCTCTGAACTATTTAACTCAATGGTTGTGCAAATTCCAGCATAAGTAAAATGCAGAAACTCCACCACTTATTGAGTTGTTTGAAAGGGGAACCACAGGACCTGGTAAGCAACATCTCAGTTATTGATAAGAATTGTAATGTAGTATGATATTTATTGTAGAAAAGGTACAAAAGTGCACGGCTTACAGCAACCATTCATGTGCAAAAGTTTCTGCATATTCCACCCATAAATAGCAAGAATGATCATCATATTTAGCTTTTCTGTGCACATTTGAAAAAATCTTAGTGCTGTAAAAAATTTTGATTTTCCAGTTCACAAGTGGGATTTTTTGTTACTGAATATATTGCTGGACAAACTTGATGAACCCTTGAGACAAGCATTTGAAATGACACAGGATGATGCAGTTGCTGTTGCAGTTTTTGCAATGCAAGACTTGCTGCGGAACATGCACAATTACTGACTCCCTCTGGACCAAGGCCTAAGTCATTTAAGACTGTTATGTGTAATAAGATGTCACATACATGGCCTAACACGATAAGGTCATTAAGTGCAGGTATGCAGCCTGATTCGGTCAACCCTTCAAAGACCACGCTAGTATCAGTCCGTGATATGACATCCGAATAACAAAAGTGTGATGTGCGTGATGGATCACATACACTGATATGATGCCAGTTATTATTGTCGTGTAAAACTGATGAAAAAAGGGGATATGTCTTAGAGAAACGTCTGTGCTTTAATGGCCTCGGATGTGGTCATCTAGCAGTGTAGTGTGGATCAAGATTTCGATGTCAACATTATCGGAAATTACACCACACTTTGCTTCACATAGCAAACAGAGGTGAAGTGGATCCAATACTAGATACAGATAATACCGGTGCAGCTGGTTGTCAAGGTAGTACAGCTTCAATGTGCTCAGCTCAAGGTGGCCAGGACAGGCAACCATGTTGCTGACCACAGCATTTGTAAAGATCGTGGATAAAGTAGGGAATTTTCAAACAGTGAGAGCCCTACAAGTTGGACTTTGTAGGAGCACATAAACAATTCAAGGAGCTGTACGAAACATTGTTTTCAGGGGATAATGAGGAAGAGATTGCAGCTAAGGTGAACCTGGGAGGGTCGAAGTGGCACTTCAACCCTCCAGCAAGTCCAAACTTTGGAGGCCTGTGGGAAGCAGCAATCAAGAGTGCTAAGCAGCATCTGTATACAGTTGTAGGTACTCTGTTGCTGACCGTTGAAGAGCTTTCAATGCTGTTATCACAGGTCTCGGGCAGTGTTGAATCCGAAACCTATATTTACCCTCTCAACAGATCCTCGGGAGTATGACATTCTGACACCAGGCCACTTACTTGTGGGTGAGCCATTGGTAGCTTTGCCTGACCACAATCTGGGCGATATTCCTTTGAATCGTCTTGGCCACTGGCAAATTATCACAAAGTTTCACCAACAAATATGGACGAAATGGAGTGTGGAGTCCCTACACAATCTCCAGCAAAGGGGAAAATGGACACAACTAGTTTCTGACGTGTGCATAAACCAATTAGATTCCATGTTGCCAACACTAAAGTGAAAGACTGCCAGTGTGTCAGCAGTAAATTCAGGCCAAGATAGCGCAGTTTGTGTGGTAAACTTTAGAACATCACACGGGGAGTTCGTACGACCTGACAACAAAATGTGTCCAGTTCCTGTGGATTACCATTACAGTGTGATATTTGGCCTATTCTTTCCATGTTTTCTTGTGAACTTGAAAATAATCATTTTCGGTGGGTGGTATGTTCATGAGGTATGGAGTGCATAATACTGTTTCTGTGTGTGACTTAACTTGGTTGGTTGGCCATACTGTTGACATCGTTTTGGTTGACTCAATGCGATCTATCGTGGCGGCGGGTGATAGTTTGTGTTCGCTTGTGATCAAAATGGCTGAGACGGCCAGCACGGAATTTTCGCTGTCTCCTTACAACCAACCATTTTGAAGTCTGCACCCAACTACGATTTCTATGCAATGCTAATACGCGAAGTGAACGAAATTTTCCTGTTTTCTGATTAAAATGGCGCCTGACTGAAAATCATCTTACAAACTATCACCTTTTAACCAACATTTGTTATGAAACTCGTGAAGAGCTGCTAGAAGTTTGCTACGGCAAACGTTTTGTAAGCCGACGCGGAAATTCACCTGGAAGTCGGACATTGCTTTCGCCCGCATGAAGACTATCTCACCACTAATTTTCGTAGTCCAGGCGCTGGGGTTCGGCAGCATAGATGGCATCGCGGTCGGCGGCCCCCGCGCACGACCTCCCACTCGTGTAACGTCATCAGCCCAGAGGCGGAGGGGCGCCTATGTGATGTTCACTAGTTCGGCAACTCGGTAGCTGGCGGCGCAACATCATTTCCTGTAATGGTGATATTTTTGATGGAGATTGGCCAGTTCTCCCATCGTCCCTTAAAAATCTCTTCTTTTTTTTTTTTTTTTTGGTCAAAATGCAGCCATTGGCAGACAAACATTTAAGAACCCTCTAAGGAGGAAATGTTAATATTTGCTATTTAAGCTGAGCACAAAGTTGGCTCGGGGTCAGACAGCAACCTCGAGAGAACTTCAGGATGCCAGTTAAGTACACTACAATTTGACAAGCAGGCCCTTAAGGCAGGACATATTCTGATGTCCAAGTAGGCAGATATAGGGGGCTATTGTACCCTAAAAAAACTTTTCAAGCAAGGAAATGCTTTGTTTTTTTTTTTTAACTTCGGCAATCTAAGAGTAATTGCAATTTTATAAATCTCTGTAGATTTCGATGATATGCCGAATTTTAAGAAACATGGATAAACAAAGTCAAAAATTATGGACGCCTTGGAGAAAATGCCCATAAGTTTTGTACCATTAATAAACCAAAAATGTGGTTTAGATTTTTCCCCGATTTTCTGGAAATAGGCCTTAAAATTAATTATTGGGTTCAGGACGAAAACGAGAATTTTTGCAAGCTCTGAAACTAATGTTGGCAAGGGTTATTTTTCTAGAACTTTTCTCGATGTAATTTAATAAAATTTTGGGAAAATAAAACATAGTTATTGTAATATCTCAATGTGGATCAGCCCACATAGGTTTGTTGAAGAAAACAAAAATGTGTAATTTTTCTCTATGTTTGATAAAGTAAGCTTAAAAACTATATTTTGCCTTTAAATGGCCTTTGTTATTCTTATATAGCCTGAATATTTAATGAAATAGTTGGACATTTTGTAGTGATGGCCTTCAATTGTACTCCTATATGGCCACAGAATTAGTGATATAACATCCTTTCAATTTAGCAGTAACACTAAAGAAAAGGAAAATAAATGGCTTTTGTCAAGTCTGTAAGGCCACATTTTTTTAAACCGGTTTATGCATTTTAGCTAATGGTACTTAGTATTTTCCTCCTATTTTTCCCGTTTTGTTCACTTTGTCTTAACGAGGGTTGGCTTCACCTTGGTGATTGGTTTTTGCTGGATTGTGTTACAAATCCACTTTGCCGCGCCCTAGACTCTAGGGCGTAGCATGGCATTTCCAGGTTATTGCTGTAAAATATTCTTCCATCCTTCCTGTACATATATGAACATGAGCAATTGTTATTTAATTATTTTGTTGACAAGTAGTAAATAACTGTGATTAAAGAAGGTCATGTCAATGTAAGGAAAATGGTCCTAATCTTCACCAATCTATCAAGATATTCATAAATTTTAGACGTATTGGGGTAACTTTTTTGGTACATAATCGCCTTTTTAAGCATTTAATTCCCATCAGAAGAAAAAGGTCAAAACCTCAATATCAATCTGGGTGAAGGTAAGATATTATTTCTATCGACGGTGACATTTTCAATTAGCTAACCCCATAAGCGTTTCCTGGTGTCGCCACTGTACCTTTACTCGGAAAAATACGGTGACTGTGCGACGTGCCTGCTGTGAAGGCTGCCTCGCCATCAGCGTAAGTTGTGGACGTCGCGAACACGAGTGCTGCACTTTCACATTCGCCCGCCGCTCACGTTGCCTATTGCACACTCCACCGGAAGTTCTCTTCAAGTATGGACACAAGTTATGCCTCCGCACTTGCGTCATCGTCCACAAAAAAAACCTCGCCGAGTTCTATTAGTCTCACCGGCAGTTATTATTATTATTATTACTATTAAATCGTCAGAAAAAATCGTCCAACCGCGAGCGGCACTACGTTTTCCATTCGATTGTTAATTACCACTACCACCTAAATTGACGTCCGAATATTATCCATTTCATATAAGTACCCTAAAACCGCCTTCCGTTACTCACCGATTTCACTGGCCAGTAATTTCAGTAACGTCAGCTATTATTCCGATACTACTGACGAGCACTGATAATCACTGGCACTCGTTTCCGCGTGTCGCTAGGCGGAACCTTGCGTGAGGATATATTGAATAAGATCGAGTTTACCAATAATTAGAGGTTATAGTTTATTCGCGGTTTCTTTACGCTTTTTGAATCAAACCTTTAAAAAATCACCCCAAATCACCCCCATGTATGATGTATTTCGTACTTCCTTAAATAGGGCATGTATCACAAGCGTTTTATACTTGCGTATACCAATCTTATGGTTAAATTTAAGTCATATTTACAGTGGCTCCAAAAAGTGTTTGCACACCCATGTGTGGGAAGAATGTTCTGAAATAAGTACGTACGTTGTAACCAAAATATTTTATTCCGTAACAGAACAAAATAATGAACATAGTACTAAGAAGCAATTTGTCAGTGTGCAACACCCGTCACAAAAAAAAAACACTGCCCTCCACCAAAAACTTTTTTTGCACAATACGAGTACCAAAGAGAACTATGCTGTAATGTGCAAAACTGAGACATGAATATTTGGTATTCATTCCATTGGCAGCAATAACGGTTTGCAGCCGCCTTGGCAATGGCTATACCAACCGTTGCTTTAATTCTGTTAAGCTGTTCTTTGCTTGACACGGCCCTTTTCTGTATGTTCAGATTCCCCATATGCCACAAATTCTCGATAGAGTGGAGATCTGGTGAATGCGGTGGTGTATCCAGTCTTCGGATCGTGTTGTACAACAACCATTCCCTCGTTTTCAAAGCATCGTGCTTGGGGTCGTGGTCTTTCTGGACATAAAAGGTACCCTCGAGAGCTAACACATAAACACTGTTCTGTAAATTATGGCACGACACAAGAATGCGCATCAGAGAGTTCATAGTACCACCAATGAACGCCGTATTTCCAACGCATGTGGAGGCCATGCATCCCCAAACCATCACATGACCCCCGAAGTCTTTCACTGTAGGTTTCAAATTTTTTCGTCGTAATTTTGAGTTTCGCTTGCACCGCACGTACATTTTCCCATTAAAGTCAAACATATTACACTTGCATTCCTCTGAAAATATTACGGTGATCGAAAATCCCGGAGGATTAGCAAGATAGGTTTTGGCAAACTCTAAGCACTTTTGCAGATTTATTTCGTTAGTAAAAGGTTTCATTCTGGCGCTTCTGCTGTGGAGGCCAGTGGAATACAATATGTTCCTTATAGTTTGGGCCCTGGCCTTTTTGCCCGTCCTTGATTAAATGTCCGCAACTAAGGAGATGGTACTTACAGATGGTGTTTTCGTGACAAGCCGAACAATGTACCGCCGTTCTCTGCACGTTAGTGCTCTTGGCCGCCTTGGTCGCGGTTTGTTGCCTGTTGTTCCGGTCTCGTTGAATCTCTTTATAACATACCTCACGTTGTACAAACACAGCGACAGTATTCGTGATATTCCGCGATAACTCTGACCTTCAGCTTATAGCCGCATAATCTCCTGTCGCACAGCTGAAGACAGTTCCTTTTGCTTCGAAATCATAGTTGTTCCGTCACTCACACTTTGACACAGCATTTGACTGTGCATTATCTTACCCCAATGAGCTGGTTTCCGACTCGGAAAGTAATAGGATGGCGTTGATTGGCCACAATCAATCAAGGTGAAGCGAAGGAACTTCAGTACGTGGATGATGAACTCGTTAGAGGAAGGGATTATTATTAATCTTATCTTCATTCGCTATGGACGGTTATTCGGGGACCCGCAATTAATAGGGGTGTGCAAATATTTTTTTGGACACACCGCATATTTTATACACAAACCATAATATTTAATTTATAATTAATACGAATAAAATAGCGAGAAAATAGGTGTGTGTGTAATACCTAGTAAGAAATAGTTATTATGCAACATATTACACTGAATGCTCACGAATACGATGCGTTGTCCCTTTGGTGCAAATTTCTACACTTGGTTATGCTTTGTCTGCGTGAGGCGGAGGGATATAGTGGAAGTAGAACCTAAGCACAGCTTCAGAAAAATTGGAGGTATCCGCGAATGGAGTATATACAGTGTCAGTGAAACACGATTTTGGAGGGCGATTCAAATTGTCGTAGGTTCTCAAAAATATTTCAAATGTGCATATGGCATGATCATTAAAAACAGATTAGTCCTTACTGTAATTATGAACAAAAGCAGCGCTAAAATAAACTCACAACTCAGTTACGCAATTATGAATATTTGCTTTATATGTGAAAGAATTTTTTTTTACCCAAAAGAGAATTAAAATAATTCTTAAATGCATAGTTTTAATTGCTTTTATTTAATTTTAATTAATAATACTGCCAAGCGTTCCAAAACTATTAAGTTATTGACGAACAAAATATTTACCGTTAACTGCTGGCTGTTCCTTTGCTGCTGGTGAACAGATTTCAGTGCTCATCAGCAGTAACGGAAGCGGAAGGCGACCTAAATTTTGACAGTTTTAGAAAAGTAGCGCAGTCACAATGTATCCATCCGCCACAGCTATTATGTTAAAGAAGAAAACAATGTAAACAAACGCTATGATTAAAGTCGGTTACCATTATAACTTACTTTATTTTTATTACTGTGGAGTTGTACTGGCGGAGCTCTATTTATTTTATTGCTGGTGAAGGGTGTTCAGGGCGAGTGAGGCTTTAGTTTAACATATTTCATAAGACAGTATTGTTTTGATGGAGCAGTGGAAAATATTGCTCGCAAGGAAGTAACATTCAAATTATTATAACCTGGAAAGTTTTAACCTCTGGAAAAAATAAAACACGATAATATTTTTAGCGAAATTAGCTTTAAACTTTCAATTTTCCTTATAAGAAAAAAGTGATATAAAATATATATGATATACTATAAAACTGGTGTTTTTTTTAGACCACGTATGACGAAGTTTCAAACATTCTAACAACTGTTTCGAAATACGTTATTTACAAAACACACTGACGTACCCTATTCACAACTCCTAAAAACATGTTCTATGGCCATCCTTGGAGAAGTTTGTTTGCCGTGTTACGAAACATTTTACTTGCATAATCATTCAGTAAATACGACACTTAGCGGGTTTCCCGAAGCTAACAAACTTACTACAGAACGTAAATAAATGATGGCTCTTTACGACGGTACAAACAGTTGAGGAAGCCATACACGTGCCAATAATATTACATTTCACGCAAAATGTAACATTAGAAAGGCGTCCCCAACAACCAATTATGCTTAATGAAAGCAAATGCAAAAATAGTTAAACTAGCGATAAAAAATTTCGACAACGCAAGTAAGGTACTCGTATAAACGTGTCGAAAGAGATCACATACAATGGTGTTCAACGAGCTAGAGACGTTTCACTGATCAGGAGTGTTAGCATGCCCCGTCATAATTGCTTAACATTTTTTAAAGTAAATTATCTAAAAGCCAAAAAATTGCACATTAATTAAAAATATGATTAAAACCATTAATATTGTAAGTATAATTAAAGTTTCGAATTTGGCATAATCCACTACAATGACTGGTTCCACAACTTAACTGGGCACATGCCTAGCACGAATCTCAAAGATATGGAATTTTAGAGTTCAACTATTACACCAATTGAATATTGTATTCACGTGTCCTGAACTACTTACAGTAATTGGTTTACATGAAAACTTAAGATTATTAAATCCTGCAAGACTTTTGGCATAAAGTGTTATTTCCCCAAAAATATCTACGAATTCACTGCGTCGACACAGCTCAGGTGATTTCGGGAACCGGCAGCGACAAAGAGAATCTCTCTTTGGGCCGGACCGTTGATAGTTGCCGAGTTCGACGAACACCCAGCAGTACTCTAGATGAATTAGATGTCCCTACCTTCTCATACAGATGTTCACTGCGATTTTTGCATACAGTGGCGTGATCATATCACAAACATAAGCCGGGCTCAAGAACACTATGCATATGTCAAGATGATAAACGAGGTAATCTACTAAAAGTCGAGTCTTACTCTCAGGTTTTATTTGGAAAAACCGGTTACAACATGATAATGTTTCTACGCGGTCGTCGCTTTGCTAACTATGAAATGAAAAAAGACTGCTTATGATATATGTTGGCGAACACCAAAACTATGATGAAAGTTTTCTTATCATCTGTCCTAATATCGCACATGGCTAACTTTGTACGTTCTCCCACCCAGCTCATTTAAATTCCGTAAGATAGTTTGTGGACACTCAGTGTCTTACCGAGTTCCTTCTCCCGTCTTTGTATTTCACAGTACTAATATGTGGCTTAATTTTTATCTTCTAACTAGTTTTGCTATGGAAAATAACACAAGCGTGCATTAAAATACCTCCTTAGTAATAATTACAGTTTTTTTTTTCATTCTAACAATTAAAATTATTGTACCTTAAGACTATCGTTACGATCTCACCTTTCACCTGAACTGCTGTCATATTTACTACTTGACTACGGCTGAAACCGTACAAGATATGGGAAGCGTAACTCAGTATCTTAAATTATAATAATTCAGATACTCTACAAACAGAACATTAGTTTATTTGTTACAATTAATACACACATATAACCATAGTGTCGTCAACTAGTATTAATTATATAAATGCTGAAGGCTCTATCTTCTTGCACGACTGCAATATGATACTACTCTAATCTGAACTATTAGCTGCTTTCTGACTTTAGCTTGGCTTAACTATCAGACGATCCCGCCTAGCGCCTATGGAAGGTTCTGCCCACCACTGTAGTATTGTAAACACAACTTGAGCTGCGGCTGACCAGGACTCTCGCCGACACTGCAGCACCTCGGCGTTGCGATTTATTCTAGCCAGGTGTGTCGGAAGGCCAAAAAAAAAAAAGGGGGGGAGGGGCAGCGCATCGTCGGCCTACTCTTATATACCTCCCGGCTGCCCGGCCTCCGTCTTCATGCCACCTCCTGTTTACTCATATCGCCTAAATACCGCTTACTGCAACTGGGCCACCGCTCTGCTCAGCTCGGCTTGGCGCACCTCGCTGCCCAAGCTACGTCCGCGATACTATGAAGGGGCAAGGACTCTAGCCAAATTAATTTTATGTCTTAACCAGAATTAAAGGCCTACTCTTATACCACAAACCGTTCCACCACGGTTGTTACCATGGCTACAAACTACTTGGGACAGATTGACGTAACTCCTGACCCCTCCCTAATCAAACTAGGCACTTCAATTTACACACAGTGTTAACATCTTCGTATAGGCTGTTCACGGTAAAGTGAGCTCTTTTGAGGTCCTAGTTACATTTTTCTGTCGGCCATCTTTATCCTTTACCCACTTTTTAAAATCAGTATTGCCATATAAGTATTAGACACTGTGTATATATATTCCATCACACTCGGAAGTTAATATCTAAGGCTGAAACAAAATATATTTATTTGATATTATTTCAAATGAGAGAGCTTCCAAAAGAGCCCACTTTACCGTGAATAGCCTATAGTAATGAATCCTATAGTGTGTTTTTCACTTAAAATTGTTTCAGAAGTCTACATAAACTTTTAACGGAATACTTCCCATGTACGAAAGTACCAGCGTTACTTGACTGGCTGGTATCCGCGAAAACATACCGACTCAAAAAATTGGGTAGACTGGGAACAACAGAGAGAGATGGAATGAGAACTTATGGTGAAACACTGTTAATTGAAAACGTCACAAAGAAAAGGGACTGTCCTGAAATTACGAGTAAATCTCCACACTGTAGCACAAACACACACACAGAGAGAGAGAGAGAGAGAGAGAGAGAGAGAGAGAGAGAGAGAGAGATAGAGAGAGAGACGGGAATGCTGCGCATGCTACGACAGACAGCCTCTCTCGGCATGCGCTTTCCGGGGTAAAAATCAAGTCGGCATCCTCCTAGAAGAGGGAATATAAGACCAGGCAGACTCGGCCGCTTCTAATCAAATTACATTATCTCGAGCCATTAAGCTCGCAGACAATGGGGGCGGGTGCCCACGCCTCCCCGAACATCCCTTGTTCTCTCATTTCGTCCCACTTACTCTTCTCTCTTCCTTTGCTCCCCAGTTTCCACTGCGAATCGTTCCACTTCCACTCTTCTGCATTCTTTGGTTTCCTCGACTACTTAGACCACAAACGCCACTCTCAAATTCTGACCTTGCGCGGGCGAGCACTGCTCAAAAGAAGCGTGCAGCTACACGTACTGCCATACTGTTACACACGGAACCCCGAGCCTCGCGCGCGTGGCAGTAGGGGATTGTTGCAAGACTTGCCTTCCCCCTCCCAAGAGGACCAAGCCATGGTGACGGAGGCGAGGCGTATCGCCACATCCTCGGGCAACAAATGGAAAATGAGCCCAACACCGAGAATTCAGCTCCCTCCTCTAGGGAGGAGCTGGAGTGAGTATTAAAATGGACTAAGATGGCAAAGGCACTATAACTGGACTCTTTTCACTAGTGAGATGCTGCTCTGGTCATGTGCCTGGATTAAGGGTGCTATTTTAGATCTGTTCAAAGAGTGGCTACACCAAGGGTCTTTACCGACAAAAAGGGTTTACTGAGAGTAATATATAAAGGTAACAGGAAATAACCTGAAAATGTTCAATCTTACAGCCCAATTACTCTCTTGCCGGTATTGGGAAAGACCTTTGAAAGAATGATAAATCAGAGACTGATGGAGTACCTTACGTGGTTTAAGGTACGCATCCAAGGAAATATGATTTTGAAAGGCACGGGTACGGAAAAGGTAGTCGTTGACATGATCAGCAGTGTCAGGGCATATGAAGAGAATTCATGTTCTGGCAGCATCCTTGCACATTTCAGGAACTTTCGACAATACATGGTGACCAGAGATTCTCTGGCAGTTAATGTTATTGGACTGTCCGAGGAAACGGTATAAAGTGATAAAAGACTTTCTAAATGAAATAGTTTGCGAATACAAGTAAGGCCTGGTGACGAAATAAAATGGACTTGCAAAGGGATGTCACCAGAGTTCGGTGTTGGGCCCAATCCTGTGGAATATTATCTTTGAAGGCCTACTGCAGCTCGACCTGCTGCGGGATGCATGGCCTATGGATATGCAGATGGACTGGTCGTGACTATGGCCTAGTCTTGGCGTGAATTGCAAGAGAAAGCAGAGAGATCATTAAACAAAGAGGATGAGAGCTTGAGACTTCAGCCGAAAAGACAAATGCTTATTATTTTTAAGGGAATGTTGCAAAGAATGCCTGTAATCAGGTTCGGAGGAAGCGTCGTTAAAGTCGTAAAGGTAATGGAGTACTTGGGTGTAATGACAGATTCTAAGGTGGGTATCATGACCATGTGTGCTATGCAGCAGGTTGGGCGGCGGTGATGTTCCACAAGCTGAGGTCAGTGGCTCCTGCTAAATGGGGTCTGACTAACCGAATGTTGAAATTGATGTACCAGTATGTTCTTTTCCCTATCTTTACCTATGCCTGTGCAGTATGGTATAAAGTTGCAAATAAGATCCATATCAGGAGAGCATTAATTAGTGCACAGAGAGCAACACTACTGGGCATTACCAGGGCATACTGGACGGCTTAGAATGATGTCTCACATGTGATGATTGCAGGCACAGTTCAAGTGGATCTCGTAATCAAGCAGAGAAAGCAGCTTGCTAGAGAAGGATTCCATTATGCTGTGACAGCTAAGAGGAAGAAAGCAAGATTGCAACAAACAGCAGCAGAGTAGCAAGACCGCTGGAGCTCGTCTGAAAACAGAAGGTATACTTACGGTATATTTCCCGATGTGATGGAGAAGGTGCGCCTGGAGTGGCTGGAGATAGGCTACTACAAGAATAAACTGTACCGGTTCACCCTGGTAGAGAACCCAAACTGTGCATTTGCGGCGTGTCCGACACTGTTGCATTCAACACATTTTACAGTAATGTAGTTATGATAGAAAATATCAGGAATGGTTATGAAAGAAAGCATGGTGCGATAAATGTTAGAGTGATGATCAAAAGGAAAGACATGTTTCTAATTTCAAAGATCTAGGAATTACAAACAAGGATTTCAATGTTTGGTGGCTCGAATAACAGTATGGAGGGCATGACGGAGAGGAGGCGGCGAATCTTACGACAGACACTGCAAGGATAACCCTTGATTTGAAGACATCGCAGTAGTGCATGAAAGTGTGGAACTGGACGAGTGAGTGAAGAGCTTTGGGTGGTTCTTAACATCAAGTTCTTGAAAGCCGAAGAACCAGAAGAGAAGGTGCGGTAAGAGGTATAGACGTGCCCATGAGATCCTGTGGTTTTTGTCAGGGCATCGATCAATGGAGTAGTAGGAGTGTTTCGCAACATGAGACACCTCTATGGAAAACGAGATGAGGAGCAAGGAAGAGATGAGAAGGAATGACGAAAGGGAAGAGCAATATGACAAGGAGGTAACTCAGTAGTAAAAGAGTGCAGTGGAGGTTAGAGGTGGGATCAACTGGACTGACGGAAACAATAGGATAGAAGCAGGAGTCCAGAATGACCAACCTGGGTACAGATCTGAAGAGCTGTTGGAGGCCTATGTGGCTGTCAAAAGAAATCACACCAT
The DNA here is from genome assembly GCA_029891345.1 of Dryococelus australis. Lineage (NCBI taxonomy): Eukaryota > Metazoa > Arthropoda > Insecta > Phasmatodea > Phasmatidae > Dryococelus > Dryococelus australis. The sequence continues at coordinate 73,510,560 of CM056996.1, forward strand.
CTAAGGTGGAGGATCCATCAATTCTAATGGTAGCACTAAATTTGGTGGTTCGAAGTATGACAGGAAGGGATACAATTCTGTTTCCTCACCTCAAGTCTGTGGGTAAGATGATCATCGCTCAGAGTGGACTGCTCACAGACTACAAGGCTTTTGGCGAGGAGACTTGAGGTGAACCTCCACCAATGCCTTTACAGAGGCAGTTAAGATGTATGGCAAGAGAACATTTGATTACACTAAATTATTTCAAGGGTATAGCATGGCCTGTTTTACCAGATGTGACTTAATACCTGATATGAGACTTCTCTGGTTCTACAACCAGACGCCCAGACAGATACAAGATGATAGCACCTGGGTAAGAAAAATCTGATATGAATGCAATCACAATAGAATTATGTGGGTCTTCTTATAAGGGGGCCAGACTTAGTGCGAGTGTATTGATGCAGAAGTGTGTCCAACAAATTCTGGGTCAGGATCGAAACTAGGCCTAGGCATGCTCAGCTTGGCGCTTCAACTACTGTGACCTGGGAAACTCTACCCTTCCAGCAGCGAGTCCGACAGAAATTAAAGAAGATAGTTTAATACGATCCAGACAGAAAGTCCATGAGCTGACTGGTAAGAGAAAGCATGGTGTACGACCGGATCAATGTTTGGAATCGCAACGAGACTTATGGCATGCTGTACTTGGGGCTTCAGCTGTGCAACCCTGTGAAACTCTTCCTGCTTTATCAGAGTGTGTGGTTGGCCACACATCAGTATCAAATTAGGATGCATGTCAACCTATAGACTGCTGTATGGTATGTCACTCCCTCCTACTTCTCCTGGGCCCTCGACGTGTTGGAAGGAGTTTGTATACCAAACCTGCCCCAACTCTAGAATCCGTCTGAGTTGCAGGATGGCTGAAGAGTCGATAATGGATATTACAGTCATGCTTAGTTATCAATGTGAAATAAGGAATGGCACAGATGCGAAATATAAAATTAAAGTTTTGTAGACTGTATTCTTTTTGGCCAGCATGATGGTTTCAAAATTTACAATGTTCTCCGGTGGAACATTAACAAGATCTTGGGCCAACTTTAGCTTTGTTTTTTGAAGAAACTAAAGTAAGTAAGAAAGCAGTACTCCTGGAAAACCCTAGTTTGAGGTCAGTTGCCAGTAGGGGTGTTTTGGTGAGAAATTTGTCCGTTCCACCAAGAACATTGCGGATTATGGTTTCCTCTGGGTGTGAGGATCCTAGATGGATGTGGGAGGGGAACGGATGATGTATCACAGTATCAGTTCGGATTCGGAGCTTGGAGCTTGTCAACTGAGATGTTAGCCGAATGCACCTTCGCGATGATAGATTGTATCTCAATCCTTGTACATGGGGACTCGTTGGCGTGATATAAATACAGCCGCAACCAGAGAGTCGGGATTTTGTTATAGTCATCTGGCGAAGTGCGACGAATGGCGAACACAGATCGGCCCATCGAGGGATGTTGAAGAGGACCGGCGGAAAAAGAGGGTGTCCGAACCTGCGGCAGATGAGTGTGTGTGCGATGGCTACAAGAGAGACAGCGCGAGTGCTTCTGAGAGCGAGGTATCTGACGAGTGGAGGGCCACTTGTATGGGATAGCTCGGGGCGCTCCAGGACATTCCGGACAGGGAAGACTGGCCATATCTGAATTGAAACAAGGTGGACCTGAACGTATGAGTAAAACATACTTTATGGCAAATACTTGAACTGTCGAACATCAAATATATAGTTTTTAATAGTAATTCGATAAGCGTTGATAAACTGTTTATAGAGACTGGTTTCACATATTTTATTGCATTAATGTCGGGATATTTCAGTTGTGAATATTACTGTTGTGGATTGTTTATAAATAAATAAGACAATTAATTTTATTTAATTAATACTCCCATCCCTCAAATAATCTGGTTACGTTCAGAGGCTTCGAAGAAACTGTAACAATATCAACTTTAATAGTCTGTTCGACCTGTACCAAAAAGTACGAGACTTAAATAGGTTATGGTTACACTAATATATGAAAAATGAGAACACCGACGTAGATTGTTCTGCTCTACACAGTGTTGCTGAGGTCTAAAGCAAAGATACAATAAAAATTATTATTTTGTATAATTCACTCCATTATGATACGGAATTACATTTGGGGCAAATCCACTGGCAATAGAAAAAGTGTCCTGCATGCAAAAGAGATCCTTTTTAAGAGCACAACGATTTTACCATTTTTGCATATGTAAGTATATGCAGTCATGAATTACTTTTCTGTCCAAAAAAAATAGTCATTTATTTGAAGAAAATTTACTATATCACATTCACAGGAACAAACTTCCACAACATCTACACGTACAAGAAATTTGTTTCTTGAACCCTAAATTGTGTAAAAAGTAGCTGAAGAATGTTTTACAGAATGATGTTTCTATTCAGTAGAAGAATACTCAAATCACAAACATTAAAAGCTATGTAATTACATTCGGCAAACAGTTTGCCTCCTTTTCCTTCTCTTTTGTTTCAGTGTAATAAAGCCATGTTATATGGTACTGGTAGTCTACCACAGACAAGATAAGAAAGATAAAATATTGCATTACATTATTTATATGTATAGTCTAACTTGGGTACGCATAACTAAATAGTGAAAACACATTATGTAATTTATATCACTTACCCGATATTTATGTACTATGCTGTATGGAAAATAGATAAAATTTACACAATAAAACAAACAAAAAATAGACAAGGTACAATCATGTGTCCGCTAGTAACTTACCACTGTTGTCGTAAAATCACGCTGTATCGACGTCCACTCTAATAGGGCTCGCCGCAACTATACGAAACTTTATGAAACCATGAATATATATGGATAGTTTTTTAATTGCATTAGTATTGCATTTTTTGACATTAAATGATTAAAAATAGCTTACGACGAGCGGAAACCCTGACATAACTTTGACACCCACTCGACATTCAAATTCAGTCAAGTCGTGGGTGGCGTTTGAACCTATAATTCCTTCCTTTATAATCGGACAGTTGAATCAAGGGGAGCATAGCAGACTCTCCCAGAAGTTCGGTGTTGGGATGGTCATGTAACACCTGGGATGTTCCCAAACTCAAGTTCGACTAATTGGCGCGTTGACTCATTTAACTGAGTCTGGGAAACAGCTTGGTCCTTCCTGGAACTTCAAAGGAGCACATCACTAACCGGAACTCCAACCTTACTCGTTTATTAACTTTAACTACCTACCGTTACACCCAGCTAGTTATAGGATAACTAAACGCGGAACTCTACAATAACATTGTTTCGAAACAAAGTTAAACTTTCCACTAACTATATAGTTTCAGACGGTAGAATTTATTTCACACTTCGTCCAATAATAGCTACTGTATTTTTATGCATATTTTACTTTATTCCAGTGTTGCAGGTTGAAATTGGTAAAAACATAATCTGTCCCTTATTTGGTGATGATTATTTTAATTTGTTACAATCTTTTTGATGTTTAGTATAGCACACAGTTCATTCTGCCCACATATTCTACTGTCCTTTTCGCGATTGCAACTGTCAGTTTGTTGACCCTGTAATGTTTTACTTCAAAACTATGACTTCATCCTATTCGCACAATAAACAGACACGCTATGGTACTAATCAGAACGTAAAAAAAAAAAAACATTCTCCATCCAACAGACATGACATTTGCTCAACGTTAATTGCGCGTTGCGCGATGACCTAGGAAGCCTCTAACATGAGTAAGCAAATAGATGACGTACCACACTGCTCATGCCGTCTTGTACTGACTGAGTTACTCTCCCATTCCTTGACCGAAGTTCACTGCTATGTGGACCACATCGCAATGAAGGTTGCTATGATTGGAGATTCTGACACCAGGAGGTATTACAGCGAGACTACCGCTGCCTCATATGAGTATTTTAACACTCATGCCCAGTGTCACCATCGTGGTTCGAAACTCGATCATAGATTCGATGTACGATTTTCACAGAAAACTGTTTGAACCTCTTCTAACATCTTTGGTTGTACCATTAGAGTTCAACCTTCCAACCAAAGATGTTAGAAGAGGGTGAAACAGTTTACTGTGAAAATCTTACATCCGATCTAGGAACGAGTTTCGAACCACGATGGTGCAACTGGGCATAAGTGTAGCTAAATGAAAGTTGTAAAAAACAGCGATTACGAGTCGATTACAGTTGTTTAGCATACATCTGGAATATTTTGGACGAATACCAGAGATGAAACGTAGCCAAGTTTCCACTCGTAAAGAGTCCTTTTCCTAAGCACAGTACGGACTGGAATCACCGCGACCGTGGTGGCAGCCTTGCGTGCTGCCGCCGCCTGGGAAGCACGATATCTTAGGGCGGGTTTCTCGGCGAATTGGAGCGGTGGAGTGGATAGCAGCGCTCCTATCGGCGGGCGGCAGGAACTTGCTAGCTCGGTATCTTGCCTCACTCCATCTCCTGCCGACGCCACACAGGCAGTCTGCAGACACAAGCTGCACGCACAGGCCACAACTCAACTATCACACTCACCTCGTGGTACTGTTCGCAGGCCATGTTACGTCACGCCTGGACTCCATGCCTGTGCGGTGGTAGGAAAACGAGATGTTAAAGGTTTATTGACTACAAAACAAACATGGATACTATAGGCTGTGTCCGAATTCCCCAGAAGTACATACTTGTGAATACGTGTCCACGGAAGTGACGTCATAAGCACTGTCCGAATTGCAAGTGAAGTATGCAAATATACAAGTAAACGAAGTTGTATACTTCTCGCATACTTGCGGAATGTGCCACCATTTTGAGAAGCAATTTGTAGGTTATAAGTAATTTCCGACATAATTATTCTATTTAAAGTTTAATAGGGCATATACATTGAATTTTGAACTAAGTTGAATTATCGCAAGTTTCACCTTAAAAAAAGGTCTACGCAATAAATTCGTATTAGACCTATGTTTCTAACCTACAGAAGCTAAGATACAAAAAAAAAAATCCAAACTGCACTTACATACAATAATGCAAGACAATATATGTTAATATAAATCAAATTGAAATATTATTTAATACCCTATTTAACCCCTAAAACCTTCGGCAATTATAAAATTATTCGTCCGAATACATGTACATTAAAAGTAGTTAGCTGGCACCGAAGCCAGCAAGACTGCCTGTCCGAATTCATCAAGTTTGGTGCCGCGGGTAAGTGAAGTATGCAAGGATGTAAGTACGCAAGTATATACCTGAATACCGACACTGCCATAGTCGCTCCGGCCTAAGAACGGGCTTGACTACGCCTACCCTAGCGAAACAGAGGCAGAAATACTTGCAAACCACCAACTCCGCCCAATATACGTAGCCGCCAGGCGGGCAGAATGAAATAAATCCTATAAATAAATAGGTAAAAACAAATTAAATATTAAAATAATAAATTCCTGCGATAACACGTTTATCATTATCCTTTCAAGCGACACCGTTTGCGGAGAGATGTTTAGCGGTAACAAATATAAAGTAGCCGAAGGTGACACGGGATTTCACGTTTTACAGTGCGTGACAACAATTCTCTTACTGTCATCTCGTATAGTTACTAGGTTTTTGTCAAAGTCATAAGCTTCTCTAGCAAAACACAACAGAAATACGATGTACTGAACTAACATGCGTGTATGAATACTTTTTTTAGTCTACGTATTTCTACGCGCGGCTGCTTCCCCTCCGCCCCCTCCTCACACCAGGACGTCGTCTTTATAGGCTGGCTGCTCACGGTAAAAAAAAAAAAAAAAAAAACACTTTTGAAAGTCCTGCTTAAGATATACTTATATACTCGTTGTGTGTTCTTCCACCTTATGAAATATTAACGTTGTCATGGGCCTCATCACTATATTCATGCGTCGGTTAAGTGAAACTGTGAAATTATTAGAAAAGTAAATATTGTACAAATCTGCTCACTTTTACGCTTCGATACATTAATGAAACAGAAAGCGAGATAAATAATTTAAGTTATCACAACTGATTACCTAACAGTTTTTATTCGACGTTAATAAATTGAATTATTTTCCCCTCCATAGTTACCAACTTTACTGGGCGCATGTCGCTCATTGCGCCCGTTAAAATATATGCAAGTAGGGGCAGCGACTTTTCTATACGGTTGATTTCCAAAGTGCTCACTTTACTGTCAACAGCCTATAATAGCAAGCATAATGGGGAGGGGTAGTCACCACTCGGGCCGCGATAACGCAAACAGGACTGACGTCACTCCCGCCTGCTGGAGGAGACAACGACTAGGGAGCCATTGTTCGAATCTTCAGCTAATCACGTCCATCGTTGCGACTCGCGGTACAAACAATCTCCTGTGTCAGATCACTTCAGCCACGTAAGTCGTGGCGTGCCCCCTGTGTTGTGTAGGCAGTCTTGAGCCGCGTTCCATTACCTTCACATTGGGAAATATGCGCAGCGAAGTAGTTCCGATCCCTTCTCATAGGCGCATCAGCGCACCTCTTCTACTTCCGGCCAAACTAGCCTGGAGCGCAGATGCTTCACGCAGCCGCTGACGTCACAGTGGCGGGAAAATGCCCGAAACGTGCGGATTTGGAGGTTAGCATCGGCGGCGACCAAGGGCCAATGATGGAATGTGTGAAGTTGACTGTAAATGGGATTCCTTTCGCGCTGAAAGTGGACGGTGTGACTGCAGAAAACATAAAGACATGTTTGGTATATTATTATTTGTGGTATGTTAACCTGCTGTGTGTACGACTTTGAGGTTAATTTGTGCACGTGGTAGCTGTTGCATATTTAATATACGATTAATTTGATTATGCCTTGTTTACATATACGACAATTGTAAACTCGTTAACCTGTCAAATCGTACGACAGGATCGCGGGTTTACTATCGTCGTGTATGTAAATGTCTAGCTGTATGTAAACGAAACGCTCAAATTACCCGCCGAAAATAGAGCATGGAAGTTATTCCGTTCACCAGCCCAGCAATAAACGCATGGAGTAAAGGAACAACTGGCGGCTATGTAGCTGGTCGCATCAGTGCAGAGAACTGAACAACGCGGAAGACTGCGGGCGACGAAGCACTGACCGGAGAGCGCAGTGTACGACTATTAGGAAAACTGATCTGCAATGTAAGAAAGTGGGGCATATTTCGTGAGTGAAGGTCTTATGAATTGTGTATGGCAGTGGAGAGTTTTAAGTGGATGTTTGTAATTAATGAGTAAAGACTGACTGCAGGCAGTATAACGACAGTTATTAGGATTAATTTTAATTGTGTGCAACACAAAAATTGCGCTCACAGATAAAACTAGTAACTGTTAACAGTAGGAATGGGCAGCTGTATTACGTAAATAATTGTCGTATGAGTTTTATACCATTATAAATAAGATTAATTTTTGTTCTTTTGTTTTATTTATCCATTACGCACTTGGATGCGTCATAGGCTATTTGTAAACGTATATTACGGTACTATTGGATATCAGTAGCAACTTGACTTTGCTTGCAACTACAGCCGTATTTTTTTTTAATGAATTACGTCAAAAAGGGTATAGGAGTAAGTGTGCAGCCGTACTGTGCTGTTATTAGCTGCCCTGGGAGCTGAGAGATTGCCAGATGCCGCGGCGTGCCAGAGGAGAAGGCTCGGGCTACTGAAACACGACCTCCGTGAACTTCAAGTGCAAGACAGCAGAGCGCCGCGCTGGACCGCGGAGAACGCTGCTACCCTCTCCCTCCCGGCCCTTCTACATCGCCGTCTCGCCCTCCAGTGGCGCCTTACAGTCGCCTCCGGAGTAACTTCCCCCCTTCGCTTCCACCGAACATATCAATTGGGACGAACCCTGGGCTTGTGCTCCTGCGGGGTCTGGAGGGACCCAGACCTATCCCCCTTCCGTGGCTAGTAGTCCGAGCGCACTTTTAAGATCTACTTAAGGGGGGATCCTATGTACTGATTGTTCATTATTAAAGGTTTAATTATTTTTGACGTATACACACTAATCTAATAAATAAACCACCTATTAAATCTAATGCAACCCCAAAAGAAATTATACCAGAATAAAGAAATGGTCTCTGCGAAATCGCTGTTTGCGCGTAAACGCGTGACTCGGTAAATCAATGTTCTGGAAATACGAAGTTTTGCCAGAAAGGATAAAAAAAAAAACTATTGTCTATATCGCTATCATTTTACTTTTACCAGCTTACGTGTATTAATGGAGAAAAACAGTCGTAACAGTGGTCAAATATCACATTTTTTAAAGCTTGCCTAAGAAGTTTCTTTACGCGTTAAGAGAAAATTACGATTATACGTAGGTAGTTTGATCTGTGTACTTTCACTGCGTGTAATAAAACCCCACAGTTACAGATCTAGTTTGCACAGTAAAGCGTTAGGACGGGAACACTGCACGCCTTGAACGTAGGAGCTAGGAGGCGCTAGGCGTGCGTGTTAATGTCGCCCGTATCGCTCCCTCGCTTCTTCCACCATATATAAAATTAACATTACCATGGATCTGCTCGCTTTAATCACAAGTCGGTCATAAGACACCGTGTAATTATTAGAAAAGTATATATTTTGTAAATTTGCCCATTCTTACACTTAAATGCATTTACAAATCGAGAAAACATATGGAATAATTTTAGAATTCACAAATGTTTACCTAACATGCTTAATTCAAAGTTACAACATGGGAATACTTTCATCACAACGTTACCAACTTCACTGAGCGTTTGCCGCCTGTTAAAATATATACCGGTAAGGCCAGTGACATTTTTTCAAAGGTTGATTTCAAAAGTTTCTAAATAACCGTATACCACCTAAAGACTACCAAAGTGCAGACTTCGAGGTGTTAAAGAGGCAAATCTATTTTTCTAGATACCGAGGATATTTTATAGTTTCGTAACACGGTATCAATGAAAAAATGATTAAAACACCAAATAATTTGACAAATAATTTTTTTTTTTTTTAATAAAAAGCGAGAATATGAGAATTTCTTGTTCCTGTTTTTCTCGTTCCCTTTTTCTTCTGTTTCAGCAAAACGATGACGCCCCACAGCATGTTGGAAGAATAGGTGAGTGAAGAGATTTGGGCAGCTCTTAACAGCGAGGTCTTGAAAGTCGATGGGGGTGATTGAAGTAAGTATGGAGCGGTGCCGGAATTAAGTGGCGGGGTAGATGGGAGACCCCCGAGAAAACCTGCCGATCAACGGCATCATCCGGTACGATTCCCACTTGCGAAAATCCAATGAACCGGCCGGAGATTGAACCCGGTGAACTCGCCTTGGTGGGATGCGAGTGTGCTAATCGCTCAGCCACCGTGGCCCCATGTTGGAAGACGATTAGTCACATTATGTATGTGCGTACTAACATATATCAATGCTAGGTGTTTTTGTACATGGGTGTATTCAACTATTTTCTACGTAATTAGAAATCAAATGTCAATAGAAACAGGAACATTGGTTCTCACATCAGAGTGCCTGCTTGTCAACAGTACGGTCGTGGGTTCGAATCTTACTCCAGTCAGAGAATTTGGATTTATCTTTTAATATGATTAGATCAATTTTTAAGCGACCTCGTTTACAGCCTTTCGAAGTGGGGAAGATAGCGATGCAGAGAAAGTAAAACAGACACTTTCCTTTCGTAGCTTGTGTGTAAATTCTGAACCGTAACTGGCCACAAAGTCAAAAGAAAATGTACAATGCCAACAAGCCTCCTTGGAAAGTTACAACAAACTGTTAAAAACGTAATTTTATCATTATTACATTGTTTTTACCTAAAGTCCCTCCTCGTGATTTTGTAATAATTTTTATTTTATTCCTTTAGAGGGAATGGTGCATGAACGCTGTATATTTACCCCATTTTCAATAAAAGTAGTTTTTCAAATGGTTTATCGAAATTTTTGGATCGACAAGACGTAAATACTTATTTTCAACGCCTCTTTGCGTTGCTAGATCTTCACTGCCTTCATTATTCTCGGAGCACTGATGAAAGGGAAGAATGGAAATTTTTTTCTTGTCTTCAACCAAAGCTCCGAGAATAACAGACGCAGAATATTTTTAATCATGTAATAAGGAGTTCGAAATTGTTATTTATGTCTTGTCGAGCCAAAAAATTCGAGAAATCCTCTGTACAACAAATTATGACAAAAATTATATAAATATACTATTTTCGTGCACCATGCCCTTCAAGGCATCACAGTACCGTATTTAGCGGGTTAACTAAAGCTTAAACCAGTTTCCTGGGCGGAAATGGAGGCCATGTTATGTGCTAACGAACCTTGCACCACTCGCCTGGATTTCGGAAAACCATGGAAAACCGTCGACAGAATGAGTGTACTGGGAATCGAAGCCGGGTCAAGCCGAATGTGAGTCCAGTGTGTTACCACTGAGCCAATTTTGACAAACTGCACATAATTTTCAGATACAAATTTGTGAGTGTGTATGTGGGTGTGCATGTCTGTAGGGTACGGATATAACTTTCAGTCAATGTTACGATATGTGTCGTATACGTCAGGTGAGGGGTAGCTCGGGTATGTTGAGAGCACAACGCAGATGAAAAGTAAGTTCTCGGAAATTGCCTCAATGGATATTCCGAAAGTCGGTATAACTTCGAGACTTGTTTTGGTTCTGCCCAAATTCAGTATCACTTGCCCTTGACCACCTCACGTTTAATGACCCCTTGTTCCCCTCCTGAAAAGTGCTCCTCTGTAAATTTAGCTTTTGTACGTGCCCACCTCTGTTTAAATTTTGTTGAGTTTCATTTATCTTTGAGGCACTAGCAAGGATTTTCAGCGGCCATGAGAAGTTGTTCACACCGATGAATTAAATACTTCAAACAGAAGAGCATCGAAAACCAACCATAGGTTTGTGAGAGATGGTGAGAAATTTGGGCGGCTCTTAACAACGAGATCTTGAGGTCCGATGAGGGTGAAATGAGGTGAGAATGAAGCGGCGCCGGAATGCAAGGGTGGGGGAAAAGGGAGATCCTCGAGAAAAAACGCCGAACAGCGACATATTCCGGCACGATTCCCACTTGCAAAAATCCCAAGTAAACCGGCTGGGCTTTGAACCAGGTTCGTCTTGGTAGGAGACGAGCAGTCTAACCGCTCAACCACCGTGGCACCCCAAAGGTTTGAGGAAAGGTACGTGTCACGTGCCCTTCGCAGAGGTGGACACACCAGGATGTATTCATACCCTTGCTGTGAATTTGGGCAGACGCGAAGTAACGTAACGAGTGTAATGCACTTTTCTTGTGCACAAAGCCAGGTATTGTCCATTTCATATAAGTGGTCTCAAATTTGAGACAATGTGACCGATCTACACACTATGTAATCAGTAAATACACACACACACTCTCTCTCTCTCTCTCTCTCTCTCTCTCTACAGTATTGTATCAGCTGATGAACTGCTACGGGATCCGTGTTGCTAAGTTGGCTGTTTTTATGATGACTTTGGAAGAAAATAGTACTCAGAACTAAAAGTTGTAATTTAAAATCTTAATTATACTTACAGAATGTATGGTTTAAAATATTTTTTTAAAAGTAATATTACATTTTCTAGGCTATTAGTGACTGAACTTAAAAAATGTGTGTAGCATTTATGACAGAGTATGTCGACACATACGAACAGTCAACGTTTCCAGCCAATGGCTAGCCATGTTTGTGTTTCCAGTTTCCAGCCCGGTGAACGGCCGTTGACGCATGCTTTTTTCTCATTGTGTTTATTTTATGAATATCTTATTGGTGTTGTCGGGATATTTAATCGGCAGTTAATTATTTTTTATTTTCTTTTTCCAAATATAGTTGGTTGTAGGTACCGTTGTAGTGCGTTTTGTTGCGTGAAATGTAATATTAATCGGCATGTCGTTAAAACTGCTCATTCCGCCATTTTCCTAACCGCCTTCCACAATGAAGTGACAAGAATGTAATTTCCGTATATAAGTTTAAATGTGTTTGTATAAGCAAACGTGCGCAGTGTTGATTTACTGAATGATTTTGCAAATAAATTATTTCATGCTAGTGACGAACAAACGTGATTTTAGTGAAGTAAACTCACAAGGATTGCTATATAAAAACACGTGTTCAAGAGGTTACAACAGTAAGTTCGCATGTTTTGTCAATGTATTTGTAAACAGTTAATATAATTATTGAAATGCACGTGGCCTGAAAAATGCCGCACTTTCCACACTTTTGTAATGAGTGAATAATATTTGTTTGTCTACATAGTAAATTCGTGTGTATATTGCTGCATCTGTACGAATACGAACAGCGATGTATGAACCGCGTTTTGTATTTTCATTAAAGTTATAATTTTCCAAGTTAAATAATTCAAATGTTATTTCAATACGAGCAAAATTTTCCACTGCTCCATCAAAACAATATGCAACTCAAAATGCCATTCACTCATGCCGGAATTCCATATCTCCGACCAACACAGTACGACACGACCAAAAACGCAACCACGACACATTTCAATGTGACTACTTGAATTTACAGCACGACCGACACCACGCTCTCGGCATTTAACCTAACTATTTAGAAGGCGCTGATAGGCTACGTTAGTCTCAAAGGCGATGAACACGAGGGAAATTTGAAATACATAATGGTGACAAACTGGTATCGCTAATGCATACAAAAGTAAAATTATTATTTTTAAGAGTTAGATACAGCAGTTTACAACTTATTTTTCTTTTAAGCTGCTTATTTACCATTGTAGGGAAAGCTTGCAATACAATTTCATTTTGCAATGTTGTACATTCTGCGCGTCGTGCCGCACGACACTACGAAGAATAGAAATCACTTCTAATCCAAAATTGCTGGTCGGACGACAGAATCGGTCAGGCTTACGACGATCTATCTTGTATTTCACTGGCTGTTGGCCGTCGTGTCGTGCGCGTTGGGACTATGTGATTCCGGCATCGTAAGAACATCAAAATAAATCCGTCTCACGAAAGACGATAAACTAAAGACACCCCCCCCCCAACCTCCCCCCCACAATTTTTCCTTTTTCCCTCGAAATAAAATAAAGATGCTACACTAATTGGGCCCACATTTTATTTCTATGAACATTTCTCTGTGTCATTATTGATTGAAACTCTAACACACTGGTTCTGGAGGGTTTCAAAATTTAAAGCTTACTGGCCATACAAACTTGTAAGTTGTATCACTTGTATTTTTTTAGAAAGCATATAAAAATTGTCAAGCTTGTTACGCAGGGATACTTGTTAGCAATTAAATTTAAACTTTTTCCTGTTTTTAAAGGCTGTATTTGAAAGTAACATAATGGCATGTAGGTTTCGACGTTGGTGTCTTTCATAAACGTTTTGAGAATTTTTGTTTTGCAAATTAAAAGCGCTCATATGTTTTTAACATACGTTGTTAAGAATATTGTAAGAGTAACAGAAGAATAATTCACATAAACAGGATTTACATTGGAAATTCAACTTTTTTATATCAAGTAAATTACAACATGCTTATCAAACAAAATGCTTTCAATTTAAGCACCCAACGAAGGTGCTCCAACATTATAAAGAAGTCTCTCATGCATCAGCAGGAACTGTGACATTCCAAAATTTATCGCCAAGGAAAATAAACTTTATGATGTCTTCAATCTTGGGTAGGTGCAGCATCTTTTTAGTGTGTAACATGTTCGTTTGATATATTGTTGCTGTAGGTCACATTTGCTTCTCTAGAGCGCTTTGTATCATCTCTGAACTGAAATACAGTATTCTATTAGGTACCCGAGAACAAGCCTAGGGCTGTATTCACAATTTTGAGGAGGGAGTTAGTGTAGATATTTACACTGAAGTTCAGTCGCACAGAGTTAGTCAGAAATAAGATTTCATTTGCAGCATGACAATCTGAACAAGTAGGTATTTGAGAAGTGTTATTAAAGTATTTTGTATGTAGACCTGCAATACTTAACATTTGAGTTACTAAATGAGTTATTAAAATTACTGAAATTAAGTAACATTTGCTTAAATATTACTTTGGCTACCTACATACTTTAACATCCTGAGGATTATAACCACCATAAAATTATCAGGCTGTACAGAGTTTGTTGTCATATCATACCAGAAAGCGGAATTATGTACTTTTAATGCAATAGTAGGCATAGCCTGTAGTAAGAATGTATACTGTCTTTGAAAATAAGGTACAAGAGGGGAGGGGGCGGTATTTCGGTATTTGTACATTGGGGGGGGGGGGGCCTTGGTATTTGATGTTCGTGGAAACTATGCGAAATTTTTTTGTTTACAAGAACTTTCCTCGGAAAAGTGTGACAAGATTAATTGTCATAAATATATTTCGAGTACCATATATTAAAAAAACAATAATATATATTATTCGTTTGACAGTCAAAATACAATTTCATTTTCGTGCATCCTGGTTACAAATTTCTTGCAAGGTAAAAAAATTATCAATTTTTAGACGTATTACATGAGCTGTTAATCATTTAAACTAAATATTTATAAACTAAAAAAATGTAATTGTTGCCAACTTGCAACTACTTGAAAAGCCCTTCAAAGTTTCTAGAAGTCATTTGGGAGGAGGCACATGCAGTTTGTTTATAAAAACAGGCAGTCATATGTTGTTTGTTTACAAATTCTGGCATTCACATGGTTTTTGTTTGCAAACAGAGTCACTTTCAATGAAAGTTCAGCTGTGGCGGAAGGATACATAGCCACCCAGATACCATTGGCACTAATTTCCTAGAACTGTCAAATTTAAGACCACTTATATGAAATGGACAATAAGGGCCCTTAGCTGTCGATTTGGACAGAGCCTTTGTTATGTTATACGACATATCAACAAAACGCTAAGGGCGAGAGCACCTCTTGTTCATGGTCGTCTATAGTATGTACCTTATCGTTACTCAATTCAGATTCACGCCGAGAACTATAGAGACGAATGTTTCTTTGCCTTCAATATGTGAATACTGCAACTAATCAAGGGAGATGAAGCATGGTTAACATTACGATCATATATTTCGTGTTGAAAATGCTGTACCGCCGTTAGTTTAACTAAGGATGATTAAAGTGAAACGCCAATACGAAAAAAACTCACTATGCAAGTATGAATCTTAGCTTGCAGTCCAGTGGGACCCCTACGACACCCTCACCCATACACAAAGCACCTGTGATAATCACCGTGCTGTTTGAGCGTCCAGAGGCGTGGGGACACACAGCGGTGTTGACAGCCAGCGACTGTACACACAGCGATGGTAAACACCATGTAAAGCAATTAACGCAGAGTCAGCACGTGAACAGCCGACAACAGCCTGAAACCAGAGCACAACTATCCCTCGATCTCTCTGCTATCTGGCTGTGTGCTATTCACCGCAAACACGCGTTTCACTGAGTCAATTACAACGCGGTTACTCTCCGATGCTCTGCTGTGTTATTTTCCTACAAGAGATAGACGTATCATGCTGTCTATGTATTTTAGTTATACGATTCGAGTGATTGCTATTTGCAACAAAGACGTAATTCATCACACACGCCGTATTGAGAAAAAAAACGCAAAACTTGACTAATACGCATTAAACAGGAAGGCAAAAATGATCTTATATATGTAAAGTGCTTTGCACTTACCTTTGTAAGAGGACTAACCAAAACAATGTAATAACTTTTGTAACACTGAGCACATTAATACTCAATACGCCAATGCTACAGCCTAACATATTACGTTATTTATTTATAAACTGTAAAAAAAATGCAACATAAATTTACTCGCAACCGTTTCGTACCGAATGAACATCGATAAGCTAAACAGCTGTGCATGACAAAGCTAAGGTACACGAGGTTTGAAATGGGCGATAAAAAAAAAGTTAACAGGGAAGAGTAGTAGGGGCGTAAAGGTCCTAGATCAAAGGGGATGCCGCCTTTTTTGATTGGCCTAATTAATTTTATATCAAAGGGTTAATTAAATTGATTGAAAGGGTTGATAAAATGGAAATGGTTAAATTTAATAAAAGGGCCAAATTTATGAAAGGGTTAAATGTGTTGAAAGGGTAATTTTTTATTTTATTTTTTTATTTTTTTTCTGGATTTTGTTGTGTATAGTTGTACTTCTTTCTTTCCTTTTGTGGGGAGCAGCAACTCTGGTACGTCCTCACCCTTGAAGCTCTGGCAATCGATGAGGTGTGATGTGTTGGGGATGGGTGTGTGTGTGTGTGTGTGTGTGTGTGTGGTGAGCTTTGTGCAAGAGTGGCATAAGTGTAATTTTTTTTGTTTGGTAGTGATATTGCACGTAGACTGTGTTAGTAGATAAGCAACTTTGAAAGCTGCGATTTACACGTTAGTAAAGACAAACGATTACTGTTTCCGAATGCAATTAAACATTAGAGAATTTCAGAGTGTTTAAACGAGTTCTATGTATGAATAAATTGCATGCATCGAATTGTAAATTTCAAACCATCACAACTATGGGAATAACAAGTGGTAAACGATCACAACTAAGTGAGTGTGCAGTATGGAATTATTAATGAAGCAAAGAAATGTCCCTATAAATTAAATGGCCAACGAACACAATAACACGATATATCACAATGCTCGATGCCTCTTGCACATACCTTACACTTCCGCCTGCCTGTGAGACTGGCGAGGAACTTTATAAACGTAATCCACACATTAAAATAAATTAATTGATTAACATGAATAAAAAAGAAAACATTTAATATACATCCATTCGCTTGGGAACTTAAAACAAAACGAATGTTTCGAAATAAATTACACAAATACATCCATCCACCTCGGAGGTCAGTCAATGAATGACTCGGTCATATTACATGCACCTGCTATACATGGAGCTTGCAGGCGAGTTGAAATTTACGGATGAAACAACCTATTTCCATACCAAACTACTATTAATGACTGATTACACTATTCGTCCTACAAGTAGGTAAATGTATAAAAGTGAATTATTTAAAAATAAGTGTACTACAATTTTTTTCCTGTCAAGCATGTGAAATTCAAGGCAATTGGTAACAAAAATGCGAGTTGAAAATGCTACAAAGTTTCGTCTACGGAACACAGAAACGGGGTTTACATGATAACACACTATCACAAGATTAATTAAAGACTTATAAAAAATATATTTCACACTATAGTATACAAAGACTGAACGAAATCTGAACCCCGGAGCATATAATATCGCGTAACGAGAATCATAGCTATCACAATCTGAAGGCCAGTGAAGTCGAGTGTTCCAGCATGAGGGTTGGCAAAGAACTACGATGATGGGACCCCTCGAGAATTGTCCACATCGCTCCTGCCCAAGATCAACCATCCCCCTCCCCTTACAATGGCCAAATACACTTTTTTTCAGAAGGATGCTCTGTCAAAGATCACACAGCCTGCTATCGATCCGATCAAGCTGTCTGCAAAACCTCTACAAGACCATGCAGTCCCGACCCCCTCCCTTCACCGCCAGCCCAGAACATGTCTTTTGTCCAACAACTTTGGGGGCTCTTCAACTGCCGGACACCCCTCAAGACACCAAGTTGGAATCTTCCAGAGTGTTTGTTTACAAAACTACGCTTTACACATGAATTCTGGACTCTCCCGAAAAGCTGACCTGTCCGGTTCTGTGAGAGGAATGATTATTCTCCCACCCGCCCCTTCCTCTGACTCGCCATACCTAAAGCTGGTCAACAGCCCTCAAACCTTTGTACCAGGAAATGTTGAAAAAGTCTCACATTTCGGGTCTCAAGTGTCTGATCCTTTATTTCCATCGAATAAATTTTAACAATTCCCACTATTTAATTATTGCAAATAATTTCTAAGAAAATGTACAAATACTACCTAATCACGATATAGGTGATCAAATGGGATGAATAATCGCATATAAATTTGTTACAAAATGAATAAATCTAGAAAAGATTTGGTTCCCAGCAACTTCGTGTAAGAAAAACGATGAAATCAATACTAAGTTACTTAACACAAACACATTTAATCGATCCGAAATAATCTTAACAAAAACTCCATCGAAAACGTTTCACAGAGAAAGTTTAAAAAAAACTCTCGTAGTGAAAACACGTAGGCCAGCTTCCGAAATTCACATTTAGGAATCCTAATGTAATAACGAACGGATTATTTAAAAGAAATAATAGACATGCAAAAAAAAAAATTACCGGAAAAGATTTCTACACTACACGCTATCAAAATAAAATCTTTGTGACTCCCGTAATTAACACTAGTAGAGAAACTGAATTCAAACTTTAATCAACGTTTATTTAAAAAAAAAAAAATTTATTAACACATGTAAAAATATTTTTACTCCTATTATATTTCATGTTATGAAGGTTAAATACACTAAAACCAGAAATATTACGAAAAATACTGCTATTAAGACTGTGAGCGAGGTGTGAACCCCAAGCAGGGAGATGATAAAATAAGAGTTGCAGGGTATGGAGCAGCTAGGCGAAGCATGGGGTCGGTGCGAGTTCATAAACAATATGGGTCACGCTGTAGACTGGTGCAACTTTGTCTATCTTTTTTCTATCCTGTAACAGGCTACTACCCAATGAGGGACGACCTCGCTCCTTTGTCAAGGGAATGCAAGACCCTGGCAAACTGTCTTCAAGCAACCAGCCTGTCTCGCTTGAGACAAGGGCTGCTAGCAATGCTTCAGTTTTATACATGTCCCAGCTGTAGGAATCCTACAAACTTCATGCAAACTCTTAAACATTAAATTAGCTGATTCACACAATAAAGGCAGATATTGAGTAAATGTCATCTCTGTGTGTTTTAGCTCCAAAAATCGTCAGAGTTTGTTAATACCCATTGACTGCATTTTACAATTGTATTTAAAACTAGTTTACTATATGTAAATGATTTATTTAGTCTTGTTTTCTGATAAGATGCAAAATCATTACCACATTGCGAATCTCCATAGTTTTAACTGTGTTAAACATTAACGATTTGGCTATTTTTAGGCGATATTCACACAAACAGGTTTCACAGCGAGAAAGTATTGTTCGCTCTTATGGAAAGCACTCTACAGTGATTCGCCAACTGTTGCGAACAAACACACACTCGTTAAACCGACTGAAATAAAAATTACGTATTCAGTTCACATCCAAATATTTCTGCTCTCTCAAAACATAACATTTAACCAGGTAATTTTGGTTTTATGTTGAAATATTAGTTTTAAAGATATATATGTAAAAAAAGATAACACCCACGAATACATATACATACATTTTCTTCGCACAAACAAAGCTACGACCCCTGATGGATAAAGTAATAAAATATATTTTTGCAAAAATATTGACTCACTCATTTCTCTAAGATATATGTTTTATAAAATTCCAAATCTACAGTTTGGAGGTAAATGAAACACACATTCACTTTGAAATACACTTTTAATATATCCCATTTTTCCAACAAACACAATATTTACATTCACAAAAACACATTCTTTTTAAAAACATTTATTTATATAAAGAAAAAACACTCAAACTTTTCTGGGAACAAGGTTGGTAATATTTGGTTGATGTTGCAGGAAGATGAACTCGTTACTCTCAAATCTGTTAGAAGTTATTCACAGCAGATTCTAGATGAGACTTTGGTTGTTATAATTTCAGATTAGTTATTTTAAGACACTACTTATCAGTTAGTTGCTTCACTATTGATACAGCTGACAGTTTAATTGACTCATAGATGCTATTATGTAATTGAACTTCCTCATTGGTGGTATTGAATATAGCAGAGCTGAATTCATTATGGTATTGAGTGTAGTGTTGCAGAAAAAAGTAGACATAAATTCTATAGTATCACACAGGGAGACACCAACCGACTGAATGAAGCACTGATATATACAAAGTGTAAAGTTTGCAGTGGAAATTTGACACACACATTGTACTGACATAAGGGAAGGCTCGCAGTTCAGAGGCTCTACACACATTCTGGGTTACGTGGAATAGGAAAAAATTATGGATTTCCAATTGTATTAAACTTCATACCAAAAATATTTTATCTATACATCAGAGTGAATGAAGATATATTGGCAGTTCTCGAAACCGGGGTCATGAAGGGCAATACGGGTGAAGCAAGGCGAGTAATGAAGCAGCATCAGATCACAAGCCTTCTTATCGCGAATAAACTTGGATTATTTTCCACCAATGGTGAATGGTCAGTATTAGGAGACATGTACATCCATTTTTGATATCAGTTGTTAAGTCCACATGCTTCACAAGCACCAAATTCTTCAAGTCTGGTTTTTAAGTAAGGTACTATGTTATTGTCATAAAGTTCACCAATATTGGATGAGTGTAGGACAGGGAGGGAATTACTTTGAAAATAAAAGGTTTGCGTAACGTCTTGCTCTGCTGTGAGGGATTTCAAGTACTTACATGTTACTGTTATGCTATTTCTAACTAGCCGGAGTGATGCCATTATTAAGCCTAATAAAGGGACCTTAAACCTCTCGAAAAAACGAGAAAAGTCCGCTTCACTGTCAAGCTTATTGTTAACTATCTGTGCGCCAGTTAGCCTGCCGGCGAAGGCACTAGCTAGCATCTTGTATCTGAGATTAGATGATGAACTTTTCACTGAAACTGGAGAGTCTGTAATCAAATTACTTTTTATCCTTGAATTAACATATCGAATATTTGAAGGTAATTCAGTGGGTGGAGCTGGAAATGTTAACTGAGGAGCTAACTGAGAAACTGTCTGAGCATATGGTGTTCTTTGCATAGAATCAGTCTTAAAAGTTTTATAATGACTCATAAAATTATCACTATGTAAATTGTCTCTGACATAAATCACACTGAAACTGCTTTCTTGAATTTTTCATTCCACAGCTTATTCTTTCATGTCGTTGCAAGTTACACAGAACTGTAAATTATTTACCACAGAAGCAACACAGCAAAGACATAATTTATTCCATACTATTCAAAGATTAAAATGAAACTGCTAGGCGTACACCTTTTATAGGTAGTTATAGGCAAATCATGGAAGTAATTCGATTACATTATTTGTTTTAAAAACAATACATTTGAATTGTAGAAGGCATCAAAGATATATATTTTAAACATATGACATTTAAACCTAGAATGTACGTTTAAAGAGTTTTATGTATTAAATTGCCTTCAAATTACTACAGGTTTATTTAATCATTATACTGCACACAAACCTTCATGTGCAAACACATTTAGATTTGAATGTTAAATACATGCAATGTTTATGTAATATTTGATTGTCAGAATATGGGAATATTACAATTCATGCACTTGTAAAGTCAGTAAAACAAAAAAATTGTTTCAAACCATTAATTTCGATATTTCTGATTTCAGAATACATTTTCTCATTACTGTGTATTTACAAAACACTTTTACATACTATCTTTTCCATTCTCTCCTTGGCAATATTTATAGTATTCTCATCTGTTCGATTGTTATAATTTTTCATTCATTTGGGTGCGTGTAATATACATTCTGGTAAATCAGGAAAAGTTTCATAAAAAAGCGAATACACTTTTTCGATGCTAGCTGGTAGACATGTATTCGGACACAAATGGTATACAGGACTTTTTTCAGACATGGAAAAGATATTAAATCATTACATTTTTCACCCTCTAAGGGACATTGCATATATTTGAAATGAAACAGCCCATCGCATATTTCTCCAAAATGATGTAGTATTCCATTAAACAAACAAGAATAATTTACACTTGAGTTTCCAGGGGTGACAAGGCATAAATACCGGTTGGGTGGAAGAAACACATGTTTACAGTAGGAACATGACAAAGATACTAAAGCTATTTCTTTTTGAGACAAACTCTAAATGGTTTACTCTAATGTGCTAATAACTTGCTTATATTCAATTTACATTTGGATTTCTGTATGCAAGAACATGTAACTTTGTTCTTGTCTTGTTGATCCATCTTTATGAACTAGTGGATGGCATACAAGCACATACTTTTTATATTAAATTTCACTCCCAAATAATGCCTTATCACTCGAATTATATCCACATGTGATTCGGGAGAAGAATCATCACAGTCTGTTTCACCATAGTCAAGCATCATTCCCCAAGTTAGCATTAATATTCAGTTTTCCTCTGCAGAGAAGAATGTAGAATTAGATCAATATGTTTTATGCAATCATTTGAACAAGGGGCAATTGTATTCTTCTTTACTATCTATTACTTCCCTGTTATACACACTTTCGAAAATATGTTTTTGCTTAACTCCACCTACATATATTTCACAATTATTTCGGAAGTGTTAGCAAATATCTTCAATATTCTCATACTCTATAAATCCACTTTCCCAGGTTAAACTGCAGTGATGGTTAGTAACCCATCTATTTGTTTTCTTGTATTTGGGAGTTAGATATTTGCAGTCAAACAGTGATTTAAAGCTGATAACAGTTGTATGTTCTTCCATGTCAGCAATAGGTAATTATATAATTATACATTTTTTCTGCAGATTGAAATCCTTGCACATTGCAAAGCATCTAGTCATAGCTGTGGTTAGTCGTCTACTAACTCAACTAATTGTTTTCACTAGCCGATCTCTTATATTGTAACTCACTAATCTATTGTGAATTATCTGAGCATAAGCTTGTATAGTTGCCAGAATTGGTGTATTTGCAATAATTTCAATTTGTGAATCAATCATGCTATTTGTAATCATGTCCTATTGTTTACTTACATCAAACACAAATGACACTCCTCTACTTTTTAATGCTTCAGGTTCTAGGATCAATGAAATGTTTTTGTTATTATATGTTTCTTGAAACTTTGTATGCATGTCATATGAAATAAGGAATTCTCCATTAGCAAAGTTCATTTTTAAATCCACATAGGGGTAAGTTAAGACTTTAGATACAGTTTAATACTTTTCATATCATAATTACCGAATACTGATTCATCAGCTTTAAAATATTTTTCTCGATTTGTTTGAAAACAAAGGACAACATATCTCGGCTTTTCTGACGAAAAACTCGATTTCAAACTCCAAACATTTTTGAATTATAGTAGAGTTGGAAATACCTCTAAACCCCACAATCTGAATGCAATGTCTAAATTAATCCCCTTTTCGATACATTTTAAAAACTTTACATGTTCACGAGTGTTAATTTCAATATGCTGCATTAACCATTCCACATTGCTTAACTCAAACATTACACCTTCCTTGTTATTACCTGTATCATATATGGCATTCAAATGTGTATTGCCTAATAGAATAACTAATTCTTGTTTAGCATTTAATATAATGTTTGTAGTCTTCAGCAAAGCCCAAAACAATACTTAATGGTATAACAACTTTGTATTATCCACCTGTAGTTGCTCGATTACTTGTATCGGCTGTCTTTAATTTTTAATCTGAACCTTAAACTTGATATCCGTGGTAACGTGTAAATATCGCAATTTTGTATTAAAATCTTCATTTCCACAGGAAATGTATACGGACCTGCTCGGAATGGTTTATACACATGTATTTTGGTATTGGTGATAGTATTTTCATATTAACAGTATATCCTAATTTATATTAAATACAATTTGTTGCCTCGTGTTAACTTCATTGGTAACTTATTTGAAGTGAGCATTTTACATTTGTGTTTCGGTCTTTTTATACTTCCTTTCTTCAAAATACGTTCCTTAGTGACATAGTTCTTAACCCTCTACTTTATATCCAAATTTAATATTGTACACAATACCCATTGTGATTGTAATGCACAATGGAATGAACTGCTTATATAGATTTTTTTTTAATGTAAACACGTGGTAATTTCTTTGCTTCTAAAACTAATAAGTTTACCATCTTGATCGACAATTGTAACAACTCTTTTATCGACATGATTCACCATTACTGAATGATATATCAAAGTTTTCTGTTTTTAAATTATTTTATATACTGGAACCACAGCACAAGTAAATTCATGTATTGTATTTGTCAGTTTTCCATTCAAATATGAACTCTCTACAATATTAACATTTATGCAATGTACATTTACTGATAATATACTAAACTGTTTTGATTATTCATGTCATTGATTAGGTATATATATTCTCCATTCATAACCTAACATATTTTCAATTGAATTGTCTTTCTTCCGAAAAATCGATATCGATACTATATATTGCACTAGTTAATGTATTTGGATTTCCACATAATCAGAAATGTACATCTTCATGTAATGCCACTTTAATAATTGTTTCTAAGTCATCCAACTCATAAGATACTACCGGTATCACAACATTTTCACCAATATTAACAGTAAATGACTCGTTATGAATATCAATGTTTGGTATGTTGTTGTAAGTAACAAATTTGATTAGACTTATTTGCCATTCTCAATCTAACTTCAGAGCTGGGAAAAATACTGCATGCACTTGCAACGAATTTCCAATTAATATCAACATAATTGACATATTATTAATATGTTTTACTATTACACTTACTTATATATCCCATTTATAGTGAAAAAATGTAAACATAAATGTCCACAATTGATTTTATTTGGAAATTGTTCCTTTTGTAATAGTACTTTAATTGCAGGTTTTTTTAATAATTAAATATTTCAATTGGAGGAACTAAATCGCAGAAACTATCGTAATACACGGAATGATTTATGTTCTTAATTAATGCAACCCATTATGCTCCATTTTGTATCCAATCTAAATTAACAATTATACATTCACGAAGATTTGGTTTCTTTGGCAAATCGTTTCTCATACACACACCTCGGAAATAGGGAATATCCAGTTTTTTTTTTTACAAATACATTAATATCTGTGTTTATTAATGCACATTTTGGAAGACTATTTCAGACTTTCTGCTTTTTTTCCTCCATATTTCGAGATTTTTCATCCATGTCCAACTTTAAATGGTTTCAAATACATTCCTTTGCCTTTTATTTAACTGCTCTACTAATTGCCGAAACACCGAGGATTGATCCAAGTGCTTTTAATGCTGGAAATAGTAATGGAATGATTCCTCCTTTCTTGTTTTTTGTTTGGTTTTACATTTTAAGCCCATGCCTCTCTTCACCTTTGTGTGCATAATTTCATCAATAACCCAAGCTCTAAGCGTTTTACCTGTAGAACTGGTGGATTCTTTATTATATTTGCACCTTTATTGGCTAGAATTGTATCTGCTATACGTCTTTTTTACAAATTATTTCTTCTATCAACTATATTCTGTTCTTTACAAGCACTATCCACAGTGTTTATTCCTTGATCGTTTTGTGCCATATATTTTGCAAGTTCAGTACCTGGTCCACAATAATTGCATTTCGGTAAATGCAATTCAAATATAAATTTATCAATCAATGTATTCAATACACTGCATCCTTTTTTGATACGTTTAGTATGAGCCATTGTTTTCAACTGAATGCGAACCAATATATATATATATATAACCTACATCCATAGTTTTTATGTTAGTATGTTATGATGTTATGTTAGTTTTACATTAATACATTGCAATACATTAAGAATACATTACATTAGTATGTTACGATACCTTACAATACATCACATTAGTACATTATGATATATTTCAATATGTTATGTTAGTACCTTATGATAGGTTACCATAGTATTATACAATACATTACATTAGTACATTACTATATGTTGCAATGCATTATGATACATTACATTAGTACATTACAATACATTATACTGTCTATTTGTGTAGAAATTAAGGTTACAATAAAACATGTAAATCTGTTGGTAATTTTAAAAACGAAAGAAAATGTAATTTAACAGAAATATTGTATTCTTTTACCATCAAATATACAATGTATTATAAGCAGTCCTCCTCCATGTGGAAAAACATGTGTTATTATGTCGCTGTTGGAACATTCGAATGGACTTAAATTTGAAAATGTATGTGTGTTTTCTATAACAATACAACAAGAGAAATATCAACGATTAGCGACCATTTTGTCTTTAATTGAAGGAAAGAGATATTTCCCTTTTATAAATAAAGAAGATGTAGTGCCTCCGAATGAAAATCCATGTCCAAATCGCTAAAGAAACTAGTTAAAACAGTCGCACTCAATTAACACAATGCTCAACATGCATTGACAAACAAAGACGAACAAAACCCCAAGTTAACCAGTGAGACCACCGATTTAATAGACTTGGAACACACTTCACCCACCCAACAAAACTCAGCACTTGATTATTTTTTCCTGACACATACGAGGCTAGAACAAGCAGCTATATTAGACCCCGGCCACTCAAAACACTCCAGGCAACAGAGCCATTTCTGATTTCTATCCCGAACATAGATACCGCCACCACAGAACACCAGTACGTTAATGCAACAGACAACAGTTCATGCACAACAACCACTCCAAGCCACAAATCCACCACAGTACATTTTTAAACACCCAGAACCCATCCCCACATTCACAGGTGATAGTCATCAAAACATGAAGGCGTTTTTGGACACACAAAACACAGCCAGTGACATTAATGGATGGACCAAACTAGATAAACGTAGACGTCTGAAATTCTATTTACATTAAACAGCCAAAAGGGCATGAGAATGTCTACTATGCAAATGTTCAGGAAATAACATGGCAACACATTGACAAGAATAGAAAATAACTTCACACAAGAACACAACACGAGAACAAAAGCTGCCAGGCTCGTGTAGAAACCCTAATTTTCTACAAGAATAAAGGCGACTCACACATGCCATATGCTGAGCTTGTCAAAATCATTTCGAAATCGTTGCTGACAACCGTTGCCGATAAATACCACATCGGAATAACACACTCGAGCAACTGGTACAAAATATAAAAACTACTGAAACAGGAATGTTAAGGTAAACACAAGCAAATAAATCGCACACCCAAAAATTACAAACAGTAAAACTCCAGGAGGAAATTGCGACATTAAAGGTCAAGTTAGCAAATATGACACAAAAACTAAGTCGCACAACACCACACAGCCACACATGCACCACCAAAGAGGAGAACAACACAGACGTGATTACAAAGGTGCCCATAGAAACCACGGACAGAGCCAGGCAGACCCCTTAAAGGAAGAACAAGGACGTCACGAACGCCAGCAGGGAAAAGCAAGGCGACACGATTGCAGACAAAGACACGTCCCCCATGCTGAAAATGTGCATAGAATAATTGATGTGTGTTAGGGACTATTAAGCAAATGTGTACCAAATAGAACAAATGCAGACATAGCCAAATTTAATGCTTAAAGTGAAAATTTCGCAAACACCGGGCAACCTCAAGTTCCCAGTAAAATAATAGAAATGGCGAAACATGTCACAGAACGTCACATTCCAAGAATTCAGTTTCGTGACACTCAATGCAGGTCACAGAAACACAGGCATATAGCAACACAAACCTGCAGGGATAACCAGATCAGTCACGACCGCCAAATGCAATGTCACTGCGGAATACCGCAGTCAGCATAACCGCTATGGGAGCAACAAGAACGCACACAAAAGCAAAAAGAAATTTTTAACACCAAATTCAGAACGAATGACCTCAAAATAGGGCAATGAGGATGGGTCAAAACCCACAGAAGGCAAAAGGCCTTAACATTCTAATCCATGGTCCTTACAGGATCCATAATATTTTAGGGCCATCAACCATCGCAATAGAAATACGTAAATGCGGCCAAACAAAAATCGACACAGTGAGTGCCAGAAACATAAAAATCACAAATATCCTATGTTAATGCTCACCCCTTATATTACAAGTAACACAAATCCAACATGGGATATCCAGCTACCAGAATGGTGTTCCTTGTGCTGCTCTTATCCCAAATATCCACAGGTGAGCAGCTGTACCGGACACACACTGGAGTTTACTTCCAGGAGCTGTTTCCACAGTTCTGTTATGAAGAAACACTGCCACTCGTTTACAGCATCCTGCTCCACAGACCAGCCTACCTACCAACCTTCAGATGTGGCTTCATAGTGCCTACACCACATGGAACCGCACTTTCTGCACCAACACAGAACAACTTCACAAATTTTTCAGCGATACAACTATTAGCAGCATTGTCAACGAATCTTTAAATGTCAGTTTCCAATTGAATAAAGCATGGAATTTCATTCCTTTGGGATGCCACTAGCTGGAGCTGCGACATCCTCATATCCCGTCACCTAAAATCCCTTCTGTCCAATGACGAGATGTTAACTAGTCAGTTGAATAAATTGAAAAATAATATAATGATATCAAATAACAATGTAAACTTCTCTATACTTGGTATAGCTGAAATTAAAATGCAAGTAGAGGTTAAGGTAAACTCTATTGCACATAAAATCAATTCTATGTCAGATAAGGTATCCAGCTAACCACATGAAATTTAATTTTCAAAAATTCAAGGTCAGGTGTTAATGAGTATCTTATTGCAATTAATGAACAATATTATTAATAAAATTAGAATAGGAACCTACACCCAACATTGTCAACATAATCACTTACCATTGCGAGCTGTTTCTAGTAAAACATTAACGTTCGACATAAAAAAATTGCAAGCAACGCTTAAAGTCCTTAAAATGAAACTTATAAAATATTACTATACACCCATTACTGAATGTATGATATCTGCGACCCAAATTTTGCTGAAAATTCAAGTTCTCGTTCTAAATATTAACAATAACTGGCAGTTCTTTTGCACAACAAAGGTACCACATGTATTTCATAACGAAACCTGCCACATTGAAACGCCTAGCGACATAATCGTCATTGATAAAAACACCCAAGAAATACATTAGGTAACCAACACACCGGAACAGGTGAATGGTGTTTACTTTATTGCCAAACAGATAGCCGACAGTGAGTGGATAAACTGCGTAAAAGCAGCTTTTCACTTGAATAACATTGACCAGGTATACCAGTATTGTAAATTCACATGTGTATACGGTAATCGTTTATTTGGGAACCATATAAAACCACACAAATATGTCATCTGTAATGCTCCCAGTGTAAACACGTCTCTCAGTAAAGAAATTTCAAACACAGCTGTTGGCAGTATTGAAGTTCACGTTCCATGTGACTGTAAACTTACGTCCGGACAGTTGACATTCATGCAAGCGATGCACATTTGCATCACCCGAAGCCCAGTATTCCAATTACACACCCTGTTATACCAATAAATTGGTTGAAACATAATAATTTTGAGGTTCAACAATTAAAACTAGGGGAAGGAATTTCACTTTATTTGTTAAACGACACTATCAATGATGACTGGAAAATATTACACACGGAACTACCCAGAGTCAATTAGGCCCAAGGCACTTGCACTCCCCTACAATTTCAAACATGAGTATTTTCCGTACTACCACAAGAGCATTTCAACTACATAAGTATAGGGATGATCGTAGCTCTCAGTATCGTCCTCGAGGCAATGTACTATTAAGTGGTCAAAATTGCTATATTATTGAATGAAGCAGTTGAGAATGCATAGGTGATATATACATACAAGGAAACTTATGTTTTGCAGACCTCTAGGTAAAGATATTTCAGTAGTGCAAGCACAATTTTTCTCTCACCTGTGTATTGCACACGAGTGGTTTTGCGAAATGTCACGTCGAATCATGTAGCTACGCTGCAGCAGATTTTAATTAGAAGCTGTATTCAGACTCAAAAACCTGCTAAATGCGATGTGCTGCAGCACAGTATTAATTTACACACATATACAAAATCTTGCAATAGATAGCATATGGCGCACCACGTGTAGATCAGGTATCCTAAAGCATAGTATTTGCATTTAGCGTCAGCGGTTGTCAACCATGATTTTGGTACGAAGCAGAACTAGTAGCACGATCTCACAGCATGACTTACAATGTGCTTACACGTCATGAAGCATCAGGCGCTGCGATTACAAATTCAAGTCGGCAGGGTGCAGTAACGTACGGCAATCCTGTCTGATATTTCAAAATGTTAGCTATAGAGAGCTCTATTAGGCGGTATTCTCTTGTGCGGCGAGAACGCCATTGCTTTATTTCTCTACCAATGGGGCACCAATTAACTGTGTTAAGCGCTTGGACATTGTAATTAGTTTAATATATTCACCATCATTAGTATGTACAATTAGAGTGTCAAGACAGATATATAATTTCTGTTTTACAATTTTCAAAGAATTACACATGTCAAACACTAGTACTATATATTGTATATAAATAGTCCTATAGAGCCTTAAACCGGCATGACACAGCAGTAGGACTACTGTGGAATGTTGACCAAAAGCAGTGCACCATCTGACCCAACACTATGCCCCTGTGGTCGGTGACGGAATTATTTATTTTTAACATTTAACGGGGGCTTAACACTCGGTACCGCATGTGCTCCTTCCTCATCCACAGTCAACAGGAAACAATAGTTCGGTCAGTACTAAATAATACATTGCAGGCACAAAGTTTTTGTACATAATTTATATAAATACCACAGTGCAACCTCATGTATAGTAATTGATAATTGTATATAAATTAGACAAACCACAATCAAGTGTGTCTTGTAAATAATGTACCATATCCACCTAACAAAACGCTGTCGATAAGACAAATTAATTGATATAGAATTTTTATTTAAAGTGTCACACCATTACATGTGTAAATAAAACAACTTTAGTCTTTAAGTGGACAGTTCCAAAACATTGTAATTACTAAAATTAGGTATATCTCAACAAATACACGTACGCTAGTATTATAAATCCTTAACATCCTTAACTGGAGCGGAGCTAAAGATGGTGGTGAATATGGTTGGCAGTTAACCCGAACAACATTATTACGGATTCTAAAGCTTGTTATTGTTGTTTGTAGTTGGAAAATACGTGACAGACAAAAATCAGACACAAGTATTGTAACTATGCATTGCCACGTAACATGATGTCATAAAATTATCATAAATAATTTTGTTTCGACGGTATCATATAATCTGTTTTTAGAAAACTGTCTTGCCCACGTTTAAGATTAGCGAAATGCTCTTAATTTGTTTCCAAATTTCAGTGCGATCATTTTTTTTACTAATCCAATTGTTTTAGCCTATTATAAATTTTACACGGAAATAAGAACTTAGTTTCTCTCGCAACATAATACTATTTTGTCAACATTTAAAAAAACTTAGTATCTAAAGTTAAAATCTCTTCGCCAAATTTTAACCCCTTCCTTCTACCCTTCTCCATCAACCCTTAGTAAGGGTTGTTTCTTGGCGACTAAAATATTCTTTGACATCCATAAATGTAATTCCATACCATCTTGTGTTCACACGTATCCTCATAATTTCAAATGAAAGTGCAAAGCCCCTCTTGTTTCTCCGCCTTAATTATAAAACTTACTCCGCGATTTCAACAATAAATACGTTACACTAAATTTAAGGTTAATTATCTATTACTAAGTGGCGAATAAATGTGAAGTATCGAGGGTTAGTGAACTTCGCCGGAAACCTGTTAAACTCCCATCAGTGAAATTCATACACCAACACTGTGGGTATCAGTGATTCCAGTACAGCAATTTTCACTAATTGCGACATAATAGTTTATTAACCAATGGTGAAGAGGGAACGACTACTCATATCGCTAATGACAAACACAGATACACAGATACTGTTGAAGATAAAACTGTTCTGAAAATGGTTCCGTCTCATCTAAACACTTTTAAATATGAAGTTTGTAGTTGTTTGAATTGCAGTCAACCGTCTGGACGAATCAGAGCGCATGGCCGAATTTTTACTTATTAAAATGACAATTATTGTTTGTCACTGCAGAAAATAACCCACGAGTTATATTACATCCAATACTTTAAACATAACGTGACAGGTTAAAGTACAATGTACAACACAAAAAAAAAGTTTTAATTTCCTCTCGGCATTGCATATCTCTTAATTTGATGATCTGGCTTCCGTTCTGGCGAATCACGTGGAATTCACAGAACGATAATAATTGCACTACTTCAATACTGGTATCACAACAGCTGCTTCACTCTTAACGTATCCGTGAACGCATAACGGGATTAAAGTGTTATTACGAACTTGAAATACGATGATACTAAAAAGCAAGCTTTTGTCGTTTCCTAATAGCTTTGCCCCATTTTCTCTACCTTTATTGAATTCATCGTGATAGGTTTTTTCCTCCCTCAAGAGATAAAAACATTCTACTCGTCATATTTTATGAAACACAAAAGTGAGATATTTGCTTACCTTGCTAGCTATGTAAAAAACTTCTCACTACATTTACCAACTCTGTGCACATTTTACTCGCTGTTCGGATGTGCATACGCTTGCCAACCTAAGTACCAATCATGCAAAAGTTCGGAGATTATTTTCCTTTTAGCGAAATTTTTTTTTTTTAATACGTTAAAGCTATTGTCACCATGCAAAAAAAATAACTCTTCGATAGAAATCAAAATATAGACATCTGTGTATGTGCAGCCTAGCCACCGAAAATAAAAATAGTTGGGCATTGTTTTCTTCTTGTTTAATTTTATTTCTATCAAATTCTTTTGGCTAATTATCGATAAATGAATTACACGGACACTTATCCTTCGATACACGTAACTGTAAAGTTCAGCAATGTTTCATTTCTGAATGTTTTATAGTATGGTTATGTTAGTTTAAATTATTTTTACAAATATGTAATTTGTAGCTTGTTTCAGCTCAGCTGAGTAGTCGACAAAGACGACTGATAAAGTGAATTAAAATACTGAATGTAATAATGATTTGTTCCACAGTATCTTACATGTTTAATCTCTGGAGATTTTTTAAAAGAGAACTTCATGAAAATCTATTTATTGTATACACTTATAACAAAGAAATTATTCTTTCCCCAGGAGATGCACATCATCAGTGTTAGCACGCAATGTCACAACGCTACAGAAGATTAATATGTCTCCCATAGTAATCGCCGAACCCAACGGATAAACTGGCCGATGGGTTATAAACTAAATACTTATCAAGAGAAACCGATAGCAAATTACATCTGTTTATTCCAGATCCAAACACTGAATCACCGTGGGGAAGAGGGTGGGATGAACTAGCTGAGCGCTTTATGGTTTTGCGTTAAGGGGAATAAAATGCAGCATATGAAATCAGTGTATACGCGTATATCAGCAAATAAATACTATGTGAATCTGGGTTTTTTTTTAGGAATTGTATTAAACAATAAACAGCAGTCAATTTCTAATTTTATCGTATCAAATACATTCAATAAGAAAAAATAACGAAAATGGTTCAAAAATATAATTCTAGATCTGTACTACGCAGTATCCTTAAGACGAATGACAGATGTACAAAGTGGCATCTGTAAATTAATCAATTGTCTTACAGCACGTGTAATAACACCTACAGTCATAAACCTAATTTGAAATTAAATTTCCCGTGAATGCGAATCAGTCTTGGCTAGACGTGACCAAGAGGCATTTAAAATATTTTATTAGGTATTTCTCTTAAGTTCTGCAGTACTGACCTGTATAAGCTGTTCACGGTAAAGTGAGAACTTTTGAGGCCCTAGTAACTTTTTTTTCCTTTCAGCCATTTTTTTTCAATCTAACCACGTTTTTAAAAAAATATTTCCATGTAAGTAATAAACATTGTGTGTATATTCCACCGTACTCAGAAGTTAACGTCTACGGCTAAAATAAAATAAATTTATTGACTAGGTATTATTCCAAATGAAAAGGCTTTCGAAAGTGCTCACTTTACCGTGAATAGCCTATAGTCTATCATGGAAAAAGCAACTACAATATTGTCCTTGAAACACCTTTAAGAGAACAGAAAGACAAAGAAGAAACCTGCGCTGGCACATTTCGAATGGTATTGCTATACTTGGTTTTTTTCTCTCAGTCCAATTTATTGATTTCGCTATACGTGGGCTTGATCGATCTATCGACCATTTTGCTAACCGGCAAAGACGAATAAAACGCGCAACCTTTTGACCTAACTGTCGCCAAGTTATTTCCGGGCGAGGGGAAGAAGCGCGGGCAATGCGGCGGTTACCGAGGTCTCGTCCCCTTTACGGCCATTGGTGCATGAAAGCAGTATATTTATATAATTTGTGTTATAACTTGTTTCACAGCGGATTTTTCCAAATTTTTGGCACTTCAAGACGCAAATAACTTTTAGCACCTTCTTACGTTGTTAGATATTCACTGCCGTTATCATTCTCGGAGCGCTGATTGCAGATACGAAAACAAAAATTATTTCTTTTCTTCCATCAGTGCTCCGAGAATGACTGCAGTGAATGTCTAACGTACGAAGGCACTAAAAGTGGTTATTTGCGTCTTGAAGTGCCAAAATTTTTGAAAAATCCGCTGTGAAACAAGTTATAACACAAATTATATAAATTTACTGCTTTCATGCACCAATGGCCTTAACGAACGATCGTGGCGACGCGACGGGTATGTTGTGGAAACAAAAAATGGGGGGGGGGGGGATGAGGGCGGGGATATCAAGCGGCTGGGTTGGGTGGCCAACCAGTAAATTAATAAAAAGAAGGAAAACACTAGAATTACGATTTCCAGTCGGGAACAGGTAAATAAAAAAAAAAACCGCGACAATAAAATAAGAGCGAAGAGAATAACATTGCTCTTGCGGCAGCAGTTTTCAGGGACGATTCTACCTCAACTACCCCGACTATGCTACATCGTTGACCCCACTGGAAAGTTTCCAAACAGGAGGGAAGTGAGCGAAATGCATTTTTTCGAGTCCATAAACTGTGGGAGCACTTTTCCTGTGCGATTCTCTTACACGTATGAAGACAACCCGTAGCGGAGAAAAAAAAAAAAAAAAGAGAACTCGAAAACAACTGTAAAACTAGAGAATTTCACATCAGTAAAGAGGCAGAAGGAGTAGCGACATTCTGTTGATCATCTCAAGAGAATGTTACAACACATTAAATAAAATAGATCATGTTGTTTCCACAATGCCGCCAAACAGTTACAAAGTTACGTAAACGTGATCCAACAACTTCGATGTAAGCCCGGGTAAGACATGGATGCGTTTGTTACTCGATTTAACTTCATGGAATCTACTATGTAGAGGAGGGCCTCCCACCCTTCACCAATTAACATGTCAATAAAAGGGGGCGCTTGAAAGCAGCAATTAAATTAAGAACAGTGTCCGTACTATGGTTCTTCAAGGACCAAGATTTATTACTGCTGCTTACATGTAGACTTGATAATTGTAATCATAGAACTTATCAACTTGTTAAGTATACAATATTATTAGCATCATTACAGTTACGCTTTAAAGATAATAACTGTCAAATAAGATAGGAACTGCAATGTCTTATGACCCAGGCCAATCAGTTTTGTTATCCGTAGTCACGTATACAGCAGGACGCAAGCTTGACTTTAAAAAAAAAAATTCTCTGAAGCACTAATCTATACGTAGTATTAAGCCACACGATCTCGTACAAGAATCATATGCTTGGCTATAGTCGGAGAAACTTGAGGTTGACTGGGTTATTTTTTTCAACAAGTTTCGTTGTAGATACCCCCTTTTTTTCCTAGCTCTCTTTCAGCACAGTGGCGTGTGGTGAACTGTTGCAAGGTAACCTGGCGTTAGCTCTGTGCTGTACACTGTTGCTTGCTAGATTACACTTCCACCACTAACACGCAGGACGGCTGGTGACGCCACAAGACGTGTGTAATGGGTCCCTTGCCTGCTCGATTATATTTCCCAGTACATACTTAAATTCACGACTTGCCCATTTCATTTCAGTCAGACGTTTAATAAGGTGGTTACTTGTCTAGGACGCCAAAATATGTGCACAGCTTCATCATAAAACGTTTTATCAAAATACTACTGAATATTTAATAAAGCATCTTAAAACAATCATTTGAGAAATGTTCAATCGTGTATACAAATTTAAGTACCTGGATTGTTCTCAAAAGCATATATGTATTATATATAAAATATTTAAAGGAGAATATGTTACGCGATAATATTTTTTTTTGGAATGAACCTTTTGGCTTTGCATATTTAAAGTTGTAAGACGACGTGTACTGCAGGTCACTTATCTTTAATTATTACGTCACAAAACAGTACGGTGGCGGCTGAAAGTTTCGGACTGTAAGTCAGCAGTAAGTTCAGTGCCTTGCGAGTAGGGGCGATAAGACAGATGATCCGCGTGCGCAGGACGCCCTTATTACTACCATGCTTCCAGGCCTTGCACGAGAAAAATATCTTCAACACTGGAATTAATGACTAGCTTAAGTAAATACATTCCGATTCATTTATCCAGAACTAATTTTACTTCACGTTTGAACATTTTTAAGGTTGGAACCCGAGTGTAATATGGGTTATACTACCAAGAATAGTTTCATGTTCTTATAGATTTGATTACCACGAATACGTTTTCATCGATCCACTACAACATGCTATAACCTATTCGCGGTTTATTCGCACTTTTTGAAACATACTTAGAAAAACCACCCCATGTATGATGTGCTTGGTTTTAACCTAAATATGCCGTGTATCGCAAGTCTTACGGTAAAGTAGAAGTACCTTATTTTTTGTTAAATTGAACTTTTACTTATATTATATATATTATATTTATAATTAATGAGAGTAAAAACAGGGATAAAATAGGTGTTACGTGCAGCAACAGGCATACTAGCCTGTTGCTGCACATATCAGGGACGACAACAGCCATGAAAGTCCGCCCCCAAAATGCCGTTACTATAGTGGGCGTCATACTCACCTTACAGCGCAGCACTCTACAATTAATTACTATTATTATATAATTATTATTATTATATTTGTCAAATATACACCAAACTGAAACCTATCCCACATCATGTCCAGTCTCTGAGGAGAAACAGAAAAGGATAACTTTTCCAGCACACATTTACGCTCTAACTTCGCAAATGCATCCCAGACTTACAACAACCGAACCCACAGTTGTCTTACATCTCCAAAGTAAAGAAAATTTAGATTTACGTTATAACACACCCGGAAGGATATGGATCGGAAAGGCCTAGAGAGGCCTTTCCCATCCATATCTGAACTTTCATCAGACATCGCAGGAGGAGGCATGAAAAGCGTAGATGGAGCTGAGGGGGGGGGGGGTGTACCAGTCCTGAACTCCGACTGCCTTTGATCGTGGGGAAAAACCACGGCACTCATTTTACAGAAGACTGAGGAACCCCACCTCCGCCTCGGGCCAGCGCTCGGGCCGGACAAGTCTTTCTAGTATCAGCACTTCACACTGTCTGCGACCGAACTCCATACCCTCTGCCATCTCATCTCCTCCAACTGCACCACCTCCAGCCAGTCAGGAAGAAGTAACCCTGCAGATTAAACCACTGCTATTTGATCTAGCGCACTTTCACATTCTGAAACCAAAGTCCTTTGACCAGAGGGGATACGCTGGTCTAGTGATCAGACTACTCACCTCCCACCTAGGCGAGCTGGGTTAGATTCCCAGACGGGTCACTCCCGGATTTTCGCAAGTGGGAATCGTGCCGGACGATGCCGATAGTCGGTGGGTTTTCTCAGGGATCTCCAGTTTCCCCCAACCTTGCATTCCGGCGCTATTCCATACTCACTTCACCCTCAGCGGCTCTCAAAACCTCCCTTTTAACCAATTCCTTTAAAATATAACATTTCATTTCTAATTGGCAAGGCGATTCAGTTAACCGATTTTCTGCCATAATTGTACTATGGAAATAATTACATATGTTCACACTGAAATAAATGATAGGCCTAATGTTACAGCACTTCAAGTGGCGTATTTCGAAGCAGCACACACAACAAATAAAAACTAGTAATTTATTGACTGTTCAAAAGGGTAACTAAGTAGCGGAGGCATAATAAATCTACGCAACCGACATTATAATAGTTGATCGGAAGTGCCGCTGATACCAGGGTGTGAACTAAGACCCACGACCGGAAAATATATCGCAATGAAAACAATCTAACAAACAGTTCTTACAAAATAATTTCCAGGTATCATCCTGAAATTTCAGAAGTTTGGGTCTTACGCCTAAAGGCCATAAGAGGTTCAAGAAAATAGTTACTTCCTGATTACAGTATGTTCCCAAGTTCTTCGTTTGGCTCGACCAACCACAGGTTCGCCCTCCACACTACGTAAGCTGAAGAGAATGCCTCGAATATCACGGAGTAATAAGCCTACATCGAAAGGTGATATGATGATTAGATAAAAACAACATAATATATACAAATTATGTATTTTAACGACATTTTTGCATATATTTCCTTACAATAAACTCTCCTAATTTATACCAGGGTATTTGAGGGGGGTTATTTCTTCGTTGAAAAATTTGAAACATTTGTTTTAAGAAGTCATAAATAGCAGAATAAAATATCAATTCTAACCAACGAAAACAGACTTACAGGGTAGTAAAGAAGTTTCTTTTACTATGCGTTGTATTATGTAGAGCGTTTAACGAATTTTCCACTGAAAATACAATACCCACCCCTTCGTCAAAGCGGGACTAAAACCTTGGAATACTTATTACAGTCACTGTAAGTGTCTTTGGTGGTCGTCCAGTGTCATTAATTCCACCTAACTTTAAGGCTTTAACGATAATATTAATTAGATAGAAATGAAAGCGTGAATGTTTAGAAAATATGCAATTAAGGATCGTGATCCAACAGTCTGTTATGCGAAAAGTTTTCAATATCAGTATTCTATACACATTTCACACAGTTCTCACTATCTCGAGTTCTTAGCTTGATTTCGTCCATATTTAATGACTGTGTAGTGCTACAGCATGAAGCAAAATTATCATCAAGAATAAATGACTGGTTCTAGGTAATTTGCTCCGCCTTCGTGATAATGAAGAAAAACAGAAAATATATAACTTAAGGACAACGTATTAAATTCCCTCTTCCTTTATTCCTTGTAAACAATCTTACATCACAACAACTTAAGGAATTGTTACTAAAACAAAGCAACCTACATTATTTTCAAATATATGAAACACAATGATAGAAGCATCCGTCATAGTTTCTTAGGAACTGATTTATCTTATGTAGTTTAATTTTCACTAAAATTTGCCAGTTTATTAATAACGTAATTATTATTTTCTTGCTAAATATTCGTTTGAAGAAAGTGTACTATACTACAAACATAAAAGAAGGTAAACTTTGACAGTAGAGGCTACAGGAGATTCCGTAATTTTCACCGAAACTAGAATATATGTACTCATTCCGACGACCAATAAAGTTTCAAGCAAATAACATAAGAATATTCTACAGTAAAAAGTGTTCTGATCCGACAGTTTTTTCGAAACATTGAAGCCTAAAGTGCAGATATTTGTTAAATGAATTCCACTGAAAATGTTGTTACCTAGATATCTTAAAACTATTATTTAATAAACATGTCTGCTTCAATCACAAAACAAATGTATCAAACAAATACTTTATAGTATTTTTTAAACGATTAATACTTTACGAGTGATTCTTGGCTATCCTTTTACAAATTAAACAAAATGATGTAAATTAGACGTTTTGTCAAGCACATCTGACGAAAATTCAAATATATTCGCAAAATATTGCTGAACTCATTACATTTACTTCTACACAAATTACTAAACGATATTCGAATTGTCAGGCTGGCAAACACATAGTCACGGCCCGTTATTCAAATATATTTTCCCAAAAACAACTTGATTCAAGGGACTTAGGGATGGGGATGGAGATGGAGGTGTGTGTGTGTGTGTACACACACACACACATGTAGAAATTTAACCCACGGCATATATGGGAAATCCTAGTAGTAAAATGTTCGGATAATTAATATAGTATTTTTTTAAACTCAAATTGAAGTTAGGAAAACAGCGCTGAGAGTCCGCAACTACACGTACCTGCAAGCACAGAAAGTTGCATATCACGAAGGTGGGCGGAACTTGAGCGTCGTGTGGTGACTGCCTGAACATAAGCCACCATGAAATTAAGTCCAGATCCTACGTCGCCAATACGGCTGTTTGTGTGTTGTTGGAAATTAAACGCAGCCACTTTTGGCAGCCTTTATTACTCATTTTCTAGTTCCCCATTGTTCACGTAGATTGACACACGTGTACTAACAAGCAACTATTAGCGGCGCCCATACATACCTCGAGTTTATGGTATCCTATGTGCAAGTGCTCATACCTAACCATCCAGTCTTCAAATGGATGTGTATTAACAGTAGATAGAGATAAACGAAACTGTGCTCATAAGGTTGTTAATGTTCTGGTAAAAACACATTGCACACGGTAAAGCACAACTACGTCTCGAACTAAGAAACAAGTGGATATGACTGCAATGTTCACAATGTGGAATGTCTGTAATCACGACGCCAACGCAACTGACTAATGTAATAAACATTTAACATAAATTTAGATCCCCAAGACAATAATGACGTAACAAATCGTGACACAAATCACGGAGCACTGTTCAACAGTCACTTCTCTTTAATGTTAGGAAATTATATTCCATGCTTACAGATGCCTCTTGGAGTTTCCACATTTACAGGGCTTTTTAAGAGTCTCCCAGGTCACCAAAAATCCTGGAAACAGTAAATTTTCCGAGTTTATTTTGAAGTTATCATCCGGCACCTCACTAAAGTGCCCGCAAAATACATATTATCAGTAATTCGGCACATAGCGCCCCCCCCCCCCCCCAAATCCCACCTCATCACCAATCAAACGAACTGCAACTGAACCGATTTTATCATGAATGCCTCGTCGGGTCCACCATTTCCTTACTAAGAACATTGAATATCACGGCGCACTAATAGAAACTTCACAGTTAAAACATTAAGTGAATAGCTCACAATCAGACAGCGAAATAAATAATGATTGATTTCTCACAAACGACAGCTGCAAATTTTTTTCCTGATCGCTTCTTTCCATGGAACACTTAATTTAACTTTAACGTTTTAAGCACATGCAAACACTAAGAATAGGCAAATAAAACTTGGCACATTCCGGCAATGGTTTTTTTTCTCTTCAAATAACACAATAACACAACTGTGTTAAGTGAAGGAAATGTTAAACATGATGACTTGATCACATCATT
The DNA here is from genome assembly GCA_029891345.1 of Dryococelus australis. Taxonomy (NCBI): domain Eukaryota; kingdom Metazoa; phylum Arthropoda; class Insecta; order Phasmatodea; family Phasmatidae; genus Dryococelus; species Dryococelus australis. Next base: position 73,551,501 of record CM056996.1, read on the forward strand.
ATCACACGACTCTCAAAAATTAAGTAGGTATCGTGTACGATTTATACGGGCAGAAGTGAAAACGATTTTCCTATCCTCACCACAGGCAAATTCTGATACAGTTCCTAACTAGGTGACCTCACAGCGTTTCGGGCTCAAACTCTGAGTAAGCCATGGATGTGTTTGGAAAATGTAGGTATGAGATCAGTTTAGTTTGTAAGCGACGACGTTCACAAATTCCTAGCTACATCCCCCGCCCCCTCCCACTGTTGTCAACCAATATTTCAGAACAGGTTAATACCGCAGTTACCGTTTGTTTACTATGGGAAAATGTGAAAATAAATATTATACCTGTAACTGAGACGGTCTTAGGAAGACACTCATATAAACCTACCTGCCCTATCTCTGGGAGATTTGTATATTGGGTACATGTTTTAAAGTACATGCATAGCAAATTTCATTGATATATCTTTAACACTTATGATGGCACGTGCATTTTTGTATATGCCTCCCGTATGTGCTCTTTCATCTACGAATAAAAACTTACGAATTACTAAAAATCCCATTTTGGCCTAGTTTGTTTTCGTAGGCCGCTTCAACTGATAATTATATGCACGATGATTCGCAATTATACCGACAAACTTCGGGAGGCGATTCTTAATGAAAAAGTAAAAGGAAAACATACCAGACAATTAATACCCTAACCGAATATTAAGGGAGGTATGAACCCTTAAAAAACGACGTTTTAAACCGTATTTGTACACAATATAGGTAATGAAGTAAAATGCAATAACATCTCTCGGAACATTATTGTATATTATCGGGACCTTCAACGCAAGAGCCGATATTTTGCACAAATACGGCTTAAAATCTCTTTTTTTTTTAAGGGATCATACCTCCCTTAATATTCGGTTTAGATATAAAGTGTCACATATGTTTTCCTTCTACTTTTCATGAAGAATCACCTCCTGAAGTTTGTTGGTCTAGCTGTGAATCATACTGTATAGCTGCACTGCCAGCGGTGGATACGTGGATAAACACAGGACACGATAAGGCAAGAAGCTGAGCGTAGCGAAAGACAGTAAGGTGATGATAAAAAATAAAGGGGGGGGGGGGGAAGGAGACAGTTGCGGAAGCGGCAGGAATGTACACGGGTGGGCGTTGACTGGGGATCAGCCAGTCTCGATTGCTACATCACGCATCAAACCCTGGCACCGCCCCGCACCGGAGCCACGCCTGTGAAGGCATGACGTCACGCGCCACATCCCGTGTTGACCGCACGCCACGTACAGCCACGCGCTCGCTAGTCTACTCGGCGCAGCCGTCGTCCTTTAATCATTACGCTTGCTTGTGCAGGACTTCACAATTAAGCACGAGCGCAATTACGTAAGGGAACGCCAGTCCATTCAGGCTACTTCCAAATTTTCTGAAGCCCTGCTAAAGTTCTACTTCCAGGCTATTCCTTCGCCTAATGCAAACAAAGCTTAACCGTACTTACAACATTACACCAAAGGGGGAACACACCGCATTCGTGCGCATACGCTGTAACAATATTTTGGGTAGAACTATTTCTTACTAGGCATTACCAACACGGCTGTTTTTATTCATATAGGTCAATTTTAAATAAAATAGTATATCTTACAGATAAAATATAAGAAAAAGTTCAATTTAACGAAAAATAATGCATCTTAGTGTTTTTTACGCTAACGCAAGTATAAAACGCTGTGAATAAACCGCGAAGAGTATACTTATTTTGTAAGCACGCAATTCAACTTCATAAGTCTGTTTACTTTTAACTATCTCACTTCTTGCCTCTTTTTTAAAAGTAATGGAAAAAATAATTTACAGGAGATTGCTGCAACATTTTGAGGATCACAAAGTATTATCAAGTTTTCAGCTTGGCTTTAGGAAAAAATACCTCAACGAATGACGCAATTTTCGAACTAACAAATAGCATTCTTAATGTACTTGATAAAAAGATGCCATCTAATGGAATATTTTGCGACCTCACTAAAGCATTTGACTGTATAAATCACAACATACGTAGCCTCCAAAAAAAAATTTCAGTTTTATGGAGTCTCGGATACATCTACTAAATTAATAAAGTAATACCTTTCAAACAGACAGTGCGGATCAAAGGAAAAAACTATTTAATTCTTCTCTGAAGCAGGAAAAATCAAGCATCGGGTCCCACAAGGATCAATATTAGGCCCCTTACTCTAGTTTATATAAATATCCTCCCATGTGCCTTAACCCCAGACATTACTCCAATTTTCTTTGCAGATGATACTAGCATCTTAGTCTCTGAAGACTCGATAAATGATCTTACGCAAAAAACAGACACTACATATACAGAGCTAAATGCATGGTTAACTGCAAACAAATTAAATCTTAACCTAGATAAAACATATCTTACGACTTTCCTCACAAAGACCAGAAAAAAAACACTAATTCATATGTTAGTAGTAACAGAAACAAAACTAATGAAACAGCAGTGACTAAGTCTCTTGGCTTAAAAGTAGACAATTTACTAAACTGGAAAACTCACATTGCGTATATTTTACCCAAACTACGATCAGCCTGTTTCGCTCTGCGAGTTGTTCTATAGGTCTTGAACAAAAATACAACAAAAACTGTATATTTCGCATATATTCATTCAATCATGTTTTGTGGTATACTTTTTGGGGTAATTCCACTGACAGTAAAAATAGTGTTTCACGTGCAAAAGAGAGCTGTAAGAATAATCAATGGCAAAAGGAAGTCAACTTATGTAGACCTCTTTTCAACAGCTCAGAGATTTTAACATTTGCACGTCAGTACATGTTTTCAATACTAATATTCGTGTCCAAAAACAGTAATTTCTTTGAGAAAAATGAGTCCTTTCATAAGCATGATACTAGAATTAAAAAACGCGTACACATGGATTCAGTTAACTTAAACTAGTCCAAAAAGGGCTATCCTACCTTGATAGCAAACTTTCCAATAAATTACCACAACACCTTCAAGAAATTTGCTTCTGTAACCAAAAACTCTTAAAAAAACTACTGAAAGAATTCTTTATTGCACGTGCATTTTATAGCGTACATAAATATCTACACTACAAAAAATAATGTATAACATTACATTGTATGCATTTCTTGTTCCAGTTTTTCTCGTTCCTTTTTTTTTTTTTTTTTTTTTTTTCCAGTAAAACGACGATGCCCCACAGTATATTGGAAGAAGATTAGTCACATTATGAAAAACGATATGATGTGCGTGTGTTTATTACTATGTTGAATGTATAAACTTTGTATACTGTAACTTGACTTGTCCCATATCTTTGTACAGTTATGTACTGAGAAAAGATCTTACGGACGCAAACAAACAAACAAACAAACTGCGCACTTTTGAGGGCCCTGCTGAAGTTCTACTTTTCTCTTTGATTGGCATCCGTCTGCCATATGTAAAATTTATTTACATTGATTTATCCTAATGACATTGGCTAGTCGTGTGAATAGTCATTTGGGGTAACTTTGTATTATCTTGGCAACTTAATACCACCTGCCTGATTTAATTTAAAATGAAGGCTCAGAATCCCTTCTCATTGCCACGTTCCTTGCAAAGAAAATAGTTAGCAGTGAAGTAGGTATACATTAAGGTGAGGGCTGTTAATCCTTCGTTACAAACATAATTTGTGTGGTAAAATGTAACCCTTAATTGGTCAAAGTTACCCCAAATGATTGTAGCCTAAATATGTTACTAATATGCCTACTACTAATATAGTGTGTATAAAGAAAATATCAACTTGATTTGCCACGAATTTAAATATTACACTGACAATAAGTAAAATCTTATAACTATTGCACACTACACACTGTCAAATTATCACGTTTTCTTATAAGTGGGAGCAGTGGAGGATACTCCAGACCTCGTTTTATTGACTGAATCGCAATTTACTGCACATTCGCTATAAATTATTGGCGAATTCTTACTGCCGCACACAAAATGACAGAGATACGGCCTCTTGAAGCTGTTCATAAACTGATGACTCAGTGGAGCAAAGGATTGAGTGTCGCTCCAACACTGTAGCAAATTTTTAACTTCAATTTTGGCCATCCGTGGAAGACACGTCGGGCCGACAAAGGGCTGATAATGGGTAATCCACAAAATTACACATGCAATACCAACGTACCAACGAGTTAGTTGATGTTCCAAGTAAATAGTTAAACCGCGGCAATTTCGCCGAATTTGATTAGATTTCCACTTTTTTGCGTCTTGCCATCAAAGATCCGAATCATTATGTCCATTAAACTTATTTAAACAACCGATGCTGTAATCGGAAAGTTTGCGGTATCATTTAACTACTACTTTACTTACACAATTGAAAAAAATACTATTTAAAGATACGTATGCATGTAAAAGTATAAGACGTAGCTATCTAATAATGGACACATGTAGGTACCGATGTGATATTTATGTAATTGATTAAGTGCATTTTATTTAAATACTACTTGTGTTATTTTTACTCGGCATGTCTTAACTCTTAACATTATTTTACGTTATAGTAAAATATTACCACTTTCAGGTAGCGAACACCATCCTCCTATCTCTCTGCAGATCTCTTAAAAAGCTACCTACTGAGAAAAATACGTCGCGATTAAAAGACTAGTTAAAATCTCTTCAGAAGTGATACAACATAGCATAAGTTCCTTCACTTTTTACGTAGCCGGACGTCTGTTATCGAATGACATTTTTCACAGCATTAAAACAAAACCAACAGCGTCAGAAAAAGTAAGCCTAAAATCCAATAGTCTTAAAAACTTTGCGCTAACAATATTTTTAAGAAACCTGCATAGTTGTTTTTGGTTTCGAAAGAATGTATTTCAAATAACTGCAGGCTACACTGAAAGTGTTGAATGTCCTAGGCCTTCTAAATACGATCGTTATTTTCATTAGAAGTGTAGAATCTTCAGATATACATATAAAATAACGCAGAATATTTTATGGTTTATGTAACAGTCTTGTATGGCATTTTGTTGTGTTGCCAAACCTCCTAGGCCATGAGTTTATCAGCACTATTACACGATTGCTGCTTAATACCAAAGCTGCTAGGCAGTAGAGATCAAAACAACTGTCCCATTTCCCCCATCGTTTGCATTCCATAATGCTGCTGCTAAGAAATATGATCGTACCCTTTAAATATGTATAATAGTGTAATCGTGGTATTTTGTCAAGACGTACCCGAGAATCGTGTTGCAGAGAAAAATCACAGACGTGTACAGTAACTGAAAACCTGTGCTGTTTATGAATGAAATAACATGTTCAATAGACGCCCGTTTTGGAACCTAACTGCACTATGCTACATCTCCTGTCAGCTCTGTTGAATACAACCTTTTGCGTGAGGCAAAATCGGCACCTCTATTTGTGTCGATAGCACCACGTTCTGAAATTTTCTGCCCACTTATACGTCGCTCTTGCTTGCCTAACCCCAACTACCCCTTCCCCAAGCCATTTAGAGACTGCCACATGATATCACACGTACAATGACTCAGTATGAGATGGGCGACCGCGAATAGCTAGCAGCATGGTCACTTTTTATAACTTTGATGTACATAGACGCTAACTCTGAACGCTAGTCGCTGCCCGTCCATGTACACGCTAGTCTGATTAAACCAAGCAGCTCCCACTTAGTGAACATCCTGGACTGCGTGTGCATGACCAGTGTTTGCACAAATACTCAATCTTGCTTATATGAAATGTATTAACTTAAAAAAATGTGAAAGCGTTGATAGCATTTCGAGAAGCTGTATAGGAAAAGAAGTCGTGTACTGCTCTCCATCCACTGAGAAAGTAGAACTTCATGGAAGATCCACTAGCGCACAAGTATAAAAGTAGTATAAAAAGGTTTATGAATTCATTTTCGGCGTGAGTAAATAGATCTAGTACGTCCGAAAACAAGGGTCCAGGGTTCAACTCTGCGGCTCTGGGTACGCAATTTTGGATTACGTCATCGCCGCCAATTTGGATTACGTCGTCGCCGCTATTTTAGATTATGTCATCACCTCTATTTTGTTCCGCCGCTATTTTGGATTACATTACAGCCGCCATTTCATAGGAATGTCTGTATGGTGGCTTTGTTGGCATGAGTGGTATGAAGGGAACTGTTTAGTATAGCCAATATGACATGATGGTAGGTAGTAAACAATGTTGTGGTCTGTATATGTAGCCGAGGTATCACATGATACAATATTTTGGTCGGGAAAATCAGCAGGAACAGCTGGTTGGCATGTTTTTGGCAGAGGCTATGATATGGCATTAAATATTATGAGATAGTTTAAACAGTTTTCGTTGGGTAGTAAGAGGTTCGGAGTGTGCAGTTTGTTGATATGGCATTAATTATGGTTTGGTAGTAGGGAATGATGGTCAGTAAATTTTAATAATATGGTGTTAGGGGTGAAGACCCTTTTTCTATCAAATGAAACATTGTCTTGACATGCTGCAGGAAACTAACACATAATTTAAAATTGGTAATTTTAAATTGTATTCTGGTAAAGTTACGACAGTACTGAAAATGTGCATAATGACGAGACTATGCATAACATTGTCGCTGCCAGTTTACTGGGAGTGATACTTTAAAAAGACATTCTACTATCTGCATTAAAAAACCTTCATCTGCCAAGAAACTATGCATATCAGAAAGCTTGGTTGCGCCCGCTCCTATTTGGGGCATTTAAAAAAATACTTCCTGACTCACTACATGGTTGATATATTGTTAATTTGATTGTATGGTAGGCATGGCTACTATGTTGATATGGTACGGCCTGATCACATGTTCGGTTGGTTTGGTGGTATGAAAAGTGTACCTTCGATGGTGTGGTCAGAATGGTTTAATAACATGATTAGTTTGTATACGTTTAATTGTCTCATTTCATGCTTAATTCGTATGAGGGGGACAGAATTCTTGGCTGGTATGCTTTGTTAGTATGACTGGATGTTACAACTTGGTATGGCACCTGCGAACTAAGTCTATGGGTGTCATACCTGATTATATTGATGGTATGGATTTTATGATAGCATGGTTGGGATTTATAATTGGAATATTTGGTTGGCTGGACAGATGGCATGGCTTATTATATGTGTAAAACTGGTGATGTTAGATGGGATGACGGTCGATATAGTAATCGAAATATTTGAGTTTTGATTTATCAGTATGTTTGAGGTTGGTATTTTAATATGGTCTGTAGTGTTAATAGCATGACTAAGGTATATTTCGGTTACAGCAGAGGATACATTTGTTTCGAATGCGATAAATTTTCGGTATTAGTATATATGCTTGACTTCATGTTGATATGGTTGGTATGGAATGGAGGTATTTTACCTGGTAGGGTTTTGTTTGTGAAGCTATTGTAGTTGTGGTTTTGTGATTGTGGTTGCATAATGCAGTTGCAGTTGTGGTTGTGGTCGTGTATATTGTGGTTTTGGTGGGTGATGTGCCTTAAATATTTGGTAGGTGTTGGCAGGTGAGATCCTATGGCAGACATGGAAGATTTACATTGTTTCGTATATTTTAGTTGATGTGGACTGTATGGTATGTTGGCTAGAATATTGCGCAGTATATATATTTTATGCAAGTCAGTATTGTGGATGGCATGGGAAGAAGTTGACCGTGTCGTGATGTTTGAAATGGCTTTGATTGATATGGGCTGTATGTTTAATTTGTATGGCTGGTGTATTTTTGAGTATCATTAAGTGATATGGTGACATATATTTGGTTGATTTCGAATGATATAGCAGAAGATATGGAAAGTAGGTATGATAGTGAGGGGACTGGTCTGACCTGTGTGGTTACTTGGTACACTTGAGATATGGCAGATGGTATAGATGACGTGTTGTGCAGTATGGTTGATTAGTAATGGCTGAGTTTCTCTTGGGTTATAACACATGGCATGGCTGGATTGGGTGGTCTGGTATCAGTCGGTTATGTTAGGTTGGCAGATGATAGGAATTTTGTGTGTTATGGGTGAAATGTATAATTGCTTAGCTAGCTGTTATGGTGTATACGAATGGCCAAGTCTTTTTTTGGTTTATAGAGAATGGTTCAATTGGTTTGTATGATTGAAATTTTCTTAGGTTACAGTGGATGGTATGGCTGGTCGGAATATTGTGAGGCATGATTGGATAGGTATGTTTACTGTAAATGCTTTTTTATTCAGTGTTAGCTGTGATTTTTCTAGAATTTAGTAGGTTTGGTTATTTCTCAGCTCAATTTGGTTAAGCCGACTTTATTAGGGCATGATGAAAGGAATACGTGAATAAATTTGAAAATTTTATATAAGCAGTTTAGTACAACATAAGTGGGTAAATACTATGCACAAGGCGAAAAGATGTGCATAAATGAAAAAAAGTAATTTATGAGGCACATGTGAAAAAATATAGGAATTACAAAAGTGAGTAAGTCCTAAAAATATGGCACCCTATAGTGAATTTGCCTGTTGGATAAGGGAAAATGAAATAGTAGACGGTGGCCTAAAAACAAATGTGGTTGTCAGAAGACGAAACAAGAGGGTGGTTAGAAGTTAATCGGCAGGCTACTAAATATTTGTGGAATTACAGAGCATGACTGTAATACCTGGAAAATTCTAGAACTTAATAGATAGTGATGTCATAGGGGTAAAGTACGCAACAGAATGAGTAATTGAGAAACAAGTGGAATGACACAGAATGAAAGAAAGGCGTGGTCAACAGTTCACCTGGTGGCTGGCTTAGACCGATGAAATCCCAGATGGCCGACATGGAATGACATAGCAGCCGATGAAAAAAAAATGGTGGTTAGAGGTACAGTAATCAGCAGGTGACTAAACATGGGTGGAACAACAGAGCATGATGTTAAAATGGCAAGCGTGGAATGACAGAGCATAAGAAAATAAAATCAAAGATGGTGGGCATGGAATGAAAGAGCAGGAAAAAATTAAATACGAAATGGCGAACATGGAATGGGAGAGCATGAAATGAAATGAAGGTGACTAAAAAAATGAAATCAAAGATGGTAGTTCGAGGGGACTGGGTACATAGCAGATGACTATGATGAAAATCAGGTGATACAAAATGGCAGTCGAACAAAAAGTGAGTAATCAGAAAAAAAAATAGCGCCAGAAACAATATGATGGCGATTATGTAATGCAAGATGGTGACAATCCAAAATGGCATAGGTAACATAATAATAAATGGCTGTGATGATGTAATCCAAAAGGCGGCGATGTAATCCAAAAGGTGGCGATGAAAAACACAAAATGGCAGCGATTATATGATCCAAAATGGCGACGAAGATAATCCAAGATGGTGACGTAATTCGAAACGGCGAATCCCAGAGTCGGACCCTAGACACACCGAATGTATCCTACCTAGTAAGGGAAGTTTTTTAATTCCAGGTAGGTCCCAATACTTAATATGTATAAATAAAGTGACGAGGTCCATTACAATGTCAATTTTACATAAGGCGGAAGAACACACAACGTGCATACAAGTAAATCTTCAGTAGGGTTTTCAAAAGTGCTCATTTTTACCGTGAACAGCCTATAACCTTGTGGCACTTAGTAGGGCGTACCAAACGCCCTGCTCGTGAACTCTCGCAATAAACAGCTGGGCGCGTGACCGCTACGCGTTCGTTACTTTCCGCCTCCACGAGCACCGTGTAAACGTATCGTGCCCGTCCCTTGCGAGCCAGCGATAACCGCGCGAACGCAGGCGAGTATCGGCCACTCGTATCGCTGATGACACCATGGAGGCGTTGTTTCCCGACACCCCTGTTCCCGGCGCCACGCCAAATTGGTCCCTATTCACGTGGTGCACAGAGGGTCGATTCTTCGCTAATCACCGTACAACTCTGAATAAGTTAAATTACCTGCAAAATTCGCGTCGTTTTAGAGCCGTAAGTTAAAGACTTTACAGTCCTCTGTATGCTGGAGTCGATGTCGTTCGTTCATTGCCTTTTGCCACAGGAAGGGCCTTATCTTCCCCGAGTCCTGGAGGGCGTGTTACACTGGTCTAGCTATGGAAGCAATACAAAGTAGCGTGCGTGTGTTTGTGTGATGTCTAGTCTGTTGCCTAACCGTAACACGATTTTGCGCGAGTCTATACATAAGCCTTCACATAACACGACAAACTGCAATTTTCGCACATTGCCACGCCACAATAACCTAACCTCCTTTAAAACACTGAGGGATGCCCTTTCTTTTGTCGTTTATCACGCCATACAATATTTAAACTTCTCATAATACGCTTCTTGACACTTAAACGCACCACCACAAAATATGGCTTCGCAGAAAAACAAAAGGTTTTTTTTTGTACGAGAAATGTGAAAGCGAATTCGTAGTTGCCGAACTCTAAATCCGAAGCAGGGCAAATGAGGCGATAAATCGCAACCCCAATGGCCCACGGCGGCGCTACGGGAGGGTAGGGGCACAGGTAACGAGCGGTATTTCGTTTAGTCTGTTCGCGGTTTCCTCACACTTTTTGAATCAAACCTTTGCAAAATCACCTCATGTATGACGTGCTTGGTCGTTTTCTAAATATATCATGTACCACGAGCGTTTTGAAAAAAAAATGCAAAAAATTAATTTTATTAAATTTAACTTTTACTTATATTTTATACATAAGTATAATATTTTATGTATACTTAATATTAATAAAAATACGGAGAAAATAACTGTGTTGATAATACATCGTAAAAAAAAATAGTTCTAACGGAAAATATTACTAAGTGCGCACGAATGCGGCACGGTGTCCCTTTCGGTCTATTTTTAGACTCAGTTAAGCTTTGTCCGCATGACTTGGAGGAATATCCTAAAAGTAAAACTTTAGCAAGGCTTCAGAAAAGTTGAAAGTAACCGAGAATGAAATATAATCGCGTTAAGCTGCAAGGCCCCCGGCAAGGCGCACAGTGTTGTTCCGACGACGGCGCCGAGAGCGCCGACCAAGCCTCATATTCGTATCCTGGTCATTATCGCTAGCCAAGGACACTAAAGGTCTTTCACCTATTCTGCCCCCTTCCGTCCCACCATCCTTTGTACAAGGCATCTCACCGCGTCTATTGTGCGTGAGTTCCGGGATTTCCACTTAAGCTGTAGGTGCCGCGGTGGTGCAGTGGCTAGAATGCTCGTCTCTCACCAAGGCGAACCGCGTTCGATTCTCGGCGCGGCCACCCGCATTTTCGAATGTGGGAAACGCGACGGACGTTGCCGCTGTTCGGCGGGTTTTCTCGAGGCACTCCCGTTTCCCCTGCCATTGCATTCCGGTGCTGTTATATATTCACCTCATTTAATCATCACCGGCGTTAAAGACCTCGCTGTTAAACGCCAACCAAAAAAACACTGATCATTTGTACACGGAAATATTGACCAGGTTTAGCAGTACGTTTCAACAATGTTGTCGTTACGACAATATTGTCTTAATTTCATATAACAGTGGCTTATTAACGCTCCCGGTCTATTTCCCGATGCTAATAGGGGTCGGCTAATCCTAACTCTAAAAGCGACGCACACGCAGCAATGGCTTACCCGGGAGTTGAACCCACGGCCTCTTTTAGCGGTCGACGATAAGTTCAAATACATTTTTTTTTTACCCATGAGGGCAGCGGCGCTTAGCCAACATAAGTTAACAAAATAAATACCTCGCTAAAAACTACAGCACGGGGAAAGCCATCGCCCTCTGCTGGAGAATTCTCTACAAGGCGAGGTTTTCCCCAGAGGGGAGAATTTAGATGGCTAAACTGACAACAGGTGCTCCTGTTATATGCCAGATCGGGACTAAGGATTCTTATTCCCTTGTAACTTTTAAATATTTGCCTTAAGCCCCTGTCAGTTGTGATGCGGTTAAACAATATTTTCAAGTATCTGTGGTGACTGTGACAAATACCTGCGATTTTGTCACTGCGACGGAACCAAACGCATACCACTAAAAAGACCATTACCAATCCTGATTCGACAACAGTGTTTAAAAAACGGAACCAAACGCATATCCATGAAAAAAATTACCAATCTTGATTCGACAACAGTGTTTTAGTGTAAATTAATATAAAATATTCCTTTTCTGAGGATTCTGTTATCTTTATCCTTAGGATTTTTGTTAATTTATTTAGACAATTATTCGTTTGTTGTATAAACTTAACATAAAAGTGTATACTAAAATAAAAAATGTACACTGTTACATAATTATACTGCTATGGTTTTTAGACTAAGCTATACTAAGTGCCTTTCTGTTATTTCAAAATTGATAAGATCCAAGCGTATTATGCTATTTAAAAGATGTTAAAGCATTTTTTTTTTTTTTAATGTTTGTGTGTCTGTCTGGATGTTCGTCAAGAATACGCGAAATTTCTCTTTAAAAAAAAAAAAGTAAACAAATCGTAAAGTCTACGCGAACGAAGTCGTGGGAACAGGTAATAGCATAATAAAACCGTAAAGTGGAGCGTGTATAATAAAACAGTACAGCGGAGCAAACATAATAAAAGTGAAATTAATGGAGTTCATGTGAAGAGATTTATTACCGTTTTAAGAGAAGCTTTGGTTACTCAATGAATATTTTGTTTAAAATCACCTAGTCATGATCTCTTAGTAAACACGCCAACTCCAGTAGACGGCTAGCTGTGACACGTCACAGGCAACTTAAATGAACTGTGAGAAGCGAGGCGGGTATCACAGACCTGTGAACGTATGGAAGTCCTTTATACGATATCTTAATGACTGTCACAGGTATATCCTGTGGCAAGGAAATATCTGTGACAAAATAGCAGATTACGAGTTATTGGCCATCTATACATGTCACATTGTCACAATTTTCCGTCAAACTGCTTCCACTAAGTTTGGTAAAATGAAAATGGAAGGTTGTGACGTCAAAGAAACGTCATTATCGCCGCCATGTTGTCTGAAGGAGTTGGATGGCTGTAGTTTCCAGCAAACACTTTTTAACACAGGAAGGGTTCTAACTGATGCTTGACGGGCTCCCACGATCAAATTCGTGCATGACAGAAATGGGCGTTTCCGACAACATGAAACTTTTAAATGGCGAAAAATTGATGTAAAATAAATTTAGTTATGAAGATAACAAATTTAAAAAGGATCCCTTAGAGCATGAATGCCACCTAAAGTGATTAACTCACAATAATATTGTTACAGGGACACCTGAAAGGCGTATAAGAATTTGTGAGGGATGGAGGTCTTAATAAAAATAAAAGAACTAAATTCAATGATTATATTTATTCTCAATACTACAAAAAGTCAAACATCTGATATTAACCAGTCTGAGCATCCTATTAACTCATTCTTATTGAGTGCAATATTTAATTACTATCCCCGTTTCGATTAGAGTCTTAAGCACAGTCTTTACTCTGATAATGTCCCTTGAACCGTTCCAATTATTTCCACACATCCAGTCCACAGTCCCGCAGATCAGTCCCACTCTTCACTGCACACAAGTTCGCCGACGCACTCTCGCAGATCGCTGCAGTCGTCGCTTGCCGCTCCGGAATCGCCCAACTGTCACTTATGGTCGCAAGAGACGCCAAACTCTCGGCTCTTATTCACTCCCCCTTAGAGGCCCGCACGTGGTACTTACACTTGAGGTAGCTGCCGTCTAGAAAGTTCTCGGCAATCCAAGTTGTTATGGTAATGGTGACGACATTATTTCACGGTAAATGGAGAAATATGAGCTTCTCAAGGTCAGCGAAGCTTTTTGCTGCACTGGGCCCCTGCAGTATTGTTAGTTGAGAACAGAATACGGCGCGAAAGGTTTTCGATTCGAATTAGTAGTAAAGCATACATGTTTTTGTCTTTTTCATTATGGTGCAATTTGATGGTAGTTTGACGTAACCATCGACTAGCCTACCAGAATAAACGAGCGTCGTTAATATGCAAGAGAAATAAACGACTGTCTGCTAGGACTAATGCCATGTATAGAAACTGCCAGTCTGTACTTTTTAGGCATATATAGTTTGACAACTAAAGCTGATGTTTGAATATTTCAACTAGATCGGTAGCGGAGAATTAAAAATGTATACTCCCCACTACGTAGGCACATCGAGAAAAACCCAGGCGGTGAGAGTCGGTGTAGAAAGGTCACGATTCTACTTTTCCGGGCCTTTATAATATTACTTTTCTAACGGAAACGAATGCAACGGTGCAAAACTTAACAAAAGCTAACTTCAAGTACTGTAATTTCACTTGTGTCTAATTATTCGACACAAGTTGAACGCATTGTCGTCTTATATGAATGAACCTACGAACAAGCTGCTTTTGATTTTACAGGACAATTCGAAAATTTATTGCGAACAACAGGGTTTTAAAGGACACGGCGTCAAAATAGCGACCGCGGGCAGAGAAGTTGCAACTATCGAACAGCCGGAAGACTACACAACCGTGCCTAGGTTTTACACACTTCACAGCTAGGTTCGTCTTAAACCCCGCCAATTAAAGATTATTAACGTCCTTGCATACGTTGATAGTCTAATAAGGAAATACAAATAGGTTGAACGTATTGCTACACTAACACCAACTTAAATTTTGAAACGACCCAGCCACTGTTGGCTTAGCCTGTATTCAAACCCGAAACGTTGTGATGTGAAGGCGACGCCTGAGCGACCTATACCAACGAAATCAACTACACTATGACGGCAATTGTACCTGATTACGTTAATACGAAACGTGGTGAGCATAGCAGTCATCGAAGCGCCACAGAAATAAAAACCGATGAGATACGGGCAATAACGTGAAACACATCTGAGGTTGGTAGGGCCGGGCGCCAACCACAGTCGCAGGCCTTGCAAACCACGTACTGTAAGTAACCTTATCGAGGTAGCAGCTCCGAAACAAAGGTTAAGCAGCGATTTATACAGTCCACCCACTCAGGCCTGGCCGGAAAACTCACTACGCCAGCAGACAACTACAAACTAGGCCAGTGACCTATGAGCAGTATTTTATTTGAGGTGTCCTCCACACTGACCTTGACAAACTGTACATGGCAAGTGTTGGTGTCGCAGCCACAAGGTCGGCAGTGCATGTACAAATTATATCGCGACATAACCACTTTCGAAAAACGAGCGACTAACTCGTAATAGAAAATACGAAGGGAAGAGACGCGCAAGCGACAATCATGCAGAACTATGGCTAAAAAACGGCGTCAAGTTTCTGCACAACAGTTTAGCATTTATAGGCTGTTCACGGTAAGCTGAGCACTGTTGAAAGCCCTGCGTACGATCTACTTGTATGCACATTTAGTATTCTTCCGCCTAATGTAAAATGAACATTGCCATGGGCCTCATCACTTTATTAATGCTTCGGTAGTGTGACAATGTGAAATTATTAAGAAAATAAATATTTTACAAATCCGCTCAATTTTACACTTCGGTACATTATAAATAAAAATAGAAATAATCTAAGTTATCAAAAATGTTTACCTAACACCTTTTTATTCGACGTTAAGATACGGAACTACTTTCTCATCCATCATTACCAACATTACTGAATAACGGTCACTCGGCGCGCCCATTAAAATATATGCAAGCGGGGGCAGTGATTTTTTTCTAAGGTTCATTTCAAAAGTGCTCATTTTATCGTGAACAGCTTTTAACTGTATGTAACACAGCAGTCTTTTACCGCCACGATTTGTTGAACCTTCTCCACTGCTTACCAATAATGAACACTACACTGAACCACCAGTTGGGGGGGGGGGGAGGGGTGGTAGGTAGGTAAGGCTTAACATCTCTTCGACAGCGACGTCAGAGGGGGGGAAAGTTGCTCTCAGGCACGCAGGAAAGGGTAGGAATCGTCCATGGCTTGCAATACGGAATCATTCCAGCGATCGCCTGGAGTGATTTTGGGAAAAATGGAAAATCGAAATCAGGGTGGCCGGACCCGAACCCCAGGTCCTACGAATGTGAGTCCGAAGTTTAAATCACTGCGCCCCCTCGCAACCAACTTAACCACGCAAGATTAACTGATGATAACATAAAATCCTCCACTTGCAAACAAATATAAAAGTAATCAGTAATCTAGCCGTAAATCGATTAACAATAAAATCAAAATATTTACAAATAGGCCAGTAGGAAAGGCTATGTGTTCAGCGGACCATTACGGAAGCTCTTAGCCTTATTACACCATGTAAGCTGAAGCTCTCGTGTAAGCGAACTCTTGGCCTACCTTCGCTAGGAGAGATGCAAACTACTCATTACCACCAGGAAGTGGCAGGGGTGTACAAATTCTGTAGCTAAGGTACACGTTTCACGAAGTCTCGCAGTCATCAACTTCGATTATTAGTTGGGCACTTTGGTATATATGTACTTAATTATATATTTTTATATACTATAATATAACTTCAGCGTTCTCGTCGTGTTTACAACATTTATAAGAGAGTAGTGACTTTCTTCTACGCATGTACATATTTTGAGGGAAAATTGATTGCTAACTTTGCCACTCGTCTCTAACTATCTGAGCTACTGCAAGAAAATACAACCTTCTACCTCAAAATGGTCCCACCGGAATTAACCTAACGACGGTATTCAAGGCGCTCTCCTTATCAGTGTCAGGCTATCGTACCAACAAGCAGTATATCTCTGCCCAGTAGACCGGGTTGATACTCTGAGCAGCTGTGCTGACACTTGCTAGTAAATAAAGGGGTGGGTGGAGACTAACTCTTGCGCTCTCCGGCAACTGAATCTTTAGGTCTACAATTCCAACGTGGAGGAATTCAACAAGAATAAAATGGCGTTTAACTCCACACGAGCTACAGTTACTACACTGCTGGACAATCAAAATAGCTCAACACGAAGAAACCATGTGACAACCACGAACCGATGTAAATAGCGAAGAGTACGGGCTGTTATGCACATGCTCCCATGTTGACGCGATTTCATTTGACCGCACGCCCGGCAGTGGCGCTGCAAGCATCGATCAGTGGTCGTAGACACTGGCGTGTAGTCGAAGCGGCATCAACGCGAGAAACACGAGACGATGGCAAGTAGCAAGCATACAGAGTGAAGAAGAATGATGGGAAAATGCTAAAGATGTCGGTTCACTCAATTCGAAAGAGGATTCACAATCGTATCACCATATAGCCGTGGATATTTCGGACCATACTGCCCGATGCTGTTAGGAGCAGTGAAGGCACCCCACAAACCGAAGATCAGCTCAGAATGGATCGGGTCGAACACCAGTCAGGAGGATCGAAGGATTGTGCGCCAGATGCGGAGGGATACCATGGCGACCTGGTCCACGGTACTGGCCAGTGCTGGGGCTCCTGTATGCTCACGAAACATTTCTAGACGTCTTGCGGAGGCGAATTTGAGACCCCTGCACCATTACGTGTGCTGACATTAACTTTGCAACAGTAGCAGCTCTGTGGTGTCAGGTCAGAGCAATGTGGAACACCAAAGGATCTCGATGTGTGGGGTTTAGTCATGAGTGCCACTTCGTTATGAGGACTAATGATCATCGCACCCGGGTGAGGAAAGCAGAGCCCCTGGTAAGCACCATAATTCCAACCTCGCAACAGAACGGTACACTTCCCGCTCTGCAGTTATTATGGTCTGGATAGTCGTAGAATGCGATAGCCGATCCGCTCTTATGTTATGTGGAACATTGACGGCTCAGTGGTATATCGACGAGATCCTACGTCCCTATCTGCTCCCATTCCTGGCCGGGATTCTAGGTGCGATTTTACAGCAGGATAACGCTGGACCGTATATGGCGTGGATCGCCCAGAACTGTCTCCGTCATGTCCCAAAACTACCACTGCCGGCTCGCTCACCTGAAATGTCCCAAATCGAGCATGCATGGAACCACTTGAAAAGCCAGTTCATGCCATGTCACAGTATCCATATTTTGGAACACGCCGTCAAACAACTGTGGGCCCATCTGCCTCAGGTCAACGTCCGGCATCTGCTGAACTCCATGACAGACCATGTTGCAGAATGTCTCGCAATGCGAGATGGTGCGACGCACTATTTAGGATGTCTGGATGGTGTACCACAGATCCATAGGCAGTTGTCCTCCTCTGTTCTTGTGATCATGTGTTTACTCATACATATGTATCATTAACTCTATAAAGTTTTAGGACTATCCGATGCATATTTCTATGTGCGTTATGTTTATTGTCCCGCAGTGTAAAAAAGTACCATGTTCTGATCAGACTGTTCCTGCCAGAGGCATCCTGCGATCATATGTGGACTCAGGTCACATGCCGAAGGCAGTACTAGGACAGACCTGATGAGCGACGACGAGAAGCGGTAGTGAACTCGGCAAGCAATAGGAAGGGAATATACCTATGATTGGACTGTAAGTGTTCTGAGTATTTAAGAATTTCAAGATAAAGGAGATGGCACAGCCGTGGGGCCTAAAATGACTGGTCGACTTTTCAGCTTGTGGAGGACACTTTTTTATCGAAAGTATACACCTCACAAAAGTTTTAAATAGTGTGAGATAGGGCAGTTTGGGTTGTAGGAAGTATGTAGTTTTTGTGATTAACAGAGCGCGCACTAACGCACTGGACATACCTGGGACAAGCTGAAATCAGTAGTTTATAATTGTCCACAAAACCCTTGAAACACTTCCAGAACTCATAAGAGCTGCCCAGATGGAATCGGACCTTGGTCTGGAAGACGATATCTACACATTGATTACAAGCATGCCACTGCGTGTTAGGGAACTGTACAATGAACATGAAGGCCATATACGGTACTAAGCTGCAGTATGAAGAAAGAAACCCTCCCTAGTCTGAGACACCATTACGTTAATTTTAATGTTCTGTCGTGCTTGTCTGTGATATAGGAAAATGGTTTTTGTTAGAAACACTTTGAATTTCACGTTATGTATTGGTACCGTTGTCAACTTCAAATCGCTATGCTTTCTTTTATGTATATTCCATACTTTTTTTTGCATTATGTACGTATATTCCAAACTTTTTGCCAGGTGTTAATTTACATCCCTTGTCCGTGAACGAAATTCCCAGTCGTACAGACAACAGAAAAGTACTATACCTCAGATACGATGCGTTCCTAACATGGTATTATGTTACAATACAGTATCAGTAGCCCAAAGATACAACAAAAACAATGATACAGCGAATACAAGTATCCTTAGCTTCTAACATTTACCTAAAAATAACTAACGCTTGAATAATGATAATTTTTAATACGTGCACAGTAAATATATTTAAGAAGCACAACTAAACGCCTTTTAATTTTAATGTTTTTAGGAATTAATCACAGCCGAGTTGAAGATTTGCGAGTTTAAATTTAAAAACACTATACGAGGATTGGACATCGATAACATAAAAAGGAACGAACTGTACTACTTTACGCGACCTGAAAGAAAAAGCAGAATGCTGTTCACACTGTCAACTTGACTTATCTTTCACCACCGTAATATTAAATTAAAAATAATTTTTAAAACAGGAGTTGCTAGCTCGAGTATCTTTATGAATACATTTTGTGTAGCCCGGCACCAAGTGAACAATATAAACAGAAAACGGTGGAATGTAATTAGGTATCGATAAAATGTATGATCAACGCCTAGAGTGCGGTTACACTGTCTTAAATTGACTTGAACGTGTTAAGTGTCGCTTTACGTTCATAATCACGTTGTGACCCCGAGTCTAAAGTTGTGTCCGAATTCGCCTAAATTACATACTTGTGCGTACCTGTCCCCGAAAGTAACGTCATAAGTGATGTCCGAATTGCAAGTGAAGTACGTACGTATACAAGTAAATGAAGTCGTATACTTCTCGCGTACTTGCTGAATATGTGCCGCCATTTGAGAAGCGATTTTAAGGTTACAATATTGATTTCCGACATAATTATTATATTTGAAGTTTAATACCGCAACATTACTACTTCGTAGACATAGAATTTTGAACTCCGTAAATAACTATCCCAAGGTTCGCCTTATAAAAATGTCTAAACAATAAATTTGTATTAGGCCGATGTCCCTTACCTACAGAAGATAAAATAAAACACGCAATCAAAATAGCACTCACTCACAATAATGCAAGACAAATATTATTTAAATCAGATTGAAATATTATTTAACACTCGATTTAACCCCTAAAACTTTCTGTAATTATCAAATTTTTTGTCGGAATACATGTATATTAACAGTGGTTAGCTGGCTAATAACAGTTTCCGAAGTCAACAAGACTGCCTGTCCGAATTCATCAAGTTTGGTGCCAAGGGTAAGTGCAGCAGTCAAGGATGTAAGTACGCAAGTATATAGCTGAATTCGAACAGGGCATAAGATTTCCTGGGACTGTCGCCCATACATCACTAGTACGGATTTTATTATTCTTAAAGACAGTGAACTGTATAGTAGCACCGGGAAGCCCTTCCTCTTCCCAATCTTTCTGAGAAGTAAGTTTACTTCGGGAATGCAATGAGCTAAAACTTTTAACAGGGCAATAAAAAGTTTTGGAGATTATGTGTGTAACGTTAAGAACTGTTTCCTGACTTGGCACTTCTTCCTAGTATTCTGCTTTTGGCAATGGGCCAGTTCAATGTAATCGGGTATAATGTCGCAATTTCGCACTACCCCGACTGCATCTGCTGTTTCGGCACACAGTACGAGTGGCCGATTCATAAATATAGGTTGTGTTGGAACTTGGAATAAAGTCAAGTCTGCTTCCTGGCTCTGTAACAAAGCCATTTGAATGAAAACTACTTCACTTCTAAATGTGAAATTTTGTCTCGTCGTTCGTTTGCGAATTGTTTTAATCGTCGTTCCCCTGGAAGTAACAACAGTGTACCTTAGGTAGCGCGAGCCGACCACTACTAACACATAGCGATGGGACTATCATAAAACACGCAGGGAAAACCTGCCAGTCTTAATTATTTCGACCATTCGGTGTAGAGTCTCGAACCCGAAGTGTTTTGGATACAGAGCTGGCGTATACAGAACTGTGGGCCTAAACTCAAAACATGAAATAGTGAAAATGGAGCAAAATCACTGATCACCACCAGTGAAAATGGCTCCACTTGAAATCAACTTCAGTTTACTGCCCGTTGCGGTGGTTAAACTTTACCGATTCAAATGTGGCGTCGTGACGTTGCAAAATGGCTAATTTCTGTGAAAAGACGAGGTTTTAAAATTTGCAAAGCATAAACATTTATTGCCGAAACATGAAGTATTTTTACGTGGCGAAACAATTGCTGATCGTTCGCCAATGTTTTTTTTTGCACAGCTATAAGTTGGCAAATAAGAGTATTGAGCACGTGATGTGCTGTATGTTTTGGCCGGAGGTACAATCCGAACCTTTTCCAAAATGATTTATGGATTATAAATTAAATTTAACTGAGTAACATCGACAAAAATTCGTTTAGTGTAAAATATACTGTGTACAAAATAATCGAAGTCTCCACCTCGAGCACGGGTCAACGAGAAATATTAAAAGCACGTCTTACGTCGTGTCTCCAGTCATAACAATGAATACCGCACCGTGATGCTAAGTTCCCTGTTCGCCTTACTGTCCAGCCTGCTATAGCATCTTAACCATAGACTAAAGGTGAGGTATACCAATCTCGCTGGCTGCGCACAACCAGTTTCCGTGTCCCAACATTAAACTGCTTTTCTGCCAACAACGTCTAGCGCAAACAGCATGGTTTGAATTTTAAGTAAGAAAACTGATTCGTAAACAAATGTTTTGAGACTTGTTCAGATTTGATCTAACCAATTTGTAATGCAGTTTGATTAAATTAAAATTGGTAAAGGTATTTTATTCATATAATAGCGTTTATCATTTAAAAATTAGGACATAAACAAACTCTTTAATCACTGTTGAGCACGTGACTTACAGTTGTGTATTATTGGGGTAGATCAATGTTGGGTACATGCGCAGAAGACGAATAAGCGGTCTACTTCATCTTTAGTGAATACTGTTAACTGGCTTTCATTGACCAATATTTCACTGAATGATATCACTGATTCAAGTTTCGAGCATACGACCATCGAAAATCCTGCTTGCTCTGGTACAACGCTCGTGTAGCACGAACGCCGAATACATGGGATGCACACATGCCCAGGCATAACTCAGAACCAAGATAAGAACAGGATACCCTGTCGCCTTCAGCCATCCTGCACATAACCTTAAAACCGAAATCTAATATTCAACCGGCTGTAATTCGTGAAAGAGTTACCAGTTCGCATTCTAATTAGTTACTTCTGTTCCGGTAGTCTCAGGGCTGATTCCGAACGGCGACTCAGACCGAGTCAACGATTTTAAATTATAGCTAAACGAATCTGAGAGAATTCGACAATGCTTTAATCAAAAGAAAAGAAGTATAATTTAATTCTGCTGCGAAAATTGAAAGAAAAAATTCCTTTTGTAAACGATATGGCTCGAAGTATTCTAAACAAATGTAAAAAGGAAAAGGGCAATGAGAATAACTTTGCTGCCAATTTAGCCTTTCATCAAGTCTCCCCTCTCATTAGAAGAACACTTCACCCCCCCCCCCCTCGCCCAACAATTTGCTCGCCAGAAAGTTCTCTCTTTTCATCAGCAATATTGTCTTTTTGTTTTCCCCCACCGAACTTTTCTTGTTTTACCCTACTCGTTCTTGTTTTTTCAAGTCATTAAAACTTTCCTTATTCTTTCATTATGCAATTGCACGAAAATTACAGTGTAAACAGCAACTCAATAATAATGTATAATTTTTTTCAATATTTTTATTCCAAAATTTTTTTTGTACTTCAAACGGCCCATTAAGACTACAGGAACAACCACAAAAAAGCGTACCCAAGACACAGACACTGACGTCACAATAAAAAATACCTACGAAGTTATAAGGTTCAAAACTTTCTTTCGAAACAAAAGCGCAAAAAAAAAAAAAAACTTTCTGACGCAAGCTACATTAATTATAACTCGCCCGTCCTGGGACGTAATTATTACTGTAGGTTAATTAAAACGCTATACACGCGACTAGGATTCGTTCGGTCCTTGGAACAAATGTAATATTGAATTAGCGATTCCTGTCTCTTCATGGTAATTTGATTTATTTTTTAAAAAGGTAAAACTAAATTAAGTACGTATTGGCCAGAGCATGAAATAAAGGGAAAAGAAAATACTGTGGAGTGGTATTAAGTCCCCCTCCCCCCCCCTCCAGCAAGTTCCAACTCTCTGCTGCCTCTTAGAGAAACAGCCGACGAGATTCTGGACGTACTACGCTTCTCTAAGTATTAATAATGAGAATAATCTTTTACTTTTTTATGCAATTTAATGCTGTATTGGTAATTTCAATACATGAACTGCTACTCTCTGAAAGTTCTGTTCATACGCAACTGCTGACTGGCGAATATGAGGGATGCCTCGAAAATCCGTGACTGCGAATTCACGGTATATCAGTATAAATCAGTGTTGAATCGGTCAACTATAGTAACTATAGAAGTAACTGGAAACATCTGTGTTATAGTAAAGCAGTTTTCACTGGTACGTAATTAAAATTATACTATTTGGCACAATTTCTCTTGTTTAGAGTGTGCACAGAAGCTAATAGGAGACTACCTACAGCAACATCTTGTACAAAATCATCCAAGGTAAGATGCGCTGGTGGGGGGAAAAATACGCAGTACTGCTCAATCATATAATAAAAATACGTAAAACCGTACACAGAGGGCGTTTAACTCTATACAACATTTTCGAAAATAAGTCCAAAAAATTGCGATACAACAGCAATCAAGATAGCGTTTTGTCGGCCAATTTGATGATGCCACTACTAAGCGTATGTTATAATGGAATTTGTTATAGGTTGTTTTTTTGGGGGCGCTGCTTACAGGACGTGTAGTACGTAATATGGAGAAAATAATTGTGAGCCTACTTTCCTCTACATTGAAGCAAGTCATTTTGATGAATTTCTAGACGTTTTAAATGTTATGTAGGACTTTACAGCTCCTAGACAATAATGTAATCATAATTGGTACCACAAACATACAGCATGTAACAGAATGGTAGTGAAACAAGTACAAATATACACACCTTACGTGGGAATCGAGCCAAGAAACACACATTCCGCCAGTCAGTGTGCAACAAACTACACTATAGAGGTAGACTTTGAAGCATCAACTTAAATTTTAATCAGTCTAACATTTCGGTAGACTGGGTATAGTCAATTTAAATACGCAAAGGTTTGTTATTTTGAAAATATCTGTCCGAGACTCTTAAATCACGTAAGTTTACATATAATAGGTATAGGTTGAACGTTTTCAGAGTCATGACACTTTATTTTTCATTTGGCTCTACCTTACAAAACTGAGGACAAAAAAGCTACGAATTGGCATATTTGATGCTTGTAGTATATGCTTTCAGCACACTAAGTTTGGCCGAAATTGGTCAGAAGTTATGTTAGATAGAGCAAATTAACCTAAAATATTTCTATGGCAGGCAATTTTTAAATACGTGTCTCATCCTCTTAAACTGCAATTGTTTACATGGACTACCATACTATTACTTATGCCAAATATGGCGGGAATCGGTTAGATAGTTTTCAGAGGTATGACGTAAAAGATTTATTTATCCATGTAGTCCTAACTTCCCAAATGGCAGGCTAAGAACAATACGCATATCTAAATTAAATGCTACATGATGAACCTCAAACTTACAAAGTTTGTTTAAATTGATTAAATGGTTCCCGAGGTATTGCATAGTGACCTAAATACAAAAATTACTGCAATTTGGAAAATAATTACTCGGCGTGGCTAAAAATTATAAACGTGGGATGCTCATACAACATGATACATGTGCACAGAGTTAGATAATATTCGATTCACAAGTTAAATTTTCTTATGGCGGGCTATACATACACACACCTACACACGCAACACACACACAGGCAAGTGATCTCGCAAACCTATGTTTCGTTCGGAAAGTATACCTACTACATGGCTGTCATTTTTAAAATGAGGAATCGGTATGGTCATTAAATGTGAAAGTATGGTATCCTACTAATTACCACCAAAAATATGCTGAGAGAGGTGACAATCTACGAAGTTAGAGATGTTTTCTAGGGCACATACGCTCGCGCGCGTACACGCACGCAGACACACACACACACAAATACACACACAGGAAGGTATAACCCCACATGTATTGCACTCCTTCAAAACAGATGTTAAAATAGCATAAAGAATCAAGTGATCACTGTTGATCTGCACAAATTGTAAGTTATTCAATAATGATCATTCTCGAGCTCGTAACCGCCCAGAAAAAAAATTCTGAGAGGAATCTAAGTTAATTCACAAAGTTCATTAGTTGGTAACTTAAATCTTATTTCAACTAAATGTATTTATGAACAAAACTGGCAAAATATAACAACACCGCCAGGCTAATAAATATTAGTATGATTTTCGCTCGGACGAATAAAAATGTGTTGTAGAAAACAGCAAAACTTATTTAAAAAAAGATTCAGGGTGCCAGTGCCAGAGTACCGATTATTAAATATTCTTGATACTTTAATTCATACGATGTGTATATGTAATAGATCACATATCACGTGATCTAGTTGCCAAAGTTAATTAGGAGCATAGAAACTTGGACTCCCACATTTCGAAATTTTCGACTTTCCGATGAGATGTTTTGAAAAGTATTATGATTTGAGTAGAAATATTTTCATGTAAACCTCACTATATAAACATCTTTCAGATAATTAAATTTAAAAAATATCGTGAAATATGACCTGTATGAGGCAGTAGGCCCTATTCCGTCATCCTAGATTTATTTTTTCTTCACCATATTTTAAAACGAGGGCTATCAGCGTATAGGGCGTATCTTAACAGTTATTAAAATCTACAGTACTGTGCCCATGTTTTTGCTGTATCTGTAACTGTAATAACGATTAACTCATTATTTATTCTTTTTCAGTCTGCCATGAGAAAATACAGACTGAAAACAAGTGCATTGTAGTTTGAGGAATTCTGTAAAGTAATTCTGTATGTAATTATAATGTTTAATTTTAATATTAAATATCGACAGTGAATTATAAAGAGATACGAATAAAAGCAATATAGCAAGGGTACGACCACTTTAAGCGCCGAACAAAACCTGCCAACTCGCAGTTGGGGCGACCCGCGGCAAGTTGAACTCGATCGACATGAAGAGACCAGGGGGTCACGGCGTCAACTGGCCAGGGAGGTCAGAGGTCGCAGCGGAGCCGCGGTTGGCACGCCCAGAGGCCGGGCAATCTAATACCGACCTTTCTCTTCCTGTCACGTGAGCGACACGAAGACACGATGAAAAGCATCCACCCGTGACACGCCGCAACGAACACAACACGTACGGTAGTTCAGAAAAGAAAGTACACGTGCCTTTTATGATGGTCATCCTTTTCAATCGCTGCTTAACTAAATATGTTTTTCCCTTAGTTTCACGTGCACAAGAAGATAATGGCACTAGTGAAGAGACTAGATTACAGAGACAAGAGACTAGATTACATGGCGAATAGCAATAAAACCGAAACAACGCCACAATGTATATTTATACACCGTATAACACCGAAATTTAAGTTGAGATGAAATATTAGCAAATTAGCAAAAACACTATTTTATCAGTAAAACTTCAATTATTACTTGTAATAAACTATATTCCGAAAACTTCTGTAGGATACTTATCAAAGGGAAGTACACTGCCTATGGACTACCAAAGTTTGTGCCAGAAAACAGTTACATATCTATAAAATGTGATTGTATGTCTTCGTTAATTTATTTTACATTAAATCATTATTCTTGAGTATATACTCAGTTCTTCAAATGCTACGTATTAAAAATCGATACCCCATCAAGAGCGTAAATTACATAACCGCTAAAATATTTATTACGACCCACCCTATTCTTAACCCAAAATGGAAAAAACCGAAAATGAAGAATTTTGCGAAACGCTTTGAGTAACTGAGATCAATTTATGTTACCTTATCCCGGCGCTGTAGAACTATACCTATGTAGATCTGGTGCAGCAATGTGCATGAGCAACGAGTATCGTCAGTAGAAATATTTTATGGCTACAGCAATTATTTTAATAGCAACGGAGTGAATAGCTTCTACTTTTTAAAAGTTTTCAGAAAATAAGGGATTAGGAAGTGTTTGTTGTGTAGGAAGGTGCGACAGAATAACCCAAGAAGAAAGAATACGTTCAATTTTAGCCATAATAAATTGGAATGACGAAGGGTGAGGGGTACTATCAAAGAACGAAACCCGCCCTAAAGCTACCAACGTGGTCACAACTATAGTCCATTCACGGTTACTTCCAGCTTTTCTGAAGCCCTGCTAAAGTTCTACTTCCAGGATATTCCTCCGCCTCATGCAAGCAAAATTTAACCAAGTATACCAAATTTCACAAAAGGGACAACGAACCGCATTCGTGTGCTTTCAGTATAATACTACTTCGCATAAGAACTTTTTCTTACTAGGAATTACTAGCACATACATTTTTTTCACTGGTTTTATTCATAATAATCACAGATTAGCTGTTATATGACATTTTAGTAAAACTTCAATTGAACTTAAAATAAGATACTTGAGTTTTGAACATTTGTGATACACGACATAAGGAAACATCCACACACATGTCATATATGGGGTAATTTTCCAAAAGTTTGAGTCAGAAAGCGTGAAGACACCGTGAATAGACTATAGCACAGATGTGTGAGGGTTTCTGAGCAGTGGGCCATCAGACCACGGGATGAGATTGGCTAATCCGTAACTCGCCAACTACTTATACTACCATATCCAGATTACATACATATTTCATACCCAACATGCCATCTGCGTGAAAAATTCTTATCGTACTGCGTTGCTCCGGTAAGATTACAAAACATTACTTTCCAAATGAGTTTTCCGTAAGTACAGGCATGCTGGTAAGTCCACAAAATATCTTGCAAGAGGCCACGTTATCCAGTAAAAAAAAGAATATTAATTTTCGTTAATATCTAAACGTTATAAATATGATAGGACCTAGTTCGTTTTGAAATAAAGCATTCCTATGGTTACAATTCCTCTTTCGAAATTCAGTGGGCTAAACCAAGTTCGTTAAGGGATGGAGGTCTTTATTAAATTTAACAAATAATTATAATTTCCTAATTTTATTAAAAGTAAGCACAAACAAAATTCTCTCAACTCAACACCTCACAATAAATATATATCACTTACTGTTTACAATTAACTACTCCAAATAATAAAATTTATAATTTTATCAAAGCAATCAATGAAATTAAATAATTAAAAATCAGTCCCTATACAGTGTAACAACCGAGTCGATTATTTTATCAATTATGCGTCCATATTAGACAGTTCCAATAATTACAATAAAATCCGTATTACATGTACATTCAGTCCCACCTCAATTTAGTCAATGTTCTGCCAGTCCGCGATGTTCTAGAGTCCTCCGTGCGCCCTCACGCACAGTAGGCTTCACTCGCCGGGTTCCACGCACTCTCCTCCATTCACACCAAGAACACTCGTCCACCACCGTCGTCTTGCACTATAAACTTCACTCACGCACTGGCCAGATGGCCTCCACCAAAACTCCCCGCAATCCCGCTGCGGCTTGTATTTATAGGTCGTAGAACGTCATCCAGAAATTTCGCTAATTCCCGAGTTGCGCCGAATGTCCTGATTCCCAGAATATTCCCGCGCATCCTGTCGGCTTTTTCAGAGGGGGGAGGCGGGACTGTGACGCAAGCAAGTCTCGCCACTGTCAGTTATTCACAGACTTCCCAGACGCGGGTCAACCAGGCAGCGAGCGCGTCGTTCCGGGAGAGGGGAGGGCGAGGTGGGTCACCCCCTCCCCCCATAGCAGCGGACAGCCCCGGCGACAGCAGCAACGCGTAACACTATATTAACAGAGTATAGATAATTCAAACAGAATTTGAGGTAAATTTACTATGGTGTCATCTTATGAAGGACCATTAACCTATCCTGATTCATCCATGGGATATAAACACTACAGAGCATGTGCAAACCAATATCGACCCAAGACTCTAAGATTATATTGTAAGAGTTTCTGTGAAACAGTGAAATCTACGTTGCACATGTAAAAAATAAATTCAACAACTTCGAAAAACCTCTCCAAAAACAATTACTCGTCAGAGCCAATGAATGTGTACTACTATCAAAATAGCTTACGATGAATTAAATATTTATTTTGGTGGTAGTGCTATGGCCTCTCTTTCATTATATGTGTAACCTTTCATAAAACCAATAATCACAAGGAT
Organism: Dryococelus australis; assembly: GCA_029891345.1. Taxonomy (NCBI): domain Eukaryota; kingdom Metazoa; phylum Arthropoda; class Insecta; order Phasmatodea; family Phasmatidae; genus Dryococelus; species Dryococelus australis. The sequence continues at coordinate 73,580,689 of CM056996.1, forward strand.
GTTTATATAACCTTTATAAAGGTTAAATGATTACCCCAAGTTACGCCAAGATTATACTGCAATGAAATTATCTATTTTTAATTATCATTTTAAAAGGTGAAGTCATTACACCTACTAACACTAGAGCAGATACATATCTTTAGGTGCCTGCATTGATACTGACAACACAAATTTCGTACCGCACACACTTTAACTACTCTTGAGTTACTCAAATATCTGAGCTCATTCCCTACACTCCCACCCCATCTAAAGTGTTTGGCTGGGCGTGTTCAGTATGCGGCAGCATGTCCGACTTGCATCCGGGAGATATTATTTTTAATTGATGAAGAATGTTCTTGAGAGTAGAGCCTATGCGGCGGCTCAAGAGTGGCCCAGCAAATTTAAACGCAGAGATTTTCAAAACACCGCTGTACCGTATTTGCATATTCCCTTTTGCTTAAACAGTAGACGGTAACAGTGATCACTACCACGCCAAGCAGAACCAGGTGATTGTTCAAGTCGGTTACAAAGTAGTTCACAGTCTAAAATGCAACGCTTCAACTTCAAATGAAAGTCAGGCATGCTAAATGCATAACTGACCACTGTCTATAAAACAATTCACGCTGTCTAAACGTGGCGCATTTGGGCGAACTAATTTATATATTGATCTACCTAAGAAAGGTACTGCTGATGCCATGACAAGGTACAACAATTCTTAACAAAAAATAACTAAATTAAACAAGCGAAACAGGAATATGTACAAAATTAATTTGATATGGTTCATTTTTGGTAACAGAAAAAAAACTGGCAAAATTATTGCTAATGGCATAGTAAATTTCGTATACTGAAATAATGAAGAAATTTCAATTTGTGTGTTTGTTTTATTGCATGCCTAACAACTTCTTTCAATACATAGCTGTACAAAGATATTGGGCAAGTTAAATCACAGTATACAAAGTTTATACTCTGGACATAGATCCACAACTAAGATATACCAATTGCAAAGATGTTTTACGATCCTCGAAACGAATACAGTAGTATAAAGAACACGACTAAGAATTTTAACATGACAGTACTAAACGTACCATGGGATAAACAACCACAGGAATGGTACACATTTAGATATCGGTCTGAATTCACGAAATAGCACACTAATTGTCAAACGTGTCTCTAATGGCACACGCAGCCTAATGTGTAATTTGTAGCAAACAAACTTTCCACCCTCTGATCTATTCGCGAAAACGTTTAAGTTCACCTTCCCACGGTCCCTGTTGCCAATACCAACTTGGCAGAAATACACCCCAAGCCGGTCCGTTACTTCAGCTCGCCCACTGATACATGCACTCCTTTCTTGGGATTATGCACACATCTTAAAACGCACCCTCCGTAATAGCTTCTTGAAAGGCTGCCATGCAAAAGGCTTACACGCCATCTTAAAGTGACACACGTTGACTAAGCCTAGTGAGAGATAACCCGTAACACCTTAGCTACACCTAAGCGTAGGTCACACCACTGGAGCGTCTTACAAGAGTTAAAACGGGTACGGTAAAAATGTGGGGGACAGAAAATACTGAATTATAATAAACTTACAGTTGGCAACATAGTGTAAAAAAAAAGTCTGAATTTAGGATACAAATGTCAAGCGTACTGCGTTATCACAAATCACAATTATACACTTGTTTTATCCTTATGTGTTAAGTCTGTAATACGACTTTTGCATAAAGAAACCTCACCCTCGGAAAACTACGGCGACCTCAGGGACACAATGTCTTATAAATACCAACAGCAAAGTTGTCATAAAACAGGAAACGAGCGACAAGAAACTGGTTCTGGAAGGATTTGTGCAGCTCAGAATCGACCTAACAAACTACGTTCACGTGGAGTACCTTTATTCCGGGTCCTTGACCCTAGCTATGTCAAACCTATAGCCGCACAGTAATAGGCGTTCCCAAATGCCACGAATAAATAGGAGGCAACGTAGTTCCCTGCAGGAACTCAATTAACACGAAAACCCTTGTGCGAAAAATTATAGGATTCCAACACATCCTTTTTGGAACTAATGCATTTACACATGAACTCACATGATCAAAATAAATACTGAATACTCCTAAAAAGATGACGCGACAGAAGAGCGCGAATAAATGAGTACAGCTGTATAGAAATACACACGAGTCACGAGTATTAAATATCGCAAACAATAAGAGACTTTCAACATACTAAGTAGAAAAGCGGGGATTAATAAAAAATTTTTCTAGATAAACGTATTTAACTCTCCCCACGCAGAAGATAAGTCCTTATCTCAACCGGAATACGATTATGATAGGTAGCAATCACTGCAGCGTTTTATTAACACGCTGAGCCCACATACTGAATGCATTTCGCTTTATCTGCATTCTTGAACAATTTCAGATAAAAAGTCCGCATATGCGAGAGAGTGAAACAAAAGATCACCAAACATCGACTCGAAATATTTGTACCGAATTAGTGCGTAACCATTTTTTTTTTATAATATTCGTAATCTTTAGTAATATGTGCCAAGAACATACCAGTTCCTTATGTTTCCGTGCAATTAAGTTTGAAACGAAAAAGCACAACAATTTTCATACGATGTTTAACTCTGCTAGTCATGAAATATAAATTATTTCCTTTGAAAAAAAAAAAAAAATTAACACTGTTCCAGAAATTGGGTCGGTTAGAATTTGTGTTATAGCAAGTCCGCGGTGTGCAATGGTATATTCTGTCGGAAATAATCTTTTCAACAAAAATTATTTTCAGCAAACCACGTATAACTTACACTAATTGTTCTTACCACCAAAAATAGGGCAAGGCAAATCAGAAAAGTCGAATACCTGTCATTCTGACAGGAAACTGGAGTATTAGTTCTAATGAATCTTTATCATCACTATCCAGACTTAAATTGGCACACTGTTAATACACAAGTATTTTCACATTTATTTTCTAATATATATATATATATATAATATATATATATATATATATATATATATATATATATATACACACGCACGCACACACAGTCAACAATATAATTTTTCGCACAGTTCTCCACATGTAATTGGCATTTTACTTTGAATTATTCTACAGGGCCATTTTAATTGTCACTATTATTAAGACACACATAGATTTGCAGAAAAAAACCGTGTTTTGTATTAAAGTTTGTTCACAACCTAGTTAATTAAGGAGGAGTCATTTTGTTCCATACAGTACATCTTGATATGTACTAAATTGGCACAATCTACTGCACTGTCCGTATTTTTTTTTCTGTTAAATTGCTACGCTGCGCTGAGTTTCTCGCCCAAATTGCCAATTAACTTTACCTTACAAAAACACTACTGTTAAACGAAGCCCTCTATGCGAACTGTGGATAGAAGCAGAAAAAACAACACAAAAGTCTCTGTATAGGCTGTTCACGGTAAAATGAGCACTTCTGAAAGCCCTACTTAACATCTACTTGTATACACGTTGTATATTCTTCCGGCTTATAAAAATTAACATTTTCTTGGACCTCCTCACTTAATTCATGCTTCGGTCAAGTGAAATTGTGAAATTATAAGAATAGTAAATATGTAACAAATCTGCGCACTTTGATGCATAACAAAAACAAAGCAAAAGAAATAATTTAAGTTACTATAAATGGATACCTAACACTTTTTATTCGACATTAAGATACGGAACTAATTCCAATCCATCGACTAGCCGGCGCATGTCACTCAGGACGCCCGTTAAAATATATGCATTTAAGGACAGTGACTTTTTTCTAACGTTGATTTCAAAAGTGCTCACTTTATCGTGAACACCCTTAAACACACATACAAAGTTAACATCTGACCATAAACTGTACACAAGCGAGGTTGTATCTACTTACCAACTGCTCGTACACAAGCATACCACAATGGAATTTTCGTATTGTTTTTAGGTGTACTATCCATACTTCAGTTATTTCCCACATAAATTGAAATGTACTTTAAAAATTCGCCCCAACTGGAGCGTTTCTATATTTAAAAAAAAAAAATTAAAATTGCATAAATGCAAGAAAAGCCAACTATTCGATCACAGGTAGAAGTCCGCAAGCCTTCTCAATTGCTTCCTCCCCCGCCCTTTTATATACGCTGTTCACGGTAAAGTGAGCACTTTGGAAGCCCTCTCATTTGGAATAAAAGTCAATAAATACATTTTATTTTAGTCTTGAACGTTTACTTTCTGATGCAGTGGAATATATACACTCTGTTTATTACTTACATAGGAGTATTTACTTAAAAAACGTCGTTAGAGGATTAAAAAATGGTCGAAAGGAACAAGTAACTAGGGCCTCAAAAGTGCTCACTTTGCCGTGAACAGCCTATACACACAAACACAGAATAACATAATCATAACGTATCTGTTTATAGTGTGATAACACTAAGCTATACGTTGTAACGACACTTGCCACTTTCAACGTTCGCTGCAATGGCGTGAAAAGCTAATAGTGAACGTTCTTCTTTCAACTAGACTACACTCTACTTTTGACAAGATGATGTTACTTACTGACGTGAATTAAAATGGTGGTGGTCACGATGAAAATGCAAAAGACAATGAAAAAAAAAATTATAGTAGCTGGAGCGGGTTGACGAAAGAGGATATCTTTGTTCTAAATAAAATTTGTCACCACGGCGCATTTTGGTTTATACAATGAAAATCTGTTCCAGGATGTCCTATCACATAGTAGCAATTATGTTTAGTACAATATATGTGATATCAAGATAAAATAGGTAAAATAGCTTAAAGGAGGCTGTTATGGTCTAACAACTAGACCTCACTTATGCAAAAACTATCGAGATATGCATAGATAATATTTACTTTCACTTTAATTATGAATGCAACAATTAATCCTATTCAATCGGGATTGAGTATGGAAAATATATAAATATTTTTGAAAACTACATGTAAACGTAGTAACTATGTATTTATTTTGTAAGATTCTACTAAATGCTATTAACCAGTAGAACAAAATTATATTTCCATATTTTCTTTGATTTATAGGATAACAATTTAATTCCTTGATATTTCCAGGTTCCCCACGATTCCCACGGTCAGCAATACCCTCAAAAGTACTGCATCCAGAAAAATTTTATTGCATGTCGCTGCCCGGTGTTTCCTTCACGTGGGAAGGCGCTGAGAGCTGGAGGTCAAGTTTGCAATGTTGGACGAAGCGAGAGGCCTATCATAAAGGACGCCGCCGCACACGCCAATAAACTAATCGCAGTTCGCACCTCGCTGACCCTGAGAAGCTCATATTTCTCCATTTACCGTGAAATAATGTCGTCGCCATCACCATTACCATAACAACTTGGATTGCCGAGAACGTTCTAGACGGCAGCTACCTCGAGTGTAAGTACCACGTGCGGGCCTCTAAGGGGGAGTGAATAAGAGCCGAGAGTTTGGCGTCTCATGCGACCATAAGTGACAGTTGGGCGATTCCGGAGCGGCAAGCGACGACTGCAGCGATCTGCGAGAGTGCGTCGGCGAGCTTGTGTGCAGTGAAGAGTGGGTCTGATCTGCGGGACTGTGGACTGGATGTGTGGAAATAATTGGAACAGTTTAAGGGGCATTTATAAAGAGTAAAGACTGTGATTAAGACTTTAATCGAAATGGGGATAGTAATTAAATATTGCACTCAATAAGAATGATAAGAGTTAATAGGATGCTCAGAATGGTAAATAACAGATGTTTGACTTTTGTAGCATTGAGAATTTTATTACGAACTCCATCCCTTACGAACTGAGATACGCCCCTTCAGCATTCTTGTAACAATCTGTTTCTAGACTTTGTTTTATGGGAGACTGTCGTAGGAGTTCAGACTTTTCAACATAGTGATCGTAACATAGAAAACATCCTATTATTATTAATAATATTAAATTGCCTCCAGGAAACGCCTCGGCCGTGGATGTCCCGATATACACGTTCAGCTCCCTTTGCCTGCCTATCTACTTTGGCTTTTCGCGAGACAAAGAAGTTAGCGGTGCGGCAGGCTCTGTGTTGTGACGTTACGGCTAAGCCCCAAGGCGGCGAAGCCCGCAAGTGACACTGCCGCAAGAGACAGAGCGTGAATACGGGGTTAACAAGGCATTGGCGATAATAGAAACACGCCAGACACCGCTGACAGCGCAGGGTCTTCGGCCACCCTACCAACGTTCCTCCTCGTGGCAGTCTTAACCCACTGACACAGTCCACGCTAGGCCAAGTTTACGTGTGCCTGCTGCCTTCAACCTGGAGATGAAAGGCTTCTTTCACATCGCCGGTGACGCGACGGCTAGCGCGTGTACTTTCACGAACCCATACACAGCTGGGCACGGGAGTGAAAAAACTTCGCCCAGTCAACTGTACCTTAACCATGTAACTATGTGAGAGGAGAGAGAGAGAGAGAGAGAGAGAGAGAGAGAGAGAGAGAGAGAGAGAGAGAGAGAGAGAGAGAGAGAGAGAGAGAGAGAGAGAGGTATAACTCCGCAAACGTGCCATAAGTTCTCGACTTAATATCGCTAAAACACACAGTTTGACGTTGACGCGATTGTGCGCAGTCAGAAAATGTACACTATATTAAACGGGGCTCCGCTATACCTCGCATTTGTGTAGTTTTTACATACCACATGTGTCTATAGACGCCGAGTATGAAGAGGGTACGGAGGGTTATGTCAGCAGGGTCCCTAGAGTTGATAAGAAAGTGAAAGTGAGAGAGCGAGTGAAGAGATTTGGGCGGCTCTTAACATCGAGGTCTTGAAAGCCGATGTATAAGGGCGATGAGGTATGGAGCAGCGTCAGAAGGAAAGTGCGGGGACAATGGGAGATCCCCGAGAAAACCCCCCGAACTGCGGCATCGTCCGTCACGATTCCCCCATGCGAAAATCCGGGAGTAACCCAACTGGGGAGTGAACCCGGTTTGCCTTAGTGGAAGACGAGCAGGATAACCATCAGGCCCCCCGCGGCCCCTGATAGGACAGCGGTAGGGCACTACTACAGTTTGGAATAAGTATTGATATAGGCTGTTCACGGTAAAGTGAGCACTTTTTAAGGCCCTTCAGAATTTTTCCTTTCATCCAATCTCCATCATACTGCTGTTTATCATAAACATTGCAATATGACCAATATATACAGAGTATACGTGTCACCAACCCAAAAATGTAATGCCTGAGACTGCAATATGATATATTTATTAGTGGATAAAGCCTGTTGGGTGGGCCTTAAAAAGTGCACACTTTACCGTGAACAGCCTATAGTTACATGCTTACTGGCCTGCATCACTTCCCTTGCCCGTCCTGCTCGCAAGAGCGAAGGAATGTGCGTCGGCCAGGTGAGGGATAATCCAAGAAAACAACGCACCCAAATACACGCTGTGTGTGTGTGTGTGTGTGTGTGTGTGTGTGTGTGTGTGTGTGTGTGTGTGTGTGTGTGTGTGTGTGTGTGTGTGTGTGTGTGTGTGTGTGTGTGTGTGTGTGTGTGTGTGTGTGTGTGTGTGTGTGTGTGTGTGTGTGTGTGTGTGTGTGTGTGTGTGTGTGTGTGTGTGTGTGTGTTATTACAATTAACGTGGGTACTGTCGCACAAGGTTTGAAACTTGCCTCTCCTCTGGAAACAAATCTGCGCTTATGTTTGCAGCACATCTTTTCCACAGAACTGTATCTCTCCGTGCGTTGACAGAAGCTCAAGTAATAATTTCCAATAATCAGTTTTAATTTCATTTTGTAATTGGGAAAGTTTATATATTTTGTCTTACTTGGATTCTCTTCATAAGTGTGTGCACTAATCTACATCTTGTATTGTTATCCACAAATTTCATTTCGAATTACGAATATATATATATATATATATATATAAACAAAATGAAGTTTCAGTTTATTGTTTAGAACAAGATTTTCCAAGAAAGATATTATTGCAAAGCCATTAAATCAATTACATTCAATTACAAGTTTAAAATATGAATTATTTGCCACACCACGAAGGGCACCTTAGGGTTCCGAACACCTAACCACCAACTCGGTTTTAAAAAGATGAATCGTACTAGTGGTTAGGCGCGAACCATCACCTACGTCCCCTTAATCTATACAGTAATTAATGCTCAACGTCGAAATTAAAAAAAAAATATATATTTCTTGTCCAATTCAAAATGGTAAAAAAATTACGCGATAGCAAAATATCGCTGGAATAAAATAATTAAAACATAAAAACACCCATACCCCTGCCTATCTTAAACTCAACTGTTACAGGATGGTCCAAATGCCTTTTCACCCCCTCAATTTTCCGTGAGGTTGTGTATGACATTTCATTTTCTATGTCATATGGCCGACACGAGCTCCTACAGTGTTGAAGAGCGGCTTGTTGATAGTGTTAGGGCATATGGATTTCTACATACTAGAAAGATCGTGGGGGATGCGCGACGAGACTTCGCGGGACGATTCCACAAAGAAGACCCTCCTAAAAGGACAATACTGCGTTGGGAACATAAGCTGTTTCTGAAGGGCTCAATTAAAGGCAAACAGAAGACAGGACGATCAACCTCGCGACAGGATACATGCGGCGGTTGAGGCATCTGTGCTCATCACCCAAGAAGTCACTGCGGAAATGAGCATTCGAGCTTGCAACCCTTACAACCACTATGTCAAGACACATGAAAAAATATCTTGGATTGAAATCCTTTAGGCCAACAGCTGTCAATGAGCTAAGCGATACTGACATGAACAAACGACAGTCAGCATGCACAAGATTGCTTAAGGTGTTTTCGACACTCTGATTGGAATACCTTATGATGTATTGGATTATACTGCGTGTTTACTGGTTATGTTCGGGTGGCAAGACACGTGGACCACCCTGTAGAATGTTACACGATGCTCTGTGGGGAATAACAGAAAGCGATTTGGCTTCACACCCGGAGGTAATTTTTTTTTTTGGGACATATATTTGGTTCCGTTTCTGCACATTATCCACAGTCTTCCTCATTTGCTACCTTCACGAACAGTGCTGTTGTCGCTACTCTGTTTTGACAAGCAAAAACGCACACTTGGGTAGCTGATAGTACGCCATGATCGGTAATTACTTCCGATAGTTGTGTAGTAAGTAACAAATTTTAATTAAACTACTAATGTATGAAATATACATACATTAATACATCTGTAATAATACATACATACACAATTGCACTGGCAATTGAGTCACCTAGATGCCAAAATAACTTCTTTTTAAATACCTCAATTTATTCTTCACTGTCGTCATTGAAAGCCGAGTCTATTAATAGCCTTATCGCAGAATGAGCAAACGACTAGCTCTCATTATACCTGAATACCTACCACTGATGGCTCTTTGTTTTCTTAGTTTGGAAAAAGAATAAGTTATTGGAGAATACAGGAGCGCCACGTAGTACTGTAACCACGTCGCATTTCAATTGCAAGTATCGTAATTTATTCTATTATTGAATGCTTTTTTTATTTGTTGTTTGTTGAGAACATGATGGCTATACACTAATTTAATTTATCATACAAACCACCACGTAACATTTGAAATGCAAGCTCGGGGCGCTGACAATTATATAATTGTCCTCACATGTCGGAGAAAAAAATTACAATTATAAATTATACGAGTACGTGCATGTTCCATTAACAATACGTGTTTTGTTTATTCGGCGGTGTGTGTGTGCGCGCGCTCGCGCATGTGTGTCCCAGTCGAGAGAGGCAGAGAGATGTAAAAATATACCACCAAAGGGAACCATCGTTAAATAATTCGCCAGAGCGGTCTCTACATTTAACACTTTTTCAAAATGAAACTTGTCCTGCATTTCAAGTAATTAGTGCACATAAACTGCATACCTTAAACAAAACACAAAGAAAAATTCATGCGTTACTTAGTGGCTACGTGTTCAAGAGGGCAATATTAAAGTTCAATTGAAGCCAAACAGTAAGTTAAACGATATTAATGCAACATGGTTCAATTCGTTAGGTTACAGTTCCTCGAAGTGGTCCTTCCTGTGACGAACACGTTTAAGTCATGGGAAAATAAAACAAACTACTAAAACGAAAAGTAAATTAAGGATATGTTTGAAAGTTTAAGTTTCGGGTATCATCTTTGTTTTTTTTTTAATGCACATTATATTTTGTGTTTTAGAAATATGTGATAACGTTATGTTAAAAAGTAATGAGTTACGACACATATTTTTACACATATATATGTTTATTAACCAGAAAATCCGTTCACAGGTTTCAAAAAGGTGGTCTTTCAATTAAAAGAATGTATTTGATCCTAATTATTTTATAGTCAAAAATGACGAATTACATATCTAACTGAGACAAATAATTTATATTTTGTAGTTTACTGATGCCATGCGTAATTTCGTATTCAGAGAGGTTTTCTAAACTAAAGGTAAATAGATATACGAAAAGCCATACCCGTACAACAACCGCTCAAAAAACTTTTCGTTTTGTGTCAAAATACTAATCCAGTCCACTTCACGAATTTCTAAAATATATCCCATAAAATATGATATAATTATGTTTTTCGTAAGGAAATCAATGTAACTACCTACACATGTTGCAGAATCATATAATAAACATAGCATTCGTTTGAATATTCATATGTTGATATTCTGAAACCTCGCTAGCACCAGTCTAAATTAATCATTTCTGCAACTCAAGCAAAAAAAAATGTATGTTATAAATACAGTTTATCACTTGGTTGGTCAAAATTAAATTCTTGTGCACGTTTGAGTGAAAAAACAATGCACCTTATTTTTCAGTGTTAGTATTTTAGAACAAAACTTATATTTGTCTTTTCAATGCAATACGCTTTTTGACCAACAAATTAAATTCTGTTCATACAATTCCACAACACAGAAAATCTGCTTGTCACTGGTTGAGCGGACACGAACGTAAAATTTTTGTTGCACCATTGGACGCATATATTATTTTGGAACTTTGTTCACATTCGTATATTCCCGACTAGCTGTTCCGATATCGCGTTCGGTAATTACCATTATTCAATACCAAAATCAGTTTTGGTCTTAATGTCATAATCGTGACTGAAACGTATTTTTATGCTGCACTGCCAAAGTTAGCAGAGGAAAATAATCGAATTCGTAACTCATTGCACTGACCCGTGTTGAAAGGGTATAGACATTATGTCACATGATTCTGTACATCTGCGATTATTTTGCATATTTAGAGAATTGTAAGATATTCGAAGGAATTATGCTTTTTAATTCCTGGTTACATATATCATTTTCCCTAATTTATTGTCGGCTGATTGTCGAGAAGTTAATAATACATTCGTTTCTAGGTTTATGGAACACAAAGGCGAGAACCTAATTCCAAATTCATAAGCTTAACCCAAGTTTTTAAATTACAGTTATAGGTTATCTTAGGCGAACGTACATTTTAAGCATCGGTTTGAAAGATGTCTTGGTGTTGAACTGTAGGTAACCATTTGACAACTATAAAGTCCCGAAAACTCGCTTTTGGGCAGCCAATACAGGTTGTACAGGCTGTTTACGATAAAATGTGCACTTTTGAGGCCCTAGTTACTTTTCCTATCAGCCATTTTGTATCCTTCCATAACTTTTTAAAAAATAAATACTGACAAGTAAGTAATAAATACAGCGTATATACTTCACCGGACTCTAAAGTTAACGTCTAAGGCTACATTAAATACTGACTATTATTCCAAAAGAAAGGGCTTAAAACGTAGTGCTTACGTGAATAGCCAGTTTACGATTACGAATCAGTTTCATCCTAATTTAATGTCACAACTTCAAAACACCTGCGGAACGTAATGCTCGTACTGAGAATATACTGTCTCGCCTCAGTGTGGGGAAGTTGAGGAGCTGTGCAATGTAACAAAAACAGACGATTGTATATATATATATGTATATATATATATATATATATATATATATATATATATATATATATATATATATATATATATATCTTGGGGTGCAACAGGGTTAAACAAAACTGAAAATGTGAAAGTTAAGGCACTATACCATCATTCCACTACAATCGGGCTGGAAAACCGCTTTCGGCTAAAACAAACATCACTGCCGCCGAGCCAGAATCTACTGTAAGTCCTACACGAATGCGAGGCAGACCCACTACCAGATAACTGACCACGGTTAGTAGGCGTAATGTAACTGCTTCCCAGACGATGTTTTCGCGCTGTCCTACATCACCACTTGTTATAAATAATAAACGTTACAAAAGTCTCTCTTGAAAACTCGCATAGTCATTCCTAACAGAGACATGTGATAAAATGTAAAATGGGTGGGAGGTGGGTGTATGTGCAGAAAACCAGCGGCATTTGATGGCTGAAAAAGAACTTCAATTGCCCTAAGCTTACCTATGCGTCAGAGAGAATAAAAAAAATTACCGTCTCACCAAGACGTGCCGTGGCCGGAATCCAATCCCAAACTACTCATCTAATGCCAGGGAAGTTCACTCGGGATCCCTGAGAGGGTGGAATGAGGGAAAGGGATTGTGCGAGAAAGGGATTTGGAAGAGGGCGGTGTTGACTGCAGCATGACGTCACGTACTCTCCAATCTGCCCTGCTGTAACACTGCGTCACCTCACCCGCTCAACCATCCCATCCCATCCCATCCCTTCGTGTAACATCGGATCGCAACCGCTACATAACCATGCGGTACTGAAAGCTGGAGAAATGCAATTTGAAACACCATAACAGTAAAAAAAAATTAATACACCCTTCGAGCGCAATTCCAAACAGCTAAAAGTTTCCAGCGCAGGTAGGAAAAAAAACCTATCCATGTCTAATAGATGTCATATTGACCCTACTGACACTGACGGCCGTAATAGTTAACAGATGCCCAACTTGTACAACGTAACACCATAAAGCTTAATGATGTTAAGACTCCGGTGACGTTTCGTGATTTGATGTACGTGAAAATAGTCTAAACTATCGAAGAAGCCTCATAATGTAGATTTACAGTAATCTACAACATCCCATAGATAGAAGGGGAGGATGGACAAACCACTATTTCAAGCCTCAAATACTTAAATGGTTAAAAATATTGCATTAAAAACCATACATATTTTAGAATTCCCATGCCTTAACCACCAGACTAACATGAAAGTACTGGTTCACATAGGACATGAGAAAGTTCAGTCAAATTTTCTTCATCTTTGAAATGTAAAGACCTTGCACGAAACTGGAATATACAAATTTCTGGTGAACACACACACTTATATTTTTGCAATCACGAATTTCGCCATTACCTTCAATGCTACCTACCATCACAAGAAAAATAATCTCATGCTATGATAATGTATCCCTCTAGGTTTATTTGCATGCCCAACGTGTATTATAAATATTAAAGAAACACGCAAACAGAAGTAAACAGAAGTAAACCTTAACACAGATAAAACGAGCTTTGATTCCTTTTTTCAGCAGCGGTCACACAGATTTAACATTTTTTCTTCAGAATTGCGATAATTGTCTGCCACATGAAATTTCGGATAAAATACAACTGTAAAATTTCTAAGCTGGGACAACGATATCCTACTCGTTTGGATAGCTGAGAACAGGAAAAAAACAGCAGTGTGTACTGAAATAAAGCTGAACGATGTGAGGGCAGATGGTATGATAAAAGTGAAGAAACAATTTGCTTGCATCGACCGGTCGGCGCGGCGGTGAGAGAACACACAATACAAGACAGCACAGTACAGTACAGCAGTGCGAGGCGGCGTTTCCTTGCAAATCTCCCCGCGAGTCAGCACTCTGCAGCATCCCACCCGTCTCGTAACCAGGGCTCCAAGATAAACACATTCAAATGGGGGCGCTGCTATTCCTTTCGGCCGCAATCACCCATCTACCGCGCTCTCGCCTGGAACAGCAAAACAAACACTCCGGTGTAGGATCGGGCAAAACTTCCCCCACCCCCGCAAACACAGGCCATCTCGGCGTACGAAACATACGAGGAGACGACGAGAGACTGTTTGGACGGGGGTCGTTCTATCGGGCCAGCACAAAGACGGTTGCCACAGCATGGAGAAGAGCACCGCATGCACACAATGGACGGGAAAGTAACGTAACTTACGAGATGAATAAAAATACAGGTGTAAGCGAACATTATCTTTCACAGATTGTGTAGATATTACAAGCAATGGACGAGATAAACACGGCATATACATAAAAGATGATTCAGACAAGTATAGAAAACATTTTCCACGTATAAATCGCACAAGCATCATAAACCGACAATGGCACTACTCGGAAGATGCAAAGTCAATACCTTGTATACTCTTAAGTAAATATGTAGATTCCATACAAGATAGTGAGAAATGTTCTGAATTGTATAATGTAATCTAGCGGAGATCTGGCCGAACCAAAAAAAAAATTCATAAACAAGGGCCCCATTTGGAAACTGACACGGATGCACAAACGTGTCCATTTATTACATGTAAAACAAATACTGTAAAAAGCGCAGATGTAATTAATAGCCTAATCGTAAAGCGGCACACATTAAGATAATCACGCAAACCACGACACGCAAGTGTAAATCTAGTACACACTGCCACCATACAGTATTAATGTACATATTACCTTAACAACTTACTGACACCCCTTTTCAGGATTACATGGATTCGGGATATTAAATTAAACAGGAAAACACACTTAAAACGAACAAATAAAAGCCAACGAATTTTTTTTTTTTAAATAAGAACCAAAATTTAATTAAAAATAGTAAACAACCACGAGAATTGGGTCTAAAAACACCCTAAATAAATTTACCCGCTACTGCACACTGCCTTGAAGGGATAAAGCCGTATTTTTTAAATGCCCGCTTCCCCTTCCAACTGACTGAGCAATCGATCGCTGACTTTTCAAGGCCATTTTCCCCCGTTTCCTCTGCCAGGCCTCCAGGGGCGCGGTCGGTGCGAGATTCGGGTGTGTGTCCACTAACATGCGGGTTGACAAATACTGATACCCATTATCTTATTAAACTACTGCTTTTAATTTAAAATTTTCCAAATTAAGAGTTAGTAGTCCGGAAATATTTTCTGTACATCCGTTGTGTGCGCTTTTGAACGTATATCTGCTAATATACAGAATGATGAATGATTCTCAATTAGACCGACAACCTTCGGGAGGCGATTCTTCACGAAAAAGTAAAAGGAAAACACATGTGACACTTTATACCTAAACCGAATTTTAAGGGAGGTATGAGCCCCCCCCCCCCTTCTCCACGGCCCAAAAAAAAAAAAAAAAAAAACGAAATTTTAAGCCGTATTTGTGCAAAATATCGGCTCTTACGCTGAAGGTCCCGATAACATACAATAATGTTCCGAGAGTTGTAATTTTTTTTTACTTCGTTACCGATATTTTGCAAGAATACGGTTTAAAACCTCGTTTCTAAGGGCGAATACCTTCCTTAATATTCGGTTTAGGTATAATGGGTGACATATGTTTTTCTTTGCGTTTTCATGAAGAATCAACTCCCGAAGTTTGTCGGTCTAATTGCGAATCATCTTGTATATACTAGGAATACAAATACAGTGACCAGCAGTTATAGGCTATTCACAGTAAAATGAGCACTTGTGAAAGCACTGTTTAAAATCTACTTGTATAAACGTTGTGTATTCTTCCGCCTTATGTAAGATTAATATTGTCATGGGCCTCATCACTATTCATGTGTCGGTCAAGTGAAACAGGGAAATTATTATAAAGCAAAATATTTTACAAATCTGCTCATTTTTACACTTAGGTGCATTGGAAAAAAAACAGAAAGTGAAAGAAATAATTTAAATGATCATAAATGGTTACCTAACACTTTTTATTCGACGTTAAGACACGGAACTACTTCCAATCCATCGTTACCAACTTTACTGGGTGCATGTCACTCAGGCGCCCGTTAACATATGAGCAGGTACGGGCAGTGACTTTTTGATTTCAAAAGTGCTCACTTTATCGTGAACTGCCTTTCTCTAGGCAAGTCTCCGGCGCGGAGTGGCGGGGTCGCCGGAAAAAGGGGATGTGTGCGCAGCCGACAGCAGCGTACTGGCTGTTCGAAAAACATCGTTAGCAGGTTATGTACGTGGCTGAAGAATGAAGGGAATGGTATCTCGCAGAGATGCAGCAAAGTCATTCAGAGCAGAGAACGGGAAATAATTACAGACTCCGATCCTGATTACGTTTACCATGGTTCTCCTTTAGTAAAGCCATTATAAATTCAATAAGTACAATTATTTTTGTTTGGGGGGAGGGGGGGGGGGTGAAATGTAATGCTGTTGAAAATATATTTTTTTAAAGAACTGCTTAAGCATTTGCATGGAACATGTTTACACGCCAGCTATCGAGGCAGTGTTTGTAGAAGATATTAGGCTTACAGATTTTCTATGTATCTTACCTATTCGCCTTTCACAACATTAAGTGTTGGAGGTAAAAGGTTTTGTTATTTAAGCTGTGTAATACTTAGGGGCCTATCACATTCGGTAAAACTTGTCCACGAAAATTGAAAGTATTACGTTACTTCACGATGTAAAGTGCAATGTTTGCATGAACAATATGTATCTATTTATTTGCCTAATTAATCTGTAACTGTGTCATTATCCGTAACAAATATAATATTCACTTCTGCTCCAGTTTTTAATGAACGTGCATGGTCGCCCAATGAAAAAAAAAATGCTCACATGCTGTGCACATCGGTAAACAACGCCCTGTCGTTAGGTGAATGATGCATCATTCATGGCAACAAGCGCTCGCATCTTACGAAATTTGTGAGCTCCGCCCCTTCTGTAAAAAAAAAGCGCCATATTATTTTTTAGTGCGAGAGAAATGTTTACACGCGACTAATGATTGGTTTTTAAAAACGTCATTTACACTGCTGTTGTT
Source organism: Dryococelus australis (assembly GCA_029891345.1). Taxonomy (NCBI): domain Eukaryota; kingdom Metazoa; phylum Arthropoda; class Insecta; order Phasmatodea; family Phasmatidae; genus Dryococelus; species Dryococelus australis. Next base: position 73,597,547 of record CM056996.1, read on the forward strand.
TGTGTAAAGGGTTGATACTCTCATTTCTAATTACTATTGTACTTGGTGCATTCCGATAGACGAAACTTATGGGGGATGAGATAGTTTGTACAAAATCGGTAGATTTTCCCAATATACACCAGTGGTCTGACATCACTGGCCAAACTATATGTTAGGATAGTTGTAAAATATATTCAGTCAACAGCACTACTTTGTAAATATTGTTAAAGGCTGTTCACAGTAAAGTGAGCACGTCTGAGATCCTAATTACTTTTTTCTTCCAGCCATCTTTTTATCCTTTGACCGTCTTTTTATATAAATATTATAATGCAAGTAATGAACACAATATATATATATATATATATATATATATATATATATTCCTTCCACCTTACTAGCAAGATGATATCTGAGGCTAAAATAAAATTTATTTACTAACTATTATTCCAAATGAGAGGGCTTTCAAAAGTTCTCACTTTACCGTGAACAGCCTATATCTACTTTACATAGTACATTATAATATTATAGGCTATATAATGCCATTTGTCATGACTATTATTATTTAAAGATTTTAGTTTATAGATAATCTGGTAATATAGATTAGCTGCAAATCATATTGTAACGTAGTCCCCTTCTATCTTATTCACTGTACTATTAACTCTCCTAGATTACTGAATACCAAGACTAGTGTTGAAGGGGATACGCACATAGATGGATTGAGAAGGGGGGGGGGGGGGGGTTGAACGTAGCTCTAACAGAACAACATTAATGGTCAATTTTAGAATACTCGCAGAGAGTAAGTGATAATGTGTTTCTACGTTGTCTAGCCTGCTAACAGTCGAAAGTTGTGTTTGTAATACATTAGAGATACTATTGATAGTTTGAGCCAGCGAATTAACCTTGCTCTCCATTTTGTGCTGGATCTCATCAATAACTTTGTCCGCTAAGGCAGAAATTTATCTATCTAACATGGCATCGTTGTCCAATAGAGCCCGTAAGTGCTTAGTGTTAACACGTTGCAGCACCAAGTAGCCAGATCGCCGAGGAATTTTACACCTCTTTTCTGTCGGATCTGGGTTCTGACATCATCTAGGAATTCTCGAATGATACTTTTGTCAACTACCTTCAAACAGTCTTAGATTATTTGTCCATTCTGGCAAGAAGTAGAGTTTCGAATTGTACAGGCTACATGCAAGTATTGGTCAAGTGTAGCTGGGGTTGTGGGTGATCTTAATTGTATTGTGTAGATAATTGGGATAGTTTCCTCGTACCAGAAGTCAACAGCAGCAGGAGTGTAGTAAATGCCCGCGTGAGAGCGGGAAGGGGCTGGTACTGCCAGGACAGCTGGGAGAACGACGAACAGTGCAGCCGTGACCTTGATTACACATTGAGATGCGCAAGGTCCCCACTCCATGTCTGGAACACGGCCAGTGGTTGGTGTCACCATGGCGACGGTGGCGCGCATGTGCCTGGCGTGCCTCGGACTGGCGCAGAGCTGCCAACGCCACCTGACGGTTGAAGCAGCGCCTCATGGCTGCTGTAGTGGCGCAGAAGTGAACGTGAAGTTCGCAAGCATGGCATCTTTTCTCCCTGCCTAAAACACGTCGGTCACCCTAAAGGGTTCGCAATAGCGGCGCATTAGGGGTTTCTGGCGGCCTCTATTATGGACCCAGACGTACTCATTAATACGTAGAGTATTCGGTTTATGAAACCGGTCGAACTGAGTCTTCTGATTATTCTGAGCGTGAAGCAAGTAGACTTTAGCCATCTCACAGTCTTGTAAAAGTTTCTGGCACCAATCATGAGCTTGTGGCGAATGCTGATTAGCTACGACTTGTGCCGGAAGGGCAGCCTCAATGCAGTATAACAGGTAGAATGGGGTGGATTTAGTCTTAGTACTGACGCTAGTATTATAACTAACAGTAATGAATTCGATGTATAAATCATAGTTGCACATCTGTATTTGCACATGCCGTGAGCTGTTTACCGATTATGCGACCAGGCTATTACATCGAGGATTATAGGCGGTGGTTATGATTTTCTTTATGCCAAGCGAGGAGGTAACTCATTCGTTCTGGAAGATACTTCCTCTGTCTGTCAAAATCTGCTGAGGACAGCCGAATTGCAAAACAACCTGCTTGATAAATTCCGCACACGTGGCAGCATCAATAGAAGTTACTACCATCGCTACAACATATATGGCCGTGTATTCCATCATGACAAGAATGTATTTGTTTTTATGGACAGTTATGGATAGAGGCTCTTTCGCATCCAGAGCTCAAGTTGTTAACAGTGGAGATGTATACACAACAATCGGGCATAGATGGGAAATTTAGTGATCCTTTATTTTTACATATTCCTGATCATGTGTGTACACAGGCAAAAAATGGAGTTGATCTGCTTTATTAACTATAAGTATTTTACATTTCAATACATGGCCAATACATGTTGTCTCTAATGTAGGGGTGCATTTTCTTTAATAATGAGAAAGAATATTTACTTGATACAAGGTAGTAATGATTTTGCATATGGCGTGCATCGGTAAGAGGTCTTCATTTGCCACTGCCTTAGCTATCCTTTCTCTATCCTGGGATTGGTACTGTGATTTGAAATAACGTTTAATATCATCCCAGTGTTTTATCGTGTATTTGACAACATATTTCCTAATTTCGTCCGCTTTATTGGTGTCTTGTAAGATGGCTTCCACAAGCGCTGTGTAAAGCGACGTGCACGTCAACATGTGTTTTTTGAATTTATTTTTTATTTTTTTGTAAGGCTTAGCGTTAATGGTGACTGTGTGTGTCGGCACTGTAGGGTCAGTAGTACATCTGCTTAAGGCATCGGGGAGTGTGTTTAGTTTGCCTTTTACAATGACTGCTTCAAAATCATATTCACTGAGCACTATCGCCATTTTCTGGATTCTTATATTATGTTCCGCCATGGATAGCAAGTACCTGAGATTGGTGTGGTCTGTTTCGATCTTAAAGTGGCGACCATACAAATATTGTCTAAAATTACTACAAAGGTATCTAATAGCACCAAGTTCTCTCTGTGGTATTCCAACGTGATTTCTGATCAGATAGCTTTTTCGATGCAAAGGTAATTGTAATGCGTCATTGCTTGCATCACAAGCTAATACAAGCGTTTGTTCTCGTTAAACTTTTGTAGGACGGTTGCATCTAAAATAGCTTTCTTAAGTTCAGTGAATGCTTTCGGGTGGGAATCATTCCAATTTATAAGGTACATTATGTTTTGTCAGTTCGATAAGGGACTGTGCAATAGTCGCATAGTTTCTAATATATTTCCGTAGGTAGGAAGTCATTCCGAGAAAAGCACAAAGTTGTTTGAGATTGGTTGGAGGAGCTGTGTGTTCAATGTTACGAACTTTCTCGGAGTCAGCAGTGATGCCTTAAGGCGTAATTATGTGACCTAACACTTTGATGGTTTGTTCAGCAAATGTACACTTTTTGGTATTAACTTTCGACATTAAACATCTGCAATCTCTCGAAAACTTTGTTAATTTTGGCTAAATGTTCTTCAAAGGAATTGCCTAAAATAAATATATCGTCTATGTACACTATAGCAGCCGAGGGGAGGTACTGAGGCCCATTGGCATTATTTTTATTGGAATAAACCTACACCGTCAATTGTAAAGGCGAGCTTATGGCAGTCTTGTTGTCGTACATGTATGCTACAGAACCCAGAAAATAAATCTAGGCTTCTAATGTAGAGAGTTCTGCAGGGCGTTCAAAATGTCCTCCGTGCGGGGTAATGGATATTGCACTCTAGTGAGGTACTGGTTTAGTTTGCGAAAGTCTGTCAAAAACCTTAATCTGTAATTTTTCTTAGCAACGACCTAACTCTGTGCAGAGTAGGAGTCAGCTGGCTCGATAATGTCGGCTTCCACAATGTCGATAATTTGCACTAGGCGTTTGTCTCTAATTTTGGGGCTGATCCTATACGGCCTAGTTTGCAATTGGTTTTTCAGTTGTCAAGTCCAGCTTTATTTCAAAATTACGAGCCTCAGTTAATTCTACGACGGAATCAACGAATCTATTCTGGTGCGAATCGATAATACGTGTGATTGCCACTTTTTGCCTATCAGACAACCTATTAATGATATGTGGTGAATTACTTTGTTGCGATTCAAAACTGTCTAAAGCATGCAAGGGATGTTCGACGGCTGTAGTGGTATCTTTTGTTAAGGCCTCTGAATGTAATGGTACCTGTGCCAATTTGTTAGAATCGTGACCATGAATAAGCATGATATCATACTTCAAAATTGGAATGATATCATATTTGATGATGAAATCAATGCCTAAGATTAAGTCCTGTTGTAAATTATCAATCATTAAAAAGTCTTGTGGGTAAGTTCGTCCTGGAATTCCTAACGTCATAATGGTTTAAAATTTAGGTTACTAACACTGATGTCGCCGCAACTAAAGTAATTTGTTCTTGCAAATGGTAAACACGTTGATTGGTGATCAAAGTGCTGGCTATGCTGATCCTAGAGCACCCAGTATCAAACAAGGTGAGGTACTTTTTTCCCCTTATGGTTACAAGGGAGCGTGGTTTCGCAGTGCGGGCGCCGATATACTGACAGTCTACTTCAGGTGTGGCATGTATTTGTTTGTTTACACTAGATCGAGGCGTGGGCTCGCTCAGTATGTTAAGTAACATGGGCTCACCATTGCGGCCCGCGCACATCGTGCTATGAAAACAAGCAGAAGTGGTCAATGTGCTGTTACGCTCTGGTTGCTCTACAAAAACAGTTCTTGGCTCAGCCTGAATTTCTTTTTTTAACCTGCGAAAACTGTCGCCGATGTCAATGGAAAACTCAAAACTTTTGGTTTGGAAATAGGCTACATTGGCGGTTTTTATGGCCTATGTACAAGCAGAACGCACACGTATCCTGCGCAAGGCTGCGGGGTTCTGCTACTTTCAGCGGCACTGCGACAATTTGCTGAGATTTCACATCGCAACCCGGGGCGCGCGGTGGTTTGGCAATGCTGGCCTGCTTTATCGAGTTAGCAAGGGTTGAAGTGGGGGGGGGGGGGGGCACGTCGCAAGTGACACGCGGGGCCGGCGGCGCACGGACAATCCGCTGAGGCGGACCTTTACTTGACCTATCTGCGTGGTCATGTGTTGCCTGCGGCGAAATCCTAGCTGACCTAGCCGTGGAAACTGGCTTTGCCGGCGGCGTAAATTCTATTCTCAATATGGCATGTTCAACTATTTTCTGTAGGTGCACAGACATTCATTTGAACTGGGTGGTGTTTCTGTGTATCAAGCAGGTTACTATGGGAATTAAATCTAGCAATATCTGCATACGAACACTGTGATATAACTTCGTTGAGCATAGTTCTACAGGCATCACGAACTCGGATCTGCTGTTCCTGGGCGGGGGAGACACGATTTTCCCTGTAATGTTGTGCGCAAACTTTCCCCTGTACATATCCATAATCTGTTTGGTGTGCCCTGAAGGGGCCTGCCTGGCGGTATGTGCTGTGTTTATAGGGTCCTGCATGTCTGTATGTTTCCTTTCTCTGTGGCCACTCAATTACCGTGTGTGTTTGAACGTGTTTCACTGGACGTGGGGGTGGTGCGGTAAATTTGTTCAAGTTTTTGAGGGTTTGTAACTGTTCTTTTAATGTATTGATTTCCTGTTGGAGTTTGATATGGTAAGCCAGCTGTTAGTCGTGTTCAATGGTTTGTTGGTGCCTGTATATTCCAAGCTCAATGTTGTGTAGCAGCTGGTTTAGTGTTGTATTCCCGAATGGCACGAGTTTTTCGTCCCAAATTATATCAAGGAATTCTGGCTCAGGCAATTGTGGTACACACTTATTTTTGTAAAACGTTAAGTTTTCAATGTGAACCTGAGCATTGTCGCTGGTTTTTTTTTTTTTTTTCCCCGTCGTGTAGAGTGTAAAAGGTGTTTGTATTTGTCTTATGTGTCGAGTTTTGTAAATGTCTGTTAGAGTTTGTCTTCGATTTGTTGCCAAGTGAGCAGCTGCACTACCGTAGTATAGATCCTCTTCGTTTTCGTCGCTTTCCCCTGAGAATGTGGGGATATTTCGTGGATGTTGTCAAATTACTTGAGAAGGGTTTGGAATGTTGGGTGGGTTTATACTGTTGTACTGCTGTGTACTCGCGTTGTGGAATGGCAGTATTCGTGCTGGGAATTTAAATTACAAGTGGATTTGTTGCTTGCAGTGTGTGTAGTGGGCGTGGTCTGAGGTAACCGCTTGTACCAGGCTGACATTGAAAAGTGCCTTTAAGTGGCGTAATGTGCTCTGCGTTATCACTGGTTAACTGGGATCTCAACTGCTCGTGTAATTCGACTGCACGTTTAGCGTCCCCTAAATCAACTAACATTGTCTGAACGAATTTTCTTATGTCGTGTGCTGTAGATTGGTGTTCTGTAGTCATGTCGACATGTTAAAATGCAGGTGTGTAGTGTAGTTGGTGCAGCGCACTTTGAGTAACTTATAATTAATGATAACTACAAAAGATAAGAAAGGTGGAATATCTCCGAAGCACACACGCAACATAAGTGGAGATTTCCTCGCTAATAAAGGAACAGGGTGTTCCACATGCACTAAAAGCATATTACACGTATTAACTTATATATTGAAAAATACAAGCAATTCAAAGGTGTGCGTGGAGCGTGATGTGACGTCACTGATGGCCTGGCAAGGCTGCTTACGCAATCTGCTGACGCGCATGTGGCGTACTGACCTGCCACACTATCGCTTACCGCGCGTCCCTTGTCGGCAAGACCTAACAGCTGTTAACGCGCTCGTGCTGCTTTTGCTGTGTTTTACACGTATTTGACTAACAGGACTTACAATACTATAACAATGTAATATGTAGTTAATATTAAACTGAGAACACATGAAAATACTAGAGCATAATGGGAAGACGTTAGTTGGCAATGACTCATTACATCTACACGCGTTATTACGCTGAAGCGTGTTGTGGGTGGCGTGAAGTGCATCCTCATGTTTTTCTAATTGCATACAATTACTTAACGTGAAGCGGAAATTAAGGAGTACTAACAAGGGTGAGAGCACTCGCCTAAGCGCGAAGTGGATTGTGAGGCGCTCCACCAGTGTAACCTAGTCCCCTTCTCCGACCTTATGAAACCCCCCAGCGTGAGGCGACTGGGGAGAGTCAAAGCGACCACCCTCGTACGGTGTTTTACAATCACAATAAATCAGTTTTCCCCTCTCCCTACACCTGTGGCCAGAAATTTCATTTAATTAAAGAAAAATTATGTGCACAGTATTTGTTTATTTTAATTTCTATGAACAGTTTTTCTTGCTACAAAAAGTCAGTACATTATGATAATGCCACTATTCTTTTGGCCAGCTGAACCGCACTATCGCCAACATTATCCAAGAAGTAACGGGCATCGAGCGCAACTTGCTCCCACATAAAAGAACAGCTGGACAGTACCTTCAAATTTGAGCACGCCGAGAATTTTGCAGACATAGCGTGCCTCCACACAAGCGTCCGCAGTTCGCGGACAGTTACGAACTGCAAGCCGCCGTCCAGGAAATGCAAAGGCGAAACTCCCCGCTGATGGAGCAGGCAGCTCCCAGGCGAATTTCGTGGCGATGACCCACGGGCAGAAAAATAGGGCTCCACAGAAGTTCGGCAGCGTTTTCCAAACAAGCTCGACACACAAGACGTGGGCATTTAGAACGAGCAGGCGGACTAATTTCCGCAATTATTTTCACAAGTTTTATAACAACCACGTTGCATACAGTGTTGAACGAAAGACGTTTGTAAAAACCCAAGCTCGTACTGAGGCTCACTAGGCAACGCCATACCAGAGCTGTGTGTGCTACAACTTCCCACATGTTACCCCGTCTGCTGCTGTTATAAGACCTTCCCCCCGCGCGACCGCTACCTAGAGTGACAGTGCTGGCGAATTGCGCGCGCTCAGTTGGCTTTCTAAAGCACTCAGTAACCAATTAAAAAAAAAACCCTATAAAATTACTAACTAAACTCTAAAATATTACACAATACTAAAATAGAAATACTAAACATAAGCATAGTACAAAGCACATTAAAATTGCTGGCCGGCCTAACCATATATTTAATAACATAGTAACCACTCATAAGCGAGAAACCAATTCAAATTTATCAACCGCTGTATACCTTTCTTAAGTGACGACTCACTCGTCAAACTTATTCACTGTACTATTAACTCTCCTAGATTACTGAATACCAAGACTAGTGAAGGGGATAAGCAAATAGAGGGGGGTGAACGTAGCTCTAACAATTTACTAACAAGTCCAGGGATTCTCAACACAACAACTTTTATTGAACAATAATTACACATAAGAAGTTGAATACAACAAATACCTTGAACAGTTACTCTGTTAGCACTAACACGTTGATAGCTCAGTTGTGTACAAAGTTGTAATTAATCTCAAGTCGCCTAACCTTGCCAGTACACAAGTCATTTACTTAGAGAGGGGCAACAGGGTCTCGCAATAAAGGCTTACGCCTAACCGCCAGCTCGAAGTTTTGCTCACCAAATCAATTCACTGCTGATAGGCCTAGAGCTCCTCCAGGCCTCGGTGTCGTGATGTCTTCCTTCTCGTTACCGGCTCCGGCAACTCACGTAGCAATACCTCAATCGTCGTCGTTACACTGGGGGGAGGGGCGGCTTGCTGTACCCCTTTTATATTAGCCGTGCAGTAGGTCATCGGCTTATGTTTTGCAAACAGTTTTCATCTACATCCCGTCGTACCTTCGGCGGTGAGCGGCGCCTAGCTGGCCGCTACAATATGTATTTTACTGCACGCCTTACTTATTACACACTTTCTGGAGATTAACTACATTAATCACCTCAGCATATTGATAACGCGCACTTATACTCGTTATAAACAAAAAAAAGACAAAGTGCTGAAAAAATGCGTTCTGTTGAATCCCATTAGACGAGTGCATGTACTAAATTTACTCAATATTTAAGTGACTTTTTTTTTTAGTTTATGTGCTTTATTGTTAACTATGTTGTATTATGGTCCATTACTTATGTACGTAAGATCGCACGTTCTTGTTATAATGTGAAATTTTCAATCTTTGTGTTTCGGGCTGTGCAGCGAATGTTTTCCTTCCTGCTAGTATACGGCCGGCGCGCGACGGTTGTCGCACATCCATTGCCCAGTCTATACAGGATTTAGAACAGGTGCTCTTACGTTTGCACTCTAAACATCCTGCGTAAGTGTTTTCGTACCAAATAATAACTGAAAACAACCGTTTCAGCCACTTTCACTTTTAAAAAATACACGTTAAAAACGGAAATTAAAATGGAACTTGTCGGAGTGGAATATTTTTTTAAAATGATATTTCCAGATCATGGGCTGTTCACGGTAAAGTTAGAACTTTTGAGGCCCACGTTACTTTTCCCTTTCAGCCATTTTTTATCCTTTAACCACCTTTTCAAACTAAGTATTGCCGTGTAATTAAAAACTGTGTGTATATTCCACCGCACTCTGAAGATAACGTTCAAGGCTAAAATAAAATATATTTGACTATTATTCCAACAGTGCTTTCAAAAGTGCTCACTTTACCGTGAATAGCCTACAGGCACCTTAAAGCACAATGACATAAAGATGGTGACATTGTAGGTTAGGTTCATGGTAATGTTAATTTTCACAAGTGGCGAAAGATACACGATAGGAAGGAAAAAAAATTAACCATTGCTTTCAAAAGAGTTCACTTAACAGCGAACTAGCTATATACGTGTACTAGGGTTCATTGTAAGTGTAGACGAGGAAGACCACCACGTGGCAAGGCGCCATCAAATAAATTTAATTAAGCGAGCGCCCCATCGCCTACCTAATAATTAGCTACGCCGGTCGTCGCTTGTTTACAAGACGACAAAGTGAGTTACAGGCGCAAGGCGCGGGTGTCTGCTACACACCGTCTTGAATACACATTACGAGGAGAGAAAAGTGTGACGGTGCAAAAGTAGTGTATACATACGTCACTCTTACGAAAAATAACAGTAATGTTGGAGAGGCAATGAACTTATTGTTATAAAAAACGGGAAGTTATTACATCCCTGAAGAGAAATGGTTTTGTTTCATTGAGAATTTCATAATACCGACAGAAGGTACGTATAGCCGAGATTATTATGATGTACACAAACCTAAACAAACACTGCAGTCATGGTTAGGCACAACATTAACAGTGACCCCAAGAAGTATTCGTCTGGTTATAGTCGCATTACATTACTGTACTTACTACATGAAGAACGAATAATTCACTGCCAATAAGGGCTGTTCTGAGGCCGTTTATAAGTCTTCTTCTAAAATAGCATTAATGTATGTTAATATGTTCTGTTGATTACAATCGGAACACAGCCTTTTTATAAGGCTTTGACGTCACATACTCGTCTAGGCTACACAGTGGCGAGACTCACTTGCAGCAGAAGCTTCAGATGTGGTGTACGAGGGAAGAAGACAGCTTGTTTTCATCAGTGAAACATTTCTTTTTGTTGCAGTCGCCGCCTAAAATGGGACGAAAATATACGGAAACAACTGAAAAATTGCAGTAAAGAGTTTCCAAAAAGGAAAAATATCCTTTAACGATACATGGCAAAGTAATATCAGTGAGTAAAGATATACCTAGAGTGGACTTCCCCAGGTTAAATTTCTGACCACTCCAGCAGGTAAGAATCTGTAGTTCGAGGGATGAACACCACGTCGCGCTAGTACATTTTCATGGTGTGTGCGTGGGGTATGTCGGCGACATTGCCACATTGACATCTACACTCTCACTCATACTCCATCTCTATCACCCCAGTCCCAACTCCGCAACAGTAGGACGTGTTATAAATGTCTGCTATATCCACAAGCTGGGACCGACAAGATGGCGGACACCTGAGTTCCTAAATCAATTCGTATATATCCGTTTACGAAAATATTACAAGTTAATTAAAACATATGTATGAACAAAATGAAACATAATGTACGCATAAGTAACGGGAAACATTGCATATTAGTCACACTGTCATAATAAAAGAATAAACACCACTTTATGAAATAAGTGATAACTGTGGATTTATGTTCTATATATTCCTTATCACACATATGCACTGTAAATGGTATGTGAGACTCTGTGAGTTAATGCACAGGTCTGCGTCACTTGATTGTAGGTTTTAGAGTTCAAATCTCCAACGGGTAACGAATTTTTTATGCGACACATTATGACTGTTTATGACTTATTTTACTGTTACAAAATGTTTATTTCCAGAATATCTATGTCTAAAAGTAACAACACGCAAGTACCAGCACAGTACAATCGACGAGCAGTGGTTGTTCGCTAATCACATAGATTGGTTTATAAAGTCGAGAATTTGAGCTGTATAGCGTGAGTAATGTTAAAAGGTGCACATGAAAGTCTTAAGTTTAATATTATAACAGTTCTGTCTTCTTTCTGCCGTATAAACGTAAAAGCGCGTTTAATTACAGAAAGCACAATATTTATTATTATGCTCATTAAAAATACGCATTTAAAAAGAGGGGCGTAGCCGGGATACGGGATGATATATTGGGACATATTCCACCCCCTCCCCCCCCCCCACCGATTGAAAATATAATTTGAAATCAAAACTACAAGTTTTATTTTGTGGATCCATATCTGTACATGAACCCGTTGATTATAAATAATTATGCAACTATAAATTTGTAATAATAAATACTTTGTATTTTGTTCAAAAATATATGTATGAAATCTCTCCCCTCTACCCCTTACAGAATACATTCTTAGCTACGTCATTGTTTAAATAAAATGCCAATGTTCTAATGAGTGGCGCATGTGTCCATCGTAGGTCTACATACATGTAATTACAGTACCTTGTTTTCCATTCATAAGCAGTGCCGTTACTCATATCATTTTCAATACATTATTAGTACTCGTACGTTAAAACCTAAATCAATACAGTTCTCAGGGGGAAAAAGAAACAATCGGTGTACGTTGTGGATGCACCAGAAACAACCTACATAAAATCTTTGGTTGCATTTGTACCCTGTCCCCTGCGAGTTGTTTTGCCTGCCATTTACAAGTTTCTGTTGGCACTTTAGATAACGTGTGGGTATGAACGTATGCGTTCTTTCTTCCCTTATGATATCTAAACTTGTATGCCTTCTGTTGTGCCCATGAGTATAACAGAAAGTAGCAGAAATTGGGCATCGTGTAAGTACGGCTTAAACGACTCACGCTTCTCGCGCATAATTTAGGTACCAGAAACATCTTAAGTCATTTTTAAATATCGGAAGAAAAACAGTTTTGCAAATATGATACACATCATACATCTAATATTGTACCAACATATTTCGATTAACATTGTTAAGTGGTAGGGGAATGCTAGTAAAAAGGGGAAAATACCCACGATAAACGAATCGAATCTGTACTTGCTTTATGAATTAACACTCCTTGTTAAGATGATCGTACATGTTATAAAACATATTTCGTTAGTATAGTATAATCGAGCAAACAAAATGAGTGATCGTTAACGAAAAAAGTATTTATTCATTCAACAAAACATGGGGCACAAAGAACATAACTACTTTAGGAAAAGTAAAGTATAATTATGTAAATATGCCACAAAGTTAACACACAAGAATGCCCTACTGTCACAAATCATTCCAATTTGTACACAGCGTTCGTAAATTGCTATCATTATCCATTTGTAGGCTAGAAGACGACAAATATTCCAGAATACACGACAAACTTTTGACACAGTCAAGATATTTAATAATATTTCTGTTATTCTTGGTAACAACTGTACACTATTAACAGAGTAATGTATTTATTCGACTGCGTTTATACACACCTGCACACTGTAATGCAGCGTAAGCTGCGACGTCTGAAGTAAAGCTGGATTAACAATATAAATATTTAAGCATTATATTATGCGTTAAGATGTGTGCAGAAGAAACGAATGTTTGTTCTCTTATGTTTTGGTTCCCAGTGGAACCTTATCAGGTAGCGTGAGTTGGTGGGATTTCCTTAAGCACTGAAAGAAATAGTTGTATTTTACATCTTTAGAAAAAATCTGAGGCTACGACCAAACAGTACAGAACAGTCGGTGTTGTGGCGGAAAACTGTTGTTTATAGTAATGTGAGTATAAAACAATATGACAAAAGCGTGTGTGTGCGCAATTGTTGACGATTATATTTGTTCACAAATAATATGCGTCTCTGATAGCAAATGTCTGATTTGAAGTATGATCTGCTTCAATATAGTTGTTTTTTTTACGAAGTTACGTTATAGGAACAAAAGTAAAAAATGACACGCTAGTTGCCAGTTTCCATTCGCTGGAATTAAGAATCATACTAATTAATCAAGAACGGAAGTTTTTGTACAAAAACGCTGTTTTTGGAGAGCCACTGTGGGCAAACTCAAGGGGGGGGGGGGGGGCTCCCTGATCAACAATTATTTTTCTTTGAAACTCTCCTCCCCTGGAAGGAGTTAGAGGTACAAGGAAGGTATGTTTTCTATTTTGTAGGAATGCAGTGCGTCCAATATTCTACCTTTTTGAGCCTCTTTATGGTAAGCCATTATGGGCAAATGATAGTAGGCCCACCCCATGGGCAGTTAGGCCCTCCCTTCGTAGGCTACTGCATGTCGGGATGTGCAAGCGAACGCCGATAGGCGTGAGCGAGCACTTGCCGAAGTTACCAGACGACATTGCACCATAAATACTAATGAGTACAGTTACTGCTTCATATATGGTGGCTCAGCCCATGGTTTCCGCAGGCCCGACCCCTGGTTAAAACACCAATGGGAAACTGCAAATAAAAAAGACGTCGTAAGACTTCAATATTTATGACTTATAATGATTATTCTATGTCTTCAAATTTGATTTAAATGCCAAACTTTAACGCATTGTATAAGATGTTTAACGCATGTTCAATGAGATGTGTGTAAACTTATTTATTTTGACAGTTGTGTTGTATAAGCTACGTAAGTCTAATGATTTTCTATGGTTACTTTGCATGAGTATTTTTCCTTGTAACAAGCACTACCTTTTGTTTTCTCAAAAGAATCAGACCACACCAGCCGGCCTATCACATTTTATTGATTTTTCGAACAATAGTCTGATAGAACAAAAAAAAACTTATTTATTCTAATTTGGAATCAGTTACAGGTCAGCTGAGGAAAGAAGTCAGTCCTGAGTATGAAAGATAATCTATAATATTTGATAGGAAAAATTAGATATTTACGACGGCGATGCATAATTATCCACGCACTATTGAAATGCTGAGCCTATATATGTTTAAAAGAAGAAGTAATTCGACATAAGGTGTATGATGCACCCGGAAGGAAGGACGGCCCAGTACAGGAGGACTTCGGGGTTTTCGATTTCGCACGAAGGACGACGCTGTGTCTGGTGTTCGGAGAGCCAATTCTGTGAGAGGAGGACTACTGGTTGCGGATTCTGGCGAGGTTCCGATTCTGCGCCCACCTCCGCTGCTCCGGCCCGCAGAGGACGAGTTCGCTGAGCACCACCCGGAGATGTGCTGTCCATGGTGAGCGGGAGAGCTGTTCCTGGGTTCTACACCAGTGAAGAATGACTCCACGACATCGGCAGAGTTGCGATTATTTCCTGCTATCGACACAGCTAAGTCGCATTTTACCCAGGCAAAAGTAAACCTGTTTATGACACCAGCAACAGTAAATCTTAATATTGGTAGATATCTTGATGTGCAATGTGCAGGCTGGTGTTGCCTGTAATAAAATTTTGAAAAATTTGGATAGCATAGTCATTTTTAACCAAAGTTATGCAAAAGTAATATATGAATTAACATTGATTTAATTCCGCTTGTTTCTTGTTGAGTTGTTTTTAAAATGCACAGATAGTTAAAATCTGGATGAACATACTGATTTTTGAGCAGCAACATATATTTAAGCCGAGGCATGTCATTAGTATAACCTATCAGAATTACTCACATATACAACGATATTTTATTATTGCATTACACATTCATTTCTTATATTATGCATCACAGAAGTGCTATTTTATCGCTGCAATATCGTGACACATATCAGTAGTGTTACAGTATTAATTTGTCGACCCAACGTAAAGGCTACGAGAACTTAAGCCCATAATAACCAGAGATTACTATACTGCTGCTCACAGAAACAAAATATAACTTCCATAGAGAAACCAGAGTAGAGTCGCTTATTCTTTGGAATTTATATGAGTCGAGAATCAAGGACTGCAGAATTATTTGCGCAACACCACCGCCATAGACTACAAGAAATTGGAGTTTCGCGCGGATAATATGATAGCATAAACGAGTAAACCGACAGATGAGTTAGTGTCAAGCAACACTGAGGGTAATTTGGTAAGTCAGGTGACTAACCCCAATGAGACATTTGAACAGATTTGGGTAATGTCTACCCCACAGGAGATATCATTATCGCAACAGTTTGTGTTGCTATATGAACGGATAGCGAGTGAAATTCGCGAAAGTAAGGAACAGATGTCACGAGAAATTCATGAAACTAACAAATAGAACAAAAAACAATCCAGGGAAATTCGTGAAATTAATGAATGGATGGCGCAATGATTTGAACAGTTCGGACAGGCTTTAGTCGAGCAAAAGGAGTCTTACCAGCGCGCTCTCACAATGCAAAGTTATCAATTAAGTCCAGCACTGACTGACGGTAAATCGCAGGTACGACAGGAACTAAAAACTGTAAATCAGGTATTAGTCCATACGTCAAACGCTTTACGGGAAGAGATAGCGAACAACCGAACGGAGTTAGTAGCAGCGGTGGAAAGTTGCAAACAACGAATAACTACCATAGAGAACAACCCGGTAGAATTGGAAGGTGGAATTTCTTCCCAACTGAATTATTTTGGTTGCCAGATAGAATAGAGATGCGAATGTACCGATGCACTAGTTCGCGGAGAAAGAGAAAGAAACGGTACTCGTAGACGATGTAAGCGGTCCGATATTGTTTTCAAAATGGCCGGAACGGACGGAGTCCGAACGCCCCGCAAACGACACATCCGCCTTGTTGCCATTGAACACACTGCTCCACCACCCGAGTAAGATGTGGGCTGACCAAATGCCTACGTTCAAGGGTAAATCCGGCGAAAATCCAGTAAATTTTCTGAATAAGTTTGACGAGTATTTTCAGCTATTTAACCTGAGTGATAAGGACAAGCTAATGTGCATAGATTTGAGTTTAAAATCTACTGCGTATTACTGATGGAATATAAATAAGAGAGAGACTCGTACTTACGATGATTTTAAAGAGAAATTCTTAGCGAATTTTTGGAGTAGGAAAGTGCAAGGAAATATCCGCGCACAACTACATGCCGAGAGGTTTTGGCCAGGCAAGGGCAAGCCACTCGAGGAACATCTGGCGGACATGTACGAGCGTTCTCGTAATTTGGATCCTCCGGTATC
This sequence comes from Dryococelus australis, assembly GCA_029891345.1. NCBI lineage: Eukaryota > Metazoa > Arthropoda > Insecta > Phasmatodea > Phasmatidae > Dryococelus > Dryococelus australis. The sequence continues at coordinate 73,613,975 of CM056996.1, forward strand.
AGATGAGTTCATATCAATGACTCCGAGGCAGCTACTATTTAAGTACCGAGAGCATTGGGCAGGACGGCATGACGGTTGCATTGCGACGTTTCGAGAAGAACTACTCGGGTTCGATGCTATCGAGAAATCACAAAGACAATACGTAAATCGAGATAGCAAAAATACTACTAAGCCCGATTATGCACCTCCCCTGTACCAAGGGAATTCGGACCGAAATTTCACTGGACACGATAGATACGACAGGAATCCTCATGTCAGTACTATTGGTACAAGGCAGAATTACCAACCTGGTGATAGATATCCAAGGAATCCACAGAGGTCGTACAGAGGCGGTAGGTTTTTCCAGAGAAACTCTTGCCATAAAGGAAACCGTCAGAACTACACACGGAAACCGCATGACGGTAAAAATCGCGACAATAGGGAAGCGGACGCCGAACCAGGAACACGTCAGAGAGAAAAATCGCCAAGGAGAACGGACGAAAAGCACGGGCCAGATCAAAGAATAAATAATTCAAGCCCGCGATCGCCGCGCTCTCCACGTTTTCGAAACCCTGATTTTCAGAATGACGTACGCAAAGGCTATTTCAGGAATCAAACTCCGCTCGACCCTCGCACGCCTTCCTTTGCGTCGATGCTGCAACAACAGCACATGAACGAAGGACAGACGGTAAATGGATACGGGAATAACCGAGATAATCGGTTAAACTACTAGAGGCCAAGGAATACGGATCCCCATCGCTGGCCTTAGCAAACGCCGTACATCCAGAGGGGTTCAACATGCACACAAGTATTAAGCGTATTTAACACCAGGGATGAAGATTAAACAAATTTACCTACAGATGTAGTAGTGCAAGCGGTATCATTGGTACAAAGTGACAGGGAATTTTACTTTCTGAGCCAGTTAACGAACCAGAGAACTCACATGAAATTTTGTGTACTGAATTATTTTTGAAAGTGTATGATATAAAGGTATCTGTTTTACAGGATAGTGGAGCCGAAGTTAGTTGTGTCTCAGAAAAATTGTGTAATGATATTGTAGCTATGGGACAAGCTCTACCTAGTGTCCCTGAACTTCGTTCGAGAATTGTAGGCGTCACTTCTAAATCTAGTCCCATTATTAATCGACAGGTATTGCTCGTTATTAAGGGTTTAGGAAGCACCAAACCTGTGTCAGCTTTAGTCATCAAATGACTGACAAAACCACTGATATTGGGCGTGGATTTCATGCCAAAATACCAGGTAAAACTTAACTTCTGTGGCTGGATGATTAGTAGCACATAAACAAATGATCACACTTAACTTTTCCACAGAATTGGAAAGTTTCTGATTGTTTCGTCAGTGTAATCAGAAAGGAAAGTTTTTCCATAAATCATCATTTTATGAAGTCTTGTGAGACTGGGAAATTAGAATAAATTCAAAAAACAGTTTCCAGTATCGAAAACCTGTCACGCGAGCAAAGAAATAAATTGCAACATTTACATTTCGCACACCCGCAAACAATTTCTGAACGACCAGGGAGAAACAAAATTTTTCAAGCCAACATAGATGTAACACCAGGCGAACCATTTAACTGTCGTTCATATTCCATACCGGCTAAGCTTATGCAGGAGGCAGAGGTGTATTTAAAGCAGATGTTAGAATGGAATATAATCAATCACTCTTCTAGTCCATACACAAATCCGATGGCATGCGTAAGGGAAAAAGATGGCTCCGTAAAATTGTGTCTAGACGCCAGACGCATTAATGCAATAACAGTCAAGGAGAGAAAAAGCCCACGTCCTACTGAGGAATTGTTAAGGCTATATGACGGTGTTAAGTACAAGAGCACCATAGACTTAAGGCACGGCTACTGGCAAATCCCGCTAGAGGAGAACTCAAACCAATACACCGGTTTCCTATTCCGAAATCAACCGTATACGTTCCAAGTACTTTCATTCGGCCTTTGCAATGCTGTAGCTCAGTTTACGCAGTGCATGAACCTGACTTTGGGAGAGAGTTTCGCAGAGTTCGCTAGATCATATGTAGACGATATTCTCATCGCTTCGCCTACTTTTGAAACACATCTGGAACATATTAATGTAGTATTGCACCAGTTCGCTGCTGCGGGAATGACAGTGAAACTTCGAGAACCTTTTTTTTTGCATGGACGAGGTTCCATCCTGGGACATATTATCACTCCCGAAGGTATAAAGACTTCGCCTGACAAATTGATTGCGATAACTCATTTTCCAGTGCCTCGCAACGTAAAGCAACTTAGAGCATTTTTGGGAGTAGTTGGATTCTACCGAAACTATTCACATCAGGTAGCCAGTACCATTTTGCCATTGTTTGAGTTGTTAAGGAAAGGAATTATCTGGGAATGAACTGCGGCTAGACAGAAAGCTTTTGAAGAGGTTAAAAAACTGTTCATTGACGAACAAGTTATCCATCACCCTCGACAAGGTGTAGACTACCACCTGTACACGGATGCCTCAGCGTACGCTTTAGGTGATAGACTAGCCAGTGTGACCAACGGGGGAAAAGAGAAAACAGTAGCCATGGAAAGTCGAACTCACAGCAAAACTGAAAAGAACTATACGGATACGGAAAAGGAGATGTTGGGAATAATGTGGAGAGTGCAGAAGTTTCGCGACCTTTTGCTAGGAGAGGAAGTGATACTACACACCGACCACAAGGTACTTTTCAGTTTACGAGTCGGTAGAATTTTTAGCAGTCGCCTAGCCAGATGGACCCTGTTAATTCAGGAATTCGATATTGAATACCGCCACATCAAGGGTTCAAATAACGTTATTGCCAATGTGTTAATCAGGATGCCTGATGAAGACGTGCTGAAGCAGGATAAGCAGCCAAACGAGTATTTCATCACTCCGATGAGGAAATCACCATTGTCCAAGGATGTGTGGTAAGTAAATCTAAAGAATTTGGCTACCGAACAACAATATGACAAGTTTTGTAGCAAAGTATTCGAAAAGCCAGTACAATTACCTGACGATCACCAGTTATACACAGTGTATTCCAAAACGGATGAAGAAATTTTATTTTATAGTAGTAGGAACTGGAAACACTTCGAGCAAGAGTGAAAACCGATCATTTCAGAGAAGCTGCAATTGAAATTGGTACTCGATGCGCATGAAATGCTAGGACACAGTGGAATTCGGAAAACTTATGAGGCACTCCGACGACAGTTTTATTTTAAACATATGCAATCATTAGTAACAAAGGTAGTACGAACATATGATTTGTGTCAAAGATACAAGCATGCTCAAGAGCACTTGATAGGAGAATTGCAGCCTATCATTCCAGAAAATATTTTGGATTTAGTTTCCGTAGATCTATTCGGCCCTTTGCCGCACTCAAAAGTTAAAATGTCGCATGTGGTCATAATGATGGACATATTCTCCAAATACATCAAGTTGTACGCCATTGTACAGACAAATGCGCGTACAGTACTGGCGAAACTAAAAGCTTTCATAGAAGAAGTAGGACGAGACGACCAAAATACGCACTATCAGACAAGGGAACTCAATTCACAGGAAAGATATGGCAGGCAGGTAATAGGAAACTGAACGTGTTACCTATCTTGTTCTCTGTAAGATATCCCACAAGAAATCCCATTGAGCGAAGAATAAAGTCTCTAGGAATTATGCTAAGGATTCTGTGTCACAAGTCACACCAGAACTGGAGAGATAAGCTACCCACTATCGAATATGCCATGAACACTACAGTGCATGAATCGGCCACCATAACCCCTCTGGAGGCACTGACTGGCCAGAGATCCGAGATCTTTGATATGTCTATGTTACCGTTACCTCCCCAATCGAACCATAAAGAAACCGAAGACGAGACTGCAGAAGCGAAACAAGAACTATTGGAGTTCGCCAGGAAGAAGTTAACTCTAGCAGCTGATCGACGCCGCAAGTATGCGCAGTCAAGGAAGAAGTTAAGTGTAGGTCAATTGGTTTTGACAAGAGCACATTGTATCAGTAGAGCATGGGAATTTATTTCCAAGAAGTTGATGTCACTCTACGTCGGTCTGGTAAATATATCTAAGATAATCAACAACAACTGTTATGAAGTGGTTTGTCCGGACACTGGCAAGGTCCTAGGACGCTATAATATCATAGCTCTGAGGGAATATCAATCTCCTATTACGTAGGGATAGAGGAAACATTTGGAAGACAAGAGCAGATATATATACGCTGAGGAATAATTTTGTTGAGTAATTATTGAACTTTATTGCAGTGAAGAACTGTCGCTAAATGTGGATTTTATAAGATAATTATTATATGGGACGAGTCTTTGTTCAATGATGTGGAAATGATTTAATTAGGAGTAGCTGAGAGCCACCAGAATATTATATAATTTGTTCCATGTCTAATGCGTATATTGTAATTTATTTTGCCCTATATTGTTTCGTTTGCCACAGAGAATATTTCACTGCAAAGATTGCTAATGTATGAAAAGAGTTTCAGCGTTTTTCTTATGTTTTGCCTTCCAATGAGGAAAGAATAAAACCTGTCGTAAAGGATGGAAGTGATGTGATTGAGAAACATGTAATTTGCTATACTCGATCATAAAACTAAGTTCATAACCGTAATGAAGGTAACCACAGACGAAAAATTCGTGAGAAAATAAATAAATGGGCAAATATATTAATCAACCAATGCTAAATGCTCTATTTTGAAACACACAGTTTCTATGTTGAAAGCCTGACCAAAAATAAATAAAAGCTGCGATGAGTAAGTGAAACTCCGACTGCAAGTTTTGCTAGAATTAAACGCGAACTTGGAAAAGAAAAACACATGCAAGGTTTCTTTCGTAGGGTCTTCTGAATAAATAATTATTTAGTTGGTTTCGATCCTATTTTAGATGTCTTCGAATTGTTTGATTATTTTTCTTTTAACACATATATCGTTTATGATCCTGAACTAAGGTTTCAGAAGTAATTGCTGTATAGATGTAAGATTGATAAACACCAATGAAGTTTCATGTTTTATTTAGTAATTTTTCTTATGAAAGTAGTATCATTTTATGGTGACCTGATATAATTTTCAGATATTTTTAGAAACTGATAGTAGTCAATTATGACCAACACTGGTTTGTACCGTTGTGGCATCTTATGATTGCCAATATTGATTAATGAACTTTAAATGAGAAAAGAGGCGTCATTTGCGTGTGAGCTAAAGGAACATTGACTTTACACAGACATATTTTGCCTGAAAGACACTTTTATAAACGAGTGCAAAGTGTGAAAAGAATAATATATCCAGAAACTCTCAATAAGTGTTAGCCGAAGGAAAAACTGTTTTGTTAAGCCAAAACAAATAGAATACACATTAACTGAAAAAGTGTACGAATTGTTGATAGAAGTTGTAATGATAAATAAATAAAAACTTGAACTGGCAAGTTTAACAAGTGTTACAGCCGAGAAGGTTAAAGAGGCCAGCTCACCTCATCTTTGCCAGCTAAGAAGAATGTTCGAGGACTCTAAGATTGATCGGAATAACGACGTTTCTACTGATGATCGAGATGGTGACAATTTTTATTCATAGAGACACGACTTTTGATTTTGAATAATTTAATAATAATCAATGTTGGACTTAAACAATTTTAAGATACATGGCTATGCCAAATGAACGTTTATTTGTGTAGAATTGTCACGTTATTTTTTTTCTTAGGTATTGAGTTGTAAACGATGAAATGATCTATAATCTTAGTTGCTAAATGAAGCGTTACTTTAATATTGATAAAATTTAACACCGCTGACTTGTCGGAACTGTGGCAAATGTAGGGGCACTTCTGTAACACTGCAAAATTTATGACTTTATAATGAATATTCTATGTCTTCAAATTTGATTTAAATGCCAAACTTTAATGCAATGTATAAGATGTTTAACGTATGTTCAATGTGATATGTGTAAACTTATTTATTTTGACAGTTGTGCTGTATAAGCTATGTAGGTCTAATGATTATCTATGGTTACTTTGCACGAGCATTTTTCTTTGTAACAAGCACTACCTTTTGTTTTCTCAAAAGAATCAGACCACACCAGCCGGCCTATCACATTTTATTGATTTTTCGAACAATAGTCTGATAGAACAAAAAAACTGATTAATTCTAATTTGGAATCAGTGACAGGTCAGCTGAGGAAAGAAGTCAGTCCTGAGTATGAAAGATAATCTATAATATTTGATAGGAAAAATTAGATATTTACGACTGCGATGCATAATTATCCACGCACTATTAAAATGCTGAGCCTATATATGTTTAAAAGAAGAAGTAATTCGACATAAGCTGTACGATGAGCCCGGAAAGAACGGTGCAGTAAATAATGACTTCAGAGTTTTCGATTTCGCACGAAGGACGACGCTGTGTCTGGTGTTCGGAGAGCTAATTCTGCGAGAGGAGGACTACTGGCTGCGGATTCTGGCGAGGTTCCTATTCTGCGCCCACTTCCGCTGCTCCGGCCCGCAGAGGACGAGTTCGCTGAGCACCACCCGGAGATGTGCTGTCCATGGTGAGCGGGAGAGCTGTTCCTGGGTTCTACACCAGTGAAGAATGACTCCACGACATCGGCAGAGTTGCGATTATTTCCTGCTATCGACACAGCTAAGTCGCATTTTACCCAGGCAAAAGTAAACCTGTTTATGACACCAGCAACAGTAAATCTTAATATTGGTAGATATCTTTATGTGCAATGTGCAGGCTGGTGTTGCCTGTAATAAAATTTTGAAAAATTAGGATAGCATAATAATTTTTAACCAAAGTTATGCAAAAGTAATATATGAATTAAAATTGATTTAATTCCGCTTGTTTCTTGTTGAGTTGTTTTTAAAATGCACAGATAATTCAAATCTGGATGAACATACTGATTTTTGAGCAGCAACATATATTTAAGCCGAGGCATGTCATTAGTATAACCTATCAGAATTACTCACATATACAACGATATTTTATTATTACATTACACATTCATTTCTTATATTATGTATCACAGAAGTACTATTTTATCGCTGCAATATTGTGATACATATATCAATAGTTACAATGTGTTTCTGTATGTTACATAATCGCCTAATGAACGATTCTAAATGTATTAGTTATAGCATTGTAAACGTAGGCCGTATCCGAAATTGCAGATCTTGTTGACAAAATGATCACGTGATCCGATTTTGTACACAAACATTGTGACGTATTTGGTGAATTGATATTTAGTATCTTGTATATAGTGGATGTTAGCAAACATACAAAATGACAAAATCAGCGCCATATGGGTTTTTACATTCAAAACAGACGCGAATGCGAACTAAAACGTCTCTTAAAACAAACAACTGTTCATGAAATACACTAGACATGTTTTTAAAAGCAAGTAAGTGTTGTGATTTGTTTATATATTTCGCCAATACATGTTTTATTTTAATTCGTTATTGGATTATTATATTATTTTATTGTTTATTTGCATATCCGTAGCATTCCAGCGATGACTGTAGAAATATTACATCAATTTTAGCATTTAATTTACATTAAACAAACTTTCACTGTTAATGTAAGAATGTGTTTCCGCGAATGCTAAACAAGTGACTGTTGACAACGTCCGGATTGAAACCTACGAAATGACAAATTACAAAATAACGAAATTGTCTTTTCGGACACGGCCTTAGCTTGACTAATAGTGATTGGCACCGAGTCAGTGTATTCAACCGATGCTTAGTGCAGCAATAGTTATATTTTATAATGTACCTAGTCTGAAGTAGAATATTGCAACTCTCTTTGTTATGCCAAGTTTTCATGTGTTCGTTAGTGTTAATATTACTGATAAACACTTCAGTGTCAACGTTTCTCACACTGTTAGGAGTCCGAGGCTTCAGTGAAGAATATACAATGGTGTGCTGTGTTACACTAGTGTAAATGTAAACACACACAGCTGCCAACTTTTCAGACGATATCCACTAACGCACATCATTATTGTATACTTGTATCTTACAGAGAATACAGTTGTATTGTCGCTTTAAAACAAACATCTGTTAGAGTTGAACCTTAAACGTTATCATTAATGTCCTTTTCCCGCATTGCGCACAATGTTTTATGCTTAATGAGATGCACGCTCATACAGCGTTCGCATTCGTCTACGTAAGTAAATGTTTTACATGTTTCGGGAAATGACATACGCACGTACATGGAGAAACGAATGTGTGCACGTCTCGCGTCCTTACAGCCCATAAGCTACTATTTTGAAAATAGAATTATATGTAGTTCATAGTTGTTATCCATAATGTTTCTTTTTATAAAGAGCGGAATGGAGTTATTAACTTTCGAGAAACGCCATTGAACAAAGTTCTTAACAGTGTATACTCTTTAACCTTTAATGATCTAGAAGAGCTGGGATAAACATAACCAGTTTTCTTCGTGATATGTTATAAACCGAACATGGCATTGAATTTATAGTTAATATACAGAGCAGTGAGAACACAACCAATGTTTTCATAAGGCAAGGCATGAACGAGTGAAAGCGTTATATCAAAATCCGACATTTAATTTTTATGCATACCAATATTCGTGTTCAAAGGAAATTTACCTCTAGTTGTTACCAGTTTTAATGTCACATTATCGATAACTGCGTTTACTGACTCAAATATATATATATATATATATATATATATATATATATATATATATATATATATATATATATATTATACCTTTCTTGTAAAAATGAATATGATTGGTTAATAAGAACACTTTCATTGCCATGCGTTTTCCAGCCACAGCTCCTGGGCTTGATATTTCTAAATCTATGCGCCTACTTTCCAGCACACATACAGTATGTTTCTCCGTCAAAATGCTTGTTCAGAATCTTATCAGCTAACTAGTTGAACGTACTGATAATTTGTACGAACAGTCACCTTTGTAGTATATAACCACCCCAAACTGTAAACATTGCGTTCAATTGTAGACAGTCGTGCGTCTCCACTACTGAACAATTATTTCCTGTTCATTTCCTTTCACATAAAAACGGAAAGAAAAGTTTACTATGATTAATGCGACGTTTGTAATTGTGAGTCCTAACAGTAGGCCTACTCGTATTTTATCATGAACACCTAAGTTATAGTAAAATGATAGATTATAACTAAAAACAATTACCGTTATATATTTACGATAATTTAATTTAGCAGAGGTAAATAAAACCAATAGTATTTGATATCGCTGCAAATTTCCGCAAACACATAATATTAAGACATAAACGAAACACATGCCATGGTCGCCACTAGTAAATCATGAGTTGGGTATTCACAGCTGCAACGAATGCTGGTAACTCGCGTGTGAAAAGCTCGCCCTTGGCGAACTTGGACGAACACGCGTGGGTGAGCTGAGGCCAGGGTTATGACATAATTTTGCCGGCTGCGGAACTGGCACCACTGCGCCGATGACGTCGAGAACACTAGCGCTGCTCTGGATCATTAGCGGAACTCATAAAACTGGTCAGACTTTTTCCGATCCCATGGTCACTCTAGTGTATATCTTTACTCAATGGTAACATACACATCAGTACAGTTAACAGCGCCATCTACAGGTTTTTATGGAACTAGAACGAATCACAACAAAGCAAGAAGTGGTCGCCCGTCTAGTCTAACGCAAAGAGAGCGAACGTAACAGGGTCAAGAAAGTTATAGTACACCCAAAACTGAGTGCTCTAAATATTACAGCTGACGTTGAACGGGATTAGGAAAGCCTATCATAGCAAAAACAATACGAAATGTGTTTCATGAAGCTGGATATAATGGCCGAACAGTCTTAATGAAACCCTATATCACCCAAATGAACAGACGAAAGCGATTTGCCTACGCAAGGGGTCATAAAAACGACATATATGAATACAGGTGGAAGGTCTTATTTACCGATGAAAATAAATTCAACCTTTCAAAGTCAGATGGGCGAGTAATAAATAGTTTCACGGAGAAAAAACTGTAAACTGGGCACAAAAAGTCTCACAGCTACGACGAAACATAGTGGAGGTTCCGTGCTTGTTTGAGGGTAACGTACCATGGACCATAAACATTACATTGACGTTCTGAAGTCTCGCCTTCCCAAGTGTCAACGACATGGGTCTTGCTAGGGACTACGTCTTCCAAAGATAACGAGCCCAAACATGCAACCCTAAGCACACAACTGGTGTTGCTATACAACACGCCCCATAGAATACTGCAACACTTCCGCAGTCGCCCGACATCAATTCAGATGATCATTTGTGGCACATTCTGAAAGAAAGAATAACAAAGAAGAAAATCTCAAACGAAAATGACCTCAAGAAGGCATTATTAGACGAATGGAAGAAGATACCAGCAAAAAATTATGAAAACTGGACGAAAGGGTCGCATACATTTTGAATTAAGGTAATACAGTTGGATTTAATATGTATAAATAATAAGGGTGAAATAAGTTACAATAACCAATATAATGGCAGTTACAAGAACTTTAATTAGAATTAGGATTAATATTAAATATTGCGCTCACACAGAATAAAAAGTGTTATTAGTAGAGCTAGGTAGTTTAAGGTTGTAAATAATAACCGTGTGAATTTTTATAGAATTTAAAATAATAATAAAAAAAAGTTATTATATTTTTACTAATACCTCCATCCCTAACGAACTCGGATACGCCATCTGGCGTCTTGTAACAATATTTATTCCAAACACACGTTCATTTAGTTGCATATATTAACATAAAATGTATTCGTGAAGAAGAGCGGCAAACGTAACGGCACAAATGGAACAAAAAAAACTTGCGGTAACAAAGTATTCTTTTTAGAAATTTTGCTAAATCATTTAAAACTAAAACCTACTACATTAGACAATACCTGTACCCAGAGCAAATTATTTTGCCATATCTCGATAGATTTCGAGGTACCTTCACCGGATATGACGCCATAAAACAAGGCGCAAGTGTATTAATTGTTGGTAAGCAGGAACTCCTTGAGCGGTGGAGTGTAGGCCTACATACATGCGAGTACACGGCCGAAAACAAATACCTTCCCTCCCCCCCCCCCCCCAAAAAAAAAAACAAGGAAAGCCATAAATGTGACGTAAACGTGTCCCTACAGCTGTTTTCGGTACTCAGAAGTTTCTAGGTAAAGCCGTGTGACAGTCCTGACCAGTCGCGTGCTACAACAACGACCAAACTGAGAGTGTGCTAAACGTAAGGTGGAGCACTGCTGCGACAGCGACCTTTACCCGGCCACCAGCCCAGTGGTCCAGGAAGGAAGTCCGATTTCCTGAGCGCGCGCTAACTAGTGTTCCTCTCTCGATTGGTCGAATCCGGTTGGTTCCGCTGTGCAGCGCAGCAGTGACCGGCGCACTTACGTCCGCGCGACCTCATTTGCGCGAGCGAAACACTCCTTGCGATACGCGGGTCCTGCACAGACGATGAAGGCTGTTCACGGTAAACCGAGTTCTTTTGAAAGTCCCGCTTAAGATCTCCCAGTAAAGGCTGTTCACGATAAAGAGAGAACTTTAGAAATGAACCTTAGGAAGATGTCTCTGCTCCTGAATGCATACATTTTAACAGGCATTTGCGCAGTAAAGTTGGTAACGATGGATGGAAAATAATTCCATATCTTAACATCGAATAAAAAGTGTTAGGTAACAATTTGTAATAACTTAAATTATTACTTTCGCTCTATTTTTTTTAATGCATCGAAGTGTAAAACTGAGCACACTTGTATAATATTTACTTTCCTAATAATTTCAAGTTTTACTTGACCGACGCTTGAATAAAGTTATGAGGCCGATGGCGATGTTAATTTTACATAAGGCGGAAGGATACACAACGTGCATTCAAGTAGATCTTTAGCAGGGCTTTCGAAAGTGCTCATTTAACCGTGAACAGCATATATGCACAATGAGTATTCTTCCAACATATGTAAAATAAACATTTCCATGCACCTGATCACGTCGGTCGAGTAAATCTGTGAAATCGGGAAATTAAATAATTTATAAATTTGCTAATTCTTACAATTAGGCCTACATGCATTAAAAAACAGAAAGCAAAAGTTATAATCAAAGTATTCATAAATGTTTCCGTAACACTTTTCATTCAAAGTTCAAACATGGAACTTCAAACTTTGCTGGACACATGTCGGTCATTGTGTCTACTATGCAGGTAGGGACAGTGGTTAGTTTCACAAGTGCTCGCTTTATCGTAAACAACCTTTATCTAGCGTACTGCGTCACTGCCAAGGACGTTCGCCTTGGTCGCAGCTCGTTTCCATGACGTGGCTGGAAGAGACGTCGATGAATTTTTAAACGACCATAGACTGAAGATGAGGTAGACCGCTTATTCGTCTTCTGCGCATGTACCCAACATTGACCTACCCCAAAGTAACACAACTGTCAAGGTCACATGGTCAACAGTCACGAACGTGTCTACGTTTGACTTTTCAACAGAAGCCCTTCTATACTTTTACGAACTTTAGTACAGCCTATTCTAGTTGCATTAAAAATAGGCCAGACGAAATATAACAATTTTTCAAAGCGTCGAATTACATAAACTGTTTTCTAACCTGAAATGCTGTAGAAATTTGTTCTGATAGTCCGATTAACAAAAAATATGAGCATACCAATGTTGCAACATGGAGAGTCGTAACTGTGCATCTGGCATGTGCAATTTACCGGACATTCCTTATACAGGTAATGTATTGACGTGTGTACCATTTTGAAATCAAAGTTTAGCTTTAATATGGTTCCAAGTCTACTCTCCCCTGCATGTTTAGTTATCGGCACAAAGGGGTGACATACGCAAATTTAAAAGTTTTTGATATACCCGTTTATGAAACAAATTTCTCAAAGATTCCAAGCCCAAATAACGTATAAAAAGAATTAACACTTCTAAGATTTGAAATATATCTGGTCAAAAAAGTTATTTTGAAAAGCTTTTCAACACAGCTAGTACACTGCATTCCCTATTATTACACGAAAGCGGCACTAACGTGATATACAGCGTGAGTCATCAGCTGTGCGACAAACGGCGAGAGGACGTTCCTTGCACAATTTCAGTTAGAAAATGTCTGACAACGAACGCCAGGAAACCACTCCTAAGGGCAGGAAACCCTTGTGAAAATGGGGTTGCAATTATGAACATTATTTTAATTACACTGAAACCATGTGATATTAAGGGATGCATTTCTGTAGGCACGCCAAACAATTCAGTCACTGTAACATACATGTACCCATGTTGACCTACGCATACCCTACATAGTAAAATGGGGGTTGCCGCCCCTTCAAATAGTGAAGAAAGGGTCTCCATACATCGTTACGTAAATTATGATCACGGCCTATGAATTACCATTGCAAGACTTGAAAACAAATTCTATTGATAAGAAACCTCCAACGAATGGTTTGCGAGGAAATAGACCTCCAAAATATTAAATACCACGTAATGCTTATGAGGCATTTAATATGTTGGAGGTCTGTTTTCTCGCAAACCATTCGACGGAGGTTTTCTTACCAAGACGAGATTTTTTTACGTCTTGCAATGGTCATTCATAGGCCGTGATCATAATTTACGTAATGATGTATGAAGACCCTTTTTTCACTATTTGAAGGGTATGCGTAGGTCAACATGGGTACATGCATGTTACAGTGACTGAATTGTTTGGCATACCTACATAAATGCATCCCTTAATATCACAAGGTTTGAGTGCAATTAAATAAAGCTCATAAAATTAAATCAGGAACACTATTTGAATTGCGTAATATATTTTGATGCAGATAGATTTATTGACAAGATATCTCAATGGTGATAAATGCGAAAACAGCAATAGTTGATAGTCTAGTTTTCGATTTAAATCTTCCAATTTCCGCGAAATATTATGGATATAAGCCACAAAATCAGTAAATAAGCCAATATGACTCTCTCAACTTTAACAACATTCTGTTGCAGTAAGAAAATTTATTATTTTTAAATTTTGTTATTACGAAGTTTTGTATAGTCACATGTTATTAAGTTTAAACAATTATTTTTGAACATCATACCTTAGTAAAATACTGTCTTATGTAGAATATCACAGTTGTTAGATAAACGCATATAAAATGTATAAAGATAATACATGTGCAATTAATGGCCAATAATATGTATTTAAATATGAAACGTATAGACTTAGTTTACCGCAAAAGTGAAGTTTATACACAACTGTGTGGATAATATAGTGAAAGAACCAAAAATTTTACTCTCGGCACTATTTTGCCCAGGTTGCGATATGTACTGATGATGTTCATACGTACGTCTATATAGAACCAAAAACGTTTATCCGGAAACAATATTGAATAAACTATTACTTCATAACGGTCTTGTAAACACAAATATACCCATAGTAAAACAATCTCTATCGAAATATACGAAGTACGAGTTCTGTTCTTGATTTTATGTTTTGGGGACAGCGAGCTAAAATTCAACGCCGAATGGTTGTACAAATAGAAATAAGGACGGGACCTCCAGATTACGTGTAACGTTCACGATAAAGTAAGCAGTTTTGAGGCACTAGTTACTTTTTCCTTTCAGCCACATTTATAATAAATATTGCCATGCACGTAATAAACATATCGCGTATCCCACCGCACTCGGAAGTCAACTTCTAAGACCAAAATAAAAAAATATATATGTATTGAATATTATTCTAAATGAGAGGCATTTCAAAAATGTTCACTTTACCGTGAATAGTCTATACCCACTCGGCAGGCACAAAGCCATCCCCGATCCGGCCCCTTCGCCATACGAGTGTGACGCGCTTGGTGGTCACGGCCAGCGAGAAAGCCCACAGCAACACCACACGTGCTGGTTACAGACAGCCCCACACGGTCTTCAATTCCTCCGCAGTTTTCACGCCCTCTTTCTGCTGGCACTTCCGCTTCCTTCCTTTCTTAGAGTGAGTGAGTGAAAATATTTGGGCGGCTCTTTAACAGCGGGGCCACGATAGACGATGAGGGTGATTAAGGTGACTAAGAAGCAGCGCCGGAGTGAAAGGACGAGGGAAAACGGAAGATCCCCGAGAAAACCCACCCACCAGCGGCATCGTCCGGCACGACTCCCACGAGTGAAAATCTAGGAGTGACCCGGCCGGATACTGAACCCGGTTCGCCCTTGGTGGGAGGCGAGCAGGCTAACCGCACAGCCACCGCGGCCCCGTAAAAAGAGGAGACAATATAAATATGTTATTAATAAGTTCTCGACTTTATACAACGAGCATATAACACACAAAATTACGCACAAAAATACTCAGTAACTTGTAAAATGTAAGGTATTTTAATCGTACACTGTTAGTAATAACAACGAATTCGAAATTATTAAGTAAAAAGGGAGAATTTCTGCGAAACGGGCGAGGCCGGGCCTTTAAATGTTTGCAGGTGGGGAAAAATACATTTTTCCAAAGGGTCGATTTCAAAAGTTCCCTAACCGTGAACAGCATGAAGCAAACGTGTATGAAACATCATCTTGTAGGAAACGGCTGATTTTACAGCAAGCGCAGGGGCAATGCCCTTCGCGACAGTAGAGCCAGCTGCTTATTACGTGCCTACAACAGTTGGGTGTCGTTTCCCAGGGAACATTTTTACAGCAAGCGCAGGGGCAACGCCCTTCGCGACAGTAGAGCCAGCTGCTTATTACGTGCCTACAACAGTTGGGTGTCGTTTCCCAGGGAACATTTTACAGCAAGCGCAGGGGCAACGCCCTTCGCGACAGTAGAGCCAGCTGCTTATTACGTGCCTACAACAGTTGGGTGTCGTTTCCCACGGAACATTTTACAGCAAGCGCAGGGGCAACGCCCTTCGCGACAGTAGAGCCAGCTGCTTATTACGTGCCTACAATAGTTGGGTGTCGTTTCCCAGGGAACATTTTACAGCAAGCGCAGGGGCAACGCCCTTCGCGACAGTAGAGCCAGCTGCTTATTACGTGCCTACAATAGTTGGGTGTCGTTTCCCACGGAACATTTTACAGCAAGCGCAGGGGCAACGCCCTTCGCGACAGTAGAGCCAGCTGCTTATTACGTGCCTACAACAGTTGGGTGTCGTTTCCCAGGGAACATTTTACAGCAAGCGCAGGGGCAACGCCCTTCGCGACAGTAGAGCCAGCTGCTTATTACGTGCCTACAACAGTTGGGTGTCGTTTCCCACGGAACATTTTACAGCAAGCGCAGGGGCAACGCCCTTCGCGACAGTAGAGCCAGCTGCTTATTACGTGCCTACAACAGTTGGGTGTCGTTTCCCACGGAACATTTTACAGCAAGCGCAGGGGCAACGCCCTTCGCGACAGTAGAGCCAGCTGCTTATTACGTGCCTACAACAGTTGGGTGTCGTTTCCCAGGGAACATTTTACAGCAAGCGCAGGGGCAACGCCCTTCGCGACAGTAGAGCCAGCTGCTTATTACGTGCCTACAACAGTTCGGTGTCGTTTCCCACGGAACATTTTACAGCAAGCGCAGGGGCAACGCCCTTCGCGACAGTAGAGCCAGCTGCTTATTACGTGCCTACAACAGTTGGGTGTCGTTTCCCACGGAACATTTTACAGCAAGCGCAGGGGCAACGCCCTTCGCGACAGTAGAGCCAGCTGCTTATTACGTGCCTACAACAGTTGGGTGTCGTTTCCCAGGGAACATTTTACAGCAAGCGCAGGGGCAACGCCCTTCGCGACAGTAGAGCCACCTGCTTATTACGTGCCTACAGCAGTTGGGTGTCGTTTCCCAGGGAACATTTTACAGCAAGCGCAGGGGCAACGCCCTTCGCGACAGTAGAGCCAGCTGCTTATTACGTGCCTACAATAGTTGGGTGTCGTTTCCCACGGAACATTTTACAGCAAGCGCAGGGGCAACGCCCTTCGCGACAGTAGAGCCAGCTGCTTATTACGTGCCTACAACAGTTGGGTGTCGTTTCCCACGGAACATTTTACAGCAAGCGCAGGGGCAACGCCCTTCGCGACAGTAGAGCCAGCTGCTTATTACGTGCCTACAACAGTTGGGTGTCGTTTCCCACGGAACATTTTACAGCAAGCGCAGGGGCAACGCCCTTCGCGACAGTAGAGCCAGCTGCTTATTACGTGCCTACAACAGTTCGGTGTCGTTTCCCAGGGAACATTTTACAGCAAGCGCAGGGGCAACGCCCTTCGCGACAGTAGAGCCAGCTGCTTATTACGTGCCTACAACAGTTGGGTGTCGTTTCCCAGGGAACATTTTACAGCAAGCGCAGGGGCAACGCCCTTCGCGACAGTAGAGCCAGCTGCTTATTACGTGCCTACAACAGTTGGGTGTCGTTTCCCACGGAACATTTTACAGCAAGCGCAGGGGCAACGCCCTTCGCGACAGTAGAGCCAGCTGCTTATTACGTGCCTACAACAGTTGGGTGTCGTTTCCCAGGGAACATTTTACAGCAAGCGCAGGGGCAACGCCCTTCGCGACAGTAGAGCCAGCTGCTTATTACGTGCCTACAACAGTTCGGTGTCGTTTCCCAGGGAACATTTTACAGCAAGCGCAGGAGCAACGCCCTTCGCGACAGTAGAGCCAGCTGCTTATTACGTGCCTACAACAGTTGGGTGTCGTTTCCCAGGGAACATTTTTACACCTAGAATTCAAAATCTAGGGGGTCTCTTGTAATTAGCATGTGTCCGCCGTTTTGAAATGTAGCCAACGATAACGCCTACACATGGCTGTTAATGCTTGAGATACCAACGAAGGAATGTCAGTAAGATTAACGATAAATTCACAAGCGCGGTATGCTCTCTTAAACTTAGTTATAGAAACTAATAAACTGCTAGCAACAATTGTTTTCAACTGGAAACATTAGATGTATGTTAACATGTTAAGAAGACAATCCCCACAGCACATTTTAATTTGAAAAAGAGTAATGCTTAACCGTACGTCCGGTATGCCGAAGAAAACGAGCCCAAGTCTAAAAGGCGTTGGACATGCGTTGCAGTGTTGAAATGCACACATTCTCCTTCAAAACTTGTGCATATACGATGAACACACCGTATTTATTGTCTATTTGAAATAAGTAGGGTATAATTTTGAAATTTTTATAAAACTATCGCTGCCACAATGTGTATCCTTCCACCACAGCTGTTCTGTTAGTGAATAAACTATGTTTGTAAACAGACGCCACAAGTACAATGCACACATTTTCTCACCTATACTCTTGTTTTCTTACATGACAGGCACTGAAAGAAGTCAACTATACGCTGTTCACGGTAAAATGAGCACTTTTGAAGCCCTAGTTACTTTTTTATTTGAGCCATCTTTTAATCATTTAAACGCCTTTTTGCATAAATATTGCCCCTTAAGTACTAAACACAGTGTGTATATTCCACTGCACTCGGAAGTTAATGTCTCAGGTTAAAATAAAATACATTTATCGACTACTATTCAAAATGAGACGGCTTTCAAATGAGCTCACGTTATCGTGAATATACTATAACTACGATGCCACTCCAACTGTGTTTTATCATAGCCAAGACTGTTGGAGCTGTATTAATTTTATAGAGAAAAAAAGGGGGGAAGGGGAAAAATACTTCAGTTTAACGTCTTTCATGACATGGCGTTGTTTTGTTGTTCTTCGGTGACCGTGTCAGTTTCAAATGCATGGTTTCTTCTTGGTAGGGCAGTGGAAAAAAAGTTGAGGTCTTTTTTTTAGACCGCGTATATTTCAAACATTCTAATGACTATTTTGAAATACAATTTGCAAAACACAGTAACATACTGTTCGTAATTCCTAATAGCAAATCCTGAACACGTGTTTTTATGACAATTATTGTTGACTAAAATCATGTTTGTCTGCCACTGTTACAAACTTATTTATTTTCAAAATCATTCAAAGTGATAGTTATGGAAAGTGGTGGACCAAGCAATTTTACGAAGAGATTGACACGTACAGATAATATTACATTTCACTCAAAAAGAAGCACTAAAAGGACACCGACAACCAGCAATGGTTAATAAATAGTCCAACTACAAAAATAACCAACTGCCAATAAAATATTCCGACTACACCAGCTAGGCACTCTCGTAAATATGACAAAAATAACGCGCGCACAATGGCGTTCGCCGAACTGGAAATGTTTCACTAATCGTAGTGTCCTCAAGCTCCGTCATAACTACCTACCACGTTTTATGAAGCTCTATAGATAAAAATATCGTTAACTTCAGAAAAACAATTAAAATCATTAGTATGAAAAAAATTTTAATTACAAATTTTCATTCAAAGTATTATTTTCCACCCAAAGTTATTACCAAGATCGCCAATATAGAAAACACACCCCCCACAAAAACTCATCAACTGATACAGTACTTTGCGAACGATAGCACTAACTGTTTACATAATGTGTAGATAGACCACATTGTCAAAATTGACCCTACTTACTGCATATGGAATGGACAATACGACTGGAACGCGCAGACACTACACAATTGTGGAATCTTCTAAAATGACTCTCGGTCATTCTTAACTGCTAAATTTTAAAAATGCAAACGAAATACGTGTTAAACTAGGATAGGCTAATGCACTACCTGCGCTTAACTTAGATAAACATCTTCCATCACGAGGCATACAGATAATTTTCAATTTCCATAATCGCTTGTTGCACGACAAAAGAGTGCACGCCAGTTATATGTATGCCTTGCGCACATAGTCTAGTGCAGAAATTAATGCGCCAGCCAAATCGCCTTTTGAGTTCCCCCCGGTTATACCTCACTCATATAAACAAACCTCTAGGGCGAAGGGCCCTTGACACCAATTACACAGCTGCATTAGTAGTAAACTTTCCGCACAGCTCGTTAGAATGCACTAAACGAGTGCATCGATCACTAATCCAATAGTTAGACGAAAAGAAAAACCAGGTCAGAGAAAGACCTCTCTGCTTCCATATTTTAATGTTTTGCTCAAACACGGTAAGTACATATTGAAGCGGAAGACCATTAGCAAATCTCCCTGCATATTCAAGGATTATTTAAAGACCGTCCCTAGTAAAAAAAAAAAAAATACCTTCGTCAGCAGCGAGATCGTGACAGCGTTCGTATATGACTAACTATTTTCTCTTTACGGAACAGAAAAACACACTTACGTGCCCTGCTTAAAATATTTTCATTGTGAGAAAGGATTGACGCTTGCTGTATGACAACAGTTTTTCTTTACAACTGGCCTGCCGATAAAACACAAGAAACTGCGCTAACTTGAATAGTGTAAAAGTTCATCACGGAATTCAGATACGAAATGATAAATTCAAGTTCAACTATGCAAATGAGCGAGTTGGGATTATGTTATTCAAAGCTCACCACAATAAAAAGTCCCGGTGCTTTTAACCTTTCTACATTACCAAGCAACGTAAATCCCAAACTTTGACCATTGCAATTCTTGTAACTTTAATTAAGCCTCCAATTTACGATAACCCTTATAGTACCGTGGCAAATATATTAAGTGGTTATCTTATTGATTGGAAAGTTGCAGAATTATTAACAAAAACTCTTAAAAGCCTACTGGACGCCTTGATTACAGGAAGACCAAAATGCTTAATATCGTGAGCTCCCAATCGTGCCGCTGTATAGGTTCGGATCACTACTATATTCCCCTTACCATCTTGATGCAATCAGCCTCCCGGTAGAAAGGCGAGGACATTTGCGAACCTAGTCGGTGCAACCGCAGTTCCCCGTGCCGTGAAGGGAGGGTTGTGGTCAAAATATCAGACAGCTCTGTATGAACGCGACGCAAGCACGAATACGAAAATAACCTAACGATAAGCAGTGATCCTACACAAAAATCTTCAGCAAGACATCTCTACTCTTTGCATACATTTGTATCGCTTAGGTTTTGCTTCCGTCAATATACTTTGGTCACCGTTTCGAAAAAATTCCTACCAGAGAGAACATAAAGCTAGGCCCCACGAGACAGTTACGTTGGCGCTTTTATCTGTTGACTGGAGGTTGACAGCACAGTCATAAATTCTTGCAAAAATGTGCACGTTGTCCGGCATTGGTTCCTAGCGTATTTGCTGTGGTCCCACCCACAAGCGCACGCAAGGGGGGAGCCGAAGAGGCTGCAGCTCCTCCCAAAAAATTAAAAATATAAACAAATATTAATAAATTTTGACACAATAACTTGAACTTATGTACTGAAAACCGAAATAGTACCAATAAGTTTCCCTCGAGTGTGAACTTGAAATTTAGGCATATTTTACGTGGGGGAAAATGTGTTTTTATTTTTGTGCAAAGTGCTTCACTTAAGAAATCGAGCCGGCCTCCCGTGACGCAATCTGGGGAGCGGGAGGTTATGGGTTCGAATCCTAGGTAAAGCATGGGTGTTAGTTTAAATTAGGTCATAAGTTAGTTTATAAGCTGCCCCCTGATATGCCTTGAGGCATAACATAACACCGGGGGACGTTAATAATTCCTTTCCAAATACAATCCAATACAATTCAGAAATTGAGGTTCGCGCCCTCCCAGAATGAAATGCTGCGTACGCGACTGGTCCTACCTGGAGCACGCAGAAGTCCGCGGGCTGCAGTTGGGCGCGCGGCCCCCGCCTCTCAGACGCTGCGGCCGATCGCATGCTCGCCGCGTCACCTACTGCCGCAGCGCACGCTGGCGGCCGGGCGCACGCTGTGACGTCATGTCGGTCGCCGCGGCGACGGACACTTGACCTGCGTTGGCGTCCGCGAGGTCTTCGAATGCTGATTGATTTTCGTTAATTAAGAACGCCGTCTAGACGGAGGAATTTAGCGTGTCCGAGGCCTAGAAGCGCGGGCTGAGGGCGACCTGGGAATGCGCATCACATGTCTCGTCTCTATGCGCAATGCATAGTGACTACAGTGGCGTGCAGTCGTTCTCTAATCGGCTCGTCTCTTGAGATTGTCACAGGTGACACTATCATTTCATCACGTCAATTGAAGACAAAGGTGTGTTACATGTCCCTAAGATATGTTAAGTAACCTGCTGAGAAATTTCGTACCTGAAAATGAGCCTGAAAGACTTAACACGTTTTCGCCTAATAACAATAAAACAAAAATACGCATTACAAACGGAAGTAAAAAAACGGCAACTACTCTCCACGGGCGTGAAAATTTTCTTAAATGCACAGACCGATTGAAAACGTTGCACAGATTTTAAACAACAGCTATACGAATGGGGCCGCGGCTGCGCAGCGGCTAGAGTGCTTGCGCCTCTCACCATGGCGACCCGGGATCGATTCACAGCGGGGAAACTCGCGGATTTTCGTAAATAGGAATCGTGCACGACAATGCTGCTAGTCGACTTGCGTTCTCGGCGATCTCCTGTTTCCCTGGCCGCTGCATTCCGGCGCCGCTATATCCTCATCTCACTTTACCCTTACCTCGTTGTAAGGAACCGCCCAAACCCCTTCACTCCACTTCTTGAACTAAAGCCGCGTTGCCGCGATCTTCTAAGAAAAGGTGTCTAATATGCTTCAGGACAAACAAAAACCAGTTTCCTTATGGAATCAATAACAACTATCATAAAATCGTATGTATAAATGCTGTATTTCCATGATGATTAAATAAGCGCAATAGCAAATCTAGAAACTAAAGTCGTACAAAATTGGAATTAACGCGTTTATACGCATAGATAATTAGGAATTACTTTGAAACAAAATGAATACACAAATTGGAAAATCTTTAAATACCGGATGTCCCATGTTAAAATTTACACTTTTGTACGTTAATAACAGAGAAACTATTAAACATTCGTAATCTGATCAGACTGCATGTATTTGACGTTATAAAGACAACGTTGTGTAAAGGTTGTTCACGATAAAGTGAGCCATTTTGAAATCAAACTTAGAAAAAAGTCACTGCCTCTACTTACATATATTTTAACGGGCGCCCCGAGTAACGTATGCCCAGTAAAGTTCGTAACGATGGACGGGAAGTAGTTCCGTATCTTAACGTCGGATAAAAAGTGTCAGGTAGCCATTTGTGATAACTTATATCATTTAGTTCCCTTTATGTTTTTTTAATGCATCGAAGTGTAGCAGATTTGTAAAATATTTACTTTCCTAATAATTTCATAGTTTTACTTTACCGACGTATGACTAAAGTAATGAGGCCCATGGCAACGTTACTAATACATAAGACGGAAGAATACACAACGTGCATACAAGTAGAGCACAAACACGGCTTTTAAAAGTGCTCATTTTACCGTGAACAGCCTTTAAACGTTAATTTGAAACATCCGGTATTAATAATTTTGTAAACTTTCTGATTCTTCACATCTTAATAGGCGCGGCAGCCATTTACGGTATGAAGGTACCTCTAAAATGTTTGCCGTTTTATGCACAGTCATTCGTTACCGACGTTGCAAAAGATTTGCAACGTCGAATTGAGCCAAGTCCCGGGGAAGTCATGGCTATTGTAGGTGTTTCGTAGTTTTCTGAATAAAATATATTTATGTTCGGAGCTATTTCCTTCAGAGACAAGAGCGTGGCGGCTGTAAAACAAAAATTAATATTAAGTAAAGAGTTGTGATAAATCATGGGTTCCAGATGGGAACGGTATTATTAAATATTTATCTCCTTTCATTAGCAGCAAATAATCTCAATTGAATGAAATGGAAGTTAAATGTTCAGGAAGAAGATGAGTTAGTTGCCATTAATAGTTTGTAGATTTCTTCTGCCAGAGTTTCTGACATCAACTATACTTGATTAATTTTCCTGACTGTAGAAGTTATACAAGGAAAAGCGGGATTTCGGAGTATCTCATGTGCTGTTTTCCGCCGTATACATGATATCCCCCCCTTACACGTATTATGACAATAATTTCTCCAGAACTGTAGCCGCGGTATCTGCGAGATGAAGCTTTACTTAGCAAACATTTTTTCCTACTTATATACTTCAGTTATGTTGCCACAGGGTATGACAGAAATCCATTTATACACAATTTAACATTAAGTTCCTAGAAAAATGTTAACTTTGATAGCACATCGGCCTATCGTGATAGAGGACCATGGTTCGCGTCCACTGATCAGCCGAAGATTTTAGTGTTGATGTTTCGGTTACTATTCGTCAGAGGATATAGATGATAAAATAATTAACAGTACTAATACTCCGGGGTAATTTTAAATGCAATTTTATTATACATTATAGTTAATTTTCCCTTACTTGTATGGGATTTTCCTCCCACTTCTGTCAGATACGATTCCCGTACAATTAGGGAATAGTACTTGTTAAGTAAATTTACTCTACATTAAAAAGATAATTTTACCTAACCTGTAGAGGTAATTATCTTCCCTTACATGTAAGGGAATTTTACCTTTATTTTTTTTTACAGTGCAGTTAATATTCCTGGATTAACAGTGTGGTACGCTGTGTTTAGTACATGACTTGTGAGGCTATTCTTCTTTGACGGAATAGTGACAGGTGAAAGTTGCGTTACCATGTTGCAGGCTCTGAATATGCATAGCAACGTGGGTGAGTAGAATGTAGCGGTTACGATAAATAGCGGACGGAGAAGCGCCAAAAAAGAAGTTCCTTAGATTCTGCCCTTCCGGGAAAATAAAAAGCCTAATGGCTCAAGACGAGATAGAAGCACGATGTTAAGGCAGCCTTCTTTGCACATCTGGAGGCGGACAACATCTGATAGGGCACTGCGAAGCACGTCAATGTAGCCGTTGCACTATTCTCTGTTCACACTTTAGTCGTACACGGCCTCAGCCATTATGAAATAGCATATTTTCCAATTAGGTTATTGAAACTACTGTATGGAAGTTTTGTACGTCGAGAAGAAGAAAAAACGGCTATTAGTAAACCCCGGACGATTATCACTTTGTTATCCATACAACAGTGCATATTTGGTCGTTTGATTGCCATGACTCTAGTGTAAACACCGGAGGAACGTGTGCGCGTGTGGTTCATTGTTTCTGTTTCACACACAATCTGCAGTCGTCTCTCGCTTAACAAAATAGGCAAAGGTAAAGAACATGGTTCCAAGCTGAAAGACACGATCGTAAATTTTGCGTTTAAAGGATTCTTCTCAAGAAAAATAGGACAAATCGTGATAGAGAATCATACAACTGTTCAGTAATAAATTTAAATATCAAAACTCAGGAACATGCCAGAAAAACATAACAGAACCGCCTGAGTCCGCTGGAAAAAGACTCATTGTCCGGCGAATTAAATCTAGTCCCCATACAGGCGCCCCTAACTAAGCGCTGAATTGCAAACTGCTATCGGTGATAAAATTTGTTCCGAGACGGTTCGCCATATGTGAGGTAGGAGCGGATATAATGGCAAGATAGCAAGAAAGATGCCCTGACGGTTAAAGAACCGTGCTGCAAGATTGCTCATCACCTAAGACCACATAAATAAGAAACGGGAGTTTTGGAACAGTCATCTGGTCAGATAAGACTATGGTGTCCATAGGATACGACAAAAAATTAATACGGCCGGTGAAGTTGCCAATACACTTCCCGCCGTTAAACACGGGAGATTCAGTTGCGGTTTTAGGGTGCATATTTGCGAAAGGAACAAGAAATATTCAATTTCTTAATGGTACAATGGCCAGGTTCGTGTATAACGACATTATAAAGAAGAATGTCGAACAAAGCGCAGAAAAATTTGGAATGTTACCCTCCTACATTTTTCGACTTGAAAAAGTGACTGAGAATACAGCTAGTCTTATTGTCCATTTCACATAGGTAGAGTAAAATCTGACAGACAATGTGACCAACCTATACATTATGTAAACAGCAAATTCTCTCGTTCGTAAAGTATTGTATCAGCTGATGAACTGCTGCGGGATCCGTGTTGTTAAGTTGGCTATTTTGATGATGGATTTGAAAGAAAATAGTACTTGGAACTAAAAGTTGTAATTTTAAATCTTAAGTATACTTACAACAATTATGGTTTAAATTATGTTTTTAGAGCAATATTAGATTTCCTTGGTTATTAGTGCCTGGACTTTTAAAAAATGTTAAGCATTTATAACTAAGTATGTCGACACATACGAACAGTAAACGTTTCCAGCCAATGGCTAGCCATGTTTATGTTTCCAGTTTCCAGCCCGGTGAAGACCGTTGTGCGTGTGCTTTTTTTTCTCATCGTGTTTGTTAAACAAATATCTTGATGGTGTTGTCGGAATATTTAATCAGAAGTTAATTATTTTTATTTGCTTTTTTTTTCAAGCATAGTTGGTTGTAGGTACCGTTTTAGTGTGTTTTCTTGAGTGAAATGTAATATTAATCGACATATGTTTACCGTTTCGTTAAAACAGCTCGTTCTGCCATTTTCCTTATCGCCGTCCGCAATGAAATGAAAAGAATATAATTTAAGTGCGTAAGTTTAAGTTTGTTGGTTTCAGGAAACGTGCGCAGTGTTGATTCTACTGAATGATTCTGCAAATTAATTATTTAATGCTAGTGACGAACAAACGTGATTCAAGTGTTCAAGAGGTTACGAATTTTATAAAGAGTACGTTAGTGTTTTTTGTAAATGTATTTGTAAACCGTTAATATAATTATTGAAATGCACGTGGCCTGAAAAAACCTAACTTTCCACACTTTTGTAGTGAGTGAATTATATATAATGCACGAATACGAACAATTATGCATGTATCGCGTTTTGTTTCTTCATTACAGTTAAAACTTTTGTAGGTAAATAATTAAAATGATATTTACATATGGGCAAAATTTTTCACTGCTCCATCGAAAAAATATGCAACTCAAAATGCCACACACTCGTAAGAACATCAAAATAATACCGTCTCACGAAAGACGTAAAAGTATAGACCCTCCCCTTCTTACTTTTTCCTTTTTCCCTTCGAAATAAAATAAACAGAACCCCAACAAATAACTCTGTAATTAAAAAATAAAACAGGCTGGAATGCCAACCTAGCTATAATATTCTACTTACTGGACGGAAGTTAGCTAACGTCAGTCACACTTTCAGTGCCTGCAATGACAGGGAATACGAGTAAGGAGGAAAATGCAAGTGTGCATTGGACTCAAAACATTTGTTTACAAATGTCTTTCCCTTCAGTGGCAAAATAGCTGCGGTGGAAGGATACATTGTGGCCGTGCTACTTTTCTAGAACTATCATAATTTATCCCACTTACATGAAATTAACAATAATAAAGCATTGTTAATTGTAACATTCCAAAACAACTGAAAACTCCTCCTCAGTCTACAGACGTCAACCCTATTGACCATCTGTGGAAATTTCCGATTTCTCCAGTACACAGCAAAAATGTTTCTTCCAAGGAGTAGCTATTTAGTTTTCTTTCTTATTATGTGTTACATTTTTGAGATATGATTTACTTGCTCATATTAAATAAAGAAATTACACAGAGTATTTTGTTGAAGGAAAGACCAACAAAGATTAATGTAACTATCATTAATACAAAGATATTACCATAAAAGCGAAGTGTATGACTAAGAAAGTGAAATCATTGTATATCGCCAAATAAAGCGTATTACCTAAAATGTACAGGTTTGCAGATAACCAATCTCTGTGGCTAAAGTTTTTAATCCAAGGTCATCTGTAAGCTGTTTTAAATAACTTAATAGCACACACAGAGAGAGGGAGAGGGGCGAGAGATAGATTTGTGCGGCTTTTAATAACGAGGTCTTGGGAGCCGATGAGGGTGAAATGACGTGAGAGTGGAGCAGCGCCGGAATGCAAGGGCGGGGGGAAACGACAGGTCCCCGAGGAAACCCGCCGACCAGCGGCATCGTCCCGCACGATTCCCACTTGCGAAAATCCGGGGGTGACCCGGCCGGGGATTGAATCCGAACCCGCCTTGGTGGGAGGCGAGCAATAGCACAGAAGTACAGGAAACAAGAGTGATTTTAAAAAAGTAACACGAAAAAGCCGAGCACGACCTGCGTAATAAGTACAAAAATACGCGCGAGGAACCGGAGAAGCATGTGTGTAGTGAAGAAAGAGAAGCAGGTGTGTGTGTGTGTGTGTGAGAGAGAGAGAGAGAAAGAGAGAGTAAAAAAAAAGGGGGGGGGGGGGGCGCCTCAATGATGGTGTTGCTCAATGGTAAGAGTACGCGCGGAATGTCTTAAGAGTACAAGTCTGGCCGCGCGGGCACGCAAAGGATAAAGAATGACGATAAACATACTTCAAACCTTACTTGGTGGAGATGAAGTGGTACAAGGATAACTGCGTGCCACTCCGACAAACCCACGAATGGTCGATCCACGAGACCAGGACACAGTCTCCGTGACGGAGTGTGGAAGAAGACGTGGAACGTATTTTTTTTTAGGAGTCTCAGGCCGCGGTTACACGAGTGCTGTTAAACACATTCACCTAAATACATTCGGTAGCCATGTCTGAACAAGTTTAAAAACAGAACGTGTTTTCGCGGTTACACACCCAAAGCAAAATGAAATCAATAGAAATTCTAACCTCAACAAACACGGAACTTAAAATGTATGATATTTAATTATAATAACCTCCAACATTTATCATTATTGAACTTTTAAATTCTTATGAAACCTATGATGTTACTGTAATGGCATAATGGGTGGGTATTTGTGCATTCAACCTTAAACTTAAGTTAATTCAACAAGTGTGGAATTCCCGCCAAATTAAGTAATATTTAATACACTGCTTGTTTACCTGGAAACAGCCAATAGGAGCGCAGCAAAGAAGAGAAGTCGTTCGAAACTACTTGTGAAAACTGTTCACTTTGAACGAGAAACAACTGCGATCGGAACTCGTTCGAAGATAATGTAACCTCTTCAATAGCTGATCTTGTTTAAAGTGAAGTAGTTCTGCATCCCGTGTAACCGCGACCTTAGGCCTACGTCGCTCGGTACGGACACAAAGGGTAACATCGATATGCCCCCCTCCCTCCCTTCTCCAATCCCATCAAATGCATGCCATCAGAAACAGTTTAATACCGACTCAGTGTCCATATATGTTCTAAACGGTAATGGAACTTCAACTATTCACAACATGGAAAGTTTACCAAATGTGCATCAGGCTACAAATCTAGAAATGCTACCACACTAAGTTGGGAACTTCAGCATGCATTTAACACCTTTGAATTAGGAAAAATATTAGCTATTCGGGCTTTACCCATACGCGTATACAATGGTATGGTACACTAGAGAATAATTTCTTAGAGCGTAACACAGCCTAAGAGAGTTACAATCTCGGAAACCATCTTAAGGTGAACCAGCGATTCTATATTCGTAGTCCTGTTAGTTATCTCCACTCTACGCAAGTGAGACCGCTTGGGCAAAGGTGTAGGACGCGGCGCACGCATGAAGACTCTCGAGCACGCAGGTGTAACAACAATAGCAGGAACTACAGACCCTACCTAAATATAGTGCGTTGCTGGTACCATAGCGAAGGTAGCAAAAACCGTTACCGCGGTAGAAGTCAAGGGGGGAGGGGGGGAACTTAAAGTCATCTTCCATTAGGTTAGCCAAAGAAATTCGACACAGACGTGCGGGCGCGCGCGCGCGTTAGCTAGTAAATTTTTCACAAGAATAACCTTGCTATTTGTACAATTAGGTATTTGTTTAGATTCTCGCACAAAGATAGTTAACTAGTAATACGGTACTGCTACGTCCAATTTTGCTAGGTTGCACTGACAAAAAAAAAACTCAAAAATAATGTAAGAATATGTTTGTTAGTGGAATATTCAGCAATGTAATTACAAAACTACTTTGAACAACATTCTTTTCACAAAATATGCACTTATATACGTTGGAAGACAGTATGTGTGAACTGAATTAAAATATTTGTTTGTATGATTTTCCAGAGTTGTTATACGTGTATCAATTTAAGTAATTTATTTGCATGAAACAAATGAGGCCGTTCGGTTATAAAACATGGTAACTAACATTTTTCAGTATTTTCCTTATAGCCTACAGAATTTAGTATTAAAGAGTTTCAGGGAGAATTTTTAAATTTATGAACACAATAATATTTAAATAGCGGCGCGAAGACAACTGTGTTTCGATGATCGTGATATCGTTTATTACTAATGGGCAGTGACGGCGATGACTGTTCTTTATGCAGTGGCCTACAACGATCTAAATTTCGATTCTGAGTATGCAACCGATCAGTAATAAAATTGGAATTAAAAAGGACTTGAAAATGCAAGAAACTAATGCATTATTTTTTTTAACCTCTTTGGGTATAAAACATGGTATGTATTGTACATTTTCTTCAGCCTATCACATCTATATATGCACTACAAGAGACTGTAACTAGTTCAATTGTAAACTTTAATGTAAATTGGAAAATGTATGTTAAAGAATGACCTATTTTATTTGCTGAGAAAATATAACTGCATGTAGGCGGTAAAACAAGGTCTGTACCGCATTTATAGGCTGTTCACAGTAAAGTGAGCACTTTTGAGACCCTAGTTAATTTTCTATTTAAGTAATTTTTTATCTTTTAACCATCTTTTTTAAATAAATATTTCCACGCAAGTAATAAACACAGTGTCCATATTCCACCGCACTCTGAAGTTAACGTCTAAGGCTAAAATAAAATAAATGTATTGACTATTATTCTAAATGAGAGGACTTGCAAAGGTGTTCACTTTATCGTGAATAGCCTATACCATGTTTTACATCCAAATAGCTAGAAGCTTCACAATGTCACTGAGCAATGGCTTGCAGGTTCGAATTTGTTCGCTTTTATGCGAATTACTATTTTTTTTCTTTTTATTTCCACGATACATAATCATCCTAAAATTGAACGTGGGAATACTGAGTAACGAAATGCAAACAAAATAAAATAAAAAAACAATCAGCACTGTTACTGAGTATCAAATTACTGATTCTTTCAGAAATCAAATCCTCGTGGATCTGGTGGAGGATGTCTACCTGGTCCTACGAGTACAGCGGTTGGAGAAGACGGGTTCGTGGAAACTGCCCCTTCTGTTATGCAGCCAGCTTTGTCAGTGTAACCACTGTGGCTTCAAGAGATAATCCAGTTGAATAAAAAGTGCCAAGAAAATTTTGGAGAAATATAAGAACAGGAGTCAACAAACAGGTCAAAAATAAAATTGCTAGTAATAAGGGCAAGAGTTACTTGACATATCGAGGTAAAGCGAAACCAAAATCTCAACGAAAAGTGGGACGTCACTTCAACTGTAAGAAAAACTGTTTCGTGGAAGTAGATGAAGAAGCCCGTAATTCTGTACTTGAAGAGTTTAATGCTATTGGTAATTATAACACACAAAACTCATACTTGTTTGGTGTTATAGCTGTCAAAAAACACAGCACGAATAGCCAAAGAGAGGAAGTCCTTCCCGAAGAAACTTTGAAACTTTACTGCAATCTACCATATCCTGGTAAGTAGAAGTGTGTAAAAATGCATTCAAGTATTCATGTAATGCTGGAGGAAAACAGGAGGAAGGGGGGGGGGGGGAGGAAGCGTTGAAAATTAAGTTTCCAAAAAGAGCCAAGAGATCCCATACGCCTTCATTGGATAAAAGGGGAAAGCGATGGCCACTAGAAGAAAAAATACTGTGAAGTTGATATAAATAATGCCCCTAACTTCATAGATAGGCTCCCAAAATACCAAAAGTCATCCATTATTAAACTCGTCACAATTACCCTTTTAAATGTACATGTCTATCGAATACACCCTTAAACGATGTTTCAAAGAATACACATTCTATTCCGAGGGTGGTTACATTCCTGCGCGTTCTGATACATTTAGAAGAATGTTTATCGAAGAGTTTAAAAATCAATAAACCAAAAACCAATAAAAATAAAAGGACAGAGATCAGTATTGAGCATACAGAAACATCACTCGAGTGTTGCTGCTGGGCTCAAGTTCATTCAAATGCACCAAATGACTAAGATTTTCTAGTGCTTACGTTTGATTTACATCCTCCTCTTCCGCATCCAAAGCTATCCACTGACCCTGGATTTTACAAAAGGAAATGTTTCTGATATAACCTTAGCTTTCACGACTGCTCATCCAAAGGATATTTCAATTACTGAGACGAAGCTACGGCCTTTAGAGGATGTAATGAAATTGGCAGCTGTATTTTGAAACACTTCAATGAGCAGAACATACATTGTGACAATTTAATAGTAATATCTAACAACTGCAACAGTCAATCAAGAACTGGACTGTTGTCGCACTCCGGCTCAAATTATAAGCTAGTTAAAGAATGAAACGTGTTCAACGTGTCTTCCCCACTGTTGAGCATATTATGTTACGAACAGACCGAGACTTTGGTAGAAGAGGGGAGAAGTATGTAAGAGACTACATACAGTTTGTACACTCTCCTGAAGAATGAGAAGAGATACTGAAGAATTCCTACAAGTCTCCCACCTTTCATGTGTATCGAATGCAGCGGAAGGATTTTGTTAAAATTTCTTAACTTTAGAATTATTCCAATTAACCTAAGAATGTCATAGCTTCGGCATTTGAATTGTACGCAGCATATGATAGTTCAGACAGCATAAACGTTTGCAATACAATACATACTTTGGTCTTGTAGAAGACATTTCGATCAGAAGGAAAGGCCATCGTATTTGTCAAGAAGAATTCGTACAACAATTTAGTACTGACTACTTCATCTTTACAACAAGTCTCGACCACTTAACAAGGAAAAAGTGGATGGTGTTCTCAGCATGTTGCTGTATATTCCTAATGTATATCACAGCTACAATGGGAGTTTCATTTTTTCTCCCGATAATACAGGCTAGCTATTACGGAAGTCCAGTACGTGCAGCCAACAATACATGTACTTGTGCAATAATGCACACAACCACCCAACTTTTAACTTAAAAGAATGTTCCTTTTATTCTTGTCACAATGTTTCCTCAATAACTTTGTATATAATACAGTATATAAAATTGACTCCATTCCAAGCGGTAAAATTCCATATAAAATTTTTTGGTGAACATAGATCACTCAGCACAGAAAGTAACACATTGCCAATACCCTCATCCTATCCGAGTAAATAGTCTGGATTACTGGTATGTACCAATTACTTTGCAACCATTTCACTTGTAGTTATGTAAAACATGGTATGTGGCACATAACGCGGAAAATTGTGACCTGTGTGTTCAAGTAAATCATTATATCTAATGTAAGCTTCTGCTTATTATTGTTTTAAAATCCTGGGAAAAAATACTACACCTTGTATAATAATTATATTCTAAAACACATGCAGAAAATATATTTCAATAAAACAATGTCTGAAAATAATACACAAATATTTTTCCTAAAATATTACATCGCGTTTATCGCATTACAGTGGGTATCTGTGATCGTCTCGGCTACTAGTAATACACTTTCCTTTAGTAATGTTATCAATGAGTACTAATACGTTTGTTGTAACATTTTCAAGGCGTGCACTTTTTATGCCAAGGGAATTCCAAACTGAAAGGAAGAGGGCGGAGGCAGCGTGCTCATGCTTGAGTAAAATTTACTGATCTTGCAATAACGAATGGAAAGGAGTAAATGGACCGAGCTGAACTGAACGGAAGTAGCACGCGTTGCTATAGCTGACTGCTGCGGTTAATGAAATCATAGCAGAGACAGGTCGTAACTGTGGACATTCTGTGTTATATGGCTACATTACTACGAGTAGGCAGTTAGGTTAGCAACAGCGGGTAACTGTGGACAGATGTTACGAACTAATTGTTTTTTACTCTGTGATCAGAGGGAGGAGTTAACTGCTTGTGATCCGGCCGCGAGAGGTTGGGCAGACCGCGCTGTGCAAGTTGCGACTGGTCCGCCTCTAGACATAAGAAGCGTGCACTAACAAGCAAGGATACTTCGCGATGGGAGGGGTTTGAACATGATGAGAAAATACATACCTTTGCAGACACCAACAATTTAAATTGAGAACTCGTTTGCGTTCCGACAAAATCTATGCCTTTGTAGTGTCAATAAATGAAAATATAGTTTAGTTTATCCGACCAAAGTTAAAAATGGTAAACCACGCAATTATTTCATTTGTTAATGGCTTCCTAATGACAAAGTTAAGGCGTCTAGACTTTACTTACACGTAACCAATAACCGCAAGGGAAAATACACTTGAACTAAACTTCATGAACCCCAACTACCGGCGACTTATTTCCGAGATATCCCAAGAGAATATGACAGGAATAAAAGGGTCAATGTGAATGCACTAGATTATTAGTGACTTTTCTTTTTCTGGCACTATCGGATGGTCTTCGTGAAGTTGTTGAAGTGCAACATATCTGAATTCCGTAAGGGAGGAGTTTGAACCCTCTAAACCCCTTTCCTTATACTTAGCCCTACAAGGGTCACCTGATAAAAGGAGCAAAAGTTGCACATCACGTGTCATGTCTATGAATAAACTTGAACGTCTGTTATCATCTTCGCAAATGCAATGTGTGTGTTGTAACATTCAACGACATAGAGGAACATGTGGTTTCCTATCGAGGCTACCAATCGACGGGAAGTAAATACGACTTGCAACCGAGGAGCTACGATAACGATACTTCAAGACTAAAGCGAGCATCAGCTTGCAGCGATAAAAAATAACATACATATAACACACTTAACTATCATACATACTTCAAGACTAAAGCGAGCATCAGCTTGCAGCGATAAAAATAACATACATATAACACACTTAACTATATACATACTTCAAGACTAAAGCGAGCATCAGCTTGCAGCGATAAAAAATAACATACATATAACACACTTAACTATCATACATACTTCAAGACTAAAGCGAGCATCAGCTTGCAGCGATAAAAAATAACATACTATAAACACACTTAACTATCATTACATACTTCAAGACTAAAGCGAGCATCAGCTTGCAGCGATAAAAAATAACATACATATAAAACACTTAACTATCATACATACTTTTTTTGCAGAATTCGCAGTTAACCTGTACCTTTTTAAAACACTACAATTCGTAAGATAATCTAGTTTCGTTTATTTACTATATGGTTCACAATCTGGATTTGCGGCAGCCACGAACAATGAATTTAAAATGCAAGTAAGTGTTCGGGAACACAATACGAGTTTTGTTTATATCACTTACTTCATGTAGCCAAGTCAAACTGGTGTAGTTTAATCCAAGTTGAAGGTGTCGTATACAATTTTCAAGAATGTAATTTATTTCTGAAATATCACAAAAACCAACGCAGTGACTTAGTGCATGAGGTAGAATGATTTAAATCTGAACATCATTTAACGTTCTTGTTTTACACATGAGTCAGTTCGCCCTGTGAAGATAACGTTTTGATCGAACTGTATTTTTCTGTTACGCATTTTCTAAGAGATTTCGGAAATTCGCTTCCTGGTAGGTCGACTATTTTTATCTGGAATCACTTTTTTTTTTTAATACGAGAAAATACGAGCTTTCCGTCTTCCTTTGTTACTTAATTTTACAAGATTCTTGTGTCTGTTTACTACTCAGTTTTTTCTGTTCAACGCAATCTGAAGACTGAAGTGGATAAAATATCTCACGTAATGCAACATAATCCGTCTATTTTAGGTATTATCTCGAATGTTTGTTTTTAATTCAATACCACACAAAGCAGTTTAAAAAAAAACACACATACACACGAAATTCAAGAGCTACCACACATGTATTAATTTCTAAGAGTTTGCTGTATTTCACAAGTCAAACTCGCATACACAGCATAGAGCATATTACCAGCCTCAGGAAAAGTTATATATTTTATCATTTCGTTCATGATATACTAAAGCGTAACAATACTAGGAACTCTGTTAATGAATTTATATCTTATTAAATATTACTCAAATCGTGTTCTAGTTCTTCCTCCTTCTGAGCTTCGTTCTCTAGCGTCCATTGTTTACAAGATGAAACAAAATAAACGAAACACGCGTTACAATAAAATTGGACAAGCGCAGCCGACACGAGTTTTTTCCCCCTGCAAACTTCGTATTATGCGATGCTGCAATAAAACATGTTAATTATTTAAAATTAGTAAATTCGCCTTAATATCACCTATAAAAATCCATATAAATAAGTTAGTGCAAATTAATTTTACTTCAGCAATAAATAATATAAATTTTATGAATAAAAATTTGATTTCATCCTTTACTACAGCTCTTTATATTTTTAATCTCCCATAGGTCTTGTGTGCCCTTAAAGACTGTTCACGGTAAAATGAGCACTTTTGCAATCAACCTTACAAAAAAGTTACTGCCCCTGCCTGCATATATTTTAATGGGCGCACTGAGTGACATGCCCCATTGAAGTTGATAACGATACATAGAAAACAGTTCCATAACTTAACGTCGAATAAAAAGTATCCGGTAACCATTTGTGGTAACTTAAATTATTAATTTCGCTTTTTTTTAAATCATCGAAGTGGAAAAATGACCAATTTGTAAAATATTTTATTTTCTTATAATTTTACAATTTCACCTGACCTACCTACGCATGAACAAAGTGATGAGGCCCACGACATCTTTTTTTTACGACTTTCCCACCAGTTTTTCTGATATTCATAGCTCTTCACACTATCTAATATGGTAAGTCTATATACTGTGAAATCTAACAATGTGCCTATTCGTTTATTACTCGGCATCATTAGTACCATTTTCTAGAATAATTTTTTCATTCAGAATGTTTGTAAAATCCCTTATTCCTCACAACGATCAGAAAATATCTTAGGTAATCAAGCCTACTAAGTAACACAGGAAAAACAAGAATAGTTAACTTTACTATACATCATCTTTAAGTACTGAACACTGAAGAGGAAAGAAATGTAAAATATTGTATTGCATTTTGTACACTTGTAGACACAAGTGTACAATACTAAAGCATACTAAAGCGCACGTTTTTTGAAAAACATTTCTCGACGTGTGTGTGTCTATATATATATATATATATATATATATATATATATATATATATATATATATATATATATATATATATATACCTGAAATAGGAAATCCGCTCTCCTATAGATGTTTTACACAACATGCACATAGGCCTACTTGGATTTTAGGGACAACGTTCACTTCCGCGAGACATCGTGAACCCATTATTTTATTTATCTCAGTTACTCACTTCAAAATGTATCCATACTAAGGGGTGCTAGTTCCAATACTTTCTAACTTCAGCTAAAGTCCTAAAGAGACACGAAGTAAATAAAGATTTTTTTTTTTTTTTTTTTTTTTTTTTTTACCAAACTAAACTTAAATTAAGATAACTTGCTAAATACAACATGAGCATAAGGCGGTCGCTTCAATACTTACTCTGAAAAAAATGCAGATTTTCACCACAAGATAGCTGTGTTTAAGTATGCGTTCTTCACAAAAGAAACAGAGCATGAAGGGAGGGAGGCAAAAATACACACGAGGAAATATCGCCGAAATTTTAAGTTAAAGATGTCGGGGTAGATATGATCTTAATCTTATCTGATTCACTTATGGTTGAAATCGCGGGCCATATCGGGGCAAACATCCCACTCGCCTGTACATGCAGTGGCGGAAAGGGGGTTTCAAAATTGTGGAGGGGGAGGGGAAGGTCTTGTTTCTGCGCCAGCTTTATTAATTTTCTGACTCGCAATAGTGACAACTTAACGAGGAGTCGAAAACGCCGTCACATTCACAACTGCACAGACACTAAAAACTACGGATGCGTAAATTCGCACGTTTTTTCCAAAGGAAAATACGAACATTCTGCCCCCCGCGAAAAATTTCTAAATTACTGGAAAATCCACGTTAAAATGAAATAAGCCCCATTTATACGTATAGTGTTAGTTAAAAATAATGTGTCCTAGACAAGATCAAATTACAGATTATATGTTGTCTAAAATGTTTAGTTTCTGCTGCTTTGATTTGCAATAACGCCTCGGCCCAATGCAAGGGAATTTCGCGTCTCTACTGAGTTGCTCTTCAACTAAAGATGCGTAAGCGAACATTACGCGCTAATTTTAAACACAGCTTAGTTTTCAAAAGCTGAATTAAAGTAACTATTAAAAAATTGCGTGGCACTTGCCCTCCCCCCTCCGAATCGCCGCCACTGTGTGCATGGCAGTATTTTAGTCTGGGCGCTAATAAAATGCTCAACCACATGCACAAGGTCACAGATTTTTTTTTGCTATAAGCGAAGATTTGTTTTCGCACCCCACCCGTCCGTCAACTACTACTAATCATAAATTATTATTTTATTTAACACAAATACGTTGTTAATGTCCAAACAAATTTTAGGGTATACATATGTCAAAAATTAACCGACGTAAAGATTAATGAAATATTGGGATAAAATATAATGGCTAATAAACTTTATCTCAGTTTACTTAGAGAGATAAAAGCTATAGGATAGTCAATGTAAAAATTACTTGTCTAATGCTGGCCTTTATTCATTTCAGACTAAAAACATATGATTATAATAATTTCCCCTATGTACTGCACGATAGTTAAGTTTCCTGCTGACGCGACGTCCCTACAGTTCGGCGCCCGTATGGCTTTTGCCTGGTTTGAAATCAGTGACGATATGGTATCGGCTGTTCACGGTAAGATGAGCACTTTTGAAAGCACTGCTTAAGATCTACTTGTACGCACGTTGTGTATTCTTCCGCCTTATATACAATTAACATTGTTAAGGGCCTCATCACTTTATTCATGCGTCGGCCAAGTGAAAGTGTGAAATTTAAAGTAAATAATTTACAAATTTGTTACTTCTATACTTGATGAAAAAAAAAAAAAAAACAGAAAGCGAAATAAATGTTTGACGTTATCACAAATGTTTACCATAAACTCTTTATTCGAAGACATAAAAATACTTTGCATCCGTCGTTACCAACTTTACTGGGCGTATCTACCTCAGTACACCTGTTGAAATATTATGCAGGCAGGAGCAGTGATTTTTTTTTTCCCAAGGTTGATTTACAAAGTGCTCCTCACTTCGTCGTGCAAAGCCTTTATAAGGAAATGCTTGTTAATGAAATTATATATATTTTTTGCGTTCTTTTTGTGTGTGTATGTATGTGTATATATATATATATATATATATATATATATATATATATATATATATATATATATATATATACACACACACACACACACACACACACCCGGCTTCGCACGGGTGCAATTAGGATAAAAAAACGGCTTAACCCGGCGTTAATTAGGTTGGGTAAACTCTCCTAAAGCATTTTAAAAAAGCACATTATAATTTAATAATTAATTTAATAATTTATAATTTAAAGTTTTTTTTGCTATTTTTATTTGATATTTTTTTACTTTTTTATAATTTTTCATATTAATATACATTATATTACAATGCAATTTATCTGAGATAGAAGTATTTAATATGTTATTGGCTAAGACATTCTCTGTAGACAATGTTTGACGACCTGTTATTGTTTAGTAGCAAAATGTACTGTTTCTCGGGACTTCCAACTCGTTGGCCATGGGGAAAACACTCTTTTCGTAGGTCGATTCCAACCAAAGAGAAAGTTTGACCCTGGAACTTATTAATAGTAATCGCGAACGATGTTTTTACGGGAAATTGCAACCGTTTGAAAGATATTGGCAAATCCGTGGGAATCATGGGAATCCTCGGGATGTTTGCCAGCTGGCCGGCTGCTGGACCGGTGAGGATGGTCGCGACAATCAAATTTTCTTTCAAGTCTTTAATGAGCAATCTTGTGCCATTACACATGTTAGGAGGGCTTATATTCCTTAAAAGCATGATAGGAGTACCGACTTTTAATGATAGTTCGTGAGGTGGCAAGCCAGAAGGATTAAGCGAATTTAGAAAATCTTGAGGAAAGTGGACGACATCGTCA
Organism: Dryococelus australis; assembly: GCA_029891345.1. Lineage (NCBI taxonomy): Eukaryota > Metazoa > Arthropoda > Insecta > Phasmatodea > Phasmatidae > Dryococelus > Dryococelus australis. The sequence goes on from CM056996.1 coordinate 73,653,713, forward strand.
ACATTGGTGACTGTGTCAATCGACTTATAGGTTTTGACTTGGCCGGGAACTCTTTGTATAATGAGATTGTTGATTTCATTGACAGTGTCGTTCCTAGGCGACTTTCACTGGTTGTGTTCCAGAGCAATAGTATCGCCTAGGAACGATAGCGCGCCCGCCTACTGTGGCGGGCGCGCTAGATAGAGCTTGCTACATGCACTCCCGGGAAGCCGAGTTTCTCGCAGATTAGATCTGTAACAAGAGGACGTTATTACGCGCCATTGTAAGCCAACGGGTCAAATTAAACATGCCACTTTGTACTTTTATCCTTCCCCTTAAGGAAACTGCACAGAAACGCCCAAAAAAAGAAGATATTTTTGATCATTTTCACTATTCCTCCCCTTCCCTCTTCGAGTACATTTAATAAGAGAAAATCAAAATGTAGCAACTATAAATACTAGATTATTATTTTTTTAAATTTGTACGGTTTCAATTATACCAGTATTTTCCCTTGCGGGACTGACATCATGTAAGTTGGATTCCGAAATATAACTGCTACGATGTTCCCTATGTCTTGACTAGCTTGGTTTTTAAATATTGGCCCCGAAAATTAAGTTATGGAGGAAAAATACGTAAATTTACGACGGCTAGGATACTTCCGTCGTTGCACCTGGACGAATAGAGTCTGGCGGTAGAGAGGCTTGCAATAAATGGACGACCGCGAGCCTTGCGAAACGGGTTCGATTACCATATTCTAGGCAGGACCAAATACGATATTCTCTGCTATAGGCCTTTTGCGGTAAAATTAGCACTTTTGAAAACCCTGCTTAAGATCTACTTGTGTGCACGTCGTGTATTCTTCCGCCTTACGTAAGATTAACATTGTCATGAACCTCATCACTTTATTCACGCGTCGGTCTGGTGAACCAGCGTAATCATAAGAAAAGAAAATATTTTTCAAATCTGGCTAGTTTTACACTTCGATGTATAAAAAATGCTATCACAAATGGTTACCTAATACTTTTTATGCGACGTTAAGATACGGAACTACTTCCCATCCATCGTTACGAACTTACTGGGCGCATGCCACTCAGTGCACCCCTCAAAATATTCTCAGGCAGGGGAGGGGCAGTGACTTTTTCTAAGGTTGATTTCGAAAGTGCTCACTTTATCGAAAACAGCCTCTACCGTATTTGGCAGGACTTGGTTTTCTTTATTTTTTACTTTACTTTCAGTAGATCCTTAGAAAGCGCTACGGTAAGCTCCAGAGTATGGAAAACTTTACAATATATAATAAAAACTTCCATTACAACAAACATCCATTTCAATTTAAAAAGAAATTATGTAAATGTAAAATTCCAAATCAAGTGAAGAAAGTTTTAATTCTGATAAACTTGGGTATTAGTTATTTTTAACACGCTTGAACGAAAAGCGGAAGCTCGGTTGATTCATTAAACAAACTACTGAACTTTCTTTGAACAGTATCAAATTAAGTGCGCATTGTCTCTCGGAGAAAGTTGAATAAACAAGTATTATAATTGAGAACAGTTTATTTTGTGTTGTGGAAACAGATCCGGCTGGGATAATGAATTACTTGAAAACGTGCATAGCAAAACGTTTGTTTTGTCGTAAAAACAGGAATCATCTTGAAATTCTTGGACAGTGAATTGCTTGCAAATGTGCTCATCTTGTTTGGTAGCCAAGCACGAACGTCGTATGTATATAATATCTAATCATTTGGTACGTTCTGTAAAAACTGCTCATAGCTGATTTACATCATGTTTCTTTGGGATTTACAAGCAAATTATTGATATCATGTTCAACTGTTCAATTCTAATAGACACACATACTGAACCAAAACAAAATTTAATTTGCCAAGTAGTTTTAGGGTAAGAAACGTGATTTTAATAGCGATTGGACTATCTTCGCATGCCTGTAAAATTAAACACTGTTTCATAAATATAGACTGCAAATTCGAAATTATATGCTAGCGCTCAGTGCGAGTTAAATCTTTGCCGACGTACGGTATTTGATATACCTAGTTGCTATTCCCGTAGCCGAAAGTATCAATATACTAAGCCACGAAAGGCAACCAACTGTATTATCTACTTCATGCTCCGCTAATTACATACATTGATATCTGCAAATAACTTATACGCATAACGAAACTTCCGTGAATCTCACGTCTACTACGTCGCACTGAATTGTGCCTCCGAGTTCCCAGCAGATATTCTAAACTTTTCTTTTTAAAATTTTGAATTTTGTATCTGTTAAGTCCCTGGCGACAGCTGTTTTTCCACCCGTCTTTCCACTTGCACGATCCTCGGGTAAAGAGACTTGTTGGTGTGTATAAACTGTACCGTAAATAGATAAAACAAAATTATTAATAAAAGGAGGCTAATTCCTTGACAAAAACGCGACACCTTCGAATCTCAGGATTCTGAATGTTTATATCTTGCAATTTTGGGGAGTAATCAAATGAGAAAAAGATAACTTACTGTACACATGCGCCACTGTGCAGTTATGTCCACAATAATATCGTTTTCATTTAATTGAGATTCCAGTTTCGAATCCCAGAAAACCAACGGCTGGCTGTGCATAGCCTACACTTACTCCAAAAAGTATTGGCGCACCGAATGTTTTCCCCATAATATTTGTATAAACGAAACGAGAATGAAAATAATACGTGTATTCCTTAATATAATGTACAATAAAAATATATCTCACTGAAATCACAGAAACAACACAAAATAAATAGATACACACCACAATACACTCTTTCACTGCAAAATAAGTATTGGCACAGTGTACCACTATTCTCTACAGGTCTCTGTGCTTCCGTTTCAGTATCGTGTATGCAAGCCATTAAAACGTATGGCAGCTTGCAGAGGTTTCGGCATTGAATGAACCAACTTTTTCGACGTTGCAGGTGCAATTTAATTTCAGACCATCCATCCTCGAGGACCCTCTTTAAGCTCTTCTTTGCCAGACGGGCGGTGCTTGGCCTTTCTCTTTCCAAGATGGTCCCACAAATGCTCAATACGATTAAGACCTGGGCTCTGTGGAGTAAGAAGTCGTCTGGGGACATTATATAGTAGTCACTTGCAAGTTGTTCAAACAGTGAGTTTGGGGTCGTTATCCTCTTGGGAACGGAAGACCCCATTCAGGCCGAGCATGTGTACACTGTTGGACAAATTACCCCGTAACACATCAATGTATTTGTACTCATCCATATTTCCTTCAATAAAGGCCAGGTTTCCAACTCCCGAAAATGCCATGCACCCCCAAACCACAACATATCCGCCACCATGCTTTACTGTTGACAGTATGTGTTGTTGGTGTAATTCGGTGTTTGTTTTCACCACACTTTCTTTCGTCCGTCAGCGCCAAGCAAGTTGAACTTGGACTCGTCGGAGAATATAAGTGTCCCAGAATTCCAGTGATTTTCCACAATGTTCCTTGGCAAACGCTAGGCATTTCTTCCAATTCACCTCCGAAATATATGGTTTCTTACGGGGGGATCTGACATGAATATCGGCACTTTTTACGACATTCCTTTCTGTATGTGCACTTACAGTATCGTTAGAAGTAGTTACGACGTCCGCAGCTAACGAGGCAGCACTTCTTGTAGACTCATTTGGAGCTAAACGTATGATACGGCGTCTCTCTCGATGTGCGAGTATTCGTGGGCTCCCTTATTTGGGTTTGTTTCGTGTAGATCCTTGTTCCTTATTCGTGTATATAGATCGTACAGTGGAGAAGCTGATAGAAAGCATAGCAGTAACACAACGTTCTCTCGAACGGCGGATGAATGTTATTCTTTCTTTGTTCCCATATTGACAGTACTGAGCACCACCCCATCTACCTTCAGACTGACTAGTAAACAATCCGTAATAACGATACAGATACTGTACCTTGTGCTGCACGCTGTTTACACGATCGAACAGTACGAGGGCTCCACTGTGCCAATACTTATTTGGCGATTCTAATTCCGGATTTTCATTTATAAACGGCTCATTTATCGTGTCTCTACATACTGTCGTACGTAACGTTGTGTAGGCACCTGCCGAATCTCTATCTACATGTATATATTGCATGTTAAATAGTCTTAACATTGAGCCCAATGTTACAAGAAAATTGAGTGTGCCAATATTTTTTGGAACAAGTGTACGCAAAGTACCTAGGCTTATGATGTCCCCCCTATCAGCCTTCTAGTATAACGGAGGGGTGATATAAGGCAATTATAAGTAAAACAATATAAACATTTTAATGATTAATTTCTTATTTTGCTATTGTTCCATGGGGCCACTAACATTTTGTGTGATCTTTGCCGGAGGGTTCAGTATATAATACGCCTACAGTTTCTGCGAAAATTGTATGGCAAAAAAAATACCTACGCCATTCTTGGCATCAATCGTATTAATTAAGTCTGAGAAAAAAAAAAAAAAAAAACGTTGCCCTAAATATTGGAAAGTAGTGTTGCTTACTCTTCCAAATTATTAAAAGTGAAAATATTTGTTCTCTTAATTAACTACACCACGAAATATAATATATAAACGTTTTATTTCTAACAATAAAAACCGTAAATCGGCTCGCCTAAAAGTTGGCTTAAACTCGCCTCCAAAAGCCAAGGAAGTTTTTCTGTAGACAAAGTCAAAGAAAAATTTGCTTTGGACAAGTTCAACATAATTAGAAGAAAGTCAAAGCATAATTTACTTTGAACAAAATCAACATATTTATTCACGATAGCAACAATGATGTTGAGCCTAATTGAGCAAAGAACAAATACCGTGAAACAAATGATAACGACAATGATGATGAGCTTATTTATACGAGAATAAATATGGTGAAACTAATTTCACTACTTTATTAAAAGTTTAGATGCAAATAATGCAAAACAAGATTAAACATTGAAATAATTGTTTGTACGTTAACACAGAGATTATTTAATTCGCTTGTACACCCGCACGATCTGTTAGGAGTCAGTCATATTAACAAAAATTTAAAAAAAAATGCGAAATAAACGCTGCGGAAGTAGAAATCTAATATGTGTAAACAACACTCCGATATTCTTATAAAAAGTGCACAGGCGACATTATTAAACATTCGATGCTATAGGCCTGCATTGAAATTAGTATCGAACCCCATAAAGATCAAATTTCACTACTCGGGTATGCGGTAGAAACCGGGGTGGCACGGGAACGAATAATTTGCCGCTATAGCCCAGGAGTCACAAGACGGCACTGCGGCTGACAATCAATACGGTGCGTGCTGCCTGTGTCAACACACGGCAGATGTGGTGTGGCCCAGTGCCATCTAATTATATTTCGTAAGTTACCACAGTAATGAACAGGGGAATGTGGAGGGAGGGACAACGCACCCATATTGATCCCAGCGCGTCCAAAACGCTCGTTGTTTGGATGCAAGTCTTTGGTCTCAAAATATGTTACGAAGTTTAAGAACTATTGAACATGACAGTACAGGCCCCTTATCAATTCAGGAACGTACGTCGTGTGGTTATGGGTCATGCAGAAAAAAAATACCGCTATCGCCACAATCCCCCTCCCCACGGGGGGAAAAAAGGGGGGGGGGGCAATTTTGATAACGCAAAACTGAAAAAAAAAAAAACCTCCAGTTGCGAAAGTTATCGAACGACAGAAGTAGCTGTACGTTGGAAGTTATTATTAGAGTCCCTGGTACTAATGACACGTCTCAAAAAAGAAATTACGTATTGCAGGTGTTTCAGAAGGCAGGTGCGTGGCAACTATTGACGTACGAGGCTGTTGACTGGGCGCGTGGCAACATCGTAAGAGGAAGGTATCATCGTCAGGTGTGTCGTGGTAATGTGGATATGTATTATGAACACCGCGCCGATGGCGCAACCAACACATGTAACACAAAGCATGCAGAATAAAAAAAAAAAAAAAACAATCTGCCGCAGTGGCATAAACATGGCGTCACACGCTCACATGCATGAAAGCTAGTGCGTGCCACTGATAAGGCGAATTTCCCCTCCCCTCCTCCCGACAACATACCTTAGCGACTTGGAAGTGGTCCGGACGTAAGGTTTCCACTATTTCCTGGTCCGCCCTCGCCGGCTGGGTGACAGACGACCGAAATCCATCTAACACGCCTTTGAAGGTGAATTTCTTCATTGTGTTGACACTGAGCTACCGATCTCCATTTAATTCAAACGGCGAGTAAACAAAAAATTTAGACGACGGGAAACAAGTGCTCTCGTTGCGCAAGCCTCCGGAGCTGCTCCGTCACCACATTATCCGAATCTCGTCTGCTAGCCGCAAATATGACTGCAGCAGCGAGGGATTATGGGTAGGCAACACAGGGAGTCGGCGCGCAGGTTATGCGCCCTGCGCTGCGACTGTTTCTCTCCGATAGTCTCTTGTTTCATTTTCCTCTCCTAACCTCGACCTGTGTGTTTACTGCGGCACGACCACGTGATTTAAGCTGTGGAATGCACTTTTGCTCTTCATTCCGGCCAATTTTATGCCTACGCACTGCTGCATTATTTGTAAATAACCCTTGCGCTGACCAACCAATCAATACTCTCCAACCAACTACAGTTCGTTCTTATCAGCTGTTCGAGCGCTTCTGCTTCGTGTGTACGTGTACAGGGAAACGTTTGTACAAGTCGTGCATCAGGTGAACTGCAGTTACGATTATTTGTTAGTCAATATGTTCAAGAACACTTGTGATAGAGGAATACGTTTTGTGAGAATGTTTGCTGTATTTCGCCAGACAGTGAAAACGAAGAAAACAAAATTAAGGTTCGTGTCTTTATACTTATACACAAACGATAGGTAGGTACTTTGAAAAAGTGCATGTCATGCATGTGTTACCAGTGTAAAATTATTCAGTTTCCTCCTCCACAGACGAGTCTTCACGCCATTTTGAAATATTAATTAAAAATTAGGTGATGTTTTACATTAAAAACTTTTACCTACAAAAACTTTGAACATTTAAAGGCTATGTTGTACGTATGCTAATGTATTTCTACCCATATGAACAACGAAGAAAAGAACAGTTAACAGAATATTCTTGACACTTTGTTTACACAGTTACAAGGTTCAGAGTACATTATATATTTGTTAATTATGTAAAGTGATTTCAAAATAGTGTATATGCTGCCGCGATGGTAATATATTGTTTGTGCCCATGGCATCATTTCTTATGTTCAGATGAAGTTAGGCAATTCTGAAATCAGTACTACAACCAGATTCAGTAGGAAAATATGTTCAGATGAATTTTTCCTTTCATGAAAACTGAATTTTACACTGTGTGTTGTGCTTGTTCTATTAACCTGAGACACATGAGTGCATAATTACCATACATGAATAACCTTCTGGTGACTAACTAGGCATAGTTAATTGCAATTGTAGAGAAGGTTTACTAGTGTTATTTTCAAAATACTTAAAAGTATTGGGTAGTTGTAGAGATTTTGCTATAGCATTCAGTATATTTATCGGTAATTATAAAGAATAGTGACAATTCCGACGTTTGATTGCTGTATGTTTACCTGTATAACCTTAGCAGCTCGGCATATACATACCCTGTGAATGACGCTACATAAGGATTGGTTTTTAAAAAGATTTAATACAATTTAGCAACCCAATAAGTTATATATATATAAATTTTTACGTGTTTTACAGCATAAACTCCGCGCAGTCTTCATAGTTCTCCTCACTGTCACATTTCATGGTATATACTGCTAATTAAATGTGAAGCCCCACAAAAATTCGTAAGTGTGATTAGTAATAACTATACATATGTAACGTTTCAAGGTATTATTTACCCAATTTTCGGAAAAGTCACAATTTTTATATTAATTCCCACATTCTCTTTCACATAGTTTAAAAAAATAATAGTTGCTATGACTTGTGCCCCAACCCATATTAACATCATTTTTTACTATGCTGCAGTCATCAATTCACCAAACTGCAACTGAAGCATCAACTCGACTCACTCAGTAGAGCATTAGACACCCCACTTTGGGTGCCATGTTGCAATGTTGTTACCATCTAGGCAAACTGTGACAGGAGCACCAACTCAACTCACTTGGTCAGTACAGAAGCATGAAAAAAGTTCATAAATAAAGGTACCATTACCAAAAACTAATGTTTGGAAATTATCTTCTGAAATTTATTGACAATTATGCAGTTCACCCATGTTACACAGCAGACACAAAACAGTTGCAATTTTACAAGCCAGAAGACTATGGGAACAGTGTTGTGGGATGTTTTTATTCTAAAAGGTTGAAAGATCCAAGGTTTATTTGAAGTTACTAACTAGTGTAGATTTGAGAAACACTTTTATTTAAATTGGTGTAATCTTGTGTGCCAGTAATAAGCCTGATATGTCAAACCAATTACTTATTCATTCATGGTTACGATTGTAACAAAATATTTATCCTATTAAAATATAGTATAAAACATGTAGATACCTTGAGATGTGGCATTACATGAATGAGAATCCTCAAGTGCTATTAGTTCCATATGCAAAGAAAAATATTGAACACCAGAACATCAGCTCTGCACATGCACCTCACAGAACATATGTGAAAGAGTGTGAGACATAATTTCTTTCATTTTCAAATAATAAATTTAATTTTCCAATGACAGAAAAATTAAATGGCCTGTTTCGTGAAAAATACCCATAAGCCTTCTCGTCCACTTCCCCAATAACCCACTTCATTACCCTTCCCAGCATTCCCAAAGCCCTTCATTCTTTTGATAAAGGCTGTTCACAATAAAGTGAGCACTTTTGAAATCAACCTTAGAAAAAAGTTGCTGCCCAGGCCTGCATATATTTTTACAGGGGCATTGAGTGACATGTTAATTTTACATACGGCAGAGGAATACACAACGTGCATACACCTGTATTTGCAAACTTACGCAAGTCAGGAAGGGCTTGGAGCGAAGACAGTGTGATCTGGTGTCTTGCACGCGTTGTCCAAGAGACTATCTCTTGAGTACCATCAACACATAAGAGTGTATCAGTGCATGTGCTGGACAGTTCGTTTGTACATAGTGTAGTATTGCCCAGGGACGGGCTCAAATCAATGTTAAGATGTCAGCGCACTTTGCCGCCGCCAGAGATCGCACTGCCGCGGACGCATGTGATTTATTTCACAAATTGCGGGCAAACCGCTGGAGGCTTTGCCACCCACCACAACTGCAAGTGTTATTTCTCATTCATGTTGAACTTCGAGTAGTCAAAACTCCACACACTTGAGTTGAGAAGTGACGTGAAGTGACAGCCTCAAACGCTCATAGACATTTGGTACCCTTGCCGCTGCCGACACCCAGTGTGTTCCAACTCATGGCATCGCAGCCTGCCGCTGCATCCTCACCGTTCATGCCACACACCGTGCCAGTTCTACACGCCACTCCAGTAGTCACTCCGGTGAAGTTTCAAACACTCCTGAATTTTTCTGGACAGGGCTCTGAGGACCCGCGGTCATTTGTGGAAGAATGCGTGCAGCAACTGCATCGATACGGTGTTCCTCTTAAGGAATGGCCGTGTGCCATAGGGGCACAACTCACGGGAGACACATGTGCCTGGTGGAGGTCAGTCTCAGAGTATCAAATGATGTAGGAGCAATTTGTCACCAAGTTTTCCTACAGTTATGCTAGCCACTGGGAACTCTGCAAATTCAACTTAGCATATTCACTGAGTAACATCGAGCTCATGAAGAACTGTAAATGTTTGTGCGAAGAAAAGGGACCTAGTAGCTCGTTTCTATCCGTACATCGCTGCTGCATATGTATTAGAAGCTGTAATACAAACAGTGCTGCCAGAATTTAGGGCCGGTGTTTCCCAAGATGCCAATGAGTTATGTCAGTGTGGCACACCATCATGTGGAACACACGTGTTTACAACTGCCCCACCTACTAGGAGCAGTAACAACAACAAACCCTCAGCGCCTAACGGCTAGCCACCCGCAACCCAAGTGAGAGGATCAATACCACTCCGGTCAGCTGAGAGCACATGGACCGCCCGACCTCTGCGCAGCAACGGCCCAAAAACTGCACCACGCGACAACACAGATGTGCCTGACAGGCCACCATCAGACATGTGCCAATATTGTCCAGATGAGCAGATGCACTGCCAACATCTGCCAACGTCCAAAGACTGCCAACATCCAAACATAACGAAAATCCAGTGCTGGGAAACAGGAAGTAGGGATAGGAAAAACAGCCCCTATCCTTGAAATGGTTGAAACAGTTAAAAGTAAACGAGCATATCTCGGACAAATCCTTCAAAATGATGACAGTCTGTTGCGCATACCTGTCACGTAAATTAAACCTCAATTGTAGCATTTATTGACACAGCTGCCTCTTATAACTTTATTAATGAACAGTTAATAAATTCTGAACAGTGTGAATGTCAAAACCAATCAGTGAAACTCACCACGTCCCACTATTTGGCTACACTAACGGTACCGCCATGGTGACTGTCACTATTAGAGATGAAGTCATGCCTGTTTCAGTTCTCGTTATGAAAGACCTCAGAGAGGGCATTATTTTAGGAGTGCCATGGCTCATAGATCAGCAAGCTGTCATTGAATTATCCCGTGACCGGATGAATTTTGGCAAGACGCACCGGAAAACAGTACCACTTGGGCTATTACCAACCCACCATACTGGAAAGTGTCAACGATTTCGACCACACTGTACCAGAGGAATTCCAAAGCGCCGTCCAAGCCATTTTGCAGAAAAGGAGTGATGTGTTCACCTGCGGGGGACCCACTCCATCGCACCACCATTACGGAGTACCCTATACCAACAAGTCACAAGGAGCCGCTGTATATGCTACAGAGTGACTACACAGCATATTACCGCAACATCATCAACACTCAGGTCAGTGAAATGTTATATTATGGTGTTATTGAGCCCTCTGAGAGCAACTATAATTCAGCCATAACCTTGGCACCTAAGAAAGATGGGGCATGGAGATTTTGTATAAATTTTTGTCCTATCAACTTCATAAACAAAAGCTCGGCCACTCCAATAATTAATGTAAACAGTGCTCTCAGTTTGCTCAGTTCTGCAAAAATCATGTTTTCCTTTGACCTCCCTTTTGACTACTGGTAAGTCTCAGTCATACCCAACGACCACCACAAAACGGCTTTCACCACGCCTGACGGCAGGCGATACCAATTTTGTGCTATGTCTTTTGGTGTGCCCCCACCACTTCCAGTCTATGATGGTACACGTCCTAGAGTGCTACATTGGCAAGTTCATCACCGCCTATCTTGATGACATATTGGTTTGGTCTAACAGTTAGGAGGAACATCTGGAACACTTGACTTTAGTACTCTGGAGAGATTCGTAACTGCCGGCATCACATGTGCAAATCACAAGTGCCATATTGGCAAAACAGAACTGAATTTCTTGAGTCATATTGTAAATGAAAACCGGAAACCGCCCTAGTGCAGAAAATTAATGCATTATTGACGAGTGGGAACCGCCAGAAACATGTTAACAATTACGTAAATTTTTCAGAATCATAAATTGACTTTGCCAGTACAGTAAGGGGTTTGCCATTATTACCGCACCACTCGTGTCGCTGTTGTCAGTCCAGGTAAAATATCAGTGGACTCAGGTGGCCGCTCAAGCTTTCACAGCAATCAAAAAGCAGTTTCATCAGTACCTTCACTGTCTCGTCTAGATCCCACGAGACACCTGTATTTGCAAACTTACGCAAGTCAGGAAGGGAGCGAAGATGGCGAGCAATGTATCATAAATTACAGGAGTGCAAAGTTCGGCACTGTAGAAAGAAGGTACAATGTAAATGAGCGGGAATATTTAGCCATTTAGCCCTGAAATGTTACCATCATTTCCTAGAATATCAGCGGTTCACTCTCAGAACCGAATAACTACAGTTTAGTTTGGCTACGCAAACTGACATGCTGGTCTATGCTCATGCAAGCATATGATTTTGTCTTTGAACACATACCAGGAGTCGAAAATGAACTGGCTAACACACTCTCACGCTCCCCGAGACATGAGGTGTGCAGAAATGACCCTGACGATTGGGAAGAAACCTTGCCACCTATCAATCAGCTGCAGTTCAGTACCGAAACACAAACACAATACATAATTAAACCAAATTAGTTGGACCCGCAGGCCAATGAACAATGAACAGTTCACAGCTCTGCAATTAGATGTAGCTACACGTCATACAGGTGCAACTAGTATCCCCAGACACGATAAGATGATGCCACAAGTGCAACCGAAGTGTCATAAATATTTGCTGCGTGATCACTAATTGCCTTGAAATACTTCCGCCAGGCAGAAAGAACACTTGGAAAACTTTTGTACCAGTCGAGACCCGACCCATAGTACTTATAACGGCCATGATGATCACCTTGTCGGACATCCAGGTGCAGCACAGACACAACGTAACATCACCCACAAGTATTACTGGCCCGGAATCATGCAGGGAGTACGTCAATATGTAAGGAAATGCTAAGTTTGTAACACCTACAAGGCCTGTCGCTCAGACAGTAATTAACAACAGCAGCCACATGTCCCAACCAAACCATTTGACACAGGAGCACTAAACCTTATAAGGCCATACCTACGCAGCGCACAGGGAAAACGCTTTATTGTGGTCATAACAGATATATTCTCTCACTGGATGGAGGCCTACGCCATCAGTAGCTAGTGCATGTGCGAATAACATTGCGAAAATCCTGGATTTGAGTTTTTTCCCCCGTTGGGGTTTTCCTCGAGTTCTCTTGACAGATAGCGGTACTCAGCTTACTGGGCACCGGTGGAGAAATTACTGTGACAAGTGAAAAACTGAACACCATACAACCGCCCAATCCCACTGAGCACTGCAATCAGGACATTAAAACCCAACTCAGGATGTGTGTGGGGAAAGATCATACCACTTGGCCACATCACTTGCCAGCTGCGTTGTTTTGCCTACACACATGCATAAACGGAGCCACGGTGAAAACCTCCTGTAAGATTCTACAAGGACGCAACCTTGTCCTGCCTGGAGAGATAGTCTGCCCAGTGAATCAAGCAGAAATTGCAGATAGGCAAGTCTGACACCAAGAAACATTGCAGCAGGTGTGTGTACAACAGGAATGGTACAGTCACACCTAGCTGCCCATCTCACAGCGACCGCTGAGAGAACTACAAATAGGCGAACTGCTCTACATTCGCTAACACCCACAGTCAGCCGGGAACAAAAACTTTTGTGCTGGGTTAACTGTCAAGTGGAGTGGACCTTACCCCACTACAGCCAAACTGGGACAGACCACTTATATTAAACTGAGCGCAAGAAGGACCAATAAACTTCACCGTGACGACATTAGGGCGACAGGGGATGGAGTACGCTACGAGTCACCTTCCCCTACTCAACAGCATGACTTCACCACCCCATCAGTGCAGGGCACTGCCTCGAAGCCCGGTGCGCAGGCACCCAAGAGGAATCGAGTGGGCTCCATGGAAGAAGCGGCTATGTCGAGCTCAAGTCTGAACAGGCATGTACCACAGAAACAGCGGTAATTCAAGACACGTCAAACTTGCACCCAATGCCTGGTGCCCAGACGCTCGATAATGATCAAGTAGGGGGAGACAATGCCTTGATTGCCCTGGAAATTTTTCTACAAGCAACAGTGCCAGCACTGAATCAGACTCTTCAACTGCCTATGCCCAGCACCCAGTCGCCCAACAAGGGTTTAGTAGCAGCGGCACATTTACCACCAGCACTGCACCCTCACCATGCCACCCTCTTCCTAAACCGATGCCCAGCATCTCCATGTCTGGAACGGGACTGGTGATGGAGGGTGGGGAGAAGAGTGGTTGGCTCAGCCAGCCAGTCAACGGGGGACAGCGATGGCTACAGCAGCGACACCTCAGATGCCCAGCCTTGCCGACCACAATGCTGCCAGCACCTACCTCAATGTAGGGACACCGGCATCTTGATGCTGACCATCTACACTAGTTGTAAACCATTCTTCCCTGCCCTTCTGGCACTTAAGATTGCCAACAATTAGTGTTAAAACTATATGTGCCTTAGAATTTGATAAAACAAATTATTGTGAGGTAATTTTTATCTTAGTATTTGCCCTAACTAACACATGCATCAGCACTGCCAACACCAATATAACCTCTCTCCCCTCTATTTGGTCAGTGTAACCTCTCTCTTGAGAAACATCTGACCACAGCACTACTGGGATGGGTTTTAAAGGGGGTTAGTGCGAGGTGAAGATGGCTTGTAAAGATATGAGTAGGTCACTAATAGAATATGCATCCACAGTCTGGGACTCATATGTGGAAGAGGATGTAAGGGAGCTGAGAAGGTGCAAATAAGGCAGCAGGGTGGGTTGAGGGTAAATGGGGAAGGCAGAGGCGAAGAGTGGAGAGGCTAGTCAGGGCATATTGGGTGGTGAATGGAGTGGGAGGATGGGTGAAGTTAAGTGTTCAATTAGCCAATGGAATATTGGGACAGGTACAGTAGAAAGTGTCAGAGGTTATGTAGGTGGGTGGAAAGAGGAAGGCAGTCCATGCTGGTGAAAACAGTAAGGGAGTGAATGTGTTGTGGGTGAAGTTGGTGTTGGTGAAGGGGTTTTACGATTTAGAAAGGGACTGGAGAGTGAATGAAAAGGGATTATGGAAGGAAACGTGGATCACTGGACGCTAGCCCAATTCCAAATTGGGAATTATTATTATTGTTATTAAATTATCACTACATATTATTTGTGGAAAGGTAGGATTTTAATTGGGTCACATTTGTAGCTTTTAAACAAAATTTTTAAATTGCAATAAAATTTTAATTTCTTATCACAAAACTTAAATATTAGTACCACACCACCCTGAGAACATATGGATTTGAGCATATTTGTCATTTTTGTTTCAGTTATACACAGATACCTCTTAGGACTTAAGAACTTAATATTTCATTTTAGCACATTTGCAATGTAAGCTTTTAAAAATTAGTTTTATATTAGTTATCTAGGTTAGCATCGTAAGAAATATGATTCACTTAAAATTTAGCATGGACACCAGGAATGTTAGGTGAAGCTGTTCAGGGTGTAGCTTTAGCCTTTTTGTATTTAATGTATGTTATCAAATGTGCGCAGTTTTGTACCAAGGCTCTACTCACTCCACTCCAGATCTTAGTGAGACACTTGGGAAACAGCAGCATTTTAGGAAGGAACATTGTAAATTCTACTAATCATAGATAGTGGTATCAGTAACATGACTTGAGTGGAGGATAGATTCAAGCAATGTGGAAAGTGTTTATTGGTATTGTTTAGGACTTAAATTAAAATTAAGCTACTAGTCCTTTTGCAGTGTCACTGTAAAATTTGACACTGTGTTACAGTAAACATAATTGGGGAGTAATATTATTTTATCACACATATTGACAATTTAAGTTTCAAAAGGGAAAATTTTACACTAAAGTGTTTAAAATATATAAATAAGGAAATATCGAATGGAGAAAAAAATTAACAAACTAGGCATACAATACGATAATCAGAATTTTGGACATCTCATTCACAAGTACACTGCAGATAGTGCTTTCTGAATTGTACCAAACACAACTAGATTAAAAAACTAATAGATGTGAATTATTACCACTCTGCTTCCTGGCGCACGAGTTAAGTGAGAGTGGGGCTGCACCCATCTAACAGCATGAGACATTTAGGTACCAGTTTCATGATTTTTTTTTAACTTGTCCTCCTTAATAATGAAGTGCTAAGAAGAAATTTCAGAACCTATAATACATAACATTAATGTTTCAGTAAATGCTGTCACCTTTCAGATAAGATGAAATTCACTGAACTTGTACCTTTACATAGGAAATAAGCATTAATAATAACAGATAATACTTGCCCTTGATGTAAACAAAATTTTATGTCCTGAGCAGATGTGGATTTCAGAAAGAGAAACCAACAACTTCATCTGTGTATCAATTTGTTGAAACAATTCTTAACAATTTGGATTTTGGTCTATATGTACTAAGTGTGTGCGTGCGTGTGTGTGGGTTTTTTTTTTTTTTTTTTTAATTTTATTTTTTATGAAAATGTTGGATTAACTTATCTCAATTTATATGTATTGTAATTTTATTACTTGTCACTTTTAATAGTTTCCAATCTAACTTACACATATATTTTTGGCCCTTTCTTTCAGCTTTGTCAAAAGTTATTATAATAATGCTGGTTATCTGCTGTGACTTCTGTAGTCTATTCTTGGGGGGAAAAAATGAACATATCCAAATATTTGGCTTACTTTTGTTGAATTTTTTTCATTCTTGGTGATGAGGTGTGTTTTCCAGTGCACTGATAGTCATTTTGTGTCAGGATTATACTAGAAGTTTCAGGTTTTATCACAAGTGTTTTTTATTATTATTATTATTATTATTATTATTATTATTATTATTATTATTATTATTATTATTATTATTATTATAAAAGGTACAGCATATCAGCACAAACTTCCTTGAGGTGTTTATTTTTGCCCTGGTGTAGTGTGAGAACCCTAAGGACCATCTTGGCAAAGACTACATGTTGAGAACCTCACTTTCCACACAAGGTTTTTGCAATTTCCACGATTTCAGCTCTCATTCGGACACTATTGGTGGTGACTTTTTTTACAACATTTTCTTCTTTTCTTGAAGTGGAGGATTCGTCCAGGGCATTTGTTATCAACATTCTCATGTCCTTTACTAAATGTTTTGGGCTGACGCACATGCATGAGACATGCAGTCTTCCCTGTAAGCATAAGTAAACACTTAAAACATTCTGTTTAATAAAAAATTGTTTAATTGATACGGTGCTCAACTTACAAACTTAGTATTCTTCCGACACACAACAGAAAAAACAGCTGCAGTAAACGATGACTCACAATCAGCAAAATATGCGAGTGTGTTGATGTTTTGTCATGCAGGCTTAGACAGGTCCAAAGTCTTTGCGAACAATGTTACAATGAGGTCTCACTGCTTTTCCTAAAGAGGTACAAACACAGTCTCATTTTTTATGTACACACTTTACATATGGTGTTTTCTGTGACCCTGCCAAGCCTTTCGACCTTGTAAACCATGAAATACTGTTGAGGAAAATAATTGACAACTTCATATAAAAATGAAAAATTCAGTACCTACCTTTACATCAACACAAATTGAAACCTATACATCACAATAGGCTATAGCAGCATTCTCAAAAGGGTATCAACATAGGGGCAGAAAAACTACGTCTTGCAAGCAACATGCACTAAAAGAGACCAGAAGATTGAAAATAAATAAATAAATGAGTGAGTAGCATGTGCAATATGTAACATTACTGAATGAAAGTATGTAATTTGGTTAAAAATAATATTTAAAAGTCACCAAATGAACTAAAAATTGAGGCACACATAAGATAAAAATAAGAAACCTTGCAAACACAATGAAATAGTTCATAGTCTATTATTTTTTGGTCTTCCACTAAAACAGTTTCTGCTGTGACTAGACAAACATTACAGATTTAGAATACAATATGACTATAGGGCTACCAGTTTGTCGCCAACAATGTTGTCACCATTACCTTTACCACAAAAATTATGTAGGTACTGCCACAAAGTCACAGTGTTTGTCACAAACCAATGCTAAATATAACTAATTTCATCAGATCTGATTAATTTTAAATGATACTAGCTTTCAGGCCAATTGGGAGTAACCTATTTAGTAGTAAGCTTAGTAGTAACCTATTTAGTAGTAAGTTTGTTGTAAACAAGTCATGATATTTCATCACTTGTCATTTCTGTTGGCTGCTCGTATTCCTCTAGAAGACTAGATTCCCAATCAGTAAACATACCATACCAATCATGGTCACAATGCATTTTTTAAATTTATTTACTACAACAGATCATTTTATTGACAGTAGAAGAAAACTAGTAATTGGCTTCCAAATTGGGTGTTT
Source organism: Dryococelus australis (assembly GCA_029891345.1). NCBI lineage: Eukaryota > Metazoa > Arthropoda > Insecta > Phasmatodea > Phasmatidae > Dryococelus > Dryococelus australis. The sequence goes on from CM056996.1 coordinate 73,671,630, forward strand.
GTTTTTAAAGATGAAAATATGGACCAATTTGCTTCTCAAATTGATTATTATTGAAGTTAAGTATGTGATTTATTTACAACTTCACAGTTCATAGTGGGTCATATTGTAACACTCTCCTTCCTCCTGAATACTAATTACTCTTAATCTCGCTGGACTCCTAATTCTCTATACTCGATTCAACGTTAACTCTGGTATATTGCAATAGGAGGCAGGTACGTGGAGGGTTTGTCGAGATGGTGGCTAAATAAGTAATATTATTTAAAAAAATATAAATCTACTATAACAAGAATTCTGAATAACAAGAGACAATATATTTATGTTACAGGACAACAATAGAATTACGTATTAAGTTACTGACAGTAAGGATACAATTACATTATGCCACAAGGGCTTACAGTTACAATACAGCTAACTATTAGTTTACAGTTACATTATAAATTATGTTCAATGATTATGCTCAATATCGCAGCTATGCCCTAACCTTGCCGCAATTACTTTACAAGGGAAATGGAGACGATGGCTTGTAACAGGAATGGCTCCCTACCGCAAACGCGTTTATGCTCACCCAATAATCTGAAGTTCTGGTAGGCCTCAGAGCTCACTGGGCCTGAGACGTCTGCTTCCTCTTCAGCGTGCAATCTCACTCACAAGTATAAAGCTTCACGCCGCTATGCCATCTGGGGGGGGGGGCAGCATCATGCGGGGTCACTTTTATAGTTTTGCCAAGTAGGACAAGACTGCGACATCACAGCACCCGGCCACAACTATATCCCGCACGACGTAAAGTGGTGTAGCACCATCATATGATGCTACACTACCCCCCCCCCCCCTTTCTGTCGAAGAAGCAGCTGTCCCGGCTGTGAAATGGACCAAGGGTGTGAGTGAGAGAGGTACAAGCATCAGGTGGGTACATCAGTGTAGGGATGGTTTAAGAGCTCAAGGTAGGTGTCATACGTTGCACAGGGTGGCATACCCGAAGGACTGAACGTTGTATCGAGGAAGCAATTACAAGTAGGAGCCACAGAAAAAATTGTGTTGTTAACAAAGAAGTTGAAGTGAGACGATATAGAGAAGTTAGGTTAGTAAATCATTATAAGTACGTGAAAAGAATGTTCCTCCAATGGCTAGGCCGTGGGCACTGGGAGGCAGGAGATTGGAATGAACGCCTTTTTAGTGAACACATGGCAGCATGTCAGAGATACAAAGATATAAAGAAAAGTGAATAGGCACAGCCAACTTGCTGCAGGTATGGAATAAATGTACAAGTGCCATGATCGCCTGTAGGAAGGTGTGAATACAAAATTGGTTTGAGAAAGACAACAAAAAAACAGTTGGTAGTAAAGTTAGTAGTGCACGTGGCACGTAAAAGAAAACACATAATCTACAGATATAAAGAAAAGTGAATATGCACGGCCAGGTACAGAATAAAAGTACAAACTATGTGCCATGATTGCCTATAGGAAGGTGTGAATACAAAAATGGTTTGAGAAAGACAACAAAAAATAACAGTTGGTAGTAAAGTTAGTAGAGCATATGGTGCGTAAAAGAAAACACATAATATACAGGTGCATAAAAGAATAACTGACATCACATAGGTGGTAGCACTCACTGCACTTAAAGGAAAACTCACATTACACAGGTGGTAGCGCTCGGGGTACGTATAAGAAAATTCGCACTACACAGTTGGCAGTGCGTGCTCAACTGTATATAAAGGAATGTGATGGCGACAAGCGTCCACAAGTGCAGCGATTATTTGTATATGTGAACACTTATATGATTAATGGCTTAACGATTTCTACTGCTGACAGATAAGCTAAACACATACCTTAGACTGAGTTACACAAATAAAATGACATGGAAAATTAGATATACCTTGTAAGTTACTGTACGTAGCGTGTATGAATGCAAGATAGAACTCGGTCGGCTGACTTAGATATAACTTAGAAGCTAAGAACGTGGTAAGTTACAATAGAAGTATTTAAAACACATAACAAAAGAAAAATTTATAGTCACAAATGCCGTTGGCAAAAGTTCAGAGCATGATAGTGGTAGCCCTGCATGAAATGTTCGTTTCTCCCCGTAGCACTTTTGTACATTCGTAAGGAGAGTATTCACTCAGAAAGGAAAGTTTGTCAACATACGTAAAATATTGTAAAGCACTGTTTGAAAGTTAGTTCGTCGCACTGGCTTTCCCTGAAAGGCTGTAGGTACAAGCATTTTGTTATTAGTATCTTTCACATAATTGCGTAGTGTGAGAGCTGAATTGGGCTTACCACTTTTGGATGCATCATTCACGATATGAATATAATGCCCGTAGGCTATATGAATAAATAAAAACAAAGAACTGAAAAACAAGTTACATGGAAATGAATAATAGAATCTACCTTGCAGCTATTCACAATATGCTTACATGCTAGTGGATTCTGGGTACAAAATATTTTTTATTGAACTCTGTACATACAAACAACACAAATCTCTGCAGAGATGGGGAAGGGTAATAAAAGTGGAGTACTCCAGGAAGGTATCTTATAGACTATAGAACATAGGTTACTTTAGTGACTAAATAAAAGATAAGTGTAATTAAAAAAAAAAAAAACTGCTCACAAGACAGGGCATGATACTATACACACCATGACTGTCGACACGGACCAGCAGTTACAAGCAAAATGCTTAAAAATTATTAGAGCAGTAAAACAGACAATTGTAACATTCCAATGAAAGTAGCAAGTAATATAACCTAACCTAAATTAAGAATGAGGAGCAAATAAGCAATAGCATAAAATAACATACAGTACTATGAAGTACTGGATCTGACAAGCGTAACGTTATTTTATTATGAGGAGATTTGGTTTGTTTTTCTGATTTGAAACTGCTATACTTTGAGAGATACGGCTAACTCTCACTTGTAATTACTGCAAATAGCATTGGCAAGACTTATACTACTCTTGTAATGATGAAAATAAAAGGTAAATAATATATACCAGAGCAATGCATACTGGTTTGTTTCTGTGTGAGTCTCTGGTTTTTTCCCTTTATTTTGTTTCATTTTAGTTTCAAATGGTTGCTTATTCTTTCCTATAGTTTAGTGATGCCATGAGGCAGGTAATCGAAGCAAATCACTTATATATATTGACTTCTAACCCTAATTGAAAATTACTTCAAAGAACATGGTACTACCCTATGAGAGGGAGTAAAATAATTAATCTTAATGTCAAGTAGGACTTGTCAAATACTAATCCCTTCATGAAAAGTATTGTATAACATTGTCACTGCTCCTAGAGCAGGATAAAAGTGCAAAGTCTGAAACAACTTCTATGCAAAACTACTAGAGTCTTGTCAATTATTCGTAAACACCACATGCCAGGAGGCATGTTATCTCAATTCTGAATAATATATACATCTCTAGTGTCCCTTGGCTCACTGATAATAAGTTAACATGAGCTCTATTGAATGGCCATACTTCACTGATTTACCTACGTGAGTGAATAATGCATGGTCCTATCTCATGTCGAATCATAAAACATATTACACATACTTACGTCCGTGAAAAATGCAAAAGCAGTTAGAACTGCAAATACACATATATACTCATCTTCATACCTCTGGAGCAATTATACATGCAGTTGAGGCTTCGTAAGAGCCACTAGTATAGGCTGGAGCGTAATCACTGCAGTATTATGCATAAGGCCAGGAGGCACACTGGCTGATCTCTCGAAAACAATTATAAGGAGGGAGGGAACGTTGGTCACTGATAATAAATTAATAATAGTCCCAAGTAAGGGCAACATTCTACACATTTACTTCATTGAATGGTGAAAATAATAAAATCATTGTTTAATTCTTATGTCGGCCCATAAAACAGCTCACACACACGGAGGTCCTTGGACAATGGAAAAACAGGCTGAACTGTAATAAGCTATATATATATATATATATATATATATATATATATATATATATATATATATATATATATATATATATATATATATATATATATATATATATACACACACACACACACACACACACACTCACATTAATGCATCTTGTGCATTCTTACATGTAGGCGAAGCCTTGCCTTTTAAAGGGGTGAACCAATGCAAATTCATACATGATGCCAGATGGCATACTATCCTATACTCTCAATTACAACCATAAATAATTAGATAACTCTGGTTACTGGTACAAGAAGTCGATAACCCTCAAGTGAGAAATAATTAAGTGACGCCCTCTGAAGGGAAGAAAACATATAAAAATCGTAGGGGGAACCCCAATGCTTATCAAAACATCTCAAATAGCTGGCATGCTTATAAAAGGGTAATTGCAATAACACAAAATTAGATACTCATAGAAGCGCATCTGATGCGAAATATAGATAATTTGATGTGTTGCAATAGTTAAGACTTTAGGCCTAAGCATTATAATGATATTAGTTAAAACGCCCGGCAGTATAATGCTCTAACTTGAAAATGTCCTTCCCTTTACATCAAAGTCTGCAGGGCAAAATAATGCTTATATAACGGCTCTTATAATCAGCTATGATTGAAATACACACAACAACGTATAGAGGGGATTGAAAGTTCTGAACAGGTCTTATTAAAGCAGGTATAACTGGGGAACTGAGCTTATTTATCACGGTCAAACTTAGGCAGAGTGGAATCTCTCTATAATTTTATATTGTCGTATAATTTTTTGTCGACGTCGTAGAGGCTCGTTTGGCCTCGCAGAATTCCACCTAAAAGTCGGTGAATAAAAATATAAAATAGTACACACACAAGTAGAATGTAATTAACATATAGGGAACAGAATATACAGGGCATTTAGTTGCTGTTAGAAATAAACACATGGGGATGTTAAGTGAGATCTGATTAAGGCTTGGCAATATTATCAAAATTCATTTTTAAACATTGCCCTTGAGGTCTATGGTGGGATACTCTAAGGAATGAACAAAATAAAAATGCCTTAATGTAGCCTAGGCATTATGAAAAATATAACAATCTCTGATCAAAAATTTAACTTTGCTTGTAAGCTGAGGATGGCCCTATAATATAACTGAACGCATGATTAATAGTCTGTGTCCCATGTTGAAATTGCCAGGCAGAATTAAATATATTTATAACTACATGAACTGCAACACGTTAAACACAATATAAAAATACTCCTGCCGAAAGAGAAAGGGGGGCGGGGGAAGAGAATGAAATATTGGTGTGGCGATAATTGGTCTAACAACTTGTGTGGTGACATCAAACATGGATAAATACTTAAATAAGGCCGAAAGCAGTTAATTAGTCATATAGAAAATGTGAAACTTCATGCTCGTGGCTTTAATGGTAGACTGGGTAGGGAGAGATTAATGGTTCTCGTTCAGCTCAGTGGTAACAACGGACACTTGTGTAGCGGTCATCAGATGACGGCGTGACGCAACATGCCAGCTGCTGAAACAAGGAGAAGGCAACAACACAAGGCCACTGCGGCCATGTGGGCGGAGATAGTACTCCTCCCACTGCAAGCGGTGCACCCGTGCCGAGCGTTGACACTGCAATGCATCAGGCGTGGTGAGCGTGGCTCCGCCCACAGGAAGTGCTGCCAACTCTGGACAGCGGTGAGAAGAGCATTCTGGCTATGGCGTGGAGCGGCGAGACGAGAGCAGTGAAGCTGGTGCACCTAGGATTCCTTTCTATGAATGCTAGCAGCAGAACAATAGTCTGCGATCGGGCGGGAAGGCAGGATGGCGCCGTAGAATGCACGTTGGGACTGCCGCTCGCTGCAGCAGACGGCCCGTGTCCAGGCGTAATCAGCACTTCCCAGGTGGCGTGCACTGCGTGACGGTTGGCGCAACGGCAGGACACAAATAGCTGAGCACTCACAGGTTATCACAGAGTGTACAATGGACTTAGAGTAACTGTAACACATTTTATACAAGACTGAGATACTGACACAGAAAAATAGAAAATACAGAGGGACATTAGAACAGAACACTAGCGGGCGGGCACTAACTTACAATGGCGCGTACAGACTATATCAAATTTAGGGGCACCGGACTTATTTGTCTGTATGCGAATAGTGGATTCGCCCAACACATCTGCAACATGATACGGCCCCCGAAAGTGATGTGTTAGGGCCTTATATCTACCTTGGTTACGCACTCAAACGTAATCATTAACTTTTAATGCTTTTTTGCGGTGCGTTTTATCGAAGTTAGCTTTCTGAAAGCTTTGGGCCTGAAGTAAGTTGTTGCGGGCAGTGTTACGAGCGGCTAAAAGTTTCTCACACCAATCATGCCTCCGCTCGGAAAACTTAGTATCGGCGACCTGGGCAAGGGGGACGGCTTGAACCCCATGAAGCAAGTAAACAGACGTAAATTTGGTGGAGCTGTTAACACTAGTATTATGATTGAATTAAATGAAGAGGATGTACAAATCCCAGTTAGACTGGTCAGTATTCGCACAGGCCGTGAGTTGCTCACCAATGGCGCAATTATTATTCTCGACCAAACCATTGCAGCCGGGGGTTGTAGGCGGTAGTAGTGAGTTTCTTGACGTCAAGTGACTTAAGGAGGTTGGAAATCAGCTCATTCTGAAAACTAGTCCTGGGATCCGTGAGTATCTGCTCAGGGCAGCCGAACTGTAAGACTACTTCCTTAATAAACTTGGTGCATGTGGTCGCATCAATAGACCGGACTGGCTTAGCACAGACGTAACGGGTGGCATATTCCATCATAATGAGGATGTATGTATTGCGACGTGCAGTGGTGGGTAAAGGCCCTTGGCATCCAGAGCCCAAGTTTTAAGAATAGGTGGGACAGTATCGGGGTGAGCTGGCCCATGGGTTGAGAGGTGATGGCTTTAATTTTTTGGCATTCGGGGCAGGATTGAACATTCTTTTTGACGCCAGTGGCCATAGTATCCCAAAAGTAAGACTGTTTGATTTTACGCAGAGTTTTAAACATGCCAAAATGTCCGCCCCCAAAAATAGCATTGTGGTGGGCCTAGATTACTTCAGGAACGTACAGTCGAGGAACAAGCGTCAACTTAGATGGCCCGTGGAGTGAATGGACCTTTAAAAATATTTCGCCGTTATTGGTAATAGCATAGCGGCGATATTTTGTGTCAGCTTGTTCAGGGTGCAATAAGGCCTGTTTTAGTTTACAAATGTGGGGGTCATTATCGTATTCGCAGATGAAGGGAGAAGTAGGAACAGTGACTGGACACAAATGAAACACAGACTCGTCATCTATCTGAATATACTCTTGGGCATGTGTATAAACAGGGAGAAAATGAATAATGTAATTAAAAAGGACGATTAGAATAGTGCACTTGAAAACAGGGTCAATGCAAGTTGTGGCAAGGGTAACATCATGGCGCTGTCAAATGACTATAACATTCACTTGGATAAAGGGTAGTGATGATCTTGATTATTAAATGAATGGAAAAATGTCCTCATTGGCTACGGCAGTGGCGATTCTATTTCTCTTACTCGGGTCGCATGCTGAAAAAAAGTCGTGTTTGACCTCGTCCCAGTGTTGCAGAATATACTTAGCCACAGTCGCACTAATCCTCAGACGCCTTTGCAGGGTTTTGAAAAAATGGCTTCGGCCAACGCCTTTAATAGTGAAGTACACGTCATCGTGGCGTCCTTGACGGTGTAGGGGGTGTTGTGAACAGTAACTGTCTGAGTAGGGATGTGTGGGGCTGTTTGGATGCGGCTGAGAGCATCAGGAAATGTGTTTAATTTTCCCTCAACAATATTAATTTGGAAATTAAACTCGCTTAAAGGCGATTGCCATCTTTTGTATATTGGCATTATGGTCCACCATGGAACGGAGGTATCTGAGGCTGGCGTTATACTGAGGAAAATGAGGTGCGTATGTAGCACCGCCATGATAATTACTAAAAGTTTGTTAATTTTGATGAAACTAACGGTATCCCGGGTTGTGAGGGGGGTTGGGCAGGGGATTTGGTGTGGGTTGGTGATGGTAGTACTGTTGGCGAACAGGGTAGGCGGGATTGTAACCCGTGCAGGGTTGTGGAACACTATAGCGTGGGCGGTTTTGGTGCTGCGATAACTGACGTGGGGAAGGAGAATCACTTTGATGGTGCGAAAGTTGCGCTATCTCCTGCTTCAGTTTAGAAATCTCGGCTTCAAGACACGTGGAGTTAGGGTGAACTTAAAAATTCCTACCTCGACTCTGCGAATATTTTTGCGCAACTGCTCTAGCGTGTCATTTGGGAGGCCATTAAGCTTATCTGCAGTAGAAGGAAGAATACTCCTCTAGATGACGTTGATAAAGTCAGCATCTGCTTGCGGTAGTATTCAAGTGTTTGAATGTGGCGGAGCGTGTCCTTACTGACTACTTGTTTCTTCGTGTAGATTAAATTCTTTACACGCTCTGTTTCAATGGCACTGGTAAAAACGCCAACTAACCCTGCTTTAAGTTCCGGCCACGTGATAGGCTGTGCACAGTGATGTATAAGGTTTTCTGAGGTGTGCTTAGCCGTGTTATGGAGGGAAAAACGAATTTGTTTGCACTTGTCGGCATCCGCCCATCCGTTAATGTCTGCCACCTCCTCAGAAGGGTGTAAAAATTATTGAATACTTTCGCCCCCTGCTTCCCGGAAAAGGATGGGGGTTTTTCAGGTTGACCGAAAATGCCATTAACGGGAGGGGATTTGATGGCCATGATGGGTGGTGGTTGATAGGGAATGGTATCAACGTATTTAGGGGTGGTGGGTGGGGGTGGAAATGAACGTGAGGGAAGAGGAGCAATGCCAATTTCCTCCTATAAGGAAAATCCAAAGAATTCCATGAGGGGAGCAGGCGATTGTGATGGTGTTGGAGGAATGGATTGGGAAAGGGGTGGTGTGTCAAGAGGGTAGGTGTGCTCGAAGCTAGAAAATGACTTGTCTAGTGCGTCGTGTTGTAGTTGACTAGTATTAGCTGTTTCAGAAGTGCTTTGAAGAGCACGCTGCCTGTCTCTCGTCTAATGGGGTCGCAAAATCTTTAGTGTCGAGCAAAATAGTTTTAAGGAATTGTGATACTTTATAGATGCCTTTTTCTGACTTATTGTTCCATGAAATGTGTAACATAGGTGGTGATAGTGTAATGCTAGTGTATTTGGTGCTGCATACTTTTGTGTACTTAAAAATAAACAAACTACTGGAAGGAAGAAAGGAACACACTCCAACAGCACACCACACTGGAGATGTTCAAGCAATCAATTGAACAGTACGTTCTGCATGCATGAAAAGCATTACAGTTAAAATACACTAACTACAGTAAAGAAGCATTCTAAGGCGGAATGGGTGGGCAGTAACAGCGGCTTGGCATGGCTACTGCGCACGCACTGAGTCGTGGGCGTGGAAACTGACCTACGCCACGCTGGCCGACTTTGGAAGTGAAACAATGATAGCGTGGGTGGGTGGGGCTGTCTGTAACAGACGGCGGAAGGTGACTTACTCGCAATAGTCTTGCATGGCTGAGATTATTAATTAGAATGATTGATGACATGATAATGAAATGGCCTCGGAACAGGTGAAGCTTGGCAGCAGAAAGGCAGGAATAAAACCGCGCCTCCACCTGTATAACACTCTCCTTCCTCCTGAATACTAATTACTCTTACTCTCTCTGGACTCCAAGTTCTCTATACTCGATCCAACATTGACTCTGGTGTACTGCAATAGGAGGCAGGGGGTGTACATGGGTTAGGCGAGATAGTGGTTAAATAAGTCATATCATTTAAGAAAATATATATCTTTACTATAACAACAATTCTGAATAACAAGACACATTATATGTACGTTACAGGACAACAATAGTACGTATTACATTACTGACAATAAGGATACAATTACGTTATGCCACAAGGGCTTACAGTTATGTTATAAATTATACTCAATCAATGATTAACTAAATTCTTAATAAATATCCACATCTATGCCCTCACCTTGCCACAATTACTTTACAAGGGGAATGAGGACAATGGCTCCCTACCACAAACGCGTTTATGCTCACCCGATATATCTGAACTTCTAGTAGGCCTCTGAGCTCACTAGGCCTAAGACGTCTGTTTCCTCTTCAGCCTGCAATCTCACTCACAAGTATAAAGCTTCGCGTCGCTGTGCCATCTTGGGGGGGGGGGGGGGGGGTGGCTCAGCGTTGTGCGGGGTCGATTTCATAGTTGTGCCAAGTAGGGTAAGATTGCGACATCACAGCGCCCGGCCACAGCTATATCCCGCACAACCTGAAGTAGTGTAGCGCCACCATATGATGCTACAATATGAATGTACTAGGAGTTTTGCTTGTTATATGCTGTTCATGGTAAAGTGATCACTTTTGAAGCCCTAGTTACTTTTTCTTTCAGCCATTTTTTATCTTTTGACCACCTTTTTTTTAAATAAATATGGTTATGTAAGTAATAAACACAGTGTGTATATTCCAATGCACTCAAAAGTTAATGTCTAAGGCAAAAATAAAATATATTTACTGACTGTTATTCCAAAATAGTGTGTTTTCAAAAGGTCTCACATTACTGTGAATAGCCTACATCAATAAAAATTAACTTGGAAGGGGGGGGGGGGGGTGCAGTGATGCAGCGGCTAAAGCGCTCACCTCCGACTTAGCCAAACTGGGTTTGAGTCCCGGCGAGGTCACTCCTGGATTTTTGCACATCGGAATTATGCTGGATGATGACATTAGTTAGCAGGTTTTCTCAGGGATGTCCTGTTTCCCCCACCCTTGTATTCTGGCGCTGCTCTTTATTCACCTCGCTTTAACCTAATATGCTCTCAAGATCATGATGTTAAGAGCTGCCCATATCTATCTACTCCACTTACTTGGAAGGGGCCAGTTCTTATTTGTGCACAGTTGAAATCTACTTTTTCAGTGCTGTTCAAGATGTGTTATTCCTATTTGTAACTATTTACAAATATGTAGTAATCATCACAGTGTTTATCACTAACTTATTCATGTGTATTGTACACTGTAACAGCAGTTGGCTTTGTGATTAGATTCTTACAGAACTTAAATATCTGCAGTCAAGTTTGTAATAAATCCACACTTTAAAAATATGCTTTTTGTAAGAACTTATTTAATTTTCGCCAAAAAGTGAAAAGTGATTTGTTTAGTTTAGGTTGTCATGAAAACTGATTTGTAGGTTAGCCAACATTTTGGCAATAGGTTATGTATCAGTATTATTTGCCACTACCTATTGTCAGCTATATTGTCTTCCACACCAGCTGTAGCAGTTAACTGTGTCCAATGTAGATTGTTTTTTTTTTTTTTTTTAATATGATTTTTTAGGTTTTTAATTCTAAGTGTACCCATTTGTGCTAGGGAACTACTACTGTTTTTTTTTTAAGACTATAAAAAGATTTCTACAAATGTTAAATGTAGAAGTGATTGTTAAGACATCCATTGGTGGTATTTAGTTTTAACAATTCTGTAAAATTTGTTACGAAACTAATGAAATATAGTAGGTTCGTGATATCATGTGCCATCTGTCTTCAACAAGGAACAGTCCTAAAACAAATGTGTCCTTTCTCCTACCCGTTGCAGCCCTGCTTATATTAACCCGCCAGTGGTCGCTATATTAGAATGTACCTTTTTCTAGTTGAGTTTTTAACTGTCATCACAAAGAGGATGAGGTCATGAGAAGTAAGCACCATTATACCGAGGGTCATTCATTATGTGTGAGTGTTTTTCTCACCGCAAGACCATCTGCGATAGCATCTCGAGCGTCATGAGTGAGAATTATTTTCATTGTGCAACCTTCGGCGACTTTATTTCGTAGAGATTGCTAAGGAAACATTCTTCTGTTGTTTGTGTCCAATGTGTCTTTTAGAATGGCGAGTCGAGGAAGAATGCTCGTTGAATTAGCTCTATTACAAAATTCAGGTAAGGCCAATGTTGGTGAACACTGAATTTTTTCCGTATATTTTTTTACTTTGATTGTCAGGAAGTGCTACATAATTTGGGGTATAATTTTTTTTTTTTTACAGAGATTAATGCATGGTGGCAAGAGTCTAACATAGTTGAAGATTTAGGAGAAAACTACGATGAGACACAAAGTATTGATGACAAGTAAAGTGATGATGAAAATGAACATACTGATCATTTCACAGACACAGAACAGTCTGCTTCCAGGAATTCAGATAGTGATGAGCCTCGTCCTGCAGGGCCTAGTTATGTAGGAAAAGACAGCGAGTGAATCCCAGTTGTTGATGCTTCCTCCCCACCCTAACGTATGTACTGCAAGATGTAATATTGTTACACATCTTCCGGGCATAAAAGCTGCAGCAAGAAATGCAAAGACAGTTTTAGATTGCTGGAAATTTTTTTTCCCAGACACAGTTATATAAATGAAATAGTTTAAAATAGTAATGTTTATATGAGAAAGCTTCGCGATAACTATAGTCGCTAAAGAGATTGTAAGGACACAAATTTTGAAGAAATTTGTGCTTTGTTAGGTCTTTATCTAGCTGGAGTGTAGAAAGCTCAACATGTGAATGTTCAAGAATTGTGGAGTGATGATGGGACTGCACCAAGAGTGTTTTAGAGCTACCATGACAGTGAGAAGATTTAATTTGTTGCTTCGAGCACTACGGTTTGATAATATAAATGACCGACATTTGCTAAAGGCAGTTGACAATTTAGCACCTATACAAAAAAATTTCGATGATTTTGTCGGTTGCTGTAAAGATAATTATCAAGTCAGGGAATATACAACCGTGGATGAAATGTTGGAAGCATTTGGAGGTCGGTGTAAGTTCCGGCAATACATCCCAAATAAGCTGGCTAAATATGGGATAAAGATTTATACCCTGTTAGATGCATGCATGTTCTACACAGCCAACTTAGAAATATATGCTGGTCGGCATCCTGAAGGCCCTTGTAAAGTAGACAATGATGCAAGAAGTGTTGTGATGCGTGTTGCTGCTACAATCCTGAACACAGGAAGAAATATCACAATCGACAACTACTTTACTTTGGTGCCATTGGCTAAAAATCTCCTTGAACAGAGGACCACATTGGTTGGAACATTGCGGAAAAATAAGACAGAAGTGCCACAGTCATTTCTTGATGTGAAAGAGATGCCACAGCATAGCAGTATGTTTGAATTTTCAAAAACTTGTGTACTAGTGTCTTACATTCCAAGAAAAGGCAAAAATGTGTTACTATTATCTATCCTTCATTCTAATGACAAAATTGATGTGGACTCAGACGAACAAGAGAAACTGACATTCTATAACCTGGCAAAGGGAGGTGTAGATGTTGTGGATGAGCTGAAAGGCCAATATTCAGTATCCAGAGTAAGCTGCAGATGGTCTTTGACGATATTCGTTTTCCTTCTGAATATTGGTGGTATCAACAGTCAAATCATATACAGAGAAAATACCAATGAGTCAGTACCAAGACGGTATTTTTGAAGAAACTGGCTCTTGAACTTATGAAACCACACCTTGTGAACCATTCTACCATAACAAACCTGCCAGAGACTTCACGTGATGTTATGAGGAAAATTGCAGGGGTTGAGAAAACTAACAAGAGTCCGCACGAGAATAAACCTCAGTTTTGTGCTTTCTGCTCTTGCAGAAAGAACAGAAAAAACTAAGAAAAAGCTTGTAACATGTGTGAGAAGTCTATTTGTCTTGATTGTGGAGGAAGTGTACTGATAGGTATGACATCTTAAAATATGTAGACTGTTTTAATAGGTACTGAATGTACACACACTATTTAAGAAGTTCGCAGTGCGTTTAAATCTTAAATTTGCATGTGACATAGGTAACACAAAGACAGAAGTAATAGGCCTATACATACAGTGTTAAGTTGTTTCATGTAATGTATTACATAATGCATAATATAATTAAATAATTTGATATTTATAAAGCATTTCAGGCAAGCTTTGCAGTGTTTTTTCACTTTCCCACATATTCATGCACGTAAACGTATTTATTATATTAATGTGAGAAAAACTCTCACACGTGACCACTCATGCCAGTTATCTTCTAGCGACCACTCCTGGGTTAAATATTGTATTGGAAGTGTAGGGCTAATGTATAAACTTATGGCTACTGAAGTCAGTGTTGCTTTTTTAACACACACAAATTTGCACATTGTTAACAAATTAATTTTCTTAAAAATTGTACTTTTCCACCTGAATGAAGCATGAATAATGTGCAATAGTCTATGGCAATGTTAATATGACGTGAAATGGACTTTAAAAATGAGAAGAAAAGTACATCGTCAGAAGGGCTTTCAAAAGTACTCAGTTAATTGTGAACAGCCTATAGAGCTAGGTATTGCAGTACGACAGCTGCATCCTTGTTGGAGACATGGTGTGAAGAAGGGCATGCTGTGATCTGGCATGAGTAGGCAAGGCATTACACCCAGCGAATTGTGAAACATGAAGCTCATTGCTGCTTATGATGATGCTGTGATAACTGTGCACATGTAGAAACAGTGGCACATTGCAACAGAGGCTCAGAGTTCTTAGAACTCCATGATTCTGTCGCTTGCACACACCATGCCTCCAACCCACCAGTCCCTTCAACCATGACGAAACAAGGAATTGAGAATTTTTTTTCCATAGCAGTGATATCAAAGGTCACTAAGGTGACTTCAAAAGGTAGAAAACATTTTTGGTATGTGCATATTTATTTATTGGCACACCATTTTTTTTTCTCCACCCAAAAATATGACACAAATTTTTAAATATTACAAAGCCATTACTACACTGCAACACTGATATTCCTGCTCTTTATGTAATTCATAAACAGACATATATTAAAAATATTTCCTAATCCAAAAAAACCATGCCAAAAGAATTTTAATTTAAAGTGATAGATTACTAAACCTAATACAAGAAGTTCAATAACACTATCGTTGACAATATTTAACTTCTAGCAACATGTATTAAAACTCCTACAAAGAAACACTACTTTGAAAATCCTACATTATTACACAATTATTTTTCTCTAAACTTGATCTCCTATCCTGTTCCTACAATAGCTAGCAGAGAGACCCCATCGTGAGACATCCCAGAGTGTCTGCTGATGACGACAATGGCGAGGATTAAATAGTCTGTCTGCAACTGAGACTCTTGACTCAGACATGGAGAAATCTTTAGAAGCCAGACAGTTTCCTCCAATCATTTCTAAAAGTCGCTGATGACGAGCCTGGTGATGTCAGCAATGTGAACCTCGGGTCACATTTGAGCACCAAGGCGAGAGAGAGGGAAGGGGGTTATCGTTCGCCCAGTCTTGCATAATCCGCTACACCAAGCACAGTGGCCATGTTTAACCGTCCCCTGGAGCAGCAGACAGTGGTCAACTTCACGTTTTCCAATGTCATAGCAGTCCACCAAGCTGTGCCCCAAGATGACGAGACAAGAGCCGACTAGCTCTATTACAACAGCATGTTCACTGGAAGCAGGTGGATGTTGTTGACAATGTTCAATGCAGTTGTTTATCTGCTGCCAGTAAAGCTGAAACCATTGTAAAAGTGGTTGAACTGAAGCATTCACACAAAAGGATCAAGGTTTGTGAAGTGGCAAGCATGTTGGAGGTTTCTGTTGGAACAAATGATAAGTTAACTATAGTAATTTGGGATACTGAAAAAATTTTGTACATTGGGTTATGCTGTCAACTCAATCTTCAAAAGTAATATGCTGCTATTTTGAATATTTAATGCACCATCAGAAAGATGGACATGCCTTCATTGTACACCAGGCAAATCCTGGGATGGTCCCCTACTACATGTCATGTTTGATTCCTTATCTGTTTCAGCTTCTCTGAGCAATGTGTTCCTTTCCAATGACCTCACTGTCAACAATACGTTACTCTCTGCCTACCTGCGTTCATCCTGTACATTGTGACAGTGGATAAGAGATTCATTTGTCACTACATTACTTAATTCAAGAGGATATTGATGAAATGGAGAATGAAATTCAAGGTGATGCCATTGGTGGATAAGATGTTTGTAACTGTGGTCTGGGATGCAATAGGTATTCTACTCATAAAAATTCTTGAATGATGGAACACATTCAGTGCTACTGAGTATTGTTAAATGTTGGAAAACTGATGCAAGTGCTCTGGCGTATTCTCAGCTGCTGTCATCCCTGTGTCTGTATTCACTCAGATGCTCAAACACAGACCACACGTGTAGCAATGGGCTGGGAATGATTACCCAATCTGCAGTATAGCCTTCATTTGGCAATGAGTGATTCCAATACTTGAGGAGGAGTTGCTTGGTTGAGTTTTTCAAATGGTTGCCAAGGTCAAGGCTCCCATGAGGATACTATTTTAAGGCTTCAGCCACAGGAGTGGCTCCAGAAAGGGAGAAGATGTTGCATTGGACAAATATCCCCCCCCCCCCTATTAACCAATTGGCATAAAAGTGTCCTTTGCATGTTTTAAAAATGAAATGAAATATCAGAATTCCTTAAAATACCAATGAGACAGTGCACCCCTGTCCCATGAAAAAAATCAAGATTAGATACACTCGTGTCAGCTAGGACTTTTTTTTTGCAGAGGAGTTCAGTAAATACTGTTTTCACATGTAGCTTCAGAAATAAAAATTTTACAGCACAGTGAAATGTATGTATTGAACTAACCTGAGACATTCTTACCAAACCTCTTTATTATGTGATATAAAATATTACAGGTTTATTGCAACTTTGGCAGAAAAGCCAAAACTTATGGATCCAGGATGTTTTTAGATTAAAGATCTTATATTACTTGTACAGTAACTACCATATTGTGACATAACTGCTTTGCTGTAACTGTGTAATGTACAAACTTTCTTTTATCTTTTCATTAGGTCTCATTTCATATAATATAAAAATAACAAATGTGTTTAAAATAGGACATAACTTGGTATTACTAATCTGTAACTTACCGTGAATGTGTTTGTTTCAAAAGGTATGTAGGATCAGCTGTGATTGGCTGCAGTATAGCTACGTATGTTGCATCAACACACAGAGCAGAAATGGCAAGAAAGAAGACAAATAAAATTGACTCTTCACAATTCATGGCAGAGCCTTTAACCAGCCTTACAAAACTTTCAGAGAATCCAGATGATATGAAAACCAAAATAGAACTGTTAATTATGAAGATACAGGTGTGTCCATTTAATGTTTACCTTAAGTTACTAATCCAATAAATAATTTGGTTTTATCTGCTTAAGGTGCCCGTCTACATGGTATGCTAAGTGTGTTTGTGTACACATTTCTAAAACAAACTGTTTTTATTGTACACAGTCTGTTTGCACATGAAAAGAAATAACACTTCACACTTCAGACTAGGGTGGAACACAATTTTTTAACAGATCACGCTTATTATAAAAACTTTTTTGAAGGTCTTCAGCATGGCCAAAAGTGACATTTCCAGACTGTTATAGCTTAAAATATTATGAGTGAATTCCTGTGGAACTAGTATAGGGCCATGCATTGCTTTGTTAGACACTTCCATAATAAAATGACATGGCCGTATAAAGTTCCATTGGTACAGGCAACACGATAAAAACACTGCATGCCAGTTCACAGCTTTGCCTGTAGTGGTGATGGCACACTTGATGCGTGTGGCAGTGTCGCCCTCATTGCTCCCATACTTCTGCATCAAACGTGGAAAACAGCTCCAATTAGATGGGCATGTTAATAGTTTGTATTTTTTAACACAAAAATAATTCCATGTGGTTCCACCTTTCTGTGTCAGTAAGATTAGTTCATGTTGAACAGAAAAATACTACATTTGAGTGTGACAGTAACAAATGTGTGGTTATAAATAACTTACAGTCTAGTCATCCGTTCACCATACAACATAATTCAAAATAATTTGTTCATGGGATATGACTTTGCCAGAATAAAGCAGCTTCTGCAGTTTAAATCAGATGCAAGTTCAAACAGTTTAATGTAAAACTTCTCTCACACTTGAAAGTACGTCTTGTGTAAATTACTGATTGGTGTACATGTAACACATTATACACACATTATGACTTGTGCAGGCAGACTTCTGCAGTGCTTTGGAGGCAGAGGAAGATGTAGATGTGAAGTTCCATGTGGACCGCTGGGAGCGTCCAGAAGGGGGTGGGGGTATCACCTGTATCATGCAAGAGGGCAGAGTGTTTGAAAAGGCTGGGGTGAACATTTCAGTTGTGACTGGGAACCTACCACCTGCTGCTGCACAACAGATGAGAGCCAGGTATGTTCCAAACCAGCTTGTGTAGTGAAAGCTTTGTACCTTAGCTGAACATCATATGACCTGACTTAGGCCTTTAAACTGATACCTTTTTGTAATTATTTTTTATTTGTCTGAACCTGTATTACAGGTTTTGTATTCATAATTTACAACATTTAAGGAATACAGTAGAAATTAAGAGATTTTTTAAGTCTACAGTTTTCTATTTCTGTTCAGTAACATTTTAGAATTTATACACACACAACTAATTGATGCTATTTTCCTTTAAAAATCCAATATTACTCTGTTAGAGCTCAATTTTGTTGCCAGAGATGATAATTTGCAGATTTTTGCATTGCCGGCTGAGCATGGCTGCCACTCCTCCAGCCAGTCCCTCGCGCTAGCCGGAGCCACAAAGAAACATGGAAATCTCGCCCTTATCTGTGCCTCCTTTGTGCTCCCTCAGATTTTGCCCGGGGGCAGAAAACTCAACAGTCTACAAGCTTGCCTCACACCGCCAGAAAACGTTCAAATTAAACCTGTCGTCACTCGAAAACTATCCACTCAAGTAATGAAAAATTTTACTGGCAAATCACTGATATTTTCTAACCATGGCGCAGTCATAATCTTTTCTTTACTGAATATATTTTCATCCTAAGAAATGGTAAAACAATTGTCTGTTTTGATCAAATTTCTGAACATGTACAGGAAATAAAGTAGTAAACGAGAGAATTTTTCTGTTTTAAGAGATAGATGGGTAATATGCGTACAAAATTAATAATACACACCAAAGTTTATTTATATCTTCCTCTTAAACCATTTCCTCTCATGGTTTCCTTTATACTGTGTTTAGAACTTCAAAAATATTTCAACCGTATATGAGGTCGGCAGCTGCAAACTTTCTGCTTTCCGTAATCTCCATTACACTGATCTATTACTGTATCTGTATAGAGTTAAAATAATATAGCTAATTATTAGTTTATAGAAATTTACTCTGTAGCAAATATTATTTAAAAAAAAAGAATTACAAAAAAGACAAAGTCCCCTAAGTATAGTTTGTTATGGCAATACACGTGTTACTTTCGATTCACTTGTCTCACCCAATCGTATTCACAATTCATAGTTTACAAAGTTTACGTATGTCGTAGTTTGCAATAATTGTTGTCATTTTGCAAACATTCATACTATGTGTTGTAAAGTTTAGTTTTCATTGTGTAGCACACACAAGAGTTAGTTGCTATCAAGGTCGAACATGGCTCATAAACCCATTGTGATGGTTACTGCAAGAGCGGGAAGGACACCAACTAAAAAAAAATGTTAACAATATAAAGGATTACACATGTACTGTTGCCAACTGTATTTTAACACTCTCTTTTAATCCTTTATGTTGAGACCCAGCCACTTCACACACACATTGTGCTGTTTTATGCATATTCCTTTGGTTAGGATGTCTGCCATCATTTCTTCTGTAGGTAGATAGTCACACACTACTTATCCTCAACTTCACCTGCCACAAAATGATGATGTACATGAATGTGTTTAGTTCTGTTGTGTAGTACAGGGTTATGTACCAATTTTTGAGCGCCCTGAATGTCATTCCATTTCTTCATTGGTTCATCTCTTCTGAACAGCTCCATCAGAAAGCTTCTCATGAAGATTGCCTCCTTGGTAGCTTCTGCCATCGCCATGTATTCTGCTTCCGTGCTCGAGAGAGCCACCATTTGTTGCTTCTTGGATTCCCAAGAAATTGCAGCACCTGCTAGGGTAAAACATAACCCGTATATGGTCTTCTGTCGCCATTATCATTTGTCCAATCAGCATCTACGGAACCAGCAACATATTTGCCACTCTTTCTGAACACATAGTAATTCACAATTCCATTAAGTATCTAAGCACTTTTTGGCACTATTCCAGTGTTTCCCAGCATGCTTAGAATCAGATTGGCTCAAGACACTAGCTGCATGTGCTATGTCAGACCGAGTGTTCACAGCAAGATTCATAAGTGAACCTGTTAAACTTCTCTAATGGAAATAAGAAAAATTTTGTTCAGTTTCACTATCTGTGTCACACAAGTCAATACTTACATCCAAAGGTGTGGCTGCAGGTTTGCAATTGGTCATCCTAAATTTTTTAAGTGTTTCCTCAATGTATTTCCTCTGGTCAACATAAAATCTCACCCTTATCACTTTTTCTTCTAATTCTCAATCCTAGACAGCACTGTGCTCCCCCAAGGTCCTTAGACTTAAATCTATTCATAATTGCAGTTTTGAGTTTTGTTTTTTCTGCCCAGTTGTTGGAGAATATTAGACAGTCATCAACATATACAGCAGTGATCACAACACTAACTAGCAGCATTGTAGTTGTGTGTTAGCACCATTGCTAAGCCTGCCACCAAATGTGATAACTCTCATGGATTTTCATTGATTCACTACTTGTCACGTGTTTAGTAAATTGTGCTCTCTAGCAAGCAGTGCGACTGCTTTCATGAGCCACTTGCAATCCATTACTGCAACATTCGTAATGCCTAATAGGCATTCAGTATGAAGATTTAAGTTCAGAGAAATGAAGTGCTGTGGATATAGACTATTCACAGTAAAGTGAGCACTTTTGAAAGAGTTGTCATTTGGAATAACAGTCTATAATAATATTTTTTTATTTAGCCTTAGACGTTATCTTCTGAGAGTGGTGGAATATACACACTGTGTTTATTACATGTCAATATTTATTTAAAAAGATGGTTAAAGGATAAAAAACGCCTGAAAATAAAAAGTATTTAGGGCCTCAAAAGTGCTCACTTTACTGAGAACAGTCTATAGTACTGCTGAGCTGCTGTGTGTGTGAAGAGGCACTTAATGTATAAGTTATTTACACCAAACCTTTTTTGTAGCCTGTTTTAAGTTGCTGTATGCCTTGAAGTTTTTTCAAAGTTAACATAATCTATAGTGGGCAAAAAGCTGCATAAGTAGTATTTTTTTAAGACTTAGTGATTAAGTGCTGCTTTGTAGTAGGCCTATGTGCATATATTATTCTACTATAAAAGTTCTTCTTAGACAGTGGACAGTAATGAATGTGCATTTGATTAGGGGGAAAACTCTGAAGGAAGGGGAGCTGCCATTCTTTGCTGCAGGAGTGAGTTCTGTGATCCATCCACGTAACCCCATGGTGCCCACTATCCACTTCAACTATAGATACTTTGAGGTGCAAGAACCAGACGGCACAGTCCAGGTTAGAATGTGACTTTTAGTTCCTTTATGATTATAGATCAATTTGTTTTTATCAGCTAGAAAATTAAGGATAGTAGGTATTATTGTGGAAATATTACAGATGGATAAATTGTCATAAGAGATGCGACATAATTTCTAAACTTTGGCTTTGTAAAGCAGGTAGAAAAGCAACAGAAAGAACTTGATCAGGATGATTGTCTCTTTGTTGGCATTGACAGATGATCCAAACTCAGTGTTTCTGACAAATACTATTTTCTTTGTGCATTGTATTAACTTATAAAGTATAATTTTTGATTATACATTGTCTGTTTTGCTGTCATTACTGTGGTTACATGATATACAATAGACATTAAGTATTTGAAAGTTACTCAACTTAGAAACTAAATATATCTCGTACTACTACTATTTCCATGTATCAGTTAGTGAAAAAGATGTTGACACTATTTTTAATATTGTCTTATGGTCAGCTGGTGTTTTAATTAATCCTTTCTAGGGCCATCTCAGTGATGAACAAACATTCATTCTCCATAAAATAGAACAAACATTCATTCTCCATAAAATACATAGCAGAAGATGAGCATGAACAAAGTGTGTAGAGATATAGTTACTCACTTATGCGCTCCCAGATGATGATGGTCTTATTCATTTGTAAACCCCAAAAAAATTGTAAATTAAACTGGCCAATTTATGTGTTCAAATGAGACAAAAGATGTTGAAATAGAACTAAACACAGCCCAAAAGTTTTGTTTTATGTTTTTATTTTTTATGAATTTAAGCCTGTTTTCATATGCATGTGGTAATTTGTGTTGCCTTTATCAGACCTCGCTCAGACTACAATAATTTAACATAAATACAATAGAATCCGATTTTACATTTCTACATTTTATACTACCTTTCCACTTCAAATAGCTTTTCTGTGTGCTCATGTAATGTTCATACACTATAGATTTCCCCTTTCCTTTTTTAATTCCTTCTTTTACTGAGTTTTACTTATTCACTCTACTATTATGTAGAGGCGGATACAATTAATTGTAACCCAATTCCAATTATCTGGCAAAAAGCATACAAAACAATTTAATGTGCATATTCGTTTACAAGCCCTATTACTAAACAAATTAAAAGCAGCTGGGTTAAGGTGTTCCCAGTCTCGGCTGACATGCTAGAGGAAGTTTAACTTAGCCTCACGTTGGACATTTTATGCAGCTAGTTCCTTATGCTAGGACCACCGGCTTTTTTTAGGGGATTATTTGCCCTTGCCATTTTTCCCACAATATCCAACACACATTCTTGTTTGTTTTTTTATGTTTAATTGGCATGTGTCCAGTTACTGCCCTGTACCACTTATTAGTTGTGTCTTCAAGATATTTGAGTAAGTGGTTGATGCCTGTCTCGTATTCTGCCTGTAGACCTGGAATCTCCTCTCTCATCAGTTTTGTCTCCGCGACAATCATTCTGCTGTAGACCATATTGTTTGCCTGGAAGTGGCTGTGCACAATGCTTTCTTGCAGCAGCTGCATCTCCTTACTGTGTTCTCTGACCTGGAGAAAGCACACAACATGACGTGGCA
This sequence comes from Dryococelus australis, assembly GCA_029891345.1. Classification (NCBI taxonomy): domain Eukaryota; kingdom Metazoa; phylum Arthropoda; class Insecta; order Phasmatodea; family Phasmatidae; genus Dryococelus; species Dryococelus australis. The sequence goes on from CM056996.1 coordinate 73,694,594, forward strand.
TCATGTCATTCTTAACACAGCTCCATGATTGGGATTTTGTAGACGTCTTTGATGTTTTTTGCTAATTTTATTTCCCATTAAAATCCTTTCACATTCACAACGGGAGTTTCTTTTCCCAAGACTTCATTCAGGAGAATGGTGTGCCATAAGATAGCATTCTCACTGTTACTCTATTTACTGTGCAGTGTGGTTTTTATGTTAATGGTTTTGCCATCTTCTGCCATGCTGCTTCTATGTTTGTGGCAGACACACAAATCCAGCTCACTCTGCAGCAATTGAGTAGTTGGGTGACTGCCTGTTGCTTCCGTTTTTTGACTGCCAAAATGCAGGTTGTCCACTCATGTCGAAAATATGGCTCATTTCCCCCTCCTGAGGTGTTTTTATATGGATCTCTTTTACTGGTGTCTCGAAGTGCTTAACTATTGGGCCTTGTGTTTGATATCAAACTGTCCTGGAGCTTACATGTTAAACTCCTTAAAGTGAGGTGTGTTCTTGACCTTAGCCTTCTGAAGATGTTGAGTGGTTGGAACTGGTGGGCAGATTGCGATACCCTCCTCTGTCTGTATCGTGCTCTCATCCGCAGTAAGCTTAAATGTGGCGATGTGTACTTCACAGCCCATCCTGTTCTTAAACAAGTGTTGAGTGTTCACCATACTGGTTTGTGTATTGTGTTTGGGGTATTCCGGACAAGCCCAGTCATTAATATATATGTAGACGTTGGTAAACCTTAACTTGGATACAGGCATGAACTGCTTATTCTGTCATGTGGGGTGAGGGTATGCACAGACCCTTCACATCTGCATCATGCAGCTTTTCAGGACCTGCCGTACGACCAGCTGTACAGTGCAAAGGCTCAAGCTACTTGGCCTGTGTATGTCTGCTTTCAGCATGTCTGGGTGCTGTATTATTTCCCCTAATTTCTTGTTACCTGTGCACCACGAGCATTCATGGTCAATGCAGCAGGTCATTGTATGCCTCAACTTGACGACGTATGGAAAGTTGACTACTCCACCTTTTGTCTATCATGGTCTATTTTGTAATGTCGTGTTTATTGTTTTACATGTTTTACACTGTTGGTTCTCGTTCTGCTGGGTGTACCATTGTGATGTGTGGTTTTGACTTTTAGAGCTGTACGCTCTGAAAGAGAAGTGCAGCATTCCACCTTGTGGCCTTCAGGTGTGTGTGTGTGTGTGTGTGTGTCTCTCTCTCTCTCTCTCTCTCTCTCTCTCTCTCTCTCTCTCTCTCTCTCTCTCTCTCATATGCTATGCACCATCACATTTGGACCGCTTGGGATCTCTGAGTGCAGACAGTGTTATACCATTCCTAAAATGATACAGGAATGCTATTCGGGAAACAGAACTGGCCTTATACTGACTCGTGATGCATCCTGTGTTTCTAGGAAGTGCCCTTTACAAAACGACTTTGCCCCATCTTGTAAGGCATAAATCATCATGGGTAAGTCACACCTCAAATAAAATGGTAATAGAGGCTAGACACGTAGAGTCTCAACGGGAACTACAGACACGTGATCTCAGCTTATACAGTTCACTGCATCTCGCCTAGAAGTCGTCCCGTCAACACTCCTCTCAGAAGATTTTACTGTCTACCAAATTGCCTGCTCCCTTCAGGACTGTTGCGGGATGTCAACACCGTACCGCTTGAGGGCAGCACACATCCCATCTGAGAATCATTGCCTCCGCGCTGGGCAGATATGGATCCAGGTACCCACGTGAGAGCTTCCAACCCCCAGGAGCTGGGATGATTCCCCTCTTCACCCTTTTGAGCACCCCAAGTTGGAATTTTTTGTATAAATAAGAGCTCCAGAGCAGGCCTCAAAGCAGTCTGCTACACTTTTCACCACTGCGAAAGGCGAGGGTACTAGCCAAGGGCTGAGATCCCTACCCCGCGCAGTGACTGTGGAAGAACCAGTTGCTGTTGACAACTCCAGTAGCTCTGGAGGATCACTGCCTTCCAGAGGCTTTCCACTTCTTCAGCCTCCACCAGCAGCTCCTGAGGGCCGCCGACGTATACTAGAGGTCCTGCCAATGTCGTTTCTTACCACTCCTCAACCTCTTCCTACCTCTTTATCACCCAGGTAACAGTATATCACGGCGACGACTTCCCCTCTGGACATCCCATAAGGTTTTAGCCAAACCATGTCTTCACCACTTGGGTGAAGACCCCCCTTGAAGATGCTGTTAGGTCCCTTCAGGACAACCCTCTTCAATTCAATTAGGATTTGACTAATTGGCTTCTTGATTAAACTAATTTTCATCATCACAATTGCACACCAGATAATGTTTCAGAATTTTATATAGGTTGCCTTAACCTGGCTTTTAACATATCATTTACATTATTATGATTGACGTTTAATTTTCTTATGGAATTTTTAACTGTCAGGATAGTGTGGACCCACGTGTTTATTTGGAAATACATAATCATTGAACGTATTGAATTTTATTTTAATTCTCAGTGTTCTCTATCCTAGCTTTAGTATACCACTCTTAGACCCTTAAGGTACTTGTGTTCAGAGCTTGCTGAAGCTTGCTGGTGAAGTCGACTACTGTGAAAACCGCCACAAAGGCAAATACACACACCCTAAGAGGCAAAATGAGATCTGCCGGAGGTTAGATCATCGGAGCACCCAAAAAAACTGTAGGAACCCTTCTACTTGTGGAATAAAGTGCCTCTGGTAGTATCCTCTTCCGCCCTTGCTGGAGAACGGCCAGGCAGGAGAGAGATCTATTCTTGCCACTTGACCCTCAGTGGAAACCACACCTAGGTGCTGCTTTACAACAATGTGAATATCGTACTCTTTGTTTCACAGCTGGCGATGGCCAATAGTTCCATCCACCGCTGGGTAACGGCTGGACACGGAACATCAAAGTGGATATAAAGTTGCGAAAGCAGTGCTCCTAAAAGTATATGGTAGGGCTGTTGTCAATAACCGGCTTTGTCTGCAAGTGGTTTAATTAATTTGGCCTTATGTCTTACTCCAAGAAAGGAGGTAATAAATTAAAGTTAAAACTGATTTTAGAGTTGGAGAGATACATCGCTGAGTTACCTGCCCCTGAGGTAGTATGAGAGAACCCCTTATTTTTACCTTCCAGAGTGTCGGATCGCTCCCAACTAGAACATTTACTAGTGGTCCACTTCGATAACGCTGTCCTAGAACTTGATCCTACCATACTACCTGAATCATACACAGCAATCTCTCCGCATATACCCCAGGAGCCTCTGTGCAGCACTAGCACCACTTCTCCACAACCAGTGTCGGCCGCTGTCCAGCCGCCAACCGCATCATCGAGCTAGTCGCCGAGGAGGAGGGTGCAGCTGCTACAAGTTAGCAGGTAAAACCTTGGAGGTGCATAGTCTCCATGATGATTGATTTTGTGCCAACATGAAAACCCACTCGTCTCATCTTATACACTGGGGTTTCACATAAACATTCATCCCCAGCTTTCAGGTCGGAAAGAACATCCCCAAGTTACCAAAGCAGTACACATTCCCAACGTGGAGAATCCCGCCTTAGCAGATGCATTTTAAGAGGGCTTGTGTTTGACCTCCAGTGATACCAGGGCTTACCACTACGACACTTCCTTTCCTTGTGGGTTGACTCTGGATATTGAGGTTTCACCCTCTGATCTTAAATTAGACCAACAAATAACATTTAATTAGGTTACTGAACCCATAGATCAGGCCTTCATTGAAAGACACCCAACGGGGAGCAAAATTCTTCATGGACATCTTGATCCCCTGGCAGTGAGAAGGTGGTTAAACTTCAGTGTCACTGAAACTGGCTTATTTTGGAATTTACAGCAAGAAAACACTGAAGCATTTAAATACCACAAAGTTTCCTACTAGATTGTAAGATGAGCAGACAGAGAATACC